>JAZKJV010002196.1:0-600000 GCA_037367405.1 Ottelia alismoides | reverse complement strand
TTGACAAAATAAATTAATGAAGGTACTTTTTTTATTTTAGGTCTTTTACTTTTTTATTTCAATTTTTATTTGATTTTTAGTTTTGAATTGGGAGCAACACATGACTACTCCTGGAGATGCCATGGGTCGCCCCCTTTTTTCTCTTAATTCACCCCTAATTTGGGTAGTTCGATGAAGGGGGCTTCATCCAACATTATGTCCAGAGTCAGGTGAAGCAGTCGTGTGATTGAAGGATATGGTGAGATCCTTAAGCGCATCATGGAAGCGTGAGGATCGCATCGTATGTGATCGGGAGCGACTAGTCGCACTAGTTGCTCGATGCAGCGGAAATTAAAAATTTTTCACGTGCCGAAATCACATGATCCAAGAACACTTCTCGGATCATTTCGTCTAAACCACAAACAAGTAATAGGATTACCTCTTGAAGCATGGCTGTGATCGAGTCTCTAGACGAAGAGACCTCCTGTCTCAAGTTCGATCCGACGGAGGAGACGCTTGGGAGCGTGTTGATAAAACACGTGCTCCTCGCAATCCACGTTGATCATCCAAGCTAAGGATCTCCTGATCTCGACAAACGAGATACGACGTCTTCTTCACGGGCAAGGCACGCCGAAGTAGACGGAGATTCACGAGCAAACCATCGGGCAGCATAACGACGACGCTGCGGCGATGGAGAATCTCTCTAGGGCATCCATGGTGAATGGCCACATGAGAGAGATAGAGAGAGTAGGCGTGTAGAGAGAGAGAGAAATAGAATTGTTGTCTCTTTAACTTGTAACATAGAAGAGCAAGGGTGCTTCTCCTTTTATAATATTTTGGGATCCATGGATCTCAATCCATGGGATAACACAAATCCAATGGCTTACATTGATTTATGTTTCTTTTAATGGTAAAGATGTTGTTGAAAAAACACAACAACAATTAATTTAATTTACATTAAATATATTTGATAGATCAAAATATAATTCAATCCTAAATTAAATCAAATCTCATGGAGATCATAGAAGAAAGAGTGCCTCCTTCCATGTTGGAAGGAGGGGACGGCCACACATTCCTAATAGGAGTGGTGGTCGTCCACTCCATTTATATGGAAGGTGGCTATCATCTCTATAATGCAATCTCCAAGATTATGCAACAACTTTTGTTGCAAATTATTCTATAAAAATAATTCACAATTATTTCGTAGACATTGCAATCTTGCCATTGAAAAATTTGTGAATCATATTCACAATCCAAAATAAAATATAAATTACATTTTCAATTCAATGTCCAATGTGAATCCAATTCAAATCAACATTTAATTAACAAATGTAAATTACAAATAGCTCTCTTTTATATATTATAAATCACATTTATAATATAAATGATTAATATGAATAGTCATATCCACATTATTCATATCCATTATAATTAATTCTCTTGTTCTCAAATAATATGAATCACATTCACATTATTCACATCTTTGATAATTAAATCACACTTAATTATCTTAGATAACTCTCTTTACAATATGAATCAAATTCATATTATTCATTAAATCACATTTAATTATCAATTTCTCAATGCTCGGATACATAATGTATGTCAACAATGAAATTATCCAGAACCCATTCAAGGATAATGCGCTTTCTCTGTAGATACTTGGAGATAAGGACAGGGAGATTGTATTGTTCCACGTATAATGACTTGGATATAGAGATCATATCTCAAATCCAGATCTTGGGCCTCCCATAGATGCTTGATTAAATCAAGACCGCAAATCTAATCTTCTTATCACATCTGAATCACATTCAGACCAATGTCCAACATTTGGACAAAGATCAGATTGCTTCTTTACTGAGAGGAGTCACTAAAATCCAGACCCATTTCATCACTCCCTAAGAATGGAAGCGTCATGGTTATATAATCGTTTATGATCACAACACCCACAGGTATTCCCAATACCTGTATATCTTGCATACCGGAAGACTCAGAATAAACCTGAAGTATTAGATCAACTTTACGATGTCTACTTCAGGTTTCTATCAGTAAGTTTCTCATTTGATCATTGGGAGTCGGTATCGATCATATACTTTCCAAAAACATATATCATACCTAGGTCTTGATCATATACATTCCAAAAGTATATATCAAACCTACAAATTCAGTCAAGCTTCCAAAGCGAGACGACCGTACACGGAATTTGATTCTTCCCAATATCTCATGAGTGAGCTCATTCCTTCCGGTTCAGTAATTGAACCTGTATGATCCCTTTGAGAGGTCGTATTACTCATATGCCCTTACATGCACACCAGCACGCCAGTGTATAGACCTTGGTTAGGTCATCAACCTATTGGTCTGCCAAATGTACCTGCTCAAATATATAGTAACATATCTGTCTCCAGTCAATGGATGCGTGCCTGTATCGTGACAGCATACGACATAAGACTTTGGTTATCTCTATTTCGTTAAGTCAACTCTTTGACTTAACTTATCTAACACCTCTGAATCTCTATTCCTATGCAGAGGACCTGCATCAAGAGGTTGTTTAGATATCAGCCTAAATGAGAAAGGATTGCCATCTCTTACTCAGACTGGATATCATCTCTTAACAATCATTTGACGGTGCTTGATGATTCTTCAATCTAACTCTTTAGATATTCATCCAAGCACCAGCCTCTATGATTCAATAATTGAATCAACAACTGTATTATAATTAAGATGCCCATGGTACATAAATCTAATTGTACTAAGGGACCTATTATGGAAATTATTTATTCTTCATTTCAGATCCGGGAATGATATTTGCAATAACATTTATTGCATAATGGCTCGTCGTGGGCTCACATGTCCAACAGTGACATCACAAGATGAGACCGATAGTCGATGAAGTGACCGAACGTTAGACCCGAAGAATTCTCAAATAATCAACCCACAATAAGAATAAAGCAACACAAAGCAAGTGTGGAGTCAAATTTTATTATAAACCCTATAAATAGATGTGTATAGTGGTCAAGTATGTGTAGGATGTCGAACACGGGGACAAATGAGTGTGGCGATATTATTTATTGCTAAATAATGTATGTGTGTATATAGATATATGCTATGTACTTAGTGTTTTTATGGGTTTTTAATTATTTTTTTGTATATATATATATATTAAAATTTTAAAGTTTATTTTTTATTTTCTTTTATAATTTTTTATTTTTAATTCCTTTTCTTTTTTAATATCCACTTTCCATGTTTGGCGGTCTGTCTCACTTGTCTTTTTTCTTTCATCAAAAGAGAAGAGATGCTGGAATTCGAACCACTAAAAGCATGCGTGAAATAAGAGGGCTTTTCTTGCTAGATTAGTAGTCTAATTATATAATAAGTGTGTATATATATCACTATATGTACTAATTTGTATAATACAAGCTTTATCTACGTAATATTTATATATATCATATGTACCAATTTGTATAATACAAACTTTATCTACGTAATATATATGATAAATATAAAAATTCAGTAAATATGAATAAAAGCGTTCCTTTTTATTTTCTAAAGGGGTTAAAATATATTTATAGTAATAATATTATTATTATTAATTATGCATAACTATATATCTATATGAATACAATATAGGGTATTCTATTTATAAATATAGTTATATTTAGTCAAAAATTGTTAAATAAAATTTTTTGTGTTTTTATATTATCTTATGTTTTTTGTAAATTGTTAGTGATTTTTCCTAATTTATGTGTATTTTTAAATGAAAAATACTCCAAATCAGCAGTTAGATAAATAGGCTGAATTGTTTTGAGATATAAAATTTAAAATAAGTCATAAAACTTTTAAAATTGTTTTTAATATGTTGTAATATATAGAAGACACAACTTTTCTTTTGGAATTGTTAAAAATATTTCCTAATTTTTTGAGCTTAAAAAGGCTTTTCTATTTTTTTTGTTTTTCTTTTGTATTTTTTGTGATTTTCTGGTCTAGAGTGATAATATGGTAATAAAGAATATCTGTTGTTTTTTGGAATTTTTGAAAAAAGATATATATATATATTGTATTTTTTGAGCTAAACATGGAATAAAAGGGCTCCTTCTGACTTTAAATAAATACAAATGCCAAAAATAAGTTAAACAAAATACATAGCATGAATGAGCATATAATCAAGCACTTTATCCTATAGTTGTATAATTTTTGGAGTACAAAAAATGTTTATCAAAAATTGAAAATCATACATAAAAATATACAAGCTGGCAAGGGCATTTATGCAATAAAAAGGTGAGATGTTACGTGCAAATACCCAAAGGTTTTAAACTGAAGTACAAATTTTTTATACTAAAGGGAACTTATAAAAGATAGGGGGATATAATTGAAATTTACCAAGCACATGTGGTGTATCGAAGTGTATCGAAGTGTAATATCCAGAACGTACATGGGTCACATTGTATTTTTTCCCAAAAGTTAACGCGTAATTAAATATTTATAGTGTTCTTTAAGGGTTCATGCAATTTACCTGCTTAACGACCTCTAATTGAGCCATTCTCGAGCTCACGCATGGATTATCTAATAGTTCCTAAAAGTGATGCTTTGTTTCATCTACAAAGGTCTAGATTAGATCTGGGTCGCATTCTTTATCCAACGGCTGAGGAGAGCCTTGAAAGAACTACCCAAGAATAAGTCTTGGGCTTGCTTTGATCGGCTCGTTCTCCTCTCTCCGACGTCCTCTCCTCGATCCGGTGATGACCTTAGCTTCCTGGGGGTTCTCCGCAACTGTAGGTGGACTCTGATGGTATCCTAATCCTCTCAATAAGGATCTGGGGCTTGATCTACTTCAGTAGACCCGAAGGTCTATTCTAGCCTCGAATCAAGGCTCCAGCTGATCTTTAAAACCTGGTATCTATATCAAAAGGTTCAACAGCTTGAGGTCTTTCTCCTCGATCAGATGATGAAGTTGGGAAGTGATGAAAATAGAAGGGCGGTGAGGCTCCGACGTGGGGCATAGAGATAAGCCTTGATTCAACAGATCCATGAAGGTTCTGGGTTGATTCGATGAGTGGAAATGAAGAGAAAATGTAGGGAAATGCAATGAGATGGAAGGCGAGTCGAGACACTTGCGAAAACATGTGAATTTGGTCTGGAGCTCGAGCTCTTGGTTAAATGGGGATTTTTTGATTAACCCTAAATTATAAGATAAAAACAAAAAATAAAGGGCATAATGAAAATCTATAGACTAAAGATTAGCTAGAAATATAAGAAACGAGCCTTGACTTGATCGGGAGAACAAGGACACAGAACCACCAGAAGCAGCTCCGATGATGAACTTGGACGAAGCTCCTCCACATCTCCTCCTCACTACAGATTACCTACAATACCTCATGTTACAAGGTAGCTAAGGCAGGAATCGTATGAGGGGCTAAGAGTCGAAGAAGAGTAATCAATCGACAAAAATGGCATAGAGGTATGTTTTATAAATGAAGAGGAACGGCTAAAGTCAAGGAGGGCTTGTGTGCGATGGAGGAAGGTTAGTGGAAGGGCATGGGTCAGTGAGGATGGTGGACGTACAGTCTACATGAGGACGATGAGATCGAGAGCGAGGGATGTGTGGATATTGCCTAAAAAATAGAAGAAATTGGGTGCCATGTGACTCTAACAGGGCAGCTGAAGAAGGACCGTGTAGTTGATCGAGGTCAACTCGTGGAGAGATATGGCTGGTCCATGTGGATCAACCAGATAATTCCAAAGCAAAAATGCCTTATAAAATCAATAACAAATAATAAATGAATCAATTTTTTTACTAAAACATAAAAAAATATTTATAATTTTATGTAGTATTTTATGCCTATTTTATTTAATTTTACAAAGTCATTTATTATGTGTTAGTTATTTTATATAAATAAATATAACTATATTTTTTATTTTTTATTTTTTATTTTTCATTTATATTTTATTATTATACACATGTATTTTATATATTTTAATTTATTTAAATACATATTTATGTATTTTTATTTTTTTTCCGTGTTTATATACTTAAATAATTATACACATAAATCTTATAAGTATACTGTAGTATCCTTTACATATATTTAATTTTGTTAATTATTTTTATTTTATTTTAATTATGTATATGTATATTAAATAACATTTACAATTTTATAAATATATAAGAAAATGAAAAATATAAATAATAAATAAATTGAATATTATGTACAGGTATAGTGCATAATGAGGTCCAAGACCTTAACTTTTGCATCTTAATTGCAAATTGAACGAAACTGCCTTCATTAAATAGCTAATATTATTTTATGAACAGTAAAGGTGAATTAGTAAATTTTAAATATGCATGGAAAAGATACTGGTCTGCAAAATTTCCTTTGTTGCTTTTTGTTTTTTGTGTCCCAGGCACACTATGCATTATTTTTTAGTGAAATTTGTATTTTTCTTTGTATTTTTGTGTGCAATATTCATATAGAGGTTTTTATTATTTGAGATATAAAAATAATAAAATAAAATAGGTTCCAAAATACAATTCATAAGTGAAATATCATCAACTTTGGAGGAGAAGGTCGTGTGGTCTACATAAGGCGGGACTAGCAGTTGATGTGATGGGATGTCATGACCACACAAGAAAGACGACGATAAATTAAACAATCATTCCACTGCAAGATAATAAATCAATTCACAATAGTATGGATCAAAGTTTATAATAACCCTAGGAATAAATGTGTATAGAGCAAGTATGAGTCGGGTGTCAAACAAAATGAACAAGCTGGTGTAGTAGGTATTATTATTTATAAATAAATAATAATGTGAATATTGTATATATAACTACACACTATTTTCTTACTTAATGATTTTGAGGGATTTTAAATATTTCGGATTTTAATTTTTATTTATTTTTGCATTTTCTGATTTTTAATTACTTTTCTTTCTATTATATAATAATATATATTATACAAATATATATGATAGGTTATAAATTTATAATATATATGATATTTATGTAAAAATTAGAAAATAAAAATTTTCTTTTTATTTTTAAAGGATTTAAAAATGTATTTAGGTATTTATAATAATCAATAATTATATAAATTATATATATCTATAAAATATAATAGGAAAAAATATGGCTGCCCCCTAGGGGTAGCCAACATGGCTGCCCCCACCCCATTTTTCGCAAAATATTTTTATTTTTTGGAAAAATATCACCATATGTATTCATCCCTATATTCCTCCTATATGTCATTCGAATTTCGTCAGAAACAGAGACTCCTACGGCCTCCATCCAAGCGTCATTTTTTTAACGGTCGCACGATTTTTTAAATCGACTCTGTCTGGATGGAGGCCGTAGGAGTCTCTGTTTCTGACGAAATTTGAAAGGCATATAGGAGGGATATAGGGATGAATATACATGACGATATTTTTCAAAAAAATAAAAAAATTTCCCCCAAAATGGGGCAGGGCAGCCATTTTGGCTGCCCCCAAGGGGCAGCCCCATCAACCCCAATATAATATCACGTATTTTAAATATTAATATTAGAATATATAGTCAAAATTTATAAAATAAAATATTTTTTCAAATATTCATTTTTTTGTAACGTTTTGGTTATACATATATATTTTTAATGTATTTTAACGTGTTTTTAAAAAACAAAAAACCCAAATTAGGGATTTAGTAAAAGGTTGAATTGTTTTGAGATTTAAAAAATAAATAGGTCCAAAATTTTTAAAAACTATTGTTAATATATAATAATATGAATATATAAATATAGCATAGAAGGCTATTTTTTTGAGTTTCTGAAAATATTTTGCAATTTTTTAGAGTTAGCTAAGATTTGTGAATTTTATGTTTTTCTTTTTATATGTTTTTGTTTTTTTTGGTCCGTAGTGATAAAATGGGTGAGTAAATAGTAATTTTTTTGGATTTTTTAGTGAAGCTTTTATAATTTTTTATTTTTTAAGGTAAAGATGGAATAAAATGTGTTTTATATTTTTTATAAATAGAAAATACGTGAAAATGCCAAATAAACTGTGGGGCGTAATTGAGAAATTAACAGACATATCCGTCTATTTTTCTATAATTTTTGGAGAATGACAAGTATTTTTAGATAATAGACATGCAAAAATAAAATTCAATCGAACTGACAGGGGTATTTATGCAATTTAAAATAAATGAAATGGGGTACATGCAAAAACACTAGATGTTTTGAAGTTCGGCTCGATTTTTTAATACTAAATTTCTATATATAAAGCTAGAGGGGTACAAGATATATTACCCAATTCATGTGGAGGGCCTTGCGATCTAAGCTGGTAGTGGATCTACTCGTAATTTTCAAATGCTACAGGGGCTGAATTGTAATTTCTCCACTAACTTTAACACATACATATATATTTGGGATTTTTACCTGTCAGACCCTATAAACTTTTTAAATTACCTATACGATCTTTTGCACAATGTAATTACCCCATCAACACTATAAATTACCCCAAGAACCCTCATGGGCTTCAAACAGAATAATTGGAGGGTTCATTGGGTAAGAATTGGCAAGTTTACGGGGTCAAATGGGAATTAGGTTGTTTCAAAGGTCGCATAAGTAATTGGCAATGTTTATAGGGTCTGTCGGGTAAAAATTCCTATATATTTATAATAATTTTATGAAATATAAAAATCCAGAGGTGGTATATGTAATTTACCCAACATAAGCTCCCCGGATCTAATCGTTGTCTTTGCGTCATGTGATCGATTAGACGTCGATTAGTGCATACCGCTTCCAAAAGAGTGAACGACCCAGATTAGATCCGGGTTGTGTTCTTGATCAAATGTCGGGCAGGGGCTCACGAGGAACACCCAAAGAACTCTGGTTGGTTGAGTTTCAATATACCATTCTCGGCAACTCCATCATTTCCTCCGAACTCCGATGATAACTACACATTGTTGGTACTCCTCTACAACTACAGGATGTATCAGATGAGCTCCATGTTTCCATATAGAGCTCTCCGGGCACGAGTGGTTTCTCGGTGACCTAGAGGTACCTCAAGTACAATATTTGACTCTAGATGGCTCCCCAAATGACAAGACATGCACCAAATATTTTCCTCATCTTGAGTGCTTCTCCTTGGTCATTTGATGAAGCCAGAGGCGACGAAATGGGTGGAGAGCTTCAGGCGATGTTGGTGGAGGAAGCTTGAATTCCCAGATCCATGATGGATATGGGTTGGAGGGTGATGAATTTGTGATTCATTACTCTAAAAGTTGAAAATAGAGCTTCATTCCTGAGTAAATAGCTGAATTTCTCCATTTATTTTGCATTGTTCTCATTCATGCATTTAGAATTAATATCTACATTTTAGCATTCGTATTTACATTAAATAAGAAGCCAAATTCCCTTGTAAATATCACATGTACATTCACCATATTTCTCCCAATTCTACTTATTTTTCTTTAAGTTAGAATTGAAAAAAAAATAACTCTATAGTGTATATATTACAAACACTAATAACAAATCCAAAAAATCCTAACTTGTAAAATTGACCAATAAAACCCAAACCCTGATTTGAGACTAAAAGCATTTAAACGTGAAAATCTCTCTCATACTATCCTATGGACCATACTCACTTTTGAATTAATGTACGTTCAATTTCCTTCAAACAAGACCAAATTCAAAATAAAAGGAGTTTCTATGTGAAACTTGAGTTTTGGGCCCCTCATTGTATATTGTACACATGTCTCTTTATTTTATTCAATTTTATCTTTTTATATTAATAAATACATAAAATCTAAAAAAATAGATTAAGTTGTAAATATTTATTTTATATTTTACTGGATTTTATTTTGATTTTTATCTTATTTAAAAGATGATAAAAAATGATAAAACACAAAAATGTGGTATTTCAAATATATAGGATACCACCAAAAATTGATTTTGCAATATCATTTATTTTGATTTTGGATCCTTCACAAAAGTTATAGATCTCATCGAGACGGGCAACTTTCATATTGACCACTTTTTAATTTGACCTCTTTTATTATTTCTTTTGATTTTTCTTTACATTTGATTTGTGATTTTTCTTAGATCGACACGTGGCAGCTACTGGAGTGTCACCCCATTTCATTTTGTTTCGTTATTTTATTTTATTTTATTTATCTTTATTTACTTTTTTTATTTTACTATTATTATTCTCTTATTTTGTTTGTATTTATTATATTATATTATATTTATTATTTTAATTGAAATTATTTATTTAAAGTATTTTAATATAACTTGTGAAGAAGTAGTAGGTGTAGGTCTCTCAACTACTCGATCTCTCAATCCCAACGGGTGTGCTGGCAACTACACTCTCCAACCGCTCCTGAGATGAATTGCATCAAATAAACTAAGTAAAGAAAAAGGTCATACACGTTTCAGGGGTGGATGGATCATGGGCTACATTCTCCTTGCATCTAAAGTTGGATTTGGCTTCGACCTGGGCCAGAATCATTGCCTTCATGGTGGTTAGGTCATCAAGCCTTTGAGTCAAATCAATCATGTTCTTCATTAAGGGGTCAAGTTGATCTAGCGTTGGTTTCATTGAAGGTGCCATGGGATGCTTGATGAATCCCAATTCATCACTCTTTATTCCTTTATTTTAACTAGAAATCTTGGCAAAATACCATGTAATTACTTGTAAATACAATAAATTGTCAAAATGCATGCTTCATGTAAATAGCCATAATTAGCATGTTTTTGTTTAAAAATAAAGGAATAAAGAAATAAGAAAGAGAGGGAAATATTTAGAATAAATATTGAGTGACCCGAACCTAAGGGAGGGCCAAACATTGGCCTGACCGCAAAATAAAATAAGTAGAGAGAGATAGGGCCATTCATCCATGTACATACAGTCCCCCTTTATGTATATATTTTATTTTCATAAAATAAAAATAATTATGTGTTCCTCATAATGTGTATATATTTATAAAAATAAAATAAAAATAATAAAAATAAAAATAAAACAAAAATAAATTCTCTCTCTTCCCCTTGTATATACCATGTATATATGTACCTGTACATATTTATTTTACCCTTGTAAATACATAATAAAAATTAAATAAAATTTATTTTGAATCCTATATTTTATGTTGTAAATAAATAAAATATAAAATAGGTATAATTATGCAAAAATAAACAATTAAAAATAAAAAAATACATAAGTATATATACTTGTATGTAATATAATACCATGTATATACATTAATTTATTTTTCAAAAAAATAAATAAAAATCACAAAAAAAATATTTTGTAAATAAATAAACATTTTTTATTTTGAAAATTTTTTGAAATAAAATCTTTTTCTATTCTATTTTGAATTTCCAAATAATTTCTGAATGGAATTTTCCCATTGGTCCACATGGGATGTTGACCCCCGTCAACTCCCCCCCGGACCACTTTGCTTCGCGGATCGCGTCTCGACCCGACTTCTCCCATTTATGCAGACGTGATCTGCCTCCCATTTACCCAAACCCCGGGCTCTGATTGCAGCTCCTTCATCCGAGATTCACGCTCGAGGTTCTTCTTAGGGATCTGAGCTTTGGATTGCGCGCCCGACTCCCGTCTTCCTGGACCCCTACCATTATATATCATCGCCTCCTTCCGCCATTTTACGCACCTTTGGCCTCCGTCTTCGACTTCCAAGACCTCCACCCTCATCCTTGAGTGACAGCGAGTGATTGAGCGTGTTGCAGCGGGGATTTGGAGGCGTTTGCCCTAGGTCCGGCGACTATCGTCGTCGAGCTCCGTCGCCGGCGTAGCCCGAGTCTCTGGAGGCGTCGCTCCATCGAGGCAAAGATCGTAGGAGACCCACCAGCTCCAGCCTAGACGCGTCCGACCATCAGGTATCTTCTTTAGCTTCCCGATCATCGTGTAGTTTCGATTGTTCCCTTTTTACTCCGCCAGATCCGCCTCAGTGGCCGCAACCCCGTCACCTCACCTTATCCGTATAGATAGATCCCTCAACTCATCGCCACCCTTATTCCACGATCTGATCACCTCGATCTTGGCAATCCGATCCAAGATCGAGCTCGGTCCCTTCCGCCGCCTCCGCCGGGACCCCCCTTCGCCAAACCACCCCGCTTCCCTTTGTTTTCTCTCAAATAACCCATGTCGGAGTCATCCTCCGAGTAAGATATTTCTCTTGCAGGTGAATAAGCGCGGGATACCCCCCTTAGTCGCGTCTTCCATCCTTCACCGGAGTCGCCCAGCTCCCTCCTCCCTCACCGGAGGATCGGGCCGTTGGGAGCTCCATCAGACGCCACCACCCGACGCAGATCGTCATCACGAGGAGAACCCTCTTCTCCGATCTTCCATCGGATGCTCAGATCACTTCCATCTCGCCGGAGAAGCTCGCCTAGGAGGAGTTCATCCAGCCCATCTCTCCACCGTCGGATCACGCCTCACCTCCAGTCACCATCTGAGCCGTTCGTCGCCTGTCACTGTCGGGCCATTAGATCCACCATCTGACGGCCACGTGCACCCCCACATTCTCCTCCTCTTCTGGACCGTTAGATCTTCCAGGAGGCGTCATCAGAGCCGCTCGTCATCAGCCATCCACCGCCTGACACCTGGCCACCACGTGCCCTGCACGCGATTTGGCTGGGTAACTTGTGCCCGACCCCCTGCATTTTATTTTAGTTTTTGTTTAGTTTATTAATAAATCCGCACACTTGGATATTTTGCATATCAGGACCTGTAGTTTCTTGTATTTGTATTTTAGTCCCTGCTTTGTGTATACACGTGCTTCGACACGTGATTTTGTGGGCTTTTTGCATGTTCAGGGCTTTGTTTTTATTATTATTATGGAATGAATGTTATATTTTGAAAATTGCATATATCCCCCTCTACGTACAGTATTCAAACATGTGTTGAAATTTATATGTATTTCGCATTGACCCCCTATAGTTTCTGCACGTGTTTCCATTTAGTCCTGAAAGTTTGTTTTCTTACGTTTAGGTCCATGTGTGCTGTGGCTTTTGTATTGGTCGAATAAAATATCAAATTAATTCCAAATTAAGTGAAATTTGCAAACGTAGCTCCTGCCACTGTATAAAGATTTCACTAATTTTTTGGGATATTTTTATTGATTTTGATATTTTAAAAAATAAAAAACATCTTTTTTTGCTACTGTTTGAAATAAAAATCAACTAAAAATATTAAAAACCCCTCAAAAATTCTAAAAAAGTAATAATTATTTGTTTGTATGTTTTCTAGCTTCAGTCCAATTTTTACTGCATTTGGATATATAAAACACCTAAAAAATGAAAAAGCCTAAAATATTATAAAAATTATTAAAAATTCTAAAAAATTCAAAAAAAAATGCAATTTTTGTCCCTATAGCTTAGTTTTCATTTCTAGTTTGCATAAAAATTATCTCCAAATTTTATTAGGCAATTTATCTATTTTTGGATAGCCTTTGAAATCTGGTTGCACATTAGTTCACTGTTTTTGCATTTTTTCTATTTTTGGATAATCAACTAAAAATCACAAAATCCTAAAAAAATTACCAAAAACACCTAAAAACTTATAAAACACAAAAATAATTTTATTGCAATTTTCTGAGTTGTTTTTTAGTGTTTAATAAATTATTGATTGTGAGCTTTTTACCCTTTTTCCTCTTTTTCCTCATAATTTAAAATCACAAAAAAATTTAAAAATTCATAAAATCCACCAAAAATAGTTTTTATATTTTATTCATTTTTTGACTACTTCGTAGGTCACTTGGCCAATCCGTGCTCCTTGAGTTCGACTCTAGTCACTATACCAGGTTAAATAAATAGCGAGACCGCTATTCGGATTTTCCTTGTCTGATTACTTACTTGGTGGTCTGATTTTTCTTGATTGACCGATCCGCGAGATCTGGGTCGCAACGAACCTTGATTGATTTATACCTTAGCTCGGATTTTGTGGGATTTTTCGATCATCAAGGCTCAACAACGGTTTGTCGTTGAGTTTGCTAGTGTGGAGACTATACCCAAAATATGTAGACTGTGATTGATACTGATAAGAAGGGGGAGGACAATGCAAATACTGCCCATATGTAGGTTTTTGTTGATAATACGGCTTGTAAGAGTAAGCAGGATGCATCACCTGTTGTTGTCCATGTCTCCAATTATGAAAATGTCGTGGGGTTGTGGTTTGCCTCCCTGAAGATGGTGGATGGGCATTTGACTCAGTTGAGAACTAAACTGAACTTGCCCTGATGAACGAGGCTGACTACACTCGGAGCCGCTCCAAATGTTGTTCACCTCATGAATATGAGTTGGAGGTGGACAATGTGACTCAGGAATATACTGGTTTTCTTGGTAGTATGGAATAACACATGACAGAGTAGACTACTGTGGGACCTGATCCGGATCCTTCTCATAGTAAACGTGCTGAACTATGGAAGGTGCTCTAGTATTCTATGGTGTTGAAGTCGAGGAAGAAGTTGTCTACTTAACTACAGGAGTATCGGCTGCCACATTCTAACTCTGGCATGCACTGATCGTGCTAACAACAAGCTCCAGATGATAGGTAATATCATCCAGCTTTTTCATCTACTTCATCCTCTACTCGATCACTTGTAATTTGTCTAGCTCTTGTGATTGCTTTTCGATAATATAGATTTTGGATAGGTGATTTCCAATAGTGATCATATCTACGCTATCAACCATATCCACATCACGCAATGTAGTCATGTTGGCGGCCTTGTGGGGTGCTAAACTAGATGATGGAGGATGCTTCTGGAATTTACGGGAAGAATATAAGGTTGTTGAACTCTCGGTCATTTCCTTGAAGAGTTGTTAAAGGACATCCCCATCCTTGTTAAAGTGAGACCCCCCATAAGAGGCATCTACCAATCTCTAGTTCAATAAGCTCAAACCCCAAAAAAATTTTGCACTAGGCTCATCTTTGGTATGTCGTGATGGGGGCACTTCTCTATCAAATCCTTAAATCTTTCCCATGCCTTATGAATAGGCTAATGGGAAAACTGAGTGAAGTTGACTAGCAATGATTGCATAGGATTCAATTGTTCAAGGGGATAGTACTTGCCAAGTAAAGCTAATTTCAACTCATCACAAGAAGTGATAAATCTTCCTAAATGGTCGATACAATATAAAACTTTATCCATCAGATTGAACGAGAAGGTTGTCATCTTCACTACCACTAACGGGATGTTAGGGTAGAGGATAGTGCTACAAATGAGATCAAACTGTTGGAGTTAAATGTATGGTTCCTCATGAATGTGTCGATGGAATATAGGAAGCAACGGAAGAAGAGTGGCTTTCAGCTCGAAATGTCCATGAACCATAGGTATATGAATCCATGTCATAGAGTGTCCTGCACCTGAGTTATAGACATCTCTCACCATGAGCTTAGGCTCCACTCTATATTGTTGCTCTGCCTCCCCATTTCCACCTCCTCTCATCTGCTCATCCTCCTTTATTCTCCCTCCGCTGTCATTCCTCAGCTCCAAGATCATATCATGTAATCCAACCTTGATGTTTGCTTGCTTGGTCAATTGTGCCTGAATGTCTTGTATGGATGACAGCATCATGGTGTTGATCTCATGCTGCTCAGTCATGGGTGCTTTTCCTTTTGGTGCCATCGAGTCCACAGATTCAGTCTCTGTAAAAGTGCAAGGTACTTGATCAATCCTTAAAAATGATGGAGTCTCAAATGATAGTTTGAGATTAGGATCAATCTCAAACACAGGATTTATTGGTGAAAGAAGTGGATATGTAGCGAAAGAAGTGAATTTGGGAAAAGAGCCATCTCTAATGAGCAAAAATTACGGAACTAGAGTTTATAGAGATAATCTCATGAAGCCCCCAGCAAAAACTACTCAATCTGACATCTTCGATGGTAAGAGGAAAGATGCGAGAACACATAGTCAAATAAGAAGAAGAAATGATAGGCACAAAGTGCTCAGAGGGATCTCTAAACTAGCAAACAAACACAAAGCAGACCCTCGATTCATCAATTGAACACAATGTGAAGACCATGAAGGCTCGATCATTTATCTTTTCACATTTAAGTTTAGTGAATCTCGAGAAGTCACTTAGCAGTATACACACTTGGTGATGTTGCCCAATAGCCCAGCGTACGTCCTCAAACCTCCTCAAACAGGGGTACCATTTGCTCGGGATGTCAGGTTATATCAGGCCCAAATGGAGATAAGAGACGGAGCACACCAAAATGAGGTCTGATGCAAGTTCTTGTAGTTGCGATCATACATCGAAGAGTGATGTACAGGTGCGTTGGGCACAAGTCTAGGGATTTAAGCTCTATCCGTATGGTAATGTCCTGACCAACTCTTTCTAAAGGTAAGTACCTGCGACAATGAGGGGGTTCATCTCCCCAAAACAATGATGTAATTGTTACATTTAGTTTTATGTCAAGTATGATTATCAATCCCTTTTTTTATTTGGTTGTCACTTTTTTTGAGTTTTTTCAAAGAATTGATCTAACGAATTTTCCAATTCCTTTAGTTATTCTAAGTGAGGAAGACAAGGGAGGAAATATGAAAAGACCATGTGACGGAAATCAATGATGCATGCGGAATAATGAATGCATACATTTTCCAGTAGTCTACATGGAAAATGATCCTCGCATAAAAATAAAGACATGATTAAAACTAATCTAAATGATGCACGAGAAACGTCCTAGCAAAGAACCAATTATTTGTCTATTTCCAACTATGCTCTACTCTATAGATAGAGAAATATCTCATTAGGGTTGTGGACCTAATTATTTACTTAGCTCAAGAAAAAATAATATAACCAACTTATAAGGACTCAAGCGTAAGAAAACTATGAGAAAAAAATAATAAAAAAAGCAAAGAAAACAAAAATCGGCGAGGTCCCTCAAGTACATCAACACTTGGTGAAACAGACTTCACAATCCAAGAAGTTTCTAATATCCAATGAAATCAGAAAAAGGAGGTAAATGCCTAAAAATTATTACAACTTTACAAAAATAAGATGTGAAATAAAAGACTAAAATAGAATAAAAAATAAATATGCTCCAAGTGCTCTATCAAGTCTTCTACTTCTCCTCTCCTACGCTATGTTACTGCTCGATGAAGAAACTAGCTGCCTCCACTTCACTTAGGAGCGTCGGTGCTCCTAAGAATGCCCCCCTCACATGTCGGTCCCTCTCAAGAAAATGAAACAAAAGATAATGTCTGATACCAATTATGAAAAATGGAGCAAAATAAAAGAAATCAAATAAATGACAGAAAATAAGGGCTAAAATAAAAGAAAGAAAACATAGATATATATAAAATCCAAGAATAGAAGGCAAAAGGTAACCTAGCTACCCTTGCCTACTGATGAATCCACATTTCATCATCTTTATTCTATCATTTTGGCACCAAAAACCCTAGCAAATGCCTGTAAATAGCATTAATATCATCATCTTAGCATTCATGCATGTGCATCTAGTGCATCTATATAGTGTATAAAAAGTTGTAATTAAAGCCAAAATTATAGAATAAATAAAGAAAAGAAAAAGAATAAAATATTGCAAATATTTTATGACCCGAAACCCCGAGACCTAGGCATCTTGATGAATAGGTCGACAAGGAATAAAGTAGGGGGAGATAAGGGCTAAAAATACCAATAAAATCCCTTTTATTTTATTCATTCTTTATTCATTTTGGGACCTATTTTTGGTTCCACTTTTTATACATCAAATAAAGAAACTTTGTACATGAAAGTTGTAGCTAATTTTATAAAGAAAAATACAAAATTGATTTCATTAAAAAATAATGTACAGATAAAAAGTTATGGTCTGAATAAAAATCCAGAACTCCAACTTCTCAGACCATATCTTGCAAATAAAAACTCCAAATGCAGCGTACTCACCTTTTATTGTATATAGAATAAAATAATCTATTTAATGGCGGTGGTTTCGCATTTGGCGGAGCTACGGTTTGAAAGTTGAGTTTTGGACCCTCATTGTATACTTGTACAGATTAAAATATTCAATTTATTCTTTGTTTATTATTTTATAATTTTATATTTTTATAATGTTGTAAATATTACTTATAATAATTGTGAATATTAAAATCAGAATAAAAATGTAAATAAAAATCAAAATAAAAATACTTATATACACAAAACAAAGATACAATACCTATGTACATACCTATATAACATCCTCTTCTAATTTATTAAATATACAAAATAAATCAGAAAAATAAAATAAAAATATATTTGTGTATATAAAAGTATTTTATAATTTTAGAAAATAATAAACAAAAATAAATAAATTAAAAATACAAAAATAAAAATAAATACTCAAATATGTAGATAATATACCGATATAGGGATATAAAAGCAACTTGTAAAAATATACTTCATAAAATAAATTAAAAATCATAATAAAATATTACATAAAATTTTAAACATTTTTCATTTTTTAACCAAAAATTAATTCGGCCTTTTTTTCTATTTTTAAACGAATTAATAAAATAATTTTTCAATCTTTTCCCTGGTTGGTCCACGTGGACCAACCACGTGCGGTCTAAAGTTGACCTCGGTCAACTCCCTGACCGAGGCCTGCCATTTCTGACACCCAGATTTCTCCCCGATTTCCCCAAATTTTCGAGCTCGATCCGCTCGTCCTCACGCCTCGATTCCTTCTTGGGACTTCATCCCCGATCATCACTCTCCCACGCCATGTATTCGGAACCAGCCATATCCCCATCATTTGCGCGTGGATCTGGCTTGAAGGAGACGCCATCATCTTCTACTTAAACACCCCGCCACCTTCAAGCCCAATTTTGAACCCTCCTTAGACATTAATCCTCCTCCTTGTTGAGCTCTTCGTGTTGCTGGAGGTGACAGCTCCGCATCCCCACCCTCAGGCGAGTCGAGGAGGCTCTGTAGCAGCTCCGCTACCTCCGCCGACCACCGGCGTCGAGGTTCTTCCACCTCAGGTTATCCACCTTCGAGGTATACCCTTCTCCTTCTCATTTTCGTTTCATTTTATTCCCCTTAGTTTCAGTATCAAAAATCCAAAAAAAATCAGTTTCCCGTCGATCGATCCATCTCCCATACCTCATCGCCGGAGCGCACCTCCGGCTGAAGTTCTCTCGCCTTCCACCGATCAGTTCCGACCTCCACTACACCTCTGCGGGGTCCAGGAAGTTTGCCCTGGACCCTCTCACCCCTTTTTGTAGGTACCTGGAGCAGTACATCGCCTGGGGGCTCGGATTCGACCTCCGCCGGAGATACCTAGAGCTTCGAGCTCCGCCGCTTCTGCAGCTGCGCCTCAGAGCTTCTCCGGCGATTTTGAGAGCCCCAGACGCCAGAGCATCATCGTAGGAGTCTCCCGGACCTTCTTGTTGCGGCCGAGACCACCGGAGGCGCGTCAGCTCGCCGGAGGAACTTCGTCTCGACGAAGTTCCCTGTTCTTCCTCCGAGTGCCTCCACAGTCCGATCCCATGTCCGCCCCAGAGCACACCTCAGCCGTCAGATCTTGGCCACCTTCTGCCGTCGATCTCTTCGCCAGATCTGATCTCCACCGCTGATCGCCGAACCGTCATCGCGCGTTGTGCGCGCGCCACGTGGATAAGTGAGCGACCCTTGGCCGTTCGATCGCGCACGAGGAGATAAGGCGTGGGTATTTTGCACTTTTCCCCTCACCAAATTTTGTATTTCATTTCAGTCCATATTTGCAATTAGAACCTTCCCGCGGTGAGGTTTTCTTCCCGGATCATTCTCCCCTCTTCGTGGCCGTTGATCTGGCCGTGTTCATCCCGAAGAGCAGCAACCATCGGATTTGCAGCAGCCCCTCCGTCCGATCTGCACCGAGCTTCTAATCTGGACCGTTGCGGACGAAGGGGCATCGCGCGTTGCGCGCCCGACACGTGGCATAAGTGACTTATCAACCGTCGTTGGATGCGCGCCTAGCGGGGGTATTTTGCCATCATAACCCCCGCGTTTTTGTATTTCGCAATTTATTACTGAATCTTTCATCTGCCGTTAAAAGGTTTTGCAAACTTTGCATAGCAGCCCCTGTATGTTTGTTTAATTGCGGATATACCCCTGTCAGGTGCATGTGCTCTGCACGTGGTGCTTGGCGATTTTGTGGGATAGCCCCTACGGCTGTTTTGCTTTGAATTTTAGTCCAGCAAGTTTATTTTGCATATAACTATTCTCTGGAAATTTACATTTGAGCCCTCGCACTTGCCTTATATTGCCAAAATGCCCCTGCAGACTTGTATTTTCTTTGTGCTTCTAGTAATTTTTGCATGCTTCTATAAAAACACAAAAAAAATCCCCAAAAATCAGTGTAGATCTCTGTTGCATAGTAGTTTATCATCATATTTTTATTTTCCATAGTTATTGCATTTTAATATTTATAAAAATTCAAAAACACTCATTTTCAGCATTGTTTGCATTAGAAAATACATAAAAATTATAAAAACTATCCAGAAAATTCCCAAAAAAATATATTTTGTGTCTTTTAGTGTCACTTAGCTCCTGACCGAAAATCATTAAAAAAATACGAAAGAAAACTCATAAAAATCACAAAAATCTAAAAACCTTTATAAAAATATTAAAAATTCTACAAAAACCCTAAAAATATAATCGTGGTGTTTAAATTTTCCTTATTTCATTGCCTTTAAGTGAAAATTAATTTGGAGAATTTTTGTTACTGTTTGCTATTTTATTTCTCCATTTTAGTTTCAGCCTTGCCTTTTATTCACTGTTTTCTTTATTTTGCTCTTTAAAAATACCAAAAACACTTTGAAAAATACCCAAAAATCACAAAAATAGTAAAAAATCCTAAAAATATCAAAAACATTTTATTTCTGAATTTTGGGTTATTTTTGCCCATTTTTATAAATACTTTAGCTTGTCTTTTATTACATTGTCTTTATTTTCCAATATTGAAAAAGAAAATAGAAAAATATAAAATATAAAATATAAAAATCAGAAAATTAAAAAAATCAAAATACAAAATTATAAATTTAAAAATTAAATAAAAAAATAATAAAATTAAAAACCCACAAAAAATAGCTTAGTAGACACTTGATCACAAACACACACATTTTGAGCATTTTTGCCCCGATCTAGCCTTTCTGCTCCCTGTGTTCGACCTCTACACATACTTGCACTATACACATCATTGTTGTAGAGTTATAATAAATTTTAACTCCACACACTTTCGCTTCTTTACTTGATTGTCGTGGGTTAATTGTTGTTTGAATCGAGATTTCGTTGGAGGTCAAATCAGCGACTGTTGATTCGCCTTGTGAGTCAGCACGACCTCTGCGATTCTCCGTGTTCAACAAATGGCGCCGTTGCCGGGGAGCAACAGCGAGTAGTTCTCATTTTTTGTTTGCTTGTGATTGTTGTCTACCATAGCTTTAGTTTATCTCTCTTGCACTTTTGATACATATATTGATTGAGCTATTCTGACCATTCTTCTTTTGTCTTCTTGCGAGGGACCGCGGAGCAAGGCGGATCGCTTAGGTGACCCGAAGCAACTTTGGGAAGCAGAGCCGGCCTTCTTAGGCAAGCCGGCAGGAGAGAGCAGGAGGAGTGAGAGAGAGTGCTTAGATTAGTTGCATTTTATTTTCGTGAGAGAGTGACTCTGATAATTTGTAATAAGACAGGGACTTGGACTTTTGGACACTCCGGGCCTAATTTCCGGGTGTTTGTTCACCCGGGGGCTCACCGCGATTTTTACCGAGTTTTCACCGCTGTCATTTGCCGGTTTTGATTTCATTTTCACTTTCTTTTGTGGATTGAGCCCGTAGATTTAGGCATGCTTGATCGATTAAATTAGGTCCAAACACACTAATAACTTTTGCATGCACCTATAGCTCGTACTTGGACTTAGTTTAAAATTAAACAGTTAGCCCCCTTTCTTAGATCCGCCGCGCCGCGAGCCCTCCCCATCAAGCGCTACTCCTCAACTCGATGTATCGAGAAGAGGAGGGGAGGGTCTAGACCGGACTCTTAGGATCGACGATAGGTGGTTGACTTGTGATTCTTCACACTAGCAGTTGCCTATCTTAGGACGATTTCCGCATTGCATATCGGCATATAGACTAGGTTTATAAAATTCTTCTTTGCATCCCGCATGGAGAAAGCTGGGATTCGCTGTAAGTCTTCTTACTTTGCATCCATCATTTAGGCACAAAGGTGAGATTTCCATCTTTGTGTCGACTTGCACGGCTTTTCCGACTCTATTCTCCCTCTGTTTTTGGACAAAGTAGGATCAAGAAAACACAAAAATCGTTAGGCGCTTGTTTGAATCTACTCAAAAGAAGCGATAACACCAAAAAAAATTAAAAAAAGGACTGCTAAGAAAACCTTGACCAAAAATAAAATTGGTAATTGGATTCATTGATTGGGGAGAGTAACACCCTCACTTGTTTTCAGGTTGCATGGGAAGGTCTCCTTCCAAGTGAGGTGAGCGCTTCGTAAGGATTAGAGCCAAAATCCCAGCTTGTGGCTGCCTTGTGTATCGCCTGGATTACCGAAGTATTGGCGCTTCTATCGTAAGTGGACGAGTAGGGCTTGGTCAACATTGGCGACTCTCTATTGTGAAGAGCATCGACCTTGTCCGAAGTATCGAGCCTAGGCCACGCCTTCACAGGGGTGTCTGTCTCATCGTCTCGCGTCCGAGTAGGTTCTTGCACGCTCACGGGTGATTCTGTTGCGAGCGAGTTCCGAAGTATCGGTTTCGCCTATTGGCTTCCTCTCTTATTCTTTGGCTGAGTAGGGATCCAGGAAGGGTTACAAGGACTTCAAAAAGTGCAAGCTACAGGTTACACAGGAGGAGGACAAGTACGGGATACTCTTCCGGCAGTACTCTCTCTCCTTTAGGCATATCGTTCTAAGGACTCGTGAAAAGATAACTTCTTGAATCAAGATAAAATTGACAAGATAAAAGCCGAACCTTCACGGCTTCACGTGTTGAGTTGGTGAACTTACCCCTGATTTGTGTTTGATTGCTAGATTTGTTTAGGTCAAGATCAAAAACACATCACAATTGTGCGCGATTTTGTTGCATCTCATTTCACTCCTCTTCTTCTTCTCTTGCATTTTCCCTGCTCGTCCCAAATAATCAAGATGATGGGACGGAGATCTCTTAGGCTGACCTTGTCGGCACCGCTATCCAGCACTCCTCCTCATTCATCTAGGAATACCTCGGAGAGTCCGCTCTCCGAGCCTGAGTTTACATCCAACCTGTTCCCCCTCGACCACCCTTCCCATTCTCCTTCTCTCAGTCCAATTGTTTCAGAATTCAGTGCTTCACAGAGTTCAGATCATTCGACAGCACCTGAGATGGCCTCTTTTGCTTTTTCAGAAAATCCAGTAATGGCAGACAGAGGCGAGCACCCAGATGACCATGATCACCCTCCATTCATAATTGATCAGGTGGCCATCAACAACTCCTTGTTAGCGTCCCTGGAGACCATGCAGAGACAGATCCGTGACCAGGGAACATTCATGGGTGATCTGATGAGAGAGATAGCACAGATGAGAGAGAACCGACCTGGGGGCGGTGGCGGTGGAGGTGGAGGAGGAGGAGGACCTGATGCAGGAGGAGACGATCCAGACGCTGAGAGACCACCACAGACCATCATGAGGGAATTGCACAACCCAGCTGCATCCCTCACTCATCGTTGGATCCGACTCCCACCTATTCACGGAGATTTTGAGCTTCGGCCCCACACTATCCAGGAATTCGAGATGATTTGCCGCACCTCCATGGGTTGCCGACCGAAGAGCCGCACCTCCACCTCCAGGAATTCGAGATGATTTGCAGCACTATCCATGATCGGTTGATGACCGAGGACACCATCAAGATGATTGCCTTTCCATTCTCTTTGGTCGATAGAGCCGCATATTGGCTCAAACACCTTGGGCGATTCGTCGACACATGGGCAGAACTCCGGACCGCATACCTGAAGAAATACTATCCTCTCGGCCGGACCAACGCAGCTAGAGCCATGATCAGTAACTTCGTCATGATCCCAAATGAACAATTCCATGAAGCCTGGGATCGATTCAGAGAGCTCATAGTCCGGTGTCCACATCATGACATTTCCAAGCCCAATCTCGTGCAGAGTTTCTTCTGTGGGCTGACACCGGAGCTGCTGGGGCTAGTGAACGCCTCTTGCGGTGGATCTTATTTCTCCAAGGGAGAAGACGACGTCTGGGCCATCTACAAAGGCATGGCAGAAAACTCTACTGTGATGACCCAGGCCCGAGTCTACACACAGCAGAAGCCCCCGCAAGGAGCGGGATCATTCCAGAGGATCGCCCGCATCGATGCCGGTCCCAATACAGTGTCAGCTGCCGCAGCCCAAGCTGAATCAGCCGCAGCCGACATGGGCATAATCAGTGAGAAGCTGGACCGCCTCGAGATCCTCGAGAAGAAGCAGATGCAAGGCATGGCCTAGATGGACCAGGTTGCCAAGACCATGAGTGATCTGAAGACGCAGATCTTGTGCGTCCAGGAGGCACAAACTCAGTCACAACAGCCTCCCAGATCACGTGTTGATCCGAGCAGTAGCAATGCCAACCGACCCTCTTCCTCATACCGCCAAGTGAATCATATCCAGGCAGAGCCGGTTCCACTGCTACAGTATTACCCAACGCAGCCACCATCTCCAGACACTCAGATGGTGGTGTATCAGCAGGAGCAGCCGCTGGCATTTCTTCCTCCACCCTCCTTTGAGCAGGAACCATTGATGGAAGTCAATGGGATTTGGTATGACCGGTACCCTCAGCCCGGGATTCGTCGTGATCATCCCGGATTCCGTTGGGGCAACAATGGCTCCTCATCCCAACAGCAGAACCCTGCTCAAGGACAGCAGAACAGCCAGCAACACCAGCAGCAACAACCCCAGTATGCCCAGCAGCAGTATCAGAGTGGTCCTCGTCCCGCCTATCAGGGACAGCAATGGAGGCAGCGACAGCAGCCTCAGCAATCTTATCCTCCCCAGTATCAACCACAACCACAGCAGCAGCCCCATTTCCAGCAGGGACAACCATCCGGTTCTCAGGATCCCACCTTTGAGAACCCAACTCTTAATGATCTTGCCCGCTTGCTCTCCGAACAGCGAGCATCTTTCAGGCAAGAAATGGATGAATTCCGACAGGAAATGAGAGAAATAATCAAAGGCATGGCCGCCATACCCGCTCAGATTGAACCTAACCCGAACAGTCTGAAAAGAAAGTCTGAGCAGGTAGAGTTTACAGAGGATACCTCTCGTAGTGACTATTTGAGTGACATATCTTGTTCCTTTTATGATGCTGATTTTATTACTACTAGGAGCGGTAGGATACCAGCCGGCGGCGCCTCTTCTGAGCGACAACCAGATGCAGAACCAGGAGCGCCAGAGGAGAAGAATAGCGGTGCTGATGCCGCTAATAATGATGTTGAAGACGGTGGTGCTGAAGCCACCATTTTGGATGATGAACCAGAGCGCGGTGCTGATGCCGCAATGACCGGTGCTAGTGGTGGTGCTGAGGCCACCATATCTACTTTTGTTGAGCCACCATCTGTGATGTTGCCACATTTTGTACCTAAGGATTGTGGGAACAAACAGAAAAACAAAAATATGAATAAAGGAAAGGTTTCTGTTCAAATTGCGGATCCATATGTGGTGAATGATGATTATTGTATGGAGTCTCCTTCTTCACAAGCACAGGGACCAATTCCTAGACCTCCATCTGAGGAGGCCCCTACCATTCCCTTCTCTGAGGCACTCCGCCGAGCGAAGGGGAATAAACGAGAAAATCCCAAAAAAGAACAACAGGTAGAGTTCGGCAATCAGATGATAGACAGATTCCATATTCAGTTGACTCTACAAGAAGCACTTGAGCACATCCCCCTCTTCAAGAAGAACCTGAAAGAGAAGACTACCATCCGCAGGAAGAGGAGGAACCACAGAGATCAAATCCATGTGCTCACTCATTCCACTTGCTGTATCATCCAGAACAAGCTGCCAGCTAAGCGACCAGATGCAGGAGCTCCCTATGTCAGATGCGAGATTCAGGAGCAGCAATTTGATCGTACTCTATTAGACAGCGGCTCTTCAATTAACCTTCTTCCGGCAGCCTTACTCGACCGACTCGAGTTTGGTCCTCTTCTTAGGAGCAGGACAGTCCTTCAGTTTGCTGATAGGTCGACTAAGAGGCCGAAGGGGTTATTGAAAGACGTGGTCGTTACCATTCAGGGCCTGAAATTCCCCGTGGACTTTGTTGTGTTGGACATGGAGATCCCTGAGTCGGTAACTGATGCCCCTATCATTCTCGGACGTCCATTCTTGGCCACAGCCAAGGCAGCGACCGACAATGATTGTGGGAAGGTATGCCTTCGCGTAGAGGGCGAGACCATACAAATAGAGACGATCGAGGAAACCAGAGCCAGAGAGTTAGAATGCTCGGAGCAGTCCAGTGAAGCGGCGCATTTGACAGAGGAAGAGCTAGACATCCACCAGGTGTGTGATTTTTTGATGACTGATGATGAATCCAACTGAGTAGATCCTGTAGCACCGACCCTCCCCTTGCCTACAGATTCACTGTATCTACATCTCATGGCAGTCAGAGCCGGGAGAGCACACCCCTGGATGAGGATATACATGAGGCTGACAGTGTTGTGATGAGTGGTGCTGATAAGTTTCAATCATGTTCATCTTCTTCTGATCCCTCGGATTCAGGCATTGATTGGGATGATTTTGATGATTATGTGCCTTGTCTAATTCCTTCTGAGCCAACAGCCATGACAGAGTGCGAGCCAGTGCAGTTCATTGATGATTCCGCAAACCGCCCTTTGTCAAAGATTCACGCAGAGCGAGAGTTCTCCCATGCAGACCTGGTCGCCTTCACACAGACATATCAGAAGCCAGATCTGCCGCCTCCCAGTTGTCCAGAACTGAAGCCTCTGCCGCAGTCGTTGAAGTACAGATTCCTTGCGGGTGAGCCAGATATGCACCCAGTCATTATCTGAGCAGGTTTGACTGGAGAACAAGAATCTCGTCTGATGGAGGTTCTTGAAAGAAACCGCAAGGCGATAGGTTGGAGTATCGTTGATCTCCAGAGGATTAGTCCGGCTCTGTTCTCTCACCACATTTATCTTGAGGATGACGCTTGGCCGTCGCGTGAGTTCCAACGACGGCTGAACCCGAATCTTCGAGATGTAGTCATGAAAGAAATTTCCAAGTGGTGGAGCGCCGATTTTATCTACCCCATCTCCGACTCCAAATGGGTTAGTCCACTACATGTGGTACCCAAGAAGACGGGTATCACTACAGTTGTCAACGAGTCTGGAGAGGAGATCGCTGCCAGAGTACCAACTTCTTGGAGGGTCTGTGTGGACTACAGACGATTGAATGAGGCCACCAAGAAGGATTACTTCCCGCTACCCTTCATTGATCAGATTATCGAGCGGCTAGCCGGGAAGAGTCATTATTGTTTTCTTGATGGGTACTCTGGATACAATCAGGTGGCCATTGCGCCCGAAGACCAGGAGAAAACGGCATTCACCTGTCCGTTTGGAACGTATGCTTTCAGACGGATGCCCTTTGGTCTATGTAACGCTCCGACGACATTCTAGAGGTGCATGTTGTCCATCTTCTCGGACATGGTGGGTGACTGTTTAGAGGTCTTCATGGATGACTTCTCGGTCTACGGCGACGGGTTCGATGCTTGTCTTGACTGCCTAGACCGTGTGCTTCAGCGCTGCATAGAGGTCAACCTTGTTTTATCTTGGGAGAAGAGCCACTTTATGGTGACTCAGGGGACGGTCCTTGGTCATATCGTCTCCAACAGGGGCATGGAGGTCGATCCGGCTAAGGTGGATATCATCAGAAAACTCAATCCACCGTCCAACTTGCGTCAGTTGAGGTCTTTTCTGGGGCATGTCGGTTTCTACTGACGGTTCATTCAGGACTTCAGTCGAATTGCCCGACCGCTTACTGACTTGCTGACGAAAGACACCGAGTTTATTGTCAATGATAAGTGTCTTGAGTCGTTTGAGACTCTAAAAAATATGGTTGTTTCAGCTCCTGTCCTTCAGCCACCCGATTGGTCTCTCCCATTCGAG
The DNA here is from genome assembly GCA_037367405.1 of Ottelia alismoides. Taxonomy (NCBI): domain Eukaryota; kingdom Viridiplantae; phylum Streptophyta; class Magnoliopsida; order Alismatales; family Hydrocharitaceae; genus Ottelia; species Ottelia alismoides. The sequence continues at coordinate 571,929 of JAZKJV010002196.1, read as the reverse complement.
ATCATGACGAATGCTTCAGATTTTGCCGTTGGGGCTGTGCTTGGATAGAGGAGGGAGGGATTACCTTTTGCCATTCACTACGCCAGCCGGACTTTGGATGCCGCCCAGCGGAATTACACTGTGACTGAGAAAGAGATGCTGGCTGTGGTTTTCGCTCTTGATAAGTATCGATCTTACATTCTCGGATATAGAGTGACCATTTACACTGATCATACCGCCATCCGGTACTTAATGGCTAAGAAGGATGCCAAAGCATGTCTCACCAGATGGATCCTTCTACTCCAGGAATTTGACATTGAGATTAAGGATAAACCTGGAGTCAAGAATGTGGTGGCGGATCATCTCTCCAGATTGGAGAATCTTGAGGAATCTGCGCCCAGCACACCTATCACAGAGGCATTTCCGGATGAGGCAATCTTGGCTGTCAACTCGCTCCCGTGGTACGCTGACATTGTGAACTATCTTGTTGCCAAGACGGTTCCACAAGGTTGGCCCAGGCAGAAACTCGAGACCTTCCTGGCGAAGGCCAAGTTTTACCATTGGGAGGATCCCGTCCTTTATCATGAAGGAGGGGATAGTATCTGGAGGAGGTGCATTCCTCAAGAAGAGCATCATAGCGTCCTCACATACTGCCACAAGCTTGAGGCAGGAGGATATCATTCTGGAAAAAGGACAGCATAGAAGGTGCTGCAATCCGGCCTATGGTGGCCTACTCTCTTCAAGGATTCTGATGAATTCGTGAAGAGATGTACTGACTGTCAGAAAATGGGAACCTGCGGGCAGAGAGACATGATGCCCATGCAACCCATTCACTTCTGTGAGGTTTTTGATGCATGGGGGATTGATTTCATGGGCCCATTCCCTAAGAGTCAGGGATTCGAGCATATTTTGCTCGCTGTGGATTATGTCAGCCGATGGGTTGAGGCCATCCCCGCCCGAGCCGCAGATGCTAAAACCGTTTGCAAGTTCTTGAGGAAAAATATCATTTCACGGTTCGGGGTACCTAGAGTCTTGATTTCAGACGGGGGGTCTCACTTCATCAATGACAAGGTTAGGGCCCTTGCAGATGAGTTCGGCATTGACCATCGGGTTGCCACTCCATATCACCCTCAGACTAATGGTCTTGCCGAAGTATCGAATCGGGAGATAAAGACCATCTTGAGAAAGTTGTCCGCCCGATCGAAAGGATTGGTCACAGCTTTTGGACTCGGTCTTGTGGGCTTATCGGACTTCTTTCAAGAATCCATTGGGGACATCTCCCTTTCGTCTCGTCTATGGCAAGCCATGCCATTTGCCAGTGGAGATCAAGCACAAATCTTTTTGGGCAGTCACTGAGTTACTTTTAGATCCCGAGAGTATAGGAGACCAGAGAAGAGCTGAATTGGCAGCCCTGGAAGAACTGAGAGACACAACCTTCTCCAACAGCCTACGGTACAAAGAGAAAGTGAAGACATGGCACGATTCGCATATCAGCCATAAACAGTTTGAGCCGGATCAGAGAGTATGGTTGTTTGACTCTAGGCTGAAAATATTTCCAAGGAAATTGCAGAGCAAATGGAAAGGTCCGTATGTGGTCAGGAAGGTACATGACAATGGCAGCATCGACATATCTGAACCGTCATCTTCCTCTACCTTCCGCGTCAATGGTCAACGCCTGAAGTTATATCTAGATCATGACCCGCCGACCATTGACGTTGCCCCCATTCTTCTGGTATGAGATGTGTCCTTTGACTCATATCATCTGCATCTCATACATGGTGATCACTTCTATCTTCCGCTATACAGATCATCTGTCCACATCACTCTTTCATCTGTTGATTTATTTTATTCTTTTCTTCTTTTCCTCTTCTACCTTCTTCATCTATCAAAAAGGTGTCGCCCTTGTAGACAGTTTTCCATACTTAGGACGTACTTTGTCCTAAGTAAAGGGGGTGTGCACCCCGAGTATTTCCATTCTTTGATCCTCTCCATTGTCTCCTCTTCTTGTCTATACTTAGGGATATCTTACCCTAAGTATAGGGGGAGACAATCTGAGTACGATCTGTTCATTCCCACCCTTGACCCTCCCTGCGTTGTGTACAGTCTGCTATACTTAGGATTATTTGATCCTAAGTATAGGGGGGATGGTCAACTTCTCATTCATTGATTCATTCATTCTTTAGACTTGCCTATACTTAGTACGAGTTATGTCTTCTCTTTTCTCCGATCTATGAGGACATAGCTCAAGCTAAGTATAGGGGGGTCGTATATACTACGTATATACTTTAGCCATAACTCGTACTTTCGTATTTTCCTAATAAATATGGCTAATAATTCTTTAAAATTCATTAAAAATCTTTAATAAAAAGATGTGATTATTCCTCAAATTCTTTTTGTACATACTGATTAATAAATAAGATGAAAATGTTTTTTTGTAAAATGTTTGAAAAATAGTTTGAAAATCTTTGTGAACATCTATTGAAAACTATTTTGAAAATATTTTGTCACATGTTTTCAACCTTTGTAAAAATATTGTGACTGTAAAACTTATTTTCTTTGTGTGAAATAAAATGTTTGAAAAATGATTTGCAAATGGCTTGAAAAATGGTTGCAAAAATATTTTGAAAAATCTATCTATACTATTTCGAAAACCTTTGCAAAATGATTTTCAAATGTGTGTACATGTTTGTAAAATGTTGTAAAAACTATTTTGGACTATAGTTTTCAAAAAAAATTGTGTGAAAAAAGGCTTGTATCAAATAAGTTTGAGGAATACTTACATCACACCAAAATCCACTATATATACGTAATTATAAAATTGATCACTTACCCTTGTAAATTCTTAAAATCCACTTCTTGTATATATAAGAAGCACTCCCGTGTACATAGTTTTCACCTAGTTTTCAGCCAAAGCTTTTTGTTTTCAAAAATCCCAAAAACATTTGCAAAACTAAAATCCAAAAACATTTGAAAGATCTTTTTGAAAAAATACAAAAAAAATTGCATCTGCATGCATCATCTTTTCAAAAATCCATAAAAAGTTCAAAATCTTGAAAATTGCATCACAAAAATATTTCTTGCATAGCATAGCATGAGCATTTTTCGGATTGAGTTTGATAGTTGAACAAGACTAAGTAAAATCCGGAGATTGGAGCTTGATTGGACCTTAAAATATACCTAATAACAGGAACCTTATAGGAACTGGGTTTGAGGTACTTCAGGTCTAGTTGACTTAATTCTTTGAGGATCACGGGACTTGGTTCAATGGATTCTTGACTGCCTAAGTAGAGTATTTCGGAGCACACGCACGACTCTTGTTGATAATGACCTAACTTGGACACCTGCACCTTTCACATAGCTCTCCACGGATGAGGTGGTGAGGAGGTAGTTTCCTTTGGCTTGGGGTAGCATATGAGGGTAGTACTTCTAGGCGGAACCTCTCTTCTTCTTCTAGTGAAGGAAGTGCACCTCAACTTGGTCTAGTGGTGATGAAGGCTAAAGACAGAAGCCGTGGGTTGCAATAAAGCTTCAAAAGAGGGATAGTCTACTGGCTCAAGAGGAAAATTTCTTGTATATATGCTGCACCATGTAGATATGTTGTACATATGTTTGAAAAAAAAAGAGAAAAAAGAACTCCAAAAAAGTGGTGGGTCGGATTGAAAATTTAATAACCCCACCGGAGTGTATATAGTCCAATAAAGCAAAAGCTTATGGTATCCATGTTACATCTCATGAAGCTTGCAGCGGGAGACTTGGCTACACTGGCTGAGCTTCCAAAAGTCTATACTTCTTCCCCCTCTTCTTGAGCCGGTTGCACTTGAACTTAGAAGGGAATACCCCGCTTATCGAGGAAAGAGTCGCTAGACCGAGGCATTAGAGTTACCAGGTTGGGGGAGGTTGTTTCCTTGTACTTCTGAGGTGGGGAGCTACATATCACTCACACTGTACGAGTCAGACTCATAGTCGTAAGAGTTTGCGTATGAGTTGAAGTATTTCTGACCTGGCTATTGAGGAGACTTGGACAGAGTTTTGGGATTCTCAAGGACTGTTGGATTTCAAATTTGGTTCTCATTAAGGTTCTGACTGCACTAAAATTCCAAAGGTCCGACGTAAGCTCCAAACTTTGATTTTGTGAAGACAAGTTTAATAATCAAATCAAATCCAAGTTCTTCTTTTCTTTTCTTTCTTTTTCTTTTGCACTTATTGCATAAGTGTTTGCTAGGGACTAGCAAAGGTAAAGTATAGGGGGATAATGAATCCACATTTCATCATCTTTATTCTATCATTTTGGCACCAAAAACCCTAGCAAATGCCTGTAAATAGCATTAATGTCATCATCTTAGCATTCATGCATGTGCATCTATATAGTGTATAAAAAGCTGTAATTAAAGCAAAATTATAGAATAAATAAAGAAAAGAAAAAGAATAAAATATTGCAAATATTTTATGACCCGAAACCCCGAGACCTAGGCATCTTGATGAATAGGTCGACAAGGAATAAAGTAGGGGGAGATAAGGGCTAAAAATACCAATAAAATCCCTTTTATTTTATTCATTCTTTATTCATTTTGGGACCTATTTTTGGTTCCACTTTTTATACATCAAATAAAGAAACTTTGTACATGCAAGTTGTAGCTAATTTTATAAAGAAAAATACAAAATTGATTTCATTAAAAAATAATGTACAGATAAAAAGTTATGGTCTGAATAAAAATCTAGAACTCCAACTTCTCAGACCCATATCTTGCAAATAAAAACTCCAAATGCGGCATACTCACCTTTAATTGTATATAGAATAAAATAATCTATTTAATGGCGGTAGTTTCGCATTTGGCGGAGCTACGGTTTGAAAGTTGAGTTTTGGACCCTCATTGTATACTTGTACAGATTAAAATATTCAATTTATTCTTTGTTTATTATTTTTATTATTTTATATTTTTATAATGTAGTAAATATTACTTATAATAATTGTGAATATTAAAATCAGAATAAAAATGTAAATAAAAATCAAAATAAAAATACTTATATACACAAAACAAAGATACAATACCTATGTACATACATATATAACATCCTCTTCTAATTTATTAAATATACAAAATAAATCAGAAAAATAAAATAAAAATATATTTGTGTATATAAAAGTATTTTATAATTTTAGAAAATAATAAAAAAACATAAACAAATTAAAAATACAAAAATAAAAATAAATACTCAAATATGTAGATAATATACCTATATAGGGGTATAAAAGCAACTTGTAAAAATATACTTCATAAAATAAATTAAAAATCATAATGAAATACTACATAAAATTTTAAACATTTTTTATTTTTTAACCAAAAATTAATTCGGCCTTTTTCTATTTTTAAACGAATTAATAAAATAATTTTTCAATCTTTTCCCTGGTTGGTCCACGTGGACGAACCAGGTGCGGTCTAAAGTTGACCTCGGTCAACTCCCAGACCGAGGCCTGCCATTTCTGACATCCAGATTTCTCCCCGATTTCCCCCAATTTTCGAGCTCGATCCGCTCGTCCTCACGCCTCGATTCCTTCTTGGGACTTCATCCCCGATCATCACTCTCCCACGCCATGTATTCGGATCCAGCCATATCCCCCTCATTTGCGCGTGGATCTGGCTTGAAGGAGACGCCATCATCTTCTACCTAAACACCCCGCCACCTTCAAGCCCAATTTTGAACCCTCCTTAGCCATTAATCCTCCTCCCTGTTGAGCTCTTCGTGTTGCTGGAGGTGACAGCTCCGCATCCCCACCCTCAGGCGAGTCGAGGAGGCTCTGTAGCGGCTCCGCTACCTCCGCCGACCACCGGCGCCGAGGTTCTTCCACCTCAGGTTATCCACCTTCGAGGTATACCCTTCTCCTTCTCATTTTCGTTTCATTTTATTCCCCTTAGTTTCAGTATCAAAAATCCAAAAAAAAATCAGTTTCCCGTCGATCGATCCATCTCCCATACCTCATCGCCGGAGCGCACCTCCGGTGAAGTTCTCTCGCCTTCCACCGATCAGTTCCACTACACCTCCGCGGGGTCCAGGCAGTTTGCCCTGGACCCTCTCACCCCTTTTTGCAGGTACCTGGAGCAGTACATCGCCTGGGGGCTCGGATTCGACCTCCGCCGGAGATACCTGGAGCTTCGAGCTCCGCCGCTTCTGCAGCTGCGCCTCAGAGCTTCTCCGGCAATTTTGAGAGCCCCAGACGCTAGAGCATCATCGTAGGAGTCTCCCGAACCTTCTTGTTGCGTCCCAGACCACCGGAGGCGCGTCAGCTCGCCGGAGGAACTTCGCCTCGACGAAGTTCCCTGTTCTTCCTCCGAGTGCCTCCACCGTCCGATCCCAGGTCCGCCCCAGAGCACACCTCAGCCGTCAGATCTTGGCCACCTTCTGCCATCGATCTCTTCGCCAGATCTGATCTCCACCGCTGATCGTCGAACCGTCATCGCGCGTTGTGCGCGCGCCACGCGGATAAGTGAGCGGTCCTTGGCCGTTCGATCGCGCACGAGAAGATAAGGCGTGGGTATTTTGCACTTTTCCCCTTGCCAAATTTTGTATTTCATTTCAGTCCATAAACTTTAAGCTGTAGTTTAAATATTTCTGTAATATTTGCAATTAGAACCTTCCCGTGGCGAGGTTTTCTTCCCGGATCATTCTCCCCTCTTCGTGGTCGTTGATCTGGCCGTGTTCATCCCGAAGAGCAGCAACCATCAGATCTGCAGCAGCCCCTCCGTCCGATCTGCACTGAGCTTCTAATCTGGACCGTTGCGGACGAAGGGGCATCCCGCGTTGCGCGCCCGACACGTGGCATAAGTGACTTATCAACCGCCGTTGGATGCGCGCCTAGCGGGGGTATTTTTCCATCATAACCCCCGCGTTTTTGTATTTCGCAATTTATTACTGAATCTTTCATCTGCTTTTAAAAGGTTTTGCAAACTTTGCATAGCAGCCCCTGTATGTTTGTTTAATTGCGGATATACCCCTGTCAGGTGCACGTGCTCTGTGCGTGGTGCTTGGTGATTTTGTGGGATAGCCCCTACGGCTGTTTTGCTTTGAATTTTAGTCCAGAAAGTTTATTTTGCATATAACTATTCTCTGGAAATTTACATTTGAGCCCTCGCACTTGTCTTATATTGCCAAAATGCCCCTGCAGACTTGTATTTTCTTTGTGCTTCTAGTAATTTTTGCATGCTTCTATAAAAACACAAAAAAAATCCCCAAAAATCAGTGTAGATCTCTGTTGCATAGTAGTTTATCATCATATTTTTATTTTCCATAGTTATTGCATTTTAATATTTATAAAAATTCAAAAACACTCATTTTCAGCACTGTTTACATTAGAAAATACATAAAAATTATAAAAACTACCCAGAAAATTCCCAAAAAAATTTATTTTGTGTCTTTTAGTGTCACTTAGCTCCTGACCAAAAATCATTACAAAAGAAAACTCATAAAAATCACAAAAATCTAAAAACCTTTATAAAAATATTAAAAATTCTACAAAAACCCTAAAAATATAATCTTGGTGTTTAAATTTTCCTTATTTCATTGCCTTTAAGTGAAAATTAATTTGGAGAATTTTTGTTACTGTTTGCTATTTTATTTCTCCATTTTAGTTTCAGCCTTGCCTTTTATTCACTGTTTTCCTTATTTTGCTCTTTAAAAATACCAAAAACACTTTGAAAAATACCCAAAAATCACAAAAACAGTAAAAAATCCTAAAAATATCATAAACATTTTATTTCTGAATTTCGGGTTATTTTTGCCCATTTTTATAAATACTTTAGCTTGTCTTTTATTACATTGTCTTTATTTTCCAATATTGAAAAAGAAAATAGAAAAATATAAAATATAAAAATCAGAAAATTAAAAAAATCAAAATACAAAATTATAAAATTAAAAATTAAATAAAAAATATAAAATTAAAAACCCACAAAAAATAGCTTAGTAGACACTTGATCACAAACACACACATTTTGAGCATTTCTGCCCCGATCTGGCCTTTCTGCTCCTTGTGTTCGACCTCTACACATACTTGCACTATACACACCTTTGTTGTAGAGTTATAATAAATTTTAACTCCACACACTTTCGCTTCTTTACTTGATTGTCGTGGGTTAATTGTTGTTTGAATCGGGATTTCGTTGGAGGTCAAATCAGCGACTGTTGATTCGCCTTGTGAGTCAGCACGATCTCTGCGATTCTCCGTGTTCAACACCTACCTCCCAACAATGATGCCATTTGTTGAAAAGGGCTTTTTAAGGGTTTTTTTATTTTTATTTAATGAAGGTATTATTCATAAGGTGAATAGTTATCGCAACCCAAAGAAATCCTCAACAAAAATTATTATGTACTTATTTCTCAAGTAAAAAAAAATCAAAGAAGTGTAAGTAGGACAACTATACTATTTATTTATCTGTACAGCGCATACGATCGAACTGAAGGAGGCTACAAGTCCTGAGGGTTATTTAAAATAATGAAATAAAAAGGATTCTTTTTATTAAGTATTTATCTGTCTTTTTATGGAGATTTTATCTTCTTATATTTTTATTATATTATTTTCATTTTTTTTAATATTTTTTCTTATTTTTATATTTTTTAATGATTTTAATTTTGCAAATTTTTTATATTTTTAAAAATTTTAGAATAGAGCAAAAAGAAAAGAATGAAAGATATAAAGAAACAAACTCTTCTTGTATTCTTAAAATGAGGTAAAAAATATATACAAAATCAAATAAAAATATTTTTTAATAAATTTTTACTTTTTTGTATTTTTTAGATTTTTTTAAGATTATCAAAACAATTAACATTAAAAATAAATACAATATAAAATAATGAATTTTTTGGATTTTAAAATGGTAAATAAAAGTAAAAATCAAAGAAATATATACCAACTGAAAGAATATTTTTTCAAGATTTTCAAAAAGTTATTTTATGAAATGTTTGGAATTTTCTATGATTTAATGTATTTTTTAATTTTTTTATTGTTTAACATTTTTGTTTTTATAAGAAAATTTAAAACAAAATTTATAAAGAAAATAAAAGAACTAAAAATAAGAACATATAATTTTTTCAGAGTTTTTCAAAATATTTTTGTATTTTTTTATTGAATTAATACTACAAACACGAAATTTATAATATGTTTTAGAATTACTAAAAATAATTATACAAATTAAAATGTGAAGCAAAAGTTACATGTTAAAGACGTTATTATCAGGTTGTTATGTGAATGTTTATGGAATTATCTAAGGAGATTAGCTAATTATTAAGAACGATTAATAAGTGAATCAAAAATACGCTTCACAGGGACAAAACTATAATGAATGATTATTTAGAGGATGAAAGCAATAACAAAATAAAGGCAGAGGGTATCACTGCAATTTTCACATTAAAAGTCATGTGCCAGCGTGCGTAAGTCCCATTGACACGAAGTGAATGGTGATTTAATTATTTCAAGGCTAAAAAATAACAACAATCAACATGGGATATGATTGCAATTAGTCCAAAGTGTCACGTGCGAAGCACGTTTAGCACTTCAAACAGGATAAAACTGCAAAAAAAAGCAACCAACATGGATGATCTGCAAATATTCAAGCATCCTCAACAAGTCATGTATCCTTCAAAGTGTACAAAATACGAAAAGAGAAAGGTAAATATTGCAAATGTTCTCCAAGCAGGTGTGAGGCGCATTCAGAACAGACGATACAGATCTGATCTGGAGTGTTGGATCAACTGCTCCAATTTGGGGTAGATTGGATGGCCACGATGCATTTTAGAGAGTCTGTTCTTGATCGCACGGCTTTAGAAGCTGCTGGAAAATCAGGGAAGAAAGTCGACAACGACAAACTTCAATCGCCTTGAACTTTGTTGATCTAGGTCTTCTCATGAAGATCTGATCATCTTCATGTAGCTCCTCTCTGATGATCAACTATGGTGATGATGCTTGAGGATGACCGATGGCGGATTTGGAAGTTCCGAATGTCTGCAGCACGACGTTGGCTCTCAGATCTCAATCTACATCACCAACAACACTACTAACACATGCAATTGGATTTTCTGGTTCGGAGAGGACTCCGACTGAGTTATTAGGCATAAACAAAAAGGAAATATGGGAATGGGGATCTCTCATGAATGGATGGTTGGAAGGAGAACGACTCCCAGATTCGATGCGATTTGAGGTGGGTAGGTGATGACCGAAAATAAACAACGCAAAATCTGGGTAAAGGTAAAAATCAATCAAGGGTTGTTGCGACCCAGATCTCGTGAATCGATCAATCAAGAAAATCAGACCACCAAAATCAAAGTAATCAGAATAAAATCCGAATAGCGGTCTCGCTATTTATTTAACATGGTATAACGACCAGGGTCGAACTCAAGGAGCACGGATTGGCCAAGTGCCTACGAAGTAGTCAGAAAATGAATGAAATGAGAAAATGTATTTTTGGTGGATTTTATGTATTTTCAAATTTTTTTGGTATTTTTAATTATGAAGAAAATAAGGGAAAAGTCAAAAAGAGCACAATCAATGAATTATTAAAACACCACAAAACAACTCCAAAACTTACAATAAAAATATTTTTTTGAGTTTTATGAATTTTTAGGTATTTTTGTTAATTTTCTCAGAATTTTGTGACTTTTAATTGATTTTCTAAAGATAGAAGAAGGCAAAAACAGTGAACTAATGTGCAGCCAGATTTGAAAGGCTATCTAAAAATAGATAAATAGCTAATAAAATCTGGAGACAATTTTTATGCAAACTAGAAATGAAAACTAAGCTACAGGAACAAAAATTGCATTTTTAAATTTTTTTTAGAATTTTTAATGATTTTTATAAGATTTTTAGGGTTTTTCAATTTTTAAGGGTTTTATATATCCAAACGCAATAAAAATTGGATAGAAGCAAGTAAACACTCAAACAAACAGTATGTAATTTTTTAGAATTTTTGGTTGAGTTTTTATATTTTTAATTGATTTTTCAATTCAAACAGTAGCAAAATGGTTGTTTTTGAATTTTCAAAAAAAAAGTAAAAAGCAACAAAAATGTCCCAAAAAATTAGTGAAATTTTTACACCATAGCAGGAGCCACATATCCAAATTTCATCAAATTTAGAGTTATTATATTTTATTCAACCAATATAAAAGCAACAGCACATATGGACCAAAGTGCAAGAAAAAATAAATTCCAGGGCCAACTGATAGCACGTGTAAAAACCTCATGGCCAAAATTGCAAAAAGTCCAGATAGGCATGAGGCACACACGTGATTTCCACTCACAGGGACTAAAGTGTCATTCCTATTTATAAAAATGTAAACAATAACAGCTCAAAACTATAGGATAAACCATGCAAAAGTTCCACAAATCACATGTCGACGCACGTGTTCCACGTATACAGGGACTAAATCGCAAATAAAGTAAACACCAGGTCCTACAACTAGATAAAATATTTACAAGACTACACTATAAATGCAAAAAGAAAAGGGGCCTAAGTGATATTACCCCATTATTATGATCCGACAGCTGATGGGCGTCCCCTCCAGATGGAACAGTTGTGACACGTGGATGCGTCTTCGCGATGGACAGCGCGGATCTGATCCTCAGATGGATCGATGGTCAGGAGCCTTCCTTAGATGAACGGCTACGATCTCATCTGGCGCGAGGGGGGCTCGATCGATGCCGACGGAGGCTCCTGGAAGAACAAGTCGCCAGCGAGCTTTGCTGGCCTGATGTGCGCGTGAAGAGCCTCCTCTAGTGCTGCTGAGATAGAGAAAATGGAGCTGATAGTCGTCCGCAGCTGGTGGAGCCCTCCTATGAGGCCGGGAGCGACCGGAGTGATCCGGCGATGAAGGAGGACCTGGAGCATTGTTCTTCGATATCTAGGCCTCCAGATGAGGTTCGATCTTCGTTTCTTCTGCACAAAAAAAGCGACGGGTCGAGGGCAAACTGCCTCGACCCGGTGAATGGCGAAGGGGGTGAGCGGATGAGGCGGAGCGTGAGTCTCCGACGAGGTGACGGCGGAGGAGACCTAAGTCCGGGTTCCAGGGCAAACCAGGATGATCGAAGGTGCGGAGAAGGTGCGTAGAAGTCTAGTGGAGGTGATACGATGGTCGGATGGGAAAAGGAACGGTCGGATGATCGGGGATTCGGCCGGCGACGGCCGGCAACGCTAAAATTAAGAATCAGAATCTAAGCGAATCTACGGGCTATCAAGGTTACCTGATAATCGAAAGCGTCTGGGCTGGAGGTGGGTGACCTCCTGGGATCCTCGCCTCAATGGAGTGACGCCTCCAGAGGCTCGAGCTCGCCGATGGCAGAGCGCGGCGGAGATAACCATCGGACCTGGGGCTAGGGTGCCTCTATCCTCACTGCGACACCTCCTAGAGCTTGCTGTCACTCAAGGAAGGAAGGTGGAGGTCTTGGGAGTCGAAGACGATGGACGAGGGTGCGTGAAAATGCGGTGGAGGCTCAGACTATATAGTGGTAGGGGTCCGAGACGATAGGAGTCGGGCGCGCGATTCGAGGCTCGGACCCCTAAGGAGAAGATCGGGCGAAGATCGGGGATGTGCCGTCTGCAATCGGAGAGAGGGGTTTGGCCAAATGGAGGTTGGGCCAAATTGAGAAAATTCAGAGAAATCAGGCACTCGAACAGGATCCGCGAAGAAGAGGTCCGCGGGGGAGAGTTGACCGGGGGTCAACATCCCCCATGGACAATCAGATTAATTCTTTTATTAATTATTTGTAAATTCATTTTAAAATAATAAATGATTTTATTTCGAAAAATTTTCAACATAAAAAATGTTTATTATTTTTCAAATTATTTTTTTGTGATTATTATTTTTTTTTGAAAAATAAATTAATGTATATACATAGTATTATATTATATACAGGTATATGTACCTATGTATTTTATATTTTTTTTAGTTATATATTTTTGTACAATTATCCCTATTTTATATTTTATCTATTTACAACATAAAATATGGGACTCAAAATAATTTTTATTTAATTTTTATTATGTATTTAAAAGGGTAAAATAAATATGTATAGGTACATATATACATGGTATATACAAGGGGAAGAGAGAGAAATTATTTTTGTTTTATTTTTTATTTTTCTTATTTTTATTTTATTTTTATAAATATATGCACATTATGAGGAACACATAATTATTTTTATTTTGTGAATATAAAATATATACATAAAGGGGGACTATCTGTACATGGATGAATGGCCCTATCTCTCTCTACTTATTTTATTTTATAGTCAGGCCAATGATTGGCCCTCCTTTGGGTTCGGATCACTCAATATTTATTCTAAATATTTCCCTCTTTTTATTTATTTCTTTATTCCTTTATTTTTACACAAAAACATGCTAATTATGGCTATTTACGTGAAGCATGCATTTTGACAATTTATTTTATTTACAAGTAATTACATGATATTTTGCCTAGATTTCTAGCTAAAATAAAGGAATAAAGAGTGATGAATGGGGATTCATCACTAGGCTATGAGATGAGATGAAGAATGTGATGGTGACTTTGAAGTAGTGGTCATAGGAAAATAAGTGATCGGAGAGCTTTGATTGAGCATATTGGAGCCCAATAATAAGGGTGAATGGATCTAGCTAATCATGGAATAAAAAATATGAAATTGAAAATACAAATCAAAGGAAAACTACCTACAATTACCTATGGTGGACGGAAGATGGTGATAGCCTCGATCTGCGACATGGACAAAGAAATTGAACATCCTCTGACGGAGCTCCAACGGGGTAAGGATCACGTCCTCCTTCCGATATGCTACATTCCTCGCTCTCTAGTCACTGCTATGTTCTCTAGAACCAAGACTCCAGCAAAACCAAGAAGGAAAATGGATCTGGAAAAATGGATCATAAGGAGTTTTTTATAGATGGCAAAGCTGGGTTGATTTCAAATTCAGATAGCATGTGAATCGATGCTTAGATCACCAAATTATTTATCAGGTGATAAAATTGGTTGTTTGGATGAGAAGTTCAAAGAAGAAAGCGTGTCGAATAGATGACTGAATCGATCGAGAAATAGAAATTAGGGATGTCCGACGAGAGGGTTCATCAGTGGACCTGGAAGAGGGGAGGCTAACCCAAGTCAACGGACCCAGGTCCGCCAATGGGATGTGGTCTACGCTACATGACAAAAACGAATACAACAAAATAACCAAAAATATAAATAAATTAAAATGAAATTAGAAAATGAAATTATAAAAAAATTAAATAAATATAAAATGTTAATAATTAAATAATCCTAATAATAAATTAATTAAATAAATAAAAAGGTTAAAATAAATATTAACCTTTATTCATTGATATTTATACTTATATATACAATATTTATATTTTTAATAACTTATTTTTCAAATAAATACATAATTTAATAATTCATTTATTCATAACATTTTTAAGGATTTTAATCATATTTTTAGTTTATTTTTATAAAAAAATTTATTTGGATAAATAAATAGGAATATTTACAATATGTAATTGTACATGTACAATGTCTACAATGAATTTATTTTTGTGTGTTTTTATTTTTGTAAATTTTATTTGCATTTTATTTGGAATAAATTAATATATACAAATATTTCAAAACAATGTGTACAAAAATATACATAAAATAAATACAATATGTAATCACACCATGTATAGTACACGATATTATACAATACACTCTAGAAAGCCACTTTTTACATCTTAGCTCAGATTTTAATGAAAACAACTTCCATTTTAAAGCTTGTTTAATTTAGAGTACAATAAAATGAGTTTTTATTATTTTGTTTTTTATGGAGAAAATATGAATATGACAAGTTTAGCTCTGTGGATTTTTTTCAAGGGTAATTATATACACTATGTAAGATGATTCTTCTTGAAAATATTTTTAATATTTACAACTTATTTTTATGTACAAATTACATGAAGATTTTTATTTGAGATGAAATGGGTGATAAATAAAATAGCCATGTGTAGATGAACGAGCCTATATGAGAATGTTTTTGTCTGCTAGTTTTGGACAAAACATAGAGGTGATGCTAGTTGACTAGGGTTTTGTTTCGAGTCTTGTTAAGGAGGATGGGTTGTGGGTGTTGAAACATAAGGAGATGAATGATGCGTTTCTCCATTACAACAAAATTGAGCTATAGTGACACTTTTTTTCAAAATCCGTCACTAAATTAGCCATTGTTAAATATATAACAAGGATATTATTCATTGCAAAAAGATTTTTCGCACTCAAAATTAGTGACAAATATTATATATGTCATTATACAATTACTAGTGATCCACATAGCAACGCGTACCTGTTGACATTTTTCAAAATATCAACTAATCATCGCTATTTTTATGTTGATATTTTTAAAATATCAACTAGTCATCGCTATTTTTTACTTCAAATTTAGCGACAATTAATTAGAAGTTTGAAAAATAGCAACGAATAAGCGCCGCTATGTGGATCGTTAGTAATGATATAATGACTGATATGATATTCCTTGCTGATTTTGAGTACAAAAATCTTTTCGCAATGAATAATATCGTCGTTATATATTTATGTTAGAAAAATAAACATGCGGAAGCGAACATGGAAAAAGATAAAGAAATATGAGAACAACGGGATTTAATGTGAAACTCTACTCCCTAAGGAGCGAGATGAAACCACGGGAGAAGCCTTCAAAGGGGCATATTTAGCATCGCTTTTTCACAATGGATACAGGAGGTCTGAGACTCCTTATATAGCCTCCACAAAGCCTCCAAGTCTCACCACTGGTAGATGTGGGACTAAACATGTGGATGGGGTAAATGGATCATCTTCAGGATCCATTTACCCTCCTACAACTCATATGGCGCACAACCAAATACTCCAACACTCTTCCTCTAGCTGTAGCATGCAATGCTCAGCTTGAACAAACAGAAAGAAACTCAACTCACGCTACAAGACACTACAGACAATATCAACGCAACGCGCACAACTGTCAGCGGCTGTCGAGGATGTTGCTTCTCATGTCGTATAGGTGAGGAGGATGAACGGGCTGGAGTGTGAGTCTATTGAATCTCCTCGTCGGAGAGCATGCGCTCTGAACCGCTTCTATCAGAGTCGCTGCAACTGGAAATGAGTCCCCTCGTCAGAGTACTCTGTCCCGCCACAACATGTGGACAACTGCTCCATCTCTGAAAAGGGCAGAACTGAAAAGGTCGTGGAAGTGCAATACTCATCGGAGTCCACGGTCGCTAGAGATGCAGTCTCAAAGAAGTCTCCTCGTCGGAGAACTGGGTCTCTCCCATCTGGCACAGAGAATGGTACACTATTCTGGAGTACCTATGATTCCACATGAAAACCCTTGCCAAAATGGCATAGGGAATGATCCTCTACTCTGGAGTCTCTATGGCTCACCTGAAAACTCTGTCCGAAACACAAGAAAAGATGGGGACCACAAACAAATGATGGCAAACACGTGCACATCTGAAAAGAAGACCGCATATCGTGCTTATCAGAAACTAAAGAGGACTCGGAATCATTGACGTCGAGTATTAATACCTCTGAACTATAGAGTCTAGAAATCTGACTAGTCTGGAGAATATCTGAATCATTCTCTGAATCTGGAACAAGACATCTGAATCAATGATCCGGCCCTCTTCTTCGATCCCAGGAGTATATCCTGCAGTCCTCGTCGCTCCTTGTAGCGGAACCTCAAGGAGGCGCGCGGCAGCCACGACTCAGGCAGAAACCCCGCTCCGAGCGATCTTCTCCAGTGTGGAGTCTTCTCCATCTCGCAGCAAAACCCTCGTAGCAACACAGAGGCACCTCGGTGTGCGATCTTCGTGCATGCTTTCTCCCTCAAGTTTCCAGACATCTCTCTCCCTCAAGTTTTCAGACTGCGTTGTGGAGTCCTTCGCACTCAAACTCCAAGGCAGTGCAAACCCATCCTTAGCATGTGTGATGGTCCTCAGGTATAACTCACACGGAGCCCTAGCCGCACCCAGCACCATCGCGGTGGCCTCCAGGCAGTGCCCTCACGCAACTCCCAGGCACGTGATTCCTTTGATCTCCTCGTTTAGGCTTCGCGATGTGCAAGATTTCATCCAAGGCGACGTGTGCCTCCAGCGATAGCGCGAGCCCCTCCCGCAGTGGCCTCCCAGCTCCTTCACCCAATCTAGGCGACGGTGAGAAGAACATCTTTTTTGACGGCGGCTCATGTGTCTCTATGTGGAAAGGGGTTCCATGTTGGGAACCCTAGTAGTTGTGTGTGTGTAGGGGGGGGGGGGGGTTAACCCAACAGGGCATGTGGTTAATTTAAAAAAATGAGTGGGGGTTCTGTTCAAGGGGACCCGTATGGTTAGGCTCATATGGGCTGAATTTTTTTTCTTTCTCTAAAAAAGGGATATGAGAAAATAAAAAAACAAAGATGTTTGTTAAAAAAGGGAGGATGCGTTAAAAAATGTACGTGAAAAAAAAGAATAACCATAAAAAAATTGTTCAATGGCTTATTTATAAAAAAATTGCGGCTATTGAAAAAAATGGAAATAACTGAGAAAAAAAGAATTTGAGAAGCCAGAAAAAAATATCGGCATTTGAGATGTTTTATTTTCTCCTCATATTCATGTCTTCACCCAACTCTGTCGATGCCATTATTTTCCGACAAGTATGGGAGAAAGGGGGAGTAGAGTCACATGTCTTGTTCCAGACTTAGAGATTGATTCAGATATTCTCTAGACCAGTCAGATTTCCAAACTCTACATTTCAGAGATAAGCAGACTCGACGTTAATGATTTCGAGTCTTCTTCAGTTTCAGATATGCACGATATGCGGTCTTCTTTTCAGATGTGCACGTGTTTGCCATCATTTGTTCATGGTCCCCATCTTTTCTTTAGAGTCATAGGTATTGTTCTAGATTCAGATAGAGTCACAGGTCTTGTTCCATGTTGGAGTATTTAATTGTGCGCCATATAAGTTGTAGGAGGGTAAATGGATCTGGACTTGGAGGCTCTGCCTTGAGAGGAGATTGCACCGCCCGATAGGGAAGGAGGAGCACGCCTACGATAAGGGATTGCACGCGAGAACTCTTCTCGGTGATCTGGAAAAAAACTGACAACTGGATTTCATGTCGGGAACACTGCCTGTATATGGGTGTAGCGCCGCGATGGTTTTGCTGCGCGAGGGATTCGTGCGGAGACGATACCTATGAATAAGAAGAAGATCGGTGATTCTTTTGGCACGACGATTTTGAACATTGCCAGTCTATTGTAGCACATGAGGCAGAGAAGCGCCTGCGATGCTCGAAACTTAGAGAACCAAGATTAGGATTCCAGAACAGGAACCCTAGATTGCAGAAAAAAATCTTCAAATGCAGAGATTTCTAGTCTTCTCGCATATCATGAACAATAATTCTCACGAATACAATTCCAAAAAATCGAATCTTGAATAGAAATAAGAACTTTAAATCCTAGAGAATCGACCCCCTCTAATACCATATTAGCAAAATAAACATGGGAAGCGAACATGGAAAAAGATAAAGAAATATGAGAACAACGGGATTTAACATAGAACCCTACTCCCTAAGGAGCGGGATGAAATCACGGGAGAAGTCCTCAAAGGGGTATATGTAGCATTGCTTTTTCTCAATGGATACAGGAGGTCTGGAGCTCCATATATAGCCTCCACAGAGCTTCCAAATCCCACCACTGGTAGATGTGAAACTGAACATGTGGATGGGGTAAATGGATCTTCTCCAAGATCTATTTATTGTCTTATAACTCATATGGCACACAACCAAATACTCCAACAATTTAACAACCGCTAATTTAGTGACAGATTTTGAAAAAAAACCGTCGCTATAGCTCAATTTTTTATAGTGCTCATAGAGTACACGCTTAAAATTTTAGGGTTCTAATGAAGATATGTTTTGCGAACTTTTCAGAGGTATCTATGGGTGCACAATTAGCTTGATGGTCTCACCAGTGGGGCTGGACACGATGATTTCTTCTTAAAGAGGCATCTGCTTGGTCTTTATCGATACGGTTCCTTTCTTGCACGATGTTATGGCCGGCGGATGGGTCTATGTTCAGATTTTAGAAATATGGTTGGTTGAGGATGGTGTGTTGTGTAACCGATCTTCAAGGTTATTTTCTCTAATAGCAGATGATGATGCATTAGTGGAGGGTTGTTGATATTCACATATATTGATGTTTTTTGACCAGAGACATCAGGAGTATCTCAATATGAAAGGAGTCGTGTTCTTGTAGTGGTCTTTTGACTGGCAGGGGCTACTGAAATTGGTATGTTGGTGGTTTCTTGTCGTCCGCTCAGGTGATGGTAGTCTAGCTGTGGTTTGCAAATTGATTTGGAAAAGCAAGACTCTGTTGAGGATAAATATTTGCATGTAATATACAAATTTTGAACGTGCCGTTTAAGGATGTTCATCCTTTTTGTTAGAGTAATTATATTATTTAGTCTTTTTGTCATCTTTATGTAAATTACCCATAGAACTTTTCTCCTATATAAGAGAGCTCTAGGGTTAATGGAATTTATCTTGCTTAATCCCTTCAACACTTTTTTCACTCAAAAAAAAAATATTTTCTTGTAGCTGCTTCATAGGGAAAGGATAGTGATAAAGACGATCCATGCATGTATGTTTCTATTGTCCTTCACGCTAGGGCACGTCGGAGAGCATGGGATACCCATTTTTCTGCATGTGGGGTTCAGAGAAGGGGAAATCTGGCTTTGGTTATACCTCATGTGTTGATGAATTTCGGAGGACCTTGGGTCTACATATCACTCTATATAGGGGAGAGCTACGCCCTTTTAAGGCATTAGGGACTCTGTTTGTTGGCAAACACAATATTCTGACTTCCAAGTCACTGTCATTTTAAAAGTAAGGCTCTGTTAAAGATCGAGTTTCTCATATAATTGTTGAGATGGTTGGTGAGGAAGGTTTGCAGAAATGGGCATCTCCCTCATGCTACGTATTTGTTGTGCAAGTACAGAAAGGTAGATTTGAATATCTCATTTTTAGTTTTAATCTGCTAAAAGGATTTTAGTGAAAATCAGCATTTCATGGTTAGGATGCTCTTTTTGGACCTCTTGGCGGAGCTTTAGCCTTTAGAGGGGTTGGACAAAGAAACTATGCCTCCTGTGTCAGTTGTTTGTGCTATGTGGCTAGAAGAAGTTGGCAAGGACTGTGGAGAATGTTATATACTATATGGTGTATACTCCATCCTGTGATTATGCTCGGGATGAACCTGGCTGGCACTGTCTTTCTTTTGATCTCTAATGATCTTCAAATTTTTAAATATCTGGGACAATCGGCCTGCCATGAAGAGTGCCTTGAAGTCATTATGCAACATTGATTCCGTATGTTATTTATTTATCTGGGTTTTTGCATGTCATTTGTGTCAACACCTTATGATATCTGTGCCAATACTGCAGATATTCAAATCTTGTCCTTTCCGTTTAGCGCATCTCTTTTGTGCTAACAAAGGATAAGTACACATACCTGCAGACTCCGGAAGAAATCTCATATAATGAAAAATATGACGAAGATCAAAATTTAGCAAGATGCTACATTCTGGATTCATTATCCAATGTGCGTCAGAAGCAACATTTGGAGATGAGCACTTGTCAAGAGATCATGTTGAATCTGAAAGAAATGTTCAGTGACGTAAACCGCACACATCATTACAGTGTAATGAAAGAGCTTATTCGATGCAAGATGTAGAAAGGGGACCTCTGTCAGAGAACATGTACCCAAAATATTTTGGTACCTCTCTGAATTGGAAATACTGTCTGTAAATGAAGATGATATTGCCTTCATGAATGTAAGCTATCTTGTATATCGACCACTTCAGGTAAATACTAAAAAATTTTGGCAACATTTTGCGTTACTTTCCTCATATGGAGGTTTTTAAAGTTTTTTGAACTTGGAACACTAATCAGAACAAAGCGAATTACTTCTCAACATCTATCAGACATATTTTTGAGGAGGTTAAACATGTAACTTATCTGATCAAAGTTAGTTAAGAACTTAACCTTGTATGGGTGTAGTTATGGACTATAAATATCTGATTTTCTGTAGAACATAATGGGGGATTTTGAGATTTTTGATTTTTGGTGTTTGTGCCTGTTCTTTTTTCTAGTGTTAGATTTTTTATAGAAGATTTAAAGATTTCTCCCAATGTACATGAGATATTATCTTCTCCTTCTAACATTCACCTCTCACCACAATCTCCTCTCCTTGATCCGGAGTGCATGTTCGCGCATAAGGTTCCAAGTGTGAGGAGCTGAAGAATGTCTTTGAAAAACATAATGACCATAAGGTTTTAGTTTGGGGGGATGTTTGATAGAAGGGTTTTTTACACCAAGAACCCTATAAACTTTGTAAATGACCTCTATGACCTTTGAAACATCGTAATACCCCCCTCGACCTCGTAAACTTGCTCCGTCTTACCCCACAGATCCTACCATCAGTTTTAACTTTATTTGAATAAATTGCTTGGGTTAGCCTTGAGTTAATCTAACCAATGGAGATACAATGGTGGATATTCCACATCCATGTCCTTTCCGAGAGGAGAAGGAGATGAAGTGGGCGGGGAGGCGGAGGTCCAGGAGGGGTGTAAATTGGGGAGGGGAAGAGGTGGAGGTCTAGGAGGTGGGCGGCGACTTGGAGAATGTTGGGTAGGGGAGGAGGTGGAGGTTGGGGAGGGGAAGAGGCGGAGGTCGGGGAGATGGGCGACGGCATAGAAGAGGTTAGGCAGGGGAGGAAGCGAAGGTCGGGGAGGTGGGCAACAACCTGAAGGAGGTTGAGGAGGAGACGAGACGGAGGTCGGGTGTTGGAGCAGCGGAAGATTGGTGATGTAAAAGAAGCAAATTAGATAGAGATGATATGGATCAATGCACAAGGTAGATAAGAACTCAAAAACTTCTTTTCATTAAAATTTCAACTTGCATACAAGTCTTGGACTTTACAAGAAGATGACTTACAATGCTTACAATAAAAGAAGAGGGGTGTACAACACTTGGAAGAAGGAGGACACTTGAGAGACTCTTGTGTTGGTAGAGAACTTCTTCTTGTTGTTGTGTGAAATGAGGACCTCTTGGAGGGTATTTATATGCGTCCAAGAGAGTGGAGATATTTTGGAAGAGGGATCTAGAATCCTCTTTCATGCTTATCTTTGAAGAGAAAATATCTAGATATTTTGGTGGGAGGTGGAGAAGTATCTAGATAATTTCTGCACCTCTCTCTTTTCTAGAATATTCTTCCAAGTGCATATTTTCATGAAGCTTCTTATGTTGGTGGAAGATATAGGCCCACATCTTTTCATATGATGGAAGATTGTAAGCCCATTTATACGAGCCCATTACATTAATACTTTATGGGCTAATTACAAATTACATTTTCAACACCCCCTCTTAATTTGTAATTTGCATTATCCTTCTTAAGTACTTGAACTTTTCAGTTGGAAGTGGCTTTGTAAAATATCTGCAAGTTGATCCTCTCTGCTGATGAACTCCAGCTTAATGCCGCCATTCTCCGCTAGCTCTCGAAGATAATGGTGACGAAGTTCAATATGCTTTGTTCTTTCATGAAAGACTAGATTCTTTGTCATAGCAATGGCTGGCATATTGTCACATAATATAGTTGTTGGAAGAACATTCGCTTCTTGACTATCATGAAAAAGTCTTCTCATCCACACGGCTTCACATGATGCACTAGTCACAGAAATATATTCGGTTTCAGCAGAGGAAAGGGCTATTATCTTTTGCTTCTTAGAACTCCAAGACATGACTTTATATCCCATGCAAAATAAATAACCTGATGTGCTTTTTCTATTATTTATAAATCCGGCCCAGTCACTATCTGAATAGCTTTTGAGAGAGTTATCTTCTTCTGTAGTATATTTAATTCCAAAATACTTGGTACCTTGAACATAATGAAGAATCCTTTTTTACGGTTGCATAGTGAAGCTTGTTAGGATTGCTCATAAATCTTGATACAACACTAACTGCATATACTATATCTGATCTTGTATTAGTTAAATATAACAAGGAGTCTACAAGACTCCTATAAAGAGAATCATCAGCTTCTTGAGCTCCATCATTTGCAGAAAGTTTTGTATTAGCAGGCATAGGAGTTGCTTCTGACTTGCAATTTAACATATGAAATTTCTTGAGAATAACATAAACATATTTTTCTTGAGAGATAAATATTTCACCTTCTTTCTGTTGAACTTGAATAACAAGAAAGTATCTCATAAGACCGAGATTTGTCATTTCATATTCTTTCATCGTTGTTTCCTTGAATTTTTCAATCATCTTGAATGAATTGCTTGTATATATAAGATTATCAACATAAAGATATACGGTAAGGAAATTCTGCGTACCTTCTTTCTTCATATAAAAAGATGGCTCGTTAGGACTTCTTAGAAATCCATTATCCTGAAAATATCCATCAATTTTATTATTCAAGCTTTCGGTGCTTACTTTAAGCCATATAAGGCCTTGCGGAGACGATAAATCTTTTCTTCATTATCTTTGGAGATATATCCTTGAGGTTGTTCAACATAAACCTCTTCATCAAGATCTCCATTAGGAAATGCGGATTTAACATCGAATTGATAAACTGGTAACTTCTTTTGAGCAGCAAATGCAAGTAAGGTTCTTATTGTCTCCATACGTGCAACATGTGCAAAAGTTTCATTATAATCAATACATGATTGTTGCGAATAGCCTTTGTCAACCAATCGAGCTTTATGCTTGTGAATGGAGTCATCTTCATTATATTTGACTTTATAAATCCATTTAAGACCAATGACATCTTTATCTTTAGGATGATCCACGAGCTCCCAAGTGTGATTTTTATTAATGACTGCAATCTCTTCATTCATTGCTTGAATCCACACTTCTTCTTTAGTTGTTTCTTCAAATTTTTGAGCCTCTCAAGCAAATAAAGAAATAGCAGAAGATGATGCATAAATTTTTTGAAGAGAACGTACCTTTTGTTGTGGATGTTCTGAGTCAGAGACATTTGGCTCAACTGGTCTTTGAATTGAAGGAAAAATAGCTTCATCATTTGAATTATATTCTTCAGTTGCAGCTTGCTTTTATGGTACTGAAGAATCATCCCATTTCCATGAAGATGTTTCATCAAAATTGACATCTCTAAATATAATTAATTTTCCTTCCTTAGGCTCATATAATCTGTAAGCTTTAGATTCATCACAATATTTCATACCATGCTTCATAAGGTGTTCTATCCAAAACTGCTTTGGTAGGAGATCTATTCAATATATAAACCGTGGTATTTACTGCCTCCGCTCAAAGTTTGTTAGGAATGCCCTTACCTTTCAGCATTCTTCTTGTCATCTCAACAAATATTCGATTTCTTCTTTCAGCCACTCCATTCTGTTGAGAAGTATATCTTACTGTTAGCTCCTTCTTGATTCCTTGAGTTATACAGAAGTCTTGAAATTTTTTGGATGTAAATTCTCCTCCACGATCTGATCGAAAGACTTTAATTTTTCTTCCACTTTGCTTTTCAACAAAATCTTTAAACTTGATAAAAGTAGAAAAAACTTCTGACTTTTCTTTCAAGAAGTAAACCCACATCATCCTACTGTAATCATCAACAAATAATAGAAAGTACCTGGCTCCATTTATAGACGAAGTTTGAGTTGGTCCACATACGTCTGAGTGTATCAACTCAAGTGGAGCTTTTTCTCTCCATGATGTCTTTGTAAATGGTAATCTATGCATATTTCCATATATGCATCCTTCACATATTCTTTCATCTTTCTTGATGAATGGAAGCCCGACAACCAAGTTTTTCTGCTTTAGTAACATGAGGCTTCTAAAATTGAAGTGTCCAAATCTTAAATGCTATAACAGAGAATCGTCCTCATTTATACCTTTTAAAAGCATAACCTTCTTTTAAGAACATTGATAATGGAAAGACTTTATTTGGAGCCATTTTAGTATACGCGATTATTAGTTTTCTTCTTTTATCAAAGATTTTGCATACTCTATTATCAAATCTTAGAGAATGGCCATTATTCATAAGTTGGCCAACACTTAGAAGATTCTCAGTTAAGCCTGGAACATAAAGAACATCATGAATGAGTTTATAAGTACATTTCTTTGTTTGTACTGCAATAACTCCTTTGCCTTCTATATTTTGCAGCATTCAATCTCCAAGCTTAACTTGAGAACTATGCCCTTTCTCAAGGCTCACAAATGCATCTTTATTCCCTATCATATGGTTGCTACAACCACTGTCGACATACCAAATGTCTTTAGATACTTCCTTATTATTCATGCAAGAATAAAGTAATATATTAGAATCTTCATCTTTTACAATATAATTAGACTCATTCTTTTGGAATCAACAGTCCCTTTGAGAATGATTTGCAATTTTCCACCTTGTGCAGCGGAATCTACGATCTTTGAATTCATGATTATCTTTCTTGCAAATAATGCAATGGGAATAGGATTTTCTTGTACTTGGAGTTCTTTGATTATATCCTCCTTTTGATCTTCCATTGTCTTGACCTCTATAATATCCATATCTTTCATCATTCTCTTGTCTCCTTGTATATTGTTCCCTTCTTTGCTTGCCATTATCTCCATTCTTAGCTTTGGAGATGCTCATTTTTGTTTGAAATGCTTGCTCCAAGGGTTGAGTAGTAAATCAGTTAATTCTTTGCTCATGTGCTTCAAGTGAGCTCATTAATTCATATATAGAAAGAGAAGATAAATCTTTCAATTCTTTAATAGCAGCAACAACATAATCAAATTTAGCAGGTAAACTTCTTAAAATATTTTCAACAACCTTCTTATCAGTAATGGTATCACCATAACTTTGAATTTAATTTATAATAATAAAAATGCTTGAAAAGAACCTTTGGATATTTTCATCATCTTTCATTAAGAGATTATCAAATTCCCTCCATAAAGATTGAAGCTTTATAAGTTACCTTGTCAGATCCTTGAAATTCTTTCTTTAAAATCTCACATGCTTCTTTAGAAGTAGTTACTCCAGAAATACGAGGAAAGATAGATTTACTTACTCCTTGCTGAATGAAGAGAAGGGCCTTTGCATCTTTCTTCTTGTTCTCCTTGAACTCTTTCTTCTTTCCTTCACTTAGTGAAGAAAGTGCATCTGCGTCTTTAACCTCCTTATACCTTTTATGACAAGATCCCACAAGCCTTGTGAGATGAAGAGGGTCTTCATTTGAAGACTCCTATAATCATAACTTTCTCCATCAAATATAGGAATGGAGCTTTGGGTATAGTTGAATAAAGGTATGTTGGAGGTGTATGCCATGGTATTGAGAAACAAGGAAAAGGCTTCAACAAGGATGTAAGGATGGTTATGGCTCTGATACCAAACTTGTTGGAGCAGCAGAAGATTGGTGGTGTATAAGATGCAAATTAGAGGGAGATGATACGGATCAATGCACAAGATAGATAAGAAATCAAAAATTTCTTTTCATTAAAATTTCAACTTACATATAAGTCTTGAACTTTACAAGAAGAGAACTTACAATACTTACAATAAAATAAGAGAGACTTACAACACTTGGAAGGAGGACACTTGAGAGACTCTTGTGTTGGTAGAGAACTTCTTCTTATTATTGTGTGAAATGAGGACCTCTTGAGGGGTATTTATAGGCCCCCTAGAGGGTGGAGATATTTTAGAAGAGGGATCTAGAATCCTCTTCCATGCTTATCTTTGAAGAGAAAATATCTAGATATTTTGGTGGGAGGTAGAGAAGTATCTAGATAATTTCTCCATCTCTCTCTTTTCTAGAATATTCTTCCAAGTGCATCTTTTCATGAAGCTTCTTATTTTGGTGGAAGATATAGGCCCACATCTTTTCATATGATGTAAGATTGTAGGCCCACTTATACTAGCCCATTACAATAATACTTCATGGGCTAATTACAAATTACATTTTCAACATCGGGGAGGTGGGTGGTGGCTTGGAAGAGATTGGGGAGGGGAGGAGACGGAGATCGGGAAGGTGGGCGACGGCCTGGAGGTGGGCTGCAATTTGGAGGAGGTTGAGGAGGGGAGGAGGCAGAGGTCAGGGAGGTGAGCGGTGGCCTGAAGGAGGTTGGGGAGGGGAGGAGGCAGCGACCTGTAGGAGGTGCAGGTCAGCAACGACATAGGGGGGGCTGGTAGGTCGATAGTGGTGCAGCAGAGGGTTGGGAAATCAAGGAGGTTAAGGATTAGCAAGTTTATAGTGTCAAAGGGGGGAATTACGATGTTTGAAAGATCGTAGAGGTCATTTACAAAATTTATAAGGTTCCTGAGGTAAAAATTCCCTTGATAGAAATTGTGAATCAAGAGGGAAGGGTGAACTATGGAACTTTTTCTATTTTGTTAGTGTTGCGAGTAGTAAAAGTAGACACACACAAACATGAACAATCAAGTGAACATAGAAATACACGAATTTACTAGATTCATCTATAACTGGGATACATCCATGGATGGTGGTGATCAGTTTCACTATTTACGGAGAAGAAAATACATAGGATACAAGAACCCAACCCTGGGGAGTTTATATATTACTCGGTACAAATATATCTCAAAGACAGACGGATTTGAATACCTAAATAAAATTTTGTTTCAACACAGGGGCATTGTCCCTTGCAAACTGGATTCATCTAGGGGTGTCTATCAGCAGGAACTCGTCCCATTTGATTATGACCCACCCAGAGTTATTGATATCGAGTCATGGGTTGACTTGCTTCGTTCCAACGAGTACTCGATTAATATCAATGGGCGATGGATACATGAGGAGTACCACTACTATTAAAAGGAAATTACTTATTTATTTGATAAATGTTAATAAAAGAAAATCAATTATTATAATTTTTCATAAACTCTATTTTTTAACTTATGTATGTTTTTGGCATCACTCTTTCATGGATCCATCTTTTCGTACATTAGATTGGTTAATTGTTACACAATATTGTTACATAATATTCGAGTGAAACACTATTTACGGATACTAATAAAAACATTTATATTCGTGTACATCTGGACTACAGTGAACGTCGTCGAGGTGGGATATGTTCCTCTGAATAGACATCGTTAGTGAGAGATGTTTTATATAAGGAATGCTAACGATATAATGATGATGTCATATGAAGATGATAATCTAAATCGTAACGAATGCAATCACATAGGAGTATGTAAGCATGTGTAAATAAATTAGTAATGATGATATACGAAACTATATGGATAATGTAAACCATATGCATATATGAAATTGGAATGAATGCTATCAGATATAGATCAAATAATGCCACGTACATATAAGTTCATTTCTTATAATAGATAGACATGGACAAATTATATATATATAACATATTCATAATGATGATGTCATATGAAGACAATAATTTAAATGTTAAGAATGCTATTGGATAAGAATAAGCAAGCATGGGTAAATAAATAATTAATGAGGATATACGAAACTATGTGGATAATATAAACCTCATACATATATGAAATTGGAATAAAGGATATGGATCAAATAATGACACGTCGATGTTAGTTAATTTCTTATAATTGATCAACATGGATAAATGATATATATATATATATCATATTCATAATGATGATGTTATATGGAGACAATAATCTAAATGGTAAGGAATACATTCGAATATGAATATGCAGGCATGAGTAAATAAATAAGCAATGATGATATACAAAATTATTTGGAATATAAACCATATACATATATGAAATTGGAATAAATGCAATCGGAACTATGTGTGTGCATATGTGCGTGTACGTGTGCATATGCGTGTGTGAGCATACGCGTGTGCGTGCGCGTGCGAGCGGGTGCATGTGTGCGTGTGTGTGGGTGGGTGGGTGTCTATGTGTGTGCGCATGTCTATGTCTGTCTATCTGTATTTGTGTGTGTTTGTTTGTTTGTGTGTGCATGTATGTGTGTGTGTGTGTGTTGTGTGTGTGTGTGTGTCTATGTTTGTATCTCTGTGTGTGTACGCGCGCGCCTGTGTGTGTAGGTATGCGTGTCTGTGTATGTAGGTGTGTGTGCGTGTGTATGTGTGTCTGTGTGTGTGTTTGTGCATGTGTGTGTGTGCATGGGTGCGTGCGTAGCGCGTGCGTGCGTGTGTGTGTGCGTGTGTGTGTGTGTATGTGTGCGTGTGTGTGTGTGTGTGCGCGCACGTGCGTGCGTGTGCGTGTTGTGTGTGTGTGGGTGGGTGGGTGGGTGTGTTGTGTGTGTGTTTGTTGTGTGTTGTGTGTGTGTCATATTCATAATGATGGTGTTATATGGATATTATAATCTAAATGGTAAGAAATGCAATCGGATAGGAATGTGCAAGCATGTGTAAATAAATAAATAATGATGATATGTGAAACTATGTTGATAATGTAAACTATATGCATATATGAAATTGGAATGAATGCAATCGGATATGGATCAAATAATGCCACGTCGATGTAAGTTTGTTTCTTATAATGGATCGACATGGATGAATCAGATACACACAAACATACATATCATATTCATAATGATGATGTCATATATATGGAGACAATAAATTAAATGGTGAGGAATGCAATTAGATAGGAATACACAAGCATGTGTAAAAAGTAAGTAATGAGGATATACAAAACTACGTGGATAATGTAAACCTTATGCATATATGAAATTCGAATGAATGCAACCGGATATGGATCAAATAATGACACGTCCATGTAAGTTCATTTCTTGTGATGGATCAATATGGATAAATGAGATATATAATATTCATAATGATGATGTCATATGGAGACGATAATCTAAATGGTAATGAACGCAATCAGATAAGAATATACAAGCATTTGTAAATAAATAAGTAATGTTGTTATATGAAACTATGTGGATAATGTAAATCATATGCATATGTATTAAATTGGAATGAAAGCAATCGGATACTGATCAAATAATGTCACATCCATGTAAGTTCATTTCTTATAATGGATTGATACGGATAAATGAGATTTAATTTGACAAATGATATAT
Organism: Ottelia alismoides; assembly: GCA_037367405.1. Classification (NCBI taxonomy): domain Eukaryota; kingdom Viridiplantae; phylum Streptophyta; class Magnoliopsida; order Alismatales; family Hydrocharitaceae; genus Ottelia; species Ottelia alismoides. The sequence goes on along the minus strand of JAZKJV010002196.1, from coordinate 541,882 downwards.
AAACATGCATTTGTTCATATTTGATTGGTTTATCACACCATTTTGCTGTCAAGATGGATATTTATATGTATGATACGGATTTGTATCTGAATGCATTCATCATCATCTTGGTTGGATATCGGGGTAGATGTATATCGATTTAAACCGTATCTGATTCACTATCATATATGTTAATTCAAATTATAACATCCATGCATATGTCTATTTCAAAACGGCTATATATACGGATATGAATTTCATCGTGTGTGAGTCATCCAATACACGTAGATTTAATCTAACATATACAATATTGATTTCTATTATTTTCATATGTGTTTGCATTCATTTCATATCCATCTTCATTTTTAAGGATATGGTAGTACAATTTTCATATTCACCAATGAACGTATCCATGCTCATATTTATATTTTAAAGTTCATAAGAGCAATGTAACATGATACTAGCATATGTATCTAATCATTTGCCTCTTTTTAAATCAATGGGGTAGTGAAAGCTTCGAATGGATACCTAACAAGCACGTGTTAATCCAAGTGGATTTTTTTGATGGGTATGTGTCACGATATAGCGGGTGACCAAACCATCATTTTCAAATAAGTATCCATGAGTTTAGGGTCAAAATAAATGGGTGAAGCTGCTGACTTGACATCTTGAACACCCTAGGTTCAACAAAACATATGATTCGAATTCTCGAATTCAAGGCATATCAACGATTAGATAAAATGGTGTTATGGTGAGATAAGCTAGCAATCCACACTTATGACTTTTCTTCGTGATAATTAAGATTGGTGGAGATAGTCTTGATTTAAGAGGGAAGATGGCTAGATTGCTGGTTCTATTTTGAAGACATGATTTGTTTGTTAATTTTATTTTTGAGAGAAGATAATATATTCATAGGTTATATTTGAATGTCGATTATAAGTTATCTTACATGATAAAGCATATAGCATATAGAAATATCTCAAAGATCCAATTTACAAAGGAAAATTGATAAGTGTTACTATTGTTAGAGTTTGTCTAGATAGGTTGTAGATTTTAACATTACAGCTGTGCTATTATCCTTCTATTTTGTTGAGTAGCATTCAAATCATACCACTCAAGACAGGTATTTTTCTCCAACGCTCAGCTGGTAAGTCAAAAGGAGCTGGACCGAAAAGATGAACCTTGCCTTTGAGATTTATCTACAAACAGTTAGTGAGGTTGCAATTCAGAGGTACTAAGAAGCATGTCTCTCAGGCACATTGGATGCTCTTTGGATCGAAAGAGAGAAAGAAACCTGTACCTCATCGTCGCCAGCCATCACAGTAAAGGCCAGACAGAGCAGATAGATGGAAGCAAGGATTGATCACCTTGTCAGTTGCAGGCATCGTTCTTATTCATGCCCTTCAAGGGCAATCATGGAACAAATAGCAGCAAGCACACTAGACACATGCAATTTGTCCGATTGTCGCACAGGTATTTGCGTATGCGTATAGTGTTCAAGTATGGACTCTCAGTAGAGATTATATGGCTGTCCAAGACTGAGATAGTGGACTCCCTTGTCAACAATATCAGGATTGGGAACATCCGAAACAACTCTAATGCGTCCAAAAGCCTACCCAAATCTCAAGTGGTTGTTGATAGTACAATCAAATCGACACAAATAGATTCCCATTATATCTCATCAAATGTTTTAGATGTCATAATTGACAATGGACAACTCTATTTAAGAACAACTACTTCCCTCGTCATGCCAAATCCACAGAAAAGGGAGGACATGGGAAAATAGCAGTGGGAGCATGGGGATATAACACACAAATGAGAAAACAGCATTGATCAAAACCTGCAATAAATGTGCATGCTTACTACCCTTAAAAGTAGCAGTCCCTTCAGAAAATAGCACATAGAAGGAATACCCAAAAATATATTAAAAAATTTGTGATGAATAATTAAGTCGAAACCAAGCTGCTCAACTGTGCTCTCATGACAAATTACTCGACAAATCTAAACGTCAAATAAACATGTCCCATTTGAATCGCAGCCAGCTCAACATACAGTGGAATCAAATGGTCTATGTGTAGGCTCTGCATTGTCCTTGGAGATGGAAGCCTGGATCATTGAATCGGAATCCAACCATAACCAAGGTTAGTAAACATTAACTATATATCTCGAGCCATTCTTTTGAAATGACCCGGTATCTCTCTCGGCATCTAGTTTTTTTCCTAAAAACCCACTCCTGAACTAGTTATTAATTTAATATGGGGTATAGTGGGATATAATAGAAAGAAAAGGCAATCTGTATTGGTCATTCTTGTACACGCAATAAGACGGCAATAGCATGCGTACTAATGAAATCCTGACATTGTAGAAACACCATGGAAAACAAAGCACCCTTGCAACAGAAAACAGATCATCACGGACAGCTAGAAGAAAACCACCTCCAATTAAGAAAGAAAATCACGGTTTTAGACAACGACAGCCAAAACGGTGATCAGAGTTTAGCACAATACATGCGTTCAAAATTCCAAAGAGAGGAACTCTCATTGAGGGGTTGGATCACTTAGAAAGCATCATTCTCACAAACTCCTCGTAGTTCACCTGCCCATCGCCATCCACATCAGCTTCTCGAATCATTTCCTCCACTTCTTCGTCGGTTAGTTTCTCTCCCAGGTTAGTCATCACATGTCGCAGCTACATGAAGACATTAACTATCATTTTGAACTCCAAAAATATATTTACAAATTGTTGGCAAAAACCTAAGGATGAATACATATGAATGCACCTTGCACCTACATGCAGATAAGGTGCACATATTGTCTGCGCAGAGACTTAGATCTAGCAGTTCATTTTTGCACTTTTGTTTGAACGAGAATGGTAATGGTGAAGGGAAATACCTCAGCAGCAGAAATAAATCCATTCTGGTCCTTGTCGAAGACCTTGAAAGCTTCTTTCAGTTCTTCCTCTGAGTCTGTGTCCTTGGAAAACAAATGAAATAAACTAATCAACGTCAGATCAACAGTGGTAAAGACTATCAATTCCCAGGAGCAGTAAGAAACTAGTCTTCAGCACCACTAAAAGCTAACTCAGAACATTCCTGCCAAAACCGTTTGAAATTGGAATTTTCGAATTTTCTAAATTGGAATTGGATTTTCAAATCCAGTTGGGACATTTGTGTTCCGTTTCAAACTCAGCAAAGAAGAAAATTTTAACATCAAATGAAAGGACAACAAATTGAGAGACATGGATTACATAGGCCAAGAATACTATTGCATATAACAAACACAAGAGGCTATTACAAAAAATCATGGATTAAGAGTTCACCATTGACTAGGTTACACCCTTGAGAGACAACGATCAATAAGCACTATATATAAGACATAACACGAAGGATTACAATACAAATGGCTCAAAAATCCTAGCCCTAAGGAATCCATATAGGCATCTTAGTTCAAATGGATCTGGATATAAAACCGACCTAAAAAATATAGGGATTTTTACACCCATAACCCTGAGTAATTTCGCAATAACATTCATAATCCTGCATAATCGCGAATTACATGAGAAACCCTGAGAGTGCGTTTGGTTTGTGGGTTATCCAGGGGTGGATAACCCGATTTTATGTTTGTCTGTTTGGTTGGTGGGTTAAGGATTGGGAGGGTTTGTGTGATGTGATTGTATTGAAATTTGAAAAAGTTGGTAGTTACTATGATATGATTATATTGAAATTTGAAAAAGTGGGCGGTTGTTGTGATGTGATTGTATTGAAATTTGGAATAGTGAGTAAAAGTTGAGTATTTTATGATTTTTAGATGATATGATGGTATAATATATAATTTTTTTTATGGGAAGGGAGTGGGTCCCACTAGTGGGTTAAAAATGGGGGTTTTAGGGGGTTACCCACTCAAAGTGGGGGGTAACCCCCCAAACAAATGGGGTCTGAGTAATACTTAACTCTTACATGACATAACCCTGTGTCAAGATCCGTTTGAGTTGCCCGTTATGTTTGACGGTTTCCGTTAAAATATTACGAAATTACCCCTAATATCTATACTTTATTTGCAAAACATGCCAACCCCTGCAGCTCCAACTCCATCCCCTCCAACCCGACCTCCATCGCCCCCCACCCGCAGTGCCAACCCCCGCGACGCGAACCCGACCTCCATCGACCCCCACCCCCGCGGCGCCAACCCGACACCCGACCTCCATCACCCCCACCCCGTCAGTGCCAACCCGACCACACCTCTGCACTCCCCCCCCCTGCACCACCTCTGCACGACAACCCCCCTGCTGCCGCAAGTCTGCAACTCACCCCCTTCCCCCGAGTCGCACCTCTGCACGCCACGACCCCCCCCCCCCTGCCGCAACTCTGCAACGCCACCCCCTAACCCGCCCGGTATCGTACCTCTACAACCCCCGCCCCCGCACCGCAACCCCCTCCCCCCAACTCTATCCTTTTAATTGGGTAATGTAAATCCCGTCTTATTCTCAAGAAGCCTTTAATTATTAGGTGCGACAATAATCGAGTTCGTCGAAACACAAAGAGGGAGGGAGGAAGAGCCCTTGCTAGGAGCAATCATGGCGATGAAAGCTTATTTGGACAAAGAGATCGAGAGGCTAAAATCTCATGCCAAGGATCGAGTCTCCCAGGAGCTGATAGATGCCGTGGACAATCTGTTGGGGATGCTGATCTCAGTTGTCAAGGATAAGGTCTCCCTCATGCTGGATCTCGAGGACGAGATCAAATTCATGAGGAAGCTCCTGCCGAAGCTCAACGAGGTGATTCTGAACGTAGAAGTGACGACGAATGATATGGCGGAGTTGCGCGGAGTCCTGAAAGACTTCGTAGAGGTTGCTGAAGATATCGTGGATGAGTTTGTTACGAAACTCGCACAGCGCAGCCCGAGTCCAATTGCAGATCAGCAACGGAGCAGGATTGTACGCTGGCTGATGGTGAGCGCCGGTATGTGTATGGGAAAGCAAAGATCGAAGACCCTCATGAAACTGGTATGCGGCTGCATCCCTTCCTCTTCATGCTTTGATTCTCGTGATCATGAATCGATTTCGCTCGTGTTCTATTTGAAGATTGCTAATCAGATTACATATGGTCAGTTGGAAACAATGAAGAATGATCGGGATAAGGTGCGACTTTTTGTGGATAGTGTAATAAAGCTTCTTGGTGCAGCAGGGGAACCGGAGGTCGAGGGGTTACTTCACAGGCCCGAAAAGAGGGAGGTGACGAGGAAAGATTTGAAGTTCGTGGGGAGGGAACGGGACAAGGAGGAGGTTATGAGGCTGCTATTGGAGCCTTTATTAATTCCATCCATGGTCCTCGTGACTGCCCGATCCCCCCAACTCTGCAACTCCGGTCCCTGCAAACTCCTTCCGCACCTATGCTCCCCCATCGTCGCCGCAACTCTGCATCGTCCCTGCAAGCACCCGCGTCCGCACAGTCCGTGCAAGCTTCCCACGTCCGCACCGTCCTACAAGCTTCCCCCTCCCTCGGACCCCGCCAGCCCCCCGCACGGCTAGTCACCCACACAGCCGCGTCCACGTGAAGGCCGTTAGGTTGCAGGTGCTAGCTCAAAAGAAAATGGGATATATATTTTTTTTATTTAATGTAATCTCAGCCGTTAGATTGTTGAGTGGTTAGATTAACTCAATATCTGGCTGAGTTAACGAAATAAAGTAACGGAAGGTTATTGGTGTAAGACGGCACACTTATTAAGGGTCATGAGTGTAATTCGCGATTATGCAGGGTTATGAATGTTATTGCGAAATTACTCAGGGTTATGGGAGTAAAAATCCCAAAAATATAACCAGATTTCTGATGGCTATAATACAAATGGATTCGAAGCACGGAGAATCTCATTCTGTGACAAGGGTGAATGTAACATAAAAATTGAACATTTATGCAATTTATAGGATTCAAGGCATATAAACCATATCCATCTTGATTCCAATCCTCTAAAGAATAGATATGACTATCAAAATCTACCCTGCCAAACCCCAGATTAGGCCAAAGTTGAGCAAGGCCGAGCAGTGTTGGAACTTGCTAGTTGCTATCAATGAGTCCGCGCGATGAATATGTTGCGGCAATCTTCTTCTATATTTATATGATGTGATACATGGCATCAATATGTTTGATTCATTATTCAAGACATCGACCACATGGGTCGCATATGTGGTAGCATATGCCTATGCGGGAGGACCAAATCGATTTCCATAGTCGGTGCATTATGTGATCCTTGCACATAAGCGAACAGAATATCTAGCATACACACTCAATTATGCCTTGTTATGCACCCATCATTATGATCGGGTCCCACCGGATTTGGATTTTGATATTCTATCAAATTTAGCATTTATCAGTTATACCTTTAGTTGAGATATATCCGTTGCTTGAACATTTCGGTCTGGTTACGATCCAAAAGACCACAATTCAAATCTCCCAGTTGCGTTAGGTAGGTGACAATCAATATGAAAAACAATCGAATCTTTCCACATGGATTTGATAAGAATCCATGTAGCCAACCCTACTTAAAGTGGGAGAAGCCTTTGCCATTTGTATGCTACTTTAGTTAATACATTACCAATGTTATTTGTGTTTATTTTTTGTCTTTGATACTTACATATTGGTTATTATCGAATATTATGTGTGCTAACTTTTTTAGTCATAGATAGAGATTGTTTTGAGCTCTGCACGAAGGTCAATCTCATAAATTCAATTCAACTGTAATATTTTTGTAGATATTAATTTAGTTTTAAATTAAAAATTAGAGAACAATGTAAAATTACATATGTACCACATACCTCTTAATCACTATTCGATGACTTGTCCAAACACATAAGCATATTGCTTTCCCGGTACGCATACCACTTTCCCTGATATGCATATCGCTTTTCTAAAGCTCTCATGATGCAATTGATCTTTGACTAGACATATTACACTAAAACTATAACAATACATCACGGCATGATTTTGAACAAGGCCCTATAGTCATGTCTCCTTTAGCATTCAGTGCGATATTAATAATGCAATACATTGTATACTATGTATTAAACAATAGTCTGAATGATATTAGCAAGCAAACAAACAAGCAAGTGCAACAATATAAATTATATCGTACATCGTGACAACCATATATTTGAAAGAACAGAAAATACATTAAAATAAATTAAGAAATATTAAATAATCTACTTGAACTAAAGACAATCAACATGAACTAGAGACTTTGCTGAGTCTATATCACCGAAGTATTAATACTGTATAAGTAGAAAATAGTACTATGCTAGCATATAAGAAATATATATATATATATATATTAGTATACGTTGATCAATTACATATATGTTTAATCCCAATTTTCAGAAGTGGGAGTGAAGATCGCCATCCAAAAATGGGGAGGGGTGCTTATTATCACATTTATATCTAAATATATTACTACATGGGATGGTTATACATAATCCCTAATAAATCAACCATTAAAAACTTAAAAATCTACCTTATAAGGCTCATTCCTTACAAATGTAGTTGCGAAAACAATTAGCACAGTGATATCGATATGAGCACTTATATCAACTTTTGTGATGAATCGAAAACAAAGGGTGAATTGGAATCACTGATGCAGAGGAAGAATCAGATCCTCTGATTCCTACAGGACAATAAAGGCGACTTAGAGATAAGACATGAATTAGTAGATGATATTGATCATCACACGTAGAGAAGGAACCTATGGATAATGATGAACTTTTAGAGAAAGTGGGTGTATGCACACAACCCGCGAGTATAATCGGCAACAAGAGACCCAGAACATGGTCCGCATGAATAAAATATTATCATTTCTATGGATGCAAGGCATCGTGTTATATCGTAGATGAGGATGTAACGGATTGTACGGATCTCATATCCTTTGACGAAGCAATGACTCCAAATGAATCGAGATCATGGACTGTCGCCATGAGGGATGAGTTGGATTAATTGAGCGAAATGGTGTAAGGGAGTTGTCTGATTTACCAGAAGGTAGGCATCCACAATGTAAGTGGGAGTTCAAGAAAAATTACCGATTTGATGGTATTGTTGATAAATGCAAAGCAAGATTACTTGCAAATGGTTATACTCAGCAAGTTGGAAGACTTTCAAGAAACCTATTCTCCAGTTACTAAGTTTGCATCGATACGGATGATCTTCACTATATTGGCATATATGGATTTAGAGTTATTCCAAATGAATGTGAAGTCAACCTACCTTAATAGAGAACTAAGAAAGATACATATATATATATATATATTTGAAGCCAAGATATATACATATATATATATATGCGACAACCTGATAGTTTTTAGATTAAAGGACATGAGAAAAGGGTTTACAAGTTATGAAAGTCACTATATGATTTGAAACGGTCTTCACGATAATGGTATCTCAAATTTCATGAGAAAACCATCCAATTTGGATTTGTTGCAGCTGAGTTGGATAACTGTGTATATGTTATGAAGAATGAGAGCTATTGCTATCATGTCATTGCATGTAGATGATATTCTATTCACAGGTAATGATATAGGAATGCTCAATGAAGTTAAAGAGAAATTGAGCAATGACTTTGAAATGAAGGACATTGGTGAAGCACCCTATGTTCTACGAATTGGATAATTGTGTATATGTTATGAAGAATGAGAGCTAGTTTGCTATCATGTCATTGCATATGGATGACATTCTATTCACGGGTAATGATATAGGAATGCTCAATGAAGTTAAAGAGAAATTGAGCAATGAATTTGAAATGAAGGACATTGGCGAAGCACTGATGAATCTGTGATTCATCACTTCAAAAGTCAAAAATAGAGCCTTGTTCCCGAGTAAATAGAGGCATATTTCCCTTTATAATGCATAAATAGCATTCATTCATACATACATAATACATTCATTTTAGCAGTCCATTTGCATTCAAATAAGAAGCCAAAATCCCTTGTAAAATATCCACTCACTAAAATAACCTCTTCCTTATAATATGTATTCCTTAGTTGATAATATAGGGAAGAATGCCAAATATTCCCCTTGTAAATCAGTCAATAAAGCCCTAAAACCCCTGTAAACTAAAATGCACATAAATCCCTCATACAAACTCCGAACTAGGTCTACTTACTCTTAGAATACTACACATTAAAAGACCTTTAAAATGAGACTAATTTCATCCAATTTGGAGCTCGTATGAGAAAGTTGGGTTTTTGGGCCACCTTGTACACTACATATATGTATATTTGTATCTTTGTATTTATGTACCATATTTGACCTCATTTCCGTCTTTGGTCAACATGAAACTTGTAGATCTCATCGAGATCTACAACTTTCATGTTTTGAGTTTTTCCAAATTCGGCCCCCTCTTCTCTCTACACATGTATCTTCTTCCAGCCACTCACAGCAGGCCACGTGGCGCCCTCTGTTTGCGCCACGCGGCCCGCTCCCCTTGCCTCATCCGCCTCATCTTCCAGCCGTTGGATCTCCTCCTGAGACCCAACGACTCCAGGTGTTCCACGCACGCCCCATTGCTTGAGCCGTCAGATCATCTCCTGCCCTCAATCCGCACCATCCGCCCGCGCCTCTTCCAGAACTCGCCACGTGGCGGCATGTACACCCTCTGATCAAGCCCTTGATCCCTCCATCACAGCCGTTCTTCCGTTGGCACCCCTCGTCCCTTCGATCATCTCCATCTCCTCATCACGACCGTCTGCCAGCGCTCACTCCGCAGCGCGACACGTGGCTGCCTCTGCAGCCCTTCGATCACAGCGCATCGGATCTAATCCTACCCGGACATTACCGCTTCGATCATCACCGTTGGATCACCAGATCCAACGGTGGAGCTCCGTCGTCTACCTCCGTACCCCCCTCTCTCCCACGATCTCGATCTTGCGCGAGACGTCGTCCCCTTTCTATTTTCATCTCCACCTCATCCACCCTCTCCGACCGCCAACACCACCACGATGGAGACCACTCCTCCCTCACCCTCGCCAGCTCCCTCGCTTCCCACGACTCCTACCAGAGTCGCCCCACGACTCCCACCAGAGTCGCCCCACGTCGACCACAAACCTCACCTCGTCGCCAACACTGCTGCCACCTCCATCCTATAAATACTCCGTCACCAGCCACCGTCATGGCTATCCGCCACCCCAGAGAGCTTCCCTGAGCTCCGAGCCTCCTATTGGTGACAGCAATTTGACGATTCGTTGAGCGAAGAAGGGCTTCTTCTCCGGCGAGATCCACGGCACCTCCGCCGTGTCGCAGCCGCTACTCCGCGACGCTGCACGAGCTCGGGACACCACCGATCCCTCGAGCGACGACCTGGAACCCGAAAAGGAAGTCCAATCCCCAGGTGAACCCCTCCATCCATCTCCGATCTTCGATTCCTTTTTCTTCACATTTTCTCGCATTTTTATTCGCCGCCTACGGTCACCTTCTCGCCTCCATTCCATCCCGCCGAGCTTCGCGTCGAAGCTCTCATCTTCGCGGCCACATCTACGCCCGCCGACGACGCACTGCATCCTCCATCAGATCCAGCTCCGCCACTTGGCCGGAGCACCATCGCCAACCCACCTCTGTATCCCTTACGCCTCTCCGATCACCGTCGATTCTCCACAAGCACACGCACGAGCTTCGGCTCTACCTCTATCATCTGCAGGAGCACCTCTGTTCATTGAACGGAAGCTCGCCGGAGACGACTTCGAGCTTCGTCGTCAGCAACCTCCGACGGCCCTCTCCAGCTTCTGGGACCATCAGCGCCTTCGCCGCATCGCCACGCTCCTACTGGGATATCTCCGACACTTCGGAGAGCTTCATCGGCATCTGGAGGAACGGGCGGAGCTCACGCCACCTCATCGGAGCCCAGCCATCTCCTCCGCAGGCGGAGGAGGCCCGTTGAAGGAGAAGCTCCAGCTGCCGTTCGATCACCTTGATCGAACGGTGCACTTCGTGCCACGTCGCCCCTCAGCCGCGCTTCACCAGCACCGTTGGATCCTTCCGGATCCAACGGCGCTTAGCCCTACACGTCATCGACATCTGGAGCAGCCAGGAGCCGTCAGATCAATGTAGATCGGACGATCTTTGATCGAGCCACGCGTCGGCACCGACACCCCTTGGATCTTGATCCAAGGGCCCTCAGCGAGCCACGTCGCCATCTTCATCGACGCCCAGATCGTCGTTGGATCAAGCTTGATCCAACGATCCTTATCGAGCCACGCAGAAAGAGTCCGAGCCTCTTCCCCGAACCTAGGCTCGGACAGCCCGAAGCTTCTCCGAGCCTCACTCCAAACCTCCAGAAGCGCCGAGCCTAGCCCCGAGCCTCCGCAGCCATCCGAGCCTAGGCCGCCCACGTGAGGAGCACGTGCGGCCTGGGAATTTTGCACTAAGGCCCTCGGGACTTTCCATATTTGCAAAAAGGTCCCTGTGAAGTGAGCCCACGTGAGGAGCACGTGCTTGTTGGAGAAATTGCACTTGAGTCCCCAGCATTATAGGTAATTGCATTTTAGTCCCAGTTTGCATATTTGCTTATTGTATTTTTATTTGCTTGTATTGCATTTATACCCTTGTATTTGCAAGCATCCCTAGGTTGCATATTACATCATTTTTCAATTCTAAAAGTTGCATTTTGTTGAGAAACTTGTCCTCTGTCTATCGAGCCACGTGTCACATTTTTGTAATTTCAGTGGAATTATTAATGAATTAATTGGTATATTTTTGGAATATTTTGCCCAGTGACACCTTTTAATTTCTAGTTAATTCTCTGTGGTTCCAAAAATCCTCAAAAATTCACAGTAGCTTAGGAACAGTATTCTTAACATACCATAAAAATTTCATGTCATTTGCACACATATCAAGGCATAAATAAATTGTTGAGTGATTTTCTTATTTAAATTTTAATTAATTCATTCCACATTGAAATTCAGATCTTTCAATTTTCATGGATCCCTTATCATTTGTGCTATATAGGATAATTTTAGTTCTTGAAAAAATTGTGGTTTGTTATTTATTAAAAAAATTAAATATTGAAAATCGCCCTGTCTGCATATTTAATTCCCAGTAAATCCATTTAGTGTATGAAAAATCCAAAAAAATTAGGGTACCTCATTTTCATCATAATTAATCATCTGGCCAATTTTTAGAATTTTTGGACTTCATTTGATATCTTAATTAAATTAAACGTTCATTTGGCCTGCATTTTTGCATAAGTCCGCATAGAAATTGAAAAAAAAATAATTCTCCGAAAATCACACACTTGGATACTTGCTTAAAATTCACCTAAGGAGACAGATGCCTCCCTGAGATCGACCTTGGACTTCACCAAGTAAAAAAAAATTTGCCGCTTGAAATTAACTTAAATCTAATTAAAGTGGTTTTTGACTAGCCTCTCGTATCCGACTGCAACGAACGATTAACATTAATTTTGACATTAATTTGCTCGAATTAATTAAGGGTGCGGCGCGGCTGTCAAAATGGCGCCGTTGCCGGGGAGGCACGGCTTAGGTTAATTTTTGGTGAAATTTTGAGTGCTTGATTTTCTTCCCCCGGGTAGTCTGACCCCCGGTTTTTCTTGTGAATATTTCTCTGTCTTTTAAATTTTTGCATTTTTGTGTCGTTCTTTATCTGACCTCAACTTGTTTTTGTGCGAGGGACACCGGAGTCGAAGACGCTTCGAGGAACACGCATTCGAAGTAGTTTGAGTGATTTGAGAGAACCTGTAATTCATTTATTTCCACATTTTTCGCATCTTTTCCAGCGGTTCCCGTTCGGGTGCTCGCGTGTGTAAAAATAGTGGAATCGTGTCCCCGTGTGCTGTGTGGTTGAATTGTAACTTAGCTTGCACTAGCGGCTCCCCGAGCCAATCTAGGAATTGCTTGTGCTCATAATCATTAAGACCACACAAATCACTTAAAAGACGCACTTAGACCGCAGTACTTAACCAAATTAAACTGTTCTTCACGCTAATAGAACTGCCTGTCTAGGAGCAGCTTTCATCGCCTGCATTTGCATTTAGATAAAATTTCAATTCTGTTCTGCATCCTGCACAAAAAGCGAAGGGATCACTGTAAGTCTCCTGAACTCAGCATAACATCATTGTTTTATCTTGCATCGGCTTTTTCTCGATTTCTCCCTCTGATTTTCACATTTAATTAAACGAAAATTGGGACTGTCCGATAGGCGTGCTGTGTGGTGGACTTAATCAGTGATAACTTAACTTAAAATCGGGACTGCTAAACAGTATTGACCAAAAAAAGAATAAAATTTGAAAATTGTTTGCGGGAGATTAATCCCCGACCCTATTTTCAGGTTGAGTGAGGGTACTTGAGTGTGTGTGAACACCTTAAGGCAGAGCCCAAATCCCCGCCTTCCATATCACGAGCCAACTGATCTTAGCAAATATCACGAGTGGGATACTTTTAAGCTCATTGACAAGTACCAAGTAGCCTCCGCCTTCACAGGTAGATAGGGGCGAACCAGCGGTACTCTGCGACAAGGCCTAGCTTTGTCAGCCTCCGCCTGCTTGCAGGTAGATAGGGGCACGCCATTGAGTCCCCACTCCGGATAGGAGCGCAGAAAGGGAGGATCGGCGGTATCTTAGGCGACAGGATAAACAGGGAAGACGCATCCGGCTCTAAGCCGACTTCCCTATAGGCCGCGTAATCCTTGCTATCTTGTTTGAACAATCACACTTAAAAATTACAAGATTAATCGGACTCGATTTCGAGTCCTTCACTGTGTTGAGTGTGAACCCAGGGTTTTGGATTGATTTTGCTTGCTTCAGGTAGGAGTAAAACCCTATCTTCTTCTCGCCACATCAAGATGAGTAACTGAGGAGATCTCGACGCGTTATTCACTGATCTCTCTATGAGTCCACCAAGCGACTCGTCTTCATTGGCCCAAGCGCACCTTGGACCACCCAGGACTCATGACCCTCTTGAGTCTTGGTTCCCTCATACTCAGGGTGGTAACTCTCAAACCAACCCTTTCATCTCCTCCGAGATTATCGAAGAAGATCATCGCCTCGGTAATCCTTTCCTTGATTTATCCTCTGACATCGACCTTACTTTCCCCCCAGGACCAGAGGACAAGATGCCGCCAAAAGTACCACCGGATGAGGAACAAATAAAACAGATTCTTGCTCGCCTCGCTGAAGCCGAACAAAAGAATGCAGATCTCACGGCGCGGATGGGACAGATTATAGTAGCTGAAGGAATCGACCGACCAATGGTCGATACCTATAACCCGGCGGAGAACGAGATTCAGAACTGGTTGGCACCTGCAGTTCCCGCCCAGGCATTTGAGCTGAAGCCCCACTTCCTTAGTCTCCTTCCGAAGTTCAACGGAAACCTTAATGAAGAACCATACACTTTCCTCCGTGACTTCGAGTTGGTGTGCAACAATCTTAGCCATCCCAATGTTGGCCAAGATTATATTCGGCTGAAGGCCACCCCTTTTGCCTTAAGTGATAAGGCTGCTTATTGGTTGAAAAACTTAGGGGTGGTATGCAATACCTGGATGCAGTTCAAGGACCTATTCTTGAAAAAGTTCTACCCTCTCAGTAGGACAAACCAGATGAGAACGAAGATCGCCAGCTTCGCCCAAGGACCTAGTGAACCTTTCCATGATGCTTGGGATAGGTTCAATGATTTAGTACAGAAATGCCCCTGCCACGGCATTTCAAAGGAGATCTTAGTCCAGACCTTGATCTGTGGTCTAACCCCAGAGATGCAGGGATTAGTCAGTGCCGCCTGTGGAGGAAGCTATCTGAACAAAAACGAGCACGCCGTATGGAAGATCCTGGAGCAGATGGCGGAAACCGGCAGGTCGCAGGCCACCAGGGCCTATCAGTTGTCTCCCTCAATCTTATCCAATGAGACAACCCCAACGACTGTAGCGGATCTGACTGAGGACCTCATCCCCAGCATGGGGATGATTGCCGACAAGCTTACCATGGTCGAGCAGATCCACAAGAGAGTCGCGAAACTTGAGTCTCTTTCGCGTCTACCGAAGCAAGTGGAGGAACTTTCTGAGAATGTAGCTAAGATCAAGCTACCTGCCCCTTCTGCACCACCTGTACCTGTACATCGAGTCCATCTTGTACAGGAACAGGCACCTGGGTCTCAGAGTAGCTGGGATCAGACTTACACCCAGCGGGACCAGCATGCACCCCCACAAGTAGAGACGGGATACGAGGAGCATCCGCAAGTGTACGAGATCAACGGGCTTTGGTATAGCCGTGACCCGATTGTCAGGCAGGTCGAAATGGGGAAGGATCAATCTCACCGTTCATCCCCAGTCTACCAAGAAACCAGGCCCGTTCCCACACCGCGCTTTCAGTCCATGCCAGAACAAGGGTACCAGCCGCAGCAGTACCAGCAGCAGCAACGCGCCTATCAGCAGGGGACAGCACCATCCCACCTGCAGCAGCAGTATCGGCATGGCCAGCAGAGCCACTACAGAACCTCGTCTGCACATCAGCCAGCCCAGCCCACTGAATTGGAGTCCCTCACCTTAGCGATCCAGACCCTGTCTGATAGGGTCCAACAGATGCAGAATGATTATCTGGATATGAGAACCGATATTAATCGTGTCTCTCGTACCCAAGACCAACAGATGGCGCCAAAGACCCCGATTCCCGCACAGGTTTAGGCCAACCCGAACAACATACTCCATGGCCAGAACCGACCTCGAGATCAGGTATACTATTCAGACAATTATTTATCTGAACATGAGATCCTTTCGTACGATAATGTAAATCACATGTCCCTCAGGAGCGGAAGGACCGTGACCATACCTGATCGGGCACGGGAGCAGAAGGAAGGAGCCTCCGACACTCTACCTGAGGAGAACTCGGAGGAAGAAAAGGAGGAGCATCACCACCATCATCGCCGGCAGAAGAAGAGGATATCTGAGTCCTCGAAGCAGCATTCTCGTATTTGCATAGAGTCATAAGAAACCGATGAAGAGCCCGCACCTCCATCTGAGGAGGATCGTCCAGCAGTCGCGGAAGAAGCGTCACCGGTTTCGCCTCAGCATTTTCTTTTCAGTCAGAGTCAGAGTCCTAGTTTGTATCAGAATCAGAGTCCTGTTAAGAACTCAGTTCCCGAAGTCAATGAGAAAATTTCAGTTTCCGAACCTGAGTTAGAGTCAATAATCCCTTTCCCCCGAGCTCTTACGGGTGGAAAGAAGAAAACAAAAAAAATCCAAAAAGATGACCCTGAGATAGCTGAATTCTGCAACAAATATATCAAGGTCACAATCCCCTTTGACAAGTACGTAGAGATGACCCCTGCATTCCAAAAATACCTTAAGGTGAGATGCACACCTACTAGGGTTAGCAGGAAGAGCAAAAGCCGTGTTGAGAAACACGTTTTATCAGTAGCCACGACTTGTGCAATAAAGAACCCGTTTCCAAGGAAACGAAGAGATATGGGTGCACATTATGTAGTGAGTCATGTTGATGACATCGCGTTTGCACGCACTCTCCTGGACAATGGTTCCTCGATCAATCTGATGCCTACAGCCCTCTATGAGCGGCTTAATCTCGGACCTCTTAGGAAATCTAGAGCCCTCCTACAGTTTGCTGATAAATCAACCAAGAGATCCCAAGGAGAATTGAGGAACATTGTGATCAAAGTCGAGGGACAAGAATACATGGTGGACTTCACTGTCCTGGATATGGAAACCCCTCGTAATTGGAGAGACTCCCAGATCATTTTAGGTAGGCCCTTCCTCAGAACAGCAGGGGCCTTATTTGATTATAAGATCGGGAAGATTCAGTTCCAAACTCCAGGCGGAGATGAAGAACTTGAAATGAAGCAGACAAGATGGCAGAGACCGGATTCAGAATCCAACACCGAGTACTCTTCTACTGGAACAGACTGCGAGCATGTAGACTTAGTTGGGCCATGGAGACAGAACCCAGCCAGCACCGATGTGTCCATCTCCTCCGAAGATGATCCAGTGCACGAGTCAGTCTGCGAGATCCTCGGAACGAGTACAGCTCTGAGCCTGCATCGCCCTACATCTTCGATGACGTAGAGGCCCAGTTGGGCCTGTCAGTCCTTACATCTCTAGGACAATCGGAAGATGAGGATGACGAGTCGGACGAGGCGTTTGCCGATTGTATGGAGATCTTTGACGATCCGACTCCAGAGCCGAACTTGGTGGCAGCAATCACAGAGAACGATCCAGCCACTTCCAACACTGAACCAGGTCAGATGGAGCCAGATTTCTTAGACGATCACACCATTCCTGAGCTCAAACCCTTACCCACAACCTTAAAGTATGCCTTCCTTGCAGGCCAAGACAAGAAATTTCCGGTCATCATCAGTTCGCAATTGACCGAGGAGCAGGAATCTCGCTTGCTAGAGATCCTAGAGAAAAACCGCAAGGCGATAGGCTGGAGCATTTCCGATCTCCACGGGATAAATCCCGCTCTGTGTTCACACCATATTTACTTGGAGAATGAAGCCAAACCCTCTCGTGAATTCCAACGCCGGTTGAATCCAAATTTACGAGAAGTCGTGAAGAAGGAGATAGAAAAATGGTGCAACGCGGGTTTCATTTATCCAATCTCCGACTTTAAGTGGGTGGCCCAAATCCACGTTGTCCCGAAGAAGTCGGGAATTCAGACGACCACCAACGAGGATGGAGAGGAGATCGTGACGAGAGTACCCACGTCGTGGCGTGTCTGTGTGGATTACAGACACCTGAATGCCGCGACGAAGAAGGATCATTTCCCCCTACCATTCATTGATCAGATCCTAGAGAGATTGGCGGGAAAAAAGTTCTTCTGCTTCTTAGATGGGTTCTCGGGCTACAATCAAGTAGCCATAGCTCCAGAGGACCAGGAAAAAACCACGTTCACATGCCCCTTTGGTACCTATGCTTTCAGGCGCATGCCTTTTGGGCTATGCAATGCTCCAGGTACTTTTCAAAGGTGCATGATTGCTGTATTCGCCGAAATGGTCGGTGAATTCCTGGAAGTCTTCATGGATGACTTCTCGGTCCACGGCGCTTCTTTCGATTCCTGTCTTAGGAATCTGGACCGAGTCCTCAAAAGATGTTGTGAGGTTAATCTGGTGCTCTCCTGGGAGAAAAGTCACTTCATGGTGACGAAGGGCATAGTGCTGGGGCATGTCATCTCCAAGAGAGGAATGGAGGTTGACCCTTCCAAGGTGGATGTGATCAGACGACTCCAGCCACCCAGCAACGTAAAGCAGTTGTGGTCGTTCCTCGGGCATGTTGGATTTTATCGAAGATTCATTAAGGATTTTTCTAAGATTGCCCGACCGCTAACTGAGCTTTTAGGCAAAGACATGGAGTTTATTGTTGATCACAAATGTCTTGAGGCCTTTAAGCTTTTACAAGGAATGATTATGAACGCACCCATCCTGCAAGCCCCAGATTGGTCTCTACCTTTTGAGATCATGACGGACGCCTCTGATTATGCTGTTGGGGCTGTGTTGGGACAAAGAAGAGAGGGCGTCCCTTTTGCAATTCACTACGCAAGCAAAGTGCTTGATACTGCTCAGCGTAACTATACAGTTACGGAAAAGGAAATGCTTGCGGTAGTATTTGCCTTGGACAAATTCAGATCTCACCTAATTGGATCCAAGGTAACTGTGTTCACTGACCACACGGCACTACGGTATTTGATGGAGAAGAAGGACGCGAAGGTGCGTCTTCTTCGTTGGATTTTACTTATCCAGGAGTTTGATTTGGACATCCGTGATAAACCTGGAAAGAAGAATGTAGTGGCCGATCATCTTTCTCGTCTCGAAGATCTTAATACTTCCGAGGTTTCACCAATTCGAGACTCCTTCCCTGACGAGTCGATTTTTGTTATCGACTCACTCCCATGGTACGCCAATATCGTAAATTATCTTGTCTCCAAGAAAGTTACCGAAGATTGGCCCAAGAACCAAATCGACCGACTAAAGTCGGACGCTAGACACTACCATTGGGAGGATCCGATCCTTTTCTTCGAAGGACCGGATTGTGTCTGGAGACGGTGTATTCCTCAGGAGGAATACCAGAGTGTCCTTTCTTTATGCCACAGTTTGGAGGCAGGAGGACACCACTCAGGGAAAAGGACCGCATGGAAGGTACTTTAATGTGGCTTCTACTGGTCGACTCTGTTTCGCGATGCCACCACCTTCGCGAAGTCGTGCCCAGTTTGCCAGAGAATGGGAGGAACCGTTGGTCCCAAGGATGAGATGCCAATGCAGCCGGTCATCATTTGTGATGTCTTTGATGCCTGGGGCATCGATTTCATGGGCCCATTCCCTGTCAGCCACGGGTTCGAATATATCCTTCTTGCGGTAGACTATCTGTCCAGATGGGTGGAGGCTATCCCGACCCGAGCTGCAGACAGCAGGACTGTCTGCAAATTCATCAGAGAGCACATAATCTCTAGGTTCGGGATTCCCAAAATGATGATATCAGACGGGGGTAGCCACTTTGTGAATCGGGAGGTGAAGAAACTCCTGAAGGATTACGGCATTGAACACCGTGTCGCGAGTCCTTATCACTCACAAACCAATGGTATGGCTGAGGTGTCAAATAGGGAGGTGAAAACCATATTGCAAAAGCTTGTATGCCCGGACAGGAAGGACTGCTCTCAGATCTTGGATCAAGTCCTCTGGGCGTATAGGACAGCTTACAAGACACCATTAGGCACCTCCCCATTCCGAATGGTATTCGGAAAGCCGTGCCACTTGCCCGCAGAGTTAGTGCACAAATCAGAATGGGCAATCAAGAAGGTCAATTGGAACACACACCTGGGTCAGAGGCAGAGAAACATGGATCTGAATGAGCTTGTGGAAGTCAGAAACTGCGCATACGACAACAGTTTGGTGTACAAGGACAAGGTGAAGCGTTGGCATGATAGATTTATCAGACGAAAGACCTTTGTTCCTGGACAGAAGGTATGGTTGTTCAATGCTAGGCTGAAGATTTTCCAAGGCAAGTTGAAGTCTAAGTGGACAGGCCCATTTGTCGTCCGTTTGGTGCATGATAGTGGATGTGTTGAGATCTCAGATCTTGCAGATGACGCATCGACATTCCTAGTGAATGGACAGCTGTTGAAGCACTTCGTCGAATCCAATGAGCAGTTAGTCCATGTTGAGGAGATTGTATTCATGTGCGAGATAGATACAGCAGATACACCTCGAGCCGCGTATGAGACCTTGCAGCAGTGAACTCCAGCCATCCGCAGCATCTCGAAAGATTCAGACCGACTCATCTGTATATATCATTCTTCTTGTACATCTTATCCTCTCTCTTACACGACTTTAGTAACCCATCCCCGCCTCATTAGATCACTATCCTGGACTATACTTAGGAAAACCAGATCCTAAGTATAGGGGGGAGGGGTCACCTGAGTCAGTTCACTGTACATCCTCCAGATCACATTAGTCCTCATACTCATTTCTTACCTATACTTAGGCTGACCTAAGCCTAAGTATAGGGGGGGACCGATGCCCGCATTGATACTCATCCACTATCCATCTCTCCCTCGCCCGCCCCATTTTTGATCTTCTTCTACACTTAGGCAGTCAAGAGCCTAAGTATAGGGGTGCGGTGCGATTTCTATACATTTTTTTTAATTTTAGCTCTCCTACGCTTAGCCCGAGCTATGTCTTTTTGGTCGCTTTTCGTGCTCTGAGGACATAGCACACGCTAAGTATAGGGGGGCGTGTATATATTACATATATACTTTACCCATAGCTTGTACTTTCGCGTATTTTCGCGTATTTTTGTATATATTATGCAATAAGTACGGGGGGTAAAAATTGAAAATAAAATAAATAAATAAATATCTTACTTGTATAAAACAAAAATAATACTCCTGTAAAATATGATACTATGTATAAAGTAAAGATTGTCGTATAATAGAAAATAAAATAAAGGCTTCTTGTTTAACCTTGCATACCATCTCTGCATCCAAAAAGAGTCTTGCATTTTCATAGCATGACATCTCATCGGCATACTTTGCATAGGCAAAGTGAAAAGCTAGTGGGTTCTGAACTAAGTTATGAGCAGATATTGAGGATGGAATTGATTTGACCTTAATCCACCTAATTTCAGAGGAACCTTATAGGAACTGGAGTTAAGATTTTTCAGGTCAGGTGACTTAATTCTTTAAGTCTGCAAGTCTATGTTCATATGTCATCTTGATGAGCCTGAGTAGAGCACTTAACAACACATACATGACTCTTAGAGACAATGGTTTGACGTGCACCAGCACTTTACACATGACTCTCTACGGATGAGGTGATGAGGAGGCAGTTTCCTTTAGCTTGGGGTAGCATATGAGGGTAGTACTTCTAGGCGGAACCTCTCTTCTTCTTCTAGTGAAGGAAGTGCGTATCAACTTGGCCTAGTGATGATGAAGGATAAAGACAGAAGCCGTGGGTTGCAATAAAGCTTCAAAAGAGGGATAGTCTACTGGCTCAAGAGGAAATTTCTTTTATATATGCTGCACCATGTAGATATGTTGTACAGAGGCACTTGAAAAAAAATGCCAAAAAGAACTCCAAAAAAGTGGTGGGTCGGATTGAAAATTTAATAACCCCATCGGAGTATATGTAGTCAAGAAAAGCAAAAGCTTATGGTCCCCATGTTACATCTCATGAAGCTTGCAGCGGGAGACTTAGCTACACTGGCTGAGCTCCCAAAAGTCTATACTTCTTCCCCCTCTTCTTGAGCCGGTTGCACTTGAACTTAGAAGGGAATACCCCGCTTCTCGAGGAAAGAGTTGCTAGACCGAGGCATTAGAGTTACCAGGTTGGGGGAGGTTGTTTCTTTGTTACTTCTGAGGTGGGGAGTCATATATCACTTACACTGCATGGAAAGATTCATGGTCATTAGAGTTTGTGTATGTAGACTTGTTCTGATCAGGAGTGTTGAGGAGTCTTGAATAGAAGACTTGTGGAACTTGAAGTCTGTTAAGTCTTAAACTCAGATCCCAATAAGGTTCCGACACATAATTAATCCAAAGGTCGAGTCAAGCTCTATTTTTAACTTTTGTTCATGACCTTGGTATGGAACCCAAAATCATTTCACTTCTGCATTTCATTTAGTTGCTCGGGGACGAGCAAGGTTTAGGGGGTTGATGAATCTGTGATTCATCACTTCAAAAGTCAAAAATAGAGCCTTGTTCCCGAGTAAATAGAGGCATATTTCCCTTTATAATGCATAAATAGCATTCATTCATACATACATAATACATTCATTTTAGCAGTCCATTTGCATTCAAATAAGAAGCCAAAATCCCTTGTAAAATATCCACTCACTAAAATAACTTCTTCCTTATAATATGTATTCCTTAGTTGATAATATAGGGAAGAATGCCAAATATTCCCCTTGTAAATCAGTCAATAATGCCCTAGAACCCCTGTACACTAAAATGCACATAAATCCCTCATACAAACTCCGAACTAGGTCTACTTACTCTTAGAATACTACACATTAAAAGACCTTTAAAATGAGACTAATTTCATCCAATTTGGAGCTCGTATGAGAAAGTTGGGTTTTTGGGCCACCTTGTACACTACATATATGTATATTTGTATCTTTGTATTTATGTACCATATTTGACCTCATTTCCGTCTTTGGTCAACATAAAACTTGTAGATCTCATCGAGATCTACAACTTTCATGTTTTGAGTTTTTCCAAATTCAGCCCCCTCTTCTCTCTACACATGTATCTTCTTCCAGCCACTCACAGTGGGCCATGTGGCGCCCTCTGGTTGCGCCACGCGGCCCGCTCCCCTTGCCTCATCCGCCTCATCTTCCAGCCGTTGGATCTCCTCCTGAGATCCAACGACTCCAGGTGTTCCACGCACGCCCCATTGCCTGAGCCGTCAGATCATCTCCTGCCCTCAATCCGCACCATCCGCCCGCGCCTCTTCCAGAACTCGCCACGTGGCGGCATGTACACCCTCTGATCAAGCCCTTGATCCTTCCATCACAGCCGTTCTTCCGTTGGCACCCCTCGTCCCTTCGATCATCTCCATCTCCTCATCACGACCGTCCGCCAGCGCTCACTCCGCAGCGCGACACGTGGCTGCCTCTGCAGCCCTTCGATTACAGCGCATCGGATCTAATCCTACCCGGACATTACCGCTTCGATCATCACCGTTGGATCACCAGATCCAACGGTGGAGCTCCGTCGTCTACCTCCGGACCCCCCTCTCTCCCACGATCTCGATCTTGCGCGAGACGTCGTCCCCTTTCTATTTTCATCTCCACCTCATCCACCCTCTCCGACCGCCAACACCACCACGATGGAGACCACTCCTCCCTCACCCTCGCCAGCTCCCTCGCTTCCCACGACTCCCACCAGAGTCGCCCCACGTCGACCACAAACCTCACCTCGTCGCCAACACTGTTGCCACCTCCATCCCATAAATACTCCGTCACCAGCCACCGTCATGGCTATCCGCCACCCCAGAGAGCTTCCCTGAGCTCCGAGCCTCCTATTGGTGACAGCAATTTGACGATTCGTTGAGCGAAGAAGGGCTTCTTCTCTGGCGAAATCCACGGCACCTCCGCCGTGTCGCAGCCACTACTCCGCGACGCTGCACGAGCTCGGGACACCACCGATCCCTCGAGCGACGACCTGGAACCCGAAAAGGAAGTCCAATCCCCGGGTGAACCCCTCCATCCATCTCCGATCTTCGATTCCTTTTTCTTCACATTTTCTCGCATTTTTATTCGCCGCCTACGGTCACCTTCTCGCCTCCATTCCATCCCGCCGAGCTTCGCGTCGAAGCTCTCATCTTCGCGGCCACATCTACGCCCGCCGACGACGCACTGCATCCTCCATCAGATCCAGCTCCGCCACTTGGCCGAAGCACCATCGCCAACCCACCTCCGTATCCCTTAGGCCTCTCCGATCACCGTCGATTCTCCACAAGCACACGCACGAGCTTCGGCTCTACCTCTAACATCTGCAGGAGCACCTCTGTTCATTGAACGGAAGCTCACCGGAGACGACTTCGAGCTTCGTCGTCAGCAACCTCCGACGGCCCTCTCCAGCTCCTGGGACCATCAGCGCCTTCGCCGCATCGCCACGCTCCTACTGGGATATCTCCGACACTTCGGAGAGCTTCATCGGCATCTGGAGGAACGGGCGGAGCTCACGCCACCTCGTCAGAGCCCAGCCATCTCCTCCGCAGGCGGAAAAGGCCCGTTGAAGGAGAAGCTCCTGCTGTCGTTCGATCACCTTGATCGAACGGTGCACTTCGTGCCACGTCGCCCCTCAGCCGCGCTTCACCAGCACCGTTGTCATCGACATCTGGAGCAGCCAGGAGCCGTCAGATCAATGTAGATCGGACGATCTTTGATCGAGCCACGCGTCAGCACCGACACCCCTTGGATCTTGATCCAAGGGCCCTCAGCGAGCCACGTCGCCATCTTCATCGACGCCCAGATCGCCGTTGGATCAAGCTTGATCCAACGATCCTTATCGAGCCACGCAGAAAGTGTCCGAGCCTCTTCCCCGAACCTAGGCTCGGACAGCCCGAAGCTTCTCCGAGCCTCACTCCAGACCTCCAGAAGCGCCGAGCCTAGCCCCGAGCCTCCGCAGCCATCCGAGCCTAGGCCGCCCACGTGAGGAGCACGTGCGGCCTGGGAATTTTGCACTAAGGCCCTCGGGACTTTCCATATTTGCAAAAAGGTCCCTGTGAAGTGAGCCCACGTGAGGAGCACGTGCTTGTTGGAGAAATTGCACTTGAGTCCCCAGCATTATAGGTAATTGCATTTTAGTCCCTGTTTGCATATTTGCTTATTGTATTTTTATTTGCCTGTATTGCATTTATACCCTTGTGTTTGCAAGCATCCCTAGGTTGCATATTACATCATTTTTCAATTCTAAAAGTAGCATTTTGTTGAGAAACTTGTCCTCTGTCTATCGAGCCACGTGTCACATTTTTGTAATTTCAGTGGAATTATTAATGAATTAATTGGTATATTTTTGGAATATTTTGCCCAGTGACACCTTTTAATTTCTAGTTAATTCTCTGTGGTTCCAAAAATCCTCAAAAATTCAAAGTAGCTTAGGAACAGTATTCTTAACATACCATAAAAATTTCATGTCATTTGCACACATATCGAGGCCTAAATAAATTGTTGAGTGATTTTCTTATTTAAATTGTAATTAATTCATTCCACATTGAAATTCAGATCTTTCAATTTTCCTGGATCCCTTATCATTTGTGCTATCTAGGATAATTTTAGTTCTTGAAAAAATTGTGGTTTGTTATTTATTAAAAAATTAAATATTGAAAATCACCCTGTCTGCATATTTAATTCCCAGTAAATCCATTTAGTGTCTGAAAAATCCAAAAAAATTAGGGTACCTCATTTTCATCATAATTAATCATCTGGCCAATTTTTAGAATTTTTGGACTTCATTTGATATCTTAATTAAATTAAACGTTCATTTGGCCTGCAGTTTTGCATAAGTCCGCATAGAAATTGAAAAAAAAATAATTCTCCGAAAATCACACACTTGGATACTTGCTTAAAATTCACCTAAGGAGACAGATGCCTCCCTGAGATCGACCTTGGACTTCACCAAGTAAAAAAAAATTTGCCGCTTGAAATTAACTTGAATCTAATTAAAGTGGTTTTTGACTAGCCTCTCATATCCGACTGCAACGAACGATTAACATTAATTTTGACATTAATTTGCTCGAATTAATTAAGGGTGCGGGGCGGCTGTCAAGCACCCTGTGTTCTATGAATTCAAATAGCAAGAAACATATTTATAGGACATTGAGTCTTAGTCAAGAAAAATGTTTGCATATTTTATTAAAGAGATTTGGAATGCAAAATAATATTATAGCTCATACACCACTTGTGATTGGAAAGAGACTCAGTAAGAGTCAATGTCCTATAAAGAGGTGGAATATTTAGATGTTCCATATGCACAAGCAGTGGGAAGTCGGATGTATGCGATGAAGTGCACTCAACGTAACTTGTCTTATCCAGTTAGCCTAGTTAGTAGATATCAAAGTAGCCCCCCACTAGCACATT
Source organism: Ottelia alismoides (assembly GCA_037367405.1). Classification (NCBI taxonomy): domain Eukaryota; kingdom Viridiplantae; phylum Streptophyta; class Magnoliopsida; order Alismatales; family Hydrocharitaceae; genus Ottelia; species Ottelia alismoides. The sequence goes on along the minus strand of JAZKJV010002196.1, from coordinate 515,844 downwards.
GGTAAGCTGTAAAGAAGATTTTTCAATATTTAAAAGGAACTAAACATTTGAAACCGGTGTGTCAAGTTGAATCACTTGAGATAGTAGAATACTCCGAAGCAGATTTTGAAGGGAATGTGGTTGATATGAAATCTACATCATGTTACTTTTTCATTTTTGGTGGAGCAATCATTTATTAAGGTAGCAAGAAACAAGGATGTGTATCTAGACATACACAAGATGCATGTCGCATAGCCATTATTCATGTGGTTTGGATTAAACGCTTTCTAGATATCTTAGGATTGAAATTGTTCAAAGGACCAATTGAAATGTATTGTGATAACCAAGCTGCAATAAACTCGATCGATGGTGAAGCTAATAATTCTAAAGGAAAGCATATTGAGATCTAATATCACTATATACATACAAGATATAGTGGTGAAACAAGATATTACAGTAACTTATATGCCTACAAGTGATATGTTAGCCGATTCTCTAACCAAGTTAATAACAGCATGTACATACATCAAACATGTTAGTTTGATGAGACTCGAGAATGTATGAGTTAAGGAAAAGGTTTTTGTGAATAACGATCCTCATTAATTCATCTCTATGTGTACACTACATGAATAGTGAGAGTAGAAGTTTTGACCGCTTCGGTCAAGTGGGAGCTGTTTTAACAAGTCAATAAGTGACCTCACACTTGAAACCACTGCCAGTCATTGTACAAGCCAGTAGTTGTGTGGATCAAGGTTTACGAATGTGAAGAGAGGAGAGCGAACTGTGTGAAAGGCCATACACACCCTATAAATACTGACCTCTTTCGGGAGGGGACGATCATCTCGATCAAAACGATCACCTCGCATAATAGGCAGTTGAGGTCAGCAGTCTTGCTTGATGATTCCTTCACCACCTCTTGAGATCGATCAACGAAGATGCGACGTCGACCTCAACGTCGAAGAGGGCTCTGATACCAGTTGAAGCACTTAGGTACACATCCTTTCGTCGCCTTCAATGTTGAAAGAGAGAACAAGGGGAGATGGGTTTAGATCGGGAGAGGGTTCCCTTATGCAAAGTGATTGTTTTGATCGAGGTGATCATCCCCTACTGAAGGTGGTCGGTATTTATAGGGTGTGTACATCCCCTCGCTTAGTCCACCCCCGTCCCTCCACGCCCATAAGACTCGATATGCACAACGACCGACTCGTGCAAAAGTCAATGGTGGTTTCAAGCACGAGGTTACTCCTTGACTTGTTCAAACACAATAGCAACAATGTTGATCGAAACGTGTAAATATCATATTGAGCTCTTTTAATTTCACTATTATCAAAATAAACAAAACAACATATCATAAATAGTGCTCCAATATACTACAAGAAATCAATTAATACCCGAGGAAAAGGAGATTTATAGTAGTATCGACACCCAAACCCCATCGATGCAGTATATCGTGAGATATATCATCGGCATCGCATGATATATCGTTAACATATCGTAATACTTAAATTAATGATAATCATTGCAAAGATAATGTAAACATGTAATGTAATAGCTTCGCTGAAGCACTAAGTATTCCACATTTTTAACCACATAAGGTAAGCAACCACATCCCTAAAGCTGCATTTATTCCACATTTTTAACCACATAAGGTAAGCAACCACATCCCTAAAGCTGCATCCTTTGGAGCACCAAATTGTCTACACGGTCGATCATCAATAATATTGTGTGGCATCACTTGTGGAACTTCGATGTCTATATCTTCGATCTAATATTATTGATAGAAAATTGATCAACTTCAACTAGGTAAAATATCAAGTTCCGTGTGTGTCTGTATTTATCCTTGTCGTTTCTTGCGAGCTCTTGCCTCAAACGAAACAAAGAATATTCTTAAAAGTTAAATTTCAAATAAGAGCAACTAGATGTTCTTTTGGCAATCAGATTCTCCAATCTTTGACTTATATAGCATAACCCATGAACAACCTTCTCTTGATCTTGGTTTTAGCTACCCTTTACCACTATGATAATAAATAGCATGAACAAAAACCCATATGTCAGTCAGTACACACATGAAGATTTCTCTACCATAATCGAGGAGAAGTCCACAGTCAATGGCGTTGGCGAGGCTTCAGTTCATCAAGCAGCAGGTGGTGTTCACAATCTCAAACCCAGAATGACATATTCACACCATTGGAGAATGTGTAATGAGCTCTCTTCAAATGAGCTATGTTCATTAACACTCAAGGCCCTAAATGTTGGTTCCGGTCACCATTTCGGTGACTGATCAAAACGAAAATTTTGATTGAAATTCGACCAAAATTTCGATCATTTTGGTCATTTTTGTACTAGGGCCCCCCCCCCATATTTCGGTCATTTTGGTCGTTTCGGCTGAATTTCGATAACATGTCAAAACTGAAATTCAGGCGAATTTCGCCGAAATTTGAGGTCATGTTCACACTACAATCATGTTCTGTTGCATGTTTTTTTTACTATTCAATCATTGGTATGTCTTCATCTTTTGCAGAACCAGTTAAAATATGACAAGCAAAAACTATAAACCATTATCTGTTCAAAGACATTATTTGATAGAGTTTCTTCACAAGAATCACTCATGAGAGAACCCCTCATATTATCAAAGGGGAGGGAGGTTGCAACTGGGTCTTCAAGAAGTAGGTTGAGATTTCTGAGAAATAAAGCATCACATATAATCATGTTTGGTTGCAAAAGGACACTATCCAAAGCAGGGATTGGACAATAATAGATCTTATTACTAGTTGAGGGGCACAACTCCATATGCCATATGTGTATTACTAGGCAATATAAAAACAGCATCAGAATCTAGAGGTCAAATATTTAGATGTAAAGACTACTTTTCTCTGAAGTATAAGAAGAAAATATTGTGATAAAGTCAGGCAGAGGATTTTTCTATTTATCCGACAAGGAAGACAAAGTTTAAATATGCAGAAAGCCCTTGTATGGACTAAAGCAAACCCTTAAGATGGTAGTATAAAAGAAAAACAAGTTCTTTGGTTTTCTTAAACGATAATCAAGATACTTATGTAAAAATAAGAAATTCAAAGTATCTTTCTCCACGTGCCCATACAAAGAAATCATCTCTTTGTTGGATTTTTCAGATAACATTTTTCTGACTCGTATAACTTTCTTTTTTTCTTTCATCCAAGTTAACTTGAATTGCAGATGCACAGAAAACATTAAGAATCACATCCCAAAAATAACTTTAATTGTCATTTGTTGGAGTATATGTGTTATGCATTACTTGTGTAGATTGGTAAATGGATCACTACAGGATCCATTTTTATCCCATCCAGGAGTTTAGTCCCACATCTACCAATGGTGGAACTTGGAGGCTCTGTAGAGGCTATATAAGAAGCCACATACCTCATGTATCAGATGAGAAAGTGCAATGTATACATCAGCCCTTTGAGACGTTCTCCCGTGACTTCATCCTGCTCCTTAGGGAGTAGGGTTCCTCGTTAAAATCACATGTTCTTTTAAGTTTTATTTATTTCTCTAACATTAGCTTCCGCATTATATTTTCTAACATGGTATCAGAGCAGGTTCAATTCTCGAGGATACTATGTTCGTTCATTATTTTGTTCGAGATTTGATTTTGATGTTATAAAGATGATTATTATTGTTTTGTTCAAGTTCTATTCAAGTTTTCGAGTTCCAGAAACCCTAAAATCTGCAAGGCAATGTCGATGTATTCGATTGCCATTCCATGGTCTAAAGTTCGATTATCATGTTCAAAAAAATCTAGGGTTTCATTTTGAAACCCTAACTTTGCATTGTATGAAGATATTCAAGGTTGTGGCATGCCTTTCGCGAAGTCCAGCACACCTCCTGTGCGCATATCAGCATGCGCATGCGGCGCCTTCCTCCTCCAGTCGATCTACTGCACACCAAATCTCTAGTTTCTCCTGGAAGAAGAAGATCAGCAAGAACATAGAGGATGGCACTCCCTTCTCTAGACGCACTCGCACCTACGTGGTACACAATCAGCAGCAACAGAAAAAAATCAAAAAAATAAATAAAGTTCCAGCATAACTCGCACATCGTTCTCTTCAGCAGCATCACGCATCGACTTCACCATAGTTTCTGCGCAGATCTAAACTTCAATCGATCTAGGCTTCGTGCATGTCGCATGCGATGCCTTTCCATGATTCCAAGCGAGCACCAAAGGACCTCCTTCCCCTCCTCCTTTGGCGACGCAGGTGTTCCTCTCCTCTCGATCTCGTGCAGGAGGCACAAGATCCACTCCTCCATCACGCACGGCACTCGTGTGCACCCCAACCCAATCTTCGCACGATCCATACTAGGCGGCACTAGCATTGCCCTCCTCCAGCCACAATATGCATCAGGCGGCAATGGCGATGCTCATCCAGTACCCACAATGTAGATGGTGCACTCCAACATCGATGCGCGGTACGCTCTGAGCAAGAAACCCCGTGGGGACGGCTGTCCTTCGAGTGGGTTCCCAAGTAGGAACCCAAAAAAAGGGGGGCCCAGTTTAGGTCGTGCATTCTTAAAAAAAATGATACTATTTAGCCCAAGTGGACCGCTGGCCTATTTTTTTTTAAAAGGAGAGAGGTACATGGTTTAGCCCAAGTGGCTCGTCAGTTCAAAAAAAGAGGGGGAGGAGCCCACAGTTTGTAACGTCTATGTGGGTTGAGTTGTTGTTTTGGCCCATTGATCGTGTTTCAAAAAATTTATTTTGAAAAGAAGTGCGCATAAAAAAATGTGCGAAGAAAAAAGGGAAGTGAAAAGCCGAAAAAAATGTTGAACGTCTTATTTAAAAAATAAAAAGTGATATTTATTAAAAAAAAGAGGAGAAATAGCTAAAAATGATTAAATTTAAAAAAAAAAGCCGAGAAGTTGTGACAACTTATGTGATGTTTTATTCTCACTACATTTTCTTGTCTTCTCCCAACATGATCGACGTCATTGTTTTTCGACTAGTCTGGGAGAAAGGAGGAGTATTGTGTAGAGTTTTACATGTATTTTTCATATTCTCCAAACTCCAGTACAACCATACTATACAGAAGTTCCAGACTCGATGTTCAGATTTCATGTCCCCCTTTTTAGACATGCACATGTATGCAGTTTTCAGTCGGATGTGCACATATTTGCCATCACTGTTTGTATTCTCCATTTTTTGTTTTTGGTCTCAAAGCTTTCATGTGTTTCCATAGCTCCAAAGTAGAGATCTCATTCCCTAGGTCATGTGGGCTAAGATTTTCATGTGGTTTCATAGGGACTCAGAGTAGAGATCTCATTCTCTAAGCCAGTATGGGAGAGACCCAGTTTTCTGATGATGAGACTCTTCAGACTCCATTATCCAATGACCGTGGACTCTGACGAGGATGTTTTCAACAGCTTTTCCAGTTCGGCCCTTCAGAGATGGAGCGGTTGTCCACATGATTCAGTCTTCTACATGTGGCAGGTCAGAGTTCTCCAGGTGGAGACTCATTTAGTTTTAGTGGCTCTGACAGGCACAGTTCAGAGCACACTCAGTTGACTCGCACTCCAGTCCATTTTGTCCTCCTCACATGCACGACATGAGAAGCAACATCCTCGACAACAACCGACAGTTGTGCACGTTGAGTTGATATAGTTCGTAGTGTCATGTAGCGTGAGTTTGAGATTTCTTTTTGTTTGTCCAAGTTGAGCATTGCATGCTCCAGCTTGAGGGGGAGTCTTGGAGTATATGTTTTATGCATCATTTGTGGTGTAGATGGGTAAATAGATCACTTCAGGATCCATTTAACCCATCCAGGTGTTTAGTCTCACATCTACCAGTAGGACTTGGAGGCTCTGTAGAGACTATATAAGAAACCCCAAACCTCCTGTATCAGATGAGAAAGTGCAATGCATACATAAACCCTTTGAGGCCGTCTCCCATGGTTTCATCCCGCTCCTTAGGGAGCAGGGTTCCACGTTAAAATCCCGTATTCTTTCAAGTTTTATTCATTTCTCTAATATTAGCTTCTGCATTATATTTCCTAACATGGTTCGAAGCCAGGTTAGAAAATATAATGCGGAAGCTAATATCATAGAAATAAATAAAATTTGAAAGAACACGGGATTTTAACGTGTAACCATTCTCCCTAAGGACCGAAATGAAATCACGGGAGAACCCTCAAAGGGTTGATATATGCATTGCACTTTCTCATCTGATACAGGAAGTCTGGGGCTTCTTATATAGTCTCCACATAGCCTCCAAGTCCCACCACCGATCGATGTGGGACTAAACTCTTGGATGGGGTAAATGGATCCTGGAGTGATCCATTCACCCATCTACAGAACAAGTGACGCATAACACATATACTCTACCATTATTCAATATCCAAACATAGGTTTTTCTACCACACTCTTCTTTAGGTCTATGTACAATAGTAAGAACCTTGTTCCAAGCTTTCTACTTTCCTAATACCATAACTTAAAACTAACTCTTTGGATTATTTTAGCCTTTAATGGGGATATTATAGTGGTTTTCTCATTAATCAAATATTACAAGAGAAACAGACATTAAAGGCCACAATCACGTCTAGCATAGAAACATTCAATATGTATAGATAAATCAGCATACCGAAGTATGTAACAGAAACAACGATTATATTAATAGATCATATTTCTCAATATAAGGTACAAATATGATTGGGTTAGAAAATTACTCTCATTTTGCGTGCCATCAAATTCAAAAATTCAGGGAAGTCAATGGTTCCATTTTGATCAGCATCAACTTCGTTGATCATGTCTCGCAGCTCAGCTTCTGTTGGATTTTGACCCAGAGATCTCATGACGGTGCCCAATTCTAAGGTGGTGATGCAACCTATGTAACACGAAGGAAAGGAAACATTGATATCTAATATATGATGCAAAATGACTTGTACGAAAGGTTGAAAAAATTATGGAAACTCAACTGCTATCTAAGGTGGTAATGCAACCTACGTAACACACATGATAGGAAAACTTGACATCTGCCAAATGATGCAAGCTGCCTTGTACAAAATGTTGAAAGTTGAAACTTTTTTATGGAAATTCAACTGCTATCTAGATCTTCTTGATCCTTTCTTTATAAAAAGAAGCTACGCATCAATCACAAAATGTAACTACTCTAGCATTCTCATCGTTTTAGTAGAAATATTCACCCAAATAAAAACAATATGCCAAGTAAATGAAGCATCAGAAACAAACCACCACATGCTAAGAGCGCTTATCTTTTCTAACAATCAAGCACTTATTAGCCCATCAGGGTGTGTAGGAGTATTCACGGGATATATACTCCATATATTTTTTTCAATAACCCGTCGGATACAGCCAGATCATGGGTCGACCCAACCCACTTTTTATAGGTATAGTAAATAAGCTGGAAGATACATGGAGTTGATGGCTCAAAATAGTTGTCTAAAAGTAGCAAAAGAGTTCTTGAAACATCACATTAACGTAAAATTATATGAAGTTGAAGACTAACTTAAAATTGCATCTAGATGACAAGAACAACACGTGTTGATATGCCTTGAATCCTAACCATCAGATTCAGGTTGAAGTACCGTCATATGCACCTCCTCCTGTCGTACTATACCCCAACAAGACGGGGGTCTCGTATTCGTGCTATCTATCTGATCAATGTTATAAAAAATGGCAAAGCCTTCTCCCATTATAAGTAGGGTCGGCTATATGGATTCTTGCTCAAATCTATGTTGAAAGATTCGATTATTTTTTACAATGGTCGTCGACTACCTAATGCAACCCTTACAAGGGGGATTTGAACCCTGGTCTTTTTGGAGGTAAGCACGATGCACTACCACCATTTAAGTAGGTTAAATAAACGAAAAAAATTATTAACGGCTCCATTTATATTCAGGTATTTGGATCCATTTGTATCAGGGATCCATCTATAGGGAAGTAGTATATAAACTCACCTAGGGTTAGGGCTCTCGATATCTTCTATATTCTTTTTTCTCCACATAGTAAAAACCGATCGCCTAAGGACATAATCCAATTACGAGTGAACCTTGTAAACCTATGTGCCTTCATTCGTGCATGATTGATCATGTATGTACATGCTTCCGCCATTCGCAACAAACTGGTAGAGTATCGGGTTCCGTGAGGATCATAAAGCATCACAAAAACTGAAAATTGAGAAGTTCACAGGGAGGAATGGATTCAGTCTATAACAGATCAAGATGCATGCCCTACTGAAGCAACATGATATTTGGGCACCATAGGAACAGGAGTGAGTGAAAGCTTTCGAAGCCCCCGAGTTGATGGTGTCGGAAGAGAAGGCACGCTCGACGATCATGCTGTGTTTAGCGGATGAGATTATCGAGGAGGTTGCCAATAAGGGTTGCCTAACTTGCCTTGCCACTATGTGATTGAAAATCGAAAAGTCGTATATAATGAAATCTATGACCAACAAGTTGTTGAGGCAACGAATGTTCTCTCCCGCATGCAGGAATGTACATCTCTTAAAGAACATCTAGACCGATCTTCAATACATTGTTGATAGATTTAAAAAACTTAGATGTTAAGATTGAAGATGAGGATGTTGCTTTGATTTTGTTGATTTCGTTTCCGCTATCATAGAATAATTTTGTTCAATTGTTTATTATGGGAAGAGAATCGATATCTTACAGGAACATTGGATAGGCATCGATGGATGAGAGAGTGTGGGACGATTAGAACCACGATTATATGGCTATCAAAAAGCAGGACTCTAATGAGGCAGTTTGGTTATGACTGATGAAAAGTGTCATGAAAGTTTTGGCTACACGAATACGGAAAAGCAGAAGTCCAAGTCAAAGAATCACACTTCTAAGGACATTTGCAATTACTGCAATGAACTTGGACATTGGAAGGATTGTCCGAAAAAGAAAAGGAAAGTCTATAGAGCTCACATTGCCCACGGCCACATCCAATCACCCTACCCGTGAGTATGTCTTGAAACACAAGAGACGAGGTGTCAAAAATGGCAAGACAATGCAGATTCTTAGTAATTTGACTAATAGAAAATAAGTACATCGGAAAATCAGGGGCATATAAAATATTTTGAAGGCGCATGGATAGTGTCAGATGTACATACCCTTGTTTTGTGATGGGTTAGTGGACCCCATTAACAATAACAACCCATCTACCATGAGGTATAGTCCTGTAGGACCTCAATTGGGATTTGTCTCCACATAAATGGTGGGATGCACCAGAGTCCATAATCCACTTTGTCATATATGCATCGATACTACCAAAGCGTAAGCAATACCTGAGAAGCTTGAAGAGGCTCCGGTTGTGGTATATGTAAATCATGTAGTTGTGGTGCCTGCCAATGGAGTCATAACCTCTCGTATACGAGAGACATTGTCATCCAGGAATGGATAGAACTGGGAAGTCAGAGTCTCTGAAGGCTCGATCTATTTTGCCACACAAGAAAATGCAGGGTATCCATGCTTCTAGTTGAATATATCCTCTGAGCGTTCTGGCTGACGGCAGTAGGTGAAGGACCATGCTGACGGCCATCGCCTATGCCATGTGGGGTACGCCCTCTGAATTGGGAGGACCCTCTCCTGCTGCGAGAAGATGTCATTTTTGAAGAGGGTTGTGCAGTGACAGCAGGAGGAATAAGAAGCATGTTGAGACTATTATAGGCCTCCATAGGAGGTATGGTTACCCCAGTGACGAGTTAAGTACGTATAGCATCATACTCTGGGTCGAGCACAACCAAGAAAATCCCAACCATCGTAGAGTTTTTGAATGCCATATGTTGCTCTATAGATGCCGTAGTAGGCATGAAGCTGTGAAGCTTCTCGAACATGCCACAGAGCGAGGAGTAGAACGTGTGCAAAGAATGGTCATTCTGCTTGGCCCTGTAAATGTCGAACTGAAGCAAAAGAATCTTGGACTCATTTTTCGCTTACGTATAGGTGGATGCCAAAATATGACACATCACCTTGGCGGTGGACTGGTTCATAATGTCAGTGGTTATCTCCGTGGTGAGGGTCCTGGAGAGCCAAATACGTGTGTATGCGACATCTTGCTTCCAAGAAGCATTGGTCCCAATCTTATCTGCCGGATCTAGTTGTGTCCAACGTTTAAAAAAACGAAAAGCGGAACGAGGCGGTTATCCTGCAATCGAGGCGAGGCGTAGTCTCGAGGCGGTCGAGGCGTAAGCCTCAGTATTACCACCCAAAATATGTAATAGAGAATATTGTAATAATATTATTAAGACAATATTATCTAACAAGATTTCAATGTTCTAAAGCAATTTAAGCATATTTCAAGTATCTTCTCAAAACCAACAATAACATACATCGCCGCCAGACTCTGTGTGTTAATGTAAAAGTCAAAGTTTAAGACAAAAGATTAAAATGGTTACAAAACATGATATAAGTTCGAATAGTCTACTTCTATTACATGACCAATAGTTCAAAAAAACCCAAAGGAGTATTAAGAGAGATAGCTTTGCCATATCCTAAATTCCTAATCAAGGTTCTGGACGTTCTGGATTCTCCTGCTCATTGACATTGGCTCCAACTACAACTTCTGCAAAAAGATCATCATCAGAAGAACTACTGCTTATTGGATCATCAAATGAGTCATCCATGTACTTCAACCTTGCTTCATCTTCCCCTTCGTCACTAACTTCATCATCCTGAAACTCCTCCTCATCAACGTCCACCACTGCTTTACCTATTAGATAGTACCAATATTAATTAACTTACTTTTGTTGTGTTTAAATTAACATAGTATGCTCATGAATCATAATAAGTAGTCATTACCTTTGTCCTTCCTCCTCTTCTGACGTGAATTTCCTTGTCCATCAGCTTCATCCTCGACTTCTACAACATCATCCTCAATGGGAGTGTTCGCATCAAGTTCTTGAAATGCTTCGAAGTCACAACTTTGGAGCTCTGACACCCATTCATCACCAGAATTGACGTCATCCAAGCATAGAGGATCCTCCATGGTCTTTCTCCTAATCTCTCTATGCTTCAATTTTAGGTTGAACATCACGTAGACCAAATCATTCAATTTAGCTTGTGTAAGTCGATTCCTTCTCTTTGTGCGTACCTAGTGTCAGATTTCCAATATCAATAATATTGTATCATAAATCTTAATAGAATATAATTGTTAATATTACCTGATTAAAAGAACTCCAGTTGCGCTCGCACCCCGATGCACTACAAGTCAAACTCAAAACTCGGATGGCAAATTTTTGCAACTCAGGACATTCATCCCCAAATTGAGACCACCAATCCGCTGAAAATGTTATATTTCACAATCATGGTAAATCTTAGATGGTTATCAATTGAAAGAAATAATATAATAAATTATAAAACAAAATATATACTAACCAGGACTCCTCTTCTTGCGCGTACTTATTGCGCTTTCCCATCCAAAAAAACCTCTTGCATGCTTAAAAGCATCAATCTGTAAATCAATTTTTTCCCTTGCAGAGGAATCATCTACAAGTCTCATGATGCAATCAAACAAGCATTTTTTAATCTCAAAATGTTTGGAAAATGGCGGCTCGTATGTACATTGGGGATTGAGAAAGTATGCTGCCGCATGTAAGTTTGTATGGAGTTGACGATCCCATCTGTCATCCACAATATCCCACAATGTTCGATATTTGGTTTCATCATTGCCCAATGCTTTCGCCATTTCTTCCTTAGCTCTGTCCATGGCCTCGTAGATGAAACCCATTGGTGGATATTTTTCAGAATCCACCATCCGCAAAACCAAAACTAACGGTTTCGTCGTTTGTATGACATAGGCAACACCAGGCCAAAAAGTTTTTCTTCTCAGTAAGTGAACCTATATGATCCCTTTGAGAGATCGTATTACTCATATGCCCTTGCATGCACACAAGCACGTCGATGTAGAGACCTTGATTAGGTCATCAACTTATTGGTCTGCCAAATGTGCATACTCAGACATATAGTAACACATCTGTCTCTGATCAGAGGATGCATGCCTATATAGTGACAACATACGACATAAGACTTTGGTTATCTCCATCTCGGTAAGTCAACTCTTTGACCTAACTTATCTAACACCTCCGAATCTCTATTCTAATGCAAAGGACGTGCATCAAGAGGTCGGTCAGATATCAGCATTTAAAGAAAGGATTACCATCTCCTTCTCAAGTTGGAGATCCTCTCTTAACAATCATTTGACGGTATTGGAGAAAGCACATATCATACCTAGGTGTTGATCATATACTTTCCAAAAGCATATATCAAACCGACAAATTCAGTCAATCTTCCAAATCAAGACGACCGTGCACGGAATTTTATTCTTCCCAATATCTTATGAGTGAACTCATGTCTTCTGGTTCAGTAAATGAACTTGTATGATCCCTTTGAGAGATCGTATTACTCATATGTCCTTGCATGTACACCAGCACGCCGGTGTATAGACATTTATTAGGTCATCAACCTATTGGTCTACCAAATGTATATACTCATACATATAGTAACACATTTGTCTCCGATCAGAGGATGCATGCTTATATCGTGACAATATACGACATAGGACTTTGGTTATCTCGATCTCGTTAAGTCAACTCTTTGACCTAACTTATCTAACACCTCCGAATCTCTATTCCTATGCAAAGGGCATGCATCAAGAGGTCAGTCAGATATCAACCTTTAAAGAAAGGATTGTCATCTCCTTCTCATATTGGAGATCTTCTCTTAACAATCATTTGACGGTGCTGGATGAGTCCTTAATCTAACACTTTAGATATTCATCCAAGCACCAGCATCTATGATTCATCAATTGAATCAGCAGTTGTATGATCATTAAGATGGCCATGGTACATAACCCTAATTGTATTAAGGGACCTATTATGCAAATTAGTTATTCTTCATTTCAGATTAGAAAATGATATTCGCAATAACATTTATTGCATAATGGCTCGTCGTGGGCTCGGATGTCCAACAATTATAGGTTCATACTCTTTTAACCGAGAGACGAAGCTTGCTCATATAACATTGAGGTCACTACGAATGCAATGCATGATCATCTTATTTATGAACCAAGATAAGAATCCGAGAAACTAATATATACACTTCCATTGTGAGTACCCACTTAATGGTCTAGTGTTAGTATAGTGTGTCTACCACACAAAAGACTAGGGTTCAAATCCCACTCTTGCAGGGGCTGCGTTATGTAGTCGATGGCCAACATAAAAAATAGTCGAATCTTTCAACATGGATTTAAGCAAGAATCCATGTAGCCGACCCTATTTATAACGGGAGAAGGCTTAGTACATTTTTTTACACTTCCATTATGAGGGAAAGATGAACCCAAATAGATTTTAGTGATTCCACTTTGAGGCTAAATGAACGAGAATTAACTGGATTGACATCAATTCGTAGAACTAATTTCTAGACCCAAATAGTTGAAAATTGATCCGAAATGATTCGGAGTCAATTGGAGAGATGGTTCAAAAGTATATGATTGGAATTGTGCAAAGTGATTTAAACCATGATATTAGATGTAGATCTAATTATCAAGTCACCATACATTGTCTATGTAGTCCCCATGACATTATTTATAAATATACGTAAATGTTGCCCGCAAATCCTTATTAGATTAGGAGTCATTCAAATTTTATATATCAAGATAATAATTATTGCATCATTGATAAAACTAATATAGAAATATGTGGTGTGATTCACAAGATTGGAAATTAATTCATATTGATATAGATTCAAATAATCAATATTAATATGCATATGCATGAGACCCTCAACCGCACCGACTAGTCAAAGACGAGCTCATATGCAAGTGGGCCGCATAAACGACGTTAAACAACCGCATAAATGGTGTTAAACAGTCGTATAAATGGTTCAGTTGCATACTTAGCGTTGTTCGTGACTTTTTGGATTCATGTTATGAATTGTAATTGATTGTATTGTTTATTTTGACATTTGACTATGGATTCTAGTTGCTTATGCTATCTATTTTGACATATAGATGAAAAATTCCTTATTTTGACATAATTTCATCTATATTGCGAATATGTGATTATTTTCTAATTTATATACTTTTTATTAATTATATATGTGTGATATTTTTTATTAATTAAAAAATGCAAAATCGCATAACCCATTTAATTTCCGTTAAACCTCTGTATACCGTTTAATTAGTAATATGTACCCTACCAACTTAATATCGACTACCGCTTTTCCAACCTTGTTAATGTGAACGCGATTCATATTTAATTAGGACACATATAAATGTGATTCATCTAATTAAATAGATGTAAATTGGATTTTATATTTTATTATTGTAGAGACTTATTTATGTTATGTTTTATTGTTTCGTAATTACTACTTATGTTTTGTAAGACTCTGTAATTTACCCAAGGGTTTTCTCTCTATATAAGAGACCCGAGGGCTCTATGGAATAACACATCAGAGTATTATTTTATCATAACATGGTATCAGAGCCCTAACCCTAACCTAGGGTTCTCTCCACCGCCGCCCCCCCCCTCCCCTTCCGCCGCCGCCGCCGGCCTTTCCAGCCTCTCCCGTCGCCACCGCCGCCCGCAGGACCTCCACTCGCCGCCGCACAGCCCCTGCCGAAGCAGCCCAGCCCCCTCCCGGCGCCGCCCAGCCTCCTGCCGGCGCCGCCCAGCCCCCTGCCGTAGCCGCCCAGCCGCCCCCCGGCCTCCAGTTTGCCGTTGGGACCTCCCTAGCCGCTGTTTCTTCGTGGTAGAGGCCTTCAGAGCCTCTACTCATCACCGGGGTTCACTTCTTCACTCGGTCTCGGATAGATGTTGGATTCAAGTGCATAACGTCTACATATGCACTTGAATCCTAAAAGGTCTTGGTAGACAACTTTCTTCTTGGTCTATCAGTGGTTGTTCTTCTCCGGCATTATGTCAGAACAAAAGCTCGACATGCCCGCCATAGGTGCTTTCAAGGGTTCGGCACCAATCGTCAAAATGGACGGGACAAATTACGAACTGTGGGCGATGCAGTTCCTTAGTCTCATGAAGTCGTGTGGTAAGAAGCATATTCTTACCGAGGACGAACCGCCGGAGAAGACAGGGATCTATGCCTCGTGGGAGGCTGATGATGCGTACGCCAAGGTTTGGCTCTCAGGTACGCTCACGTCGGAGATAGCGAATGATGTTCTTCACCAGCCCACCGCCAAGGCGATGTGGGATATTTTGGCCATGACATACTCACAGGTGCGCAACGAGACGAAGATGCTCCAGTTGCAGCACGACATATTTACCACGAAGCAAAATGGGAAGCCTCTTCATTCCCTGTACACGTCGCTTCGTGGAATGTTCGAGAAGCTCTATAGCACCATTCCGCTCACAGCCACGCCGGAACAGCAGAAGACGTTCCGCAACGCCACTATGGTTGGCGTATTACTCGCTGCCCTTGATCCGGAGTACGAGGCAGCACGATCCCAGATCCTAGCAGATGCCACCATCCCGCCGATAGAAGAGGTATACAGGAGGCTCAGTCGAGTCCCTGTTCCGTCTAGTACAGCGAATACATCTCCATCCGCAATGGCAGTTTCCAGGGGACGTGGTGCTTCGTCCTCATTTCGTGGCAGAGGAAGTGGTGGACGTGGCCGTGGAGGTCGCATTCGTTCCATGTGCACTTTCTGTCGCCGTACAGGTCATTCAGAGGATACATGCTATTCTAAGCATGGCTTCCCTCCTTCTGCACGGGTAGCGGATCATACTCAAGGTCCATCTGCATCTACTCCAGATCACAGGTTCGAGGAGTTGGTGGCACGACTTCGTGATATCATGCCACAATCGTCGTCAGAGGGTGCTGAGGTTTCTGATGTTGCGGCTTCAGCCTCAGCTAGTTCATCTGCCTCAGCCAGTGCCTCAGGTAGTTCTTCAGTCTCATCTACTAGTCATGATCTCACAGGATGGATTGTCGACTCCGGAGCTACTCATCATCTATGCCGTGAGAGAGATATTCTGCAGTCTTACAGAGCTGTTCAGCCTGGTCGCTCTGTACTCATTGCTGATGGCACTCATTCCCCTATCATTGGTCAGGGGGAGACGGCTTTGCTTCCCTCTATGCACTTACAGAATGTGCTACATGCTCCAGAATTCTCTATGAATCTCTTGTCGATTAGCCAGATTACACGTGATTTGCACTGTCGTGCTATTTTTGATCCATCGTCTGTTATTTTTCAGGATATACTAACGGGCAGGGTGATTGGCTGTGGCTCTGAGCACAATGGCCTCTATCGTCTCGTCCATACTTCTTACGCTGGCGTCTCACTGCATTCCCAAGGCTCCGTATCTCCGTACACCTGGCATCTTCTGTTGGGTCATCTACCGCTGCAGAAAATGCGTCATCTTCTGCCTCAGGTCTCTCCGAGTTCCTCTTTTCGTTGTGAAGCGTGTCAATTAGGGAAGCATCATAGGTCTAGCTTCCCCAGTCGTCAGAGTCGGAGCAGTAGCTCCCCGTTTGAATTACTTCATATAGACATTTGGGGTCCAAGTCGTGTCCCGGACCATCAGGGGCACAGGTTCTATTTGGTTGTGGTTGATGATTTTTCTAGAGTTTCATGGACTTTTCTTCTGAAAAATAAATCTGAAGCAGGAAATGTTCTTCAAAATCTTATTAATGAAATCCAGAATGTTTTTTCATCTGCTGTTAAGTATGTGCGTACTGACAATGCCTTAGAATTCTGCACTCGCTCTCTTGCTAGTTTCCTTTCTTCTAAAGGCATCATTCACCAAACAACATGTGCTTACACCTCTCAACAAAATGGGGTTGCTGAACGAAAACATCGACATTTTCTTGATATTGCTCGCACATTACTGATTCAGAGTTGTGCTCCATTATCTTTTTGGGGAGATGCCATACTTACAGCATGTTATCTGGTCAACCGAATGCCTACAACTGCTCTTGGGGAAAAGTCCCCGATCTCTGTTCTTTTTCCCGACAGAGACTTGTTTAACCTTACACCTCGGGTCTTCGGCACTGTTGCGTTTGTCCACCGCTTATCTCCGGGACTTGATAAGCTCTCTCCTAGGGCTATCAAGTGTGTGTTTGTGGGTTACTCCAGAACACAAAAAGGATACCGTTGCTATGACCCTGTTCATAACAAGTACTACGTGAGCGCAGATGTTACATTTTTCGAACCTGTCATGTACTTCTCCCCTGCAGGTGACAGATTGGTCTCCTCCACATCACCAGATTCCACGGTCTATGTTCCTCCACCTCCAAGTCTGGGTCAATCCTCTCCTCCACCGAAACCACCACCACCACCATCACTCTTGCCACCACCTCCAGTTGTCCCTTTCACTAAGTTCTATTCGAGGCGGACAGGCCCTGCTCAAGCTACAAGTCAACCATCCAACACGCCTCAGGTATGTTCTGATGTTAACACTAATGATGGGTTAGATAATGCACCTGTGCAGGAGCCTTTCCTACAGGAGGAAGATCAACCAGTTAGAACGGTCCTGAATGATTTGGACCGCCCCATTGCTCACAGGAAGCAGCGAAGACAGTGTGCCTCCTATCCCCTTGCCTCTTACGTCTCCTTTCATCGTCTCACTAGGGACTTCCAGCGGTTTGCAGTTGTCGTGTCGTCAGTCGAGATTCCACGGACATATCAGGATGCCATGAAGACTGACTGCTGGCGTTTAGCAATGGAGGAAGAGATGTCTGCCTTGCGTTCTAGAGGGACTTGGTCTCTTGTCCCCATTCCTCCAGGTGCTTCCGTGGTGAGTTGCAAATGGGTATTTACGGTAAAATATCATGCGGATGGTCGTCTAGACAGATACAAGGCAAGGCTCGTGGCACGAGGATTTACTCAGACATATGGGGTTGATTATTTGGATACTTTCTCACCGGTGGCGAGACACTCTACTCTACGCATTCTTATGTCTGTTGCTGTGGTACGTAACTGGCCTATTTTCCAGCTTGATGTCAAGAATGCTTTCTTGTATGGTGACCTACAGGAGGAAGTCTACATGCAGCAGCCACCCGGGTTTGCTGCTGAGGGGGAGACTCAGATGGTGTGTAGACTTCACAAGGCTATCTATGGCCTTAAACAGAGTCCTCGGGCATGGTACCAAAAGCTCTCCCAGCTTATGGAACAACAGGGGTTCAGAAGATCAAATGCGGACCACTCACTGTTCGTCCTGAAGACCCCTAGAGGTACTATTGTCGTTATGATATACGTTGATGACATATTGGTCACAGGAGATGATGCTCAGGGGATTGAGAGAACCAAGTCCATGTTGGGGAGCCAGTTCGTTACAAAGGATCTTGGCACAATACGTTACTTTCTGGGGATAGAGTTTGCAAGAAATGCACAAGGAATGGTGATGACTCAAAGAAAACATGTCACAGATTTGCTAGCTGAAACAGGAATGACTGGATGCAGACCTTCAAGTACACCTATGGACCCGAGCATGAAGCTGTACGATGAGGATACAGAGGAGGTGGACAAGAGAAGGTACAGAGAAATGGTGGGTAAGCTCTTATACATTACCATAACTCGACCGGATATTGCCTTTGCAGTAAACCGGGTGAGTCAATTCATGGAGCAGCCGAGGCAAGTTCATATGGATGCTGTGCATATGATATTGAGATATCTGAAGTCTTCCCCAGGCGCAGGGTTGCTGTTCAAGAAAGATACAGATCTGTCTATTTCAGCCTGTGCAGATGCAGATTATGCAGGATGTCCAAGGGTTCGTAAGTCTACTTCTGGATTTGCTATCTTCATAGGAAGCTCCTTAGTATCGTGGAAAAGAAAGAAGCAGACTGTTGTGGCGAGATCCAGTGCCGAATCCGAGTACAGAGCCATGGCTCAGGCAACCACGGAGATGATGTGGGTTAAAGCAGTTTTAGAAGATCTGAATGTTGATGTCCCCTTGCCTATGAACCTTCAATGTGATAATCAGGCAGCATTATTTATTGCCAACAATCCAGCCTTCCATGAGAGAACAAAGCACATCGAGGTGGATTGTCATTATACTAGGGACATGATTCAGAAGGGCTTCATTTCCACATCTCATGTCAGTTCAGAGGACTAGACTGCTGACATATTCACGAAGCCATTGCTCAGAGGACCTTTCCAGAGATGTTCGTCCAAGCTGAGCATGATAGATATCTATGCTCCATCTTGAGGGGGAGTGTAGAGACTTATTTATGTTACGTTTTATTGTTTCGTAATTACTACTTATGTTTTGTAAGACTCTGTAATTTACCCAAGGGTTTTCTCTCTATATAAGAGACCCGAGGGCTCTATGGAATAACACGTCAGAGTATTATTTTACCATAACAATTATGTAATAATGAAATGGATTCATTTTGATTGGATGGTTTTTATAAGTATCCCAAAATGGCTGGCGGAAGCTTTTTGATTGGATAAAACAACTAAAATTAATTAAAGGTGAAACCTTCTCCCACTATAAGTAGGGTCAGCTACATGGATTCCTGCTCGAATCCAAGTTGAAAGATTCAACTATTTTTATGTTAGCTGTCGACTACCTAACGCTACTCTGCAAGAGGTGATTTGAAACCTGCATAAAAGAAAATATCGTGATATATCGATGATATATAGCCGATATATCGATATCAACATGAGACCGATATCGATATCGATATGCCGATATATCCTCCTTTTCAAGTCATTCTTTCACAAAAGATCGTTGATATGGGCGATATTTCAGCAATATATCGTTGATATATCATTAATATGATATGATATCAAAATGATATCGATATTGCCTTCCATGGAACCCTGGTCTTTTAGGTGTTAGGCACACTGCACTACCACCAGACCATTAAAGTGAGTACAAAAATTAAGGAGCGAAATTAATTCCATAAATTATAAATCAATTGGAATTTAAATTTGTTGAAAGAGAAATTGAAAGAGAGAACTTTTCTTCCATGTATCAAGGTAGACAACCACTATGGGAGAGGATCAAATTTCTCTCCAGGTTCTCATGGTGGATGTTTACTATGTGAGAGAAAATTAAGGAGAAAGTAGTTTTCTCTTTCATTCCCTTCATTAATTCAAAATTCAAATTCTAGTTATGTTTGGTAGTTACAACTAATTATAGAGAGAGTAGAGGGACTTGTTTTCTACTCAACTCATCATGAACGTCCATAGATGGAGTAAAACTCCATCTTGGTCGTCCACGAGCCTATAAAAAAGGACAGGAGTTCTCTTCTCTAATTAATTGAATTCAATGAATTTCCACCATCAAGTAAAGTTTAAGAAGAGGAGAAAATAGAAGAGAGAAATTCTCTTATTTTCTCCCTTTGTTCATCCCCGTGTTGACTACCAAAAACCTGACCATCTACCCTAATTGCCTCGCCTCTCCATTGCCTCGACCAATTACAAGAGGATCCACCTTCTTCCTTCCTACTTGAATTTATTAGACGAAATCAGAAGGTAGAGATTATTATAGATCTCTTTTGATGTCGACAACCTGGGGGAGAATATCTCTCAAGTTTACAGGGCTCGTCATCATACCCGCAAGTGCAAGCATCTGTCAGATCGAAGTTAAGTCAGGAGGCCTCTTATTTTAGAAATTCGCTCATCAAATTCTTTTATACTCTTGTGATCTTGCAAAACAGTGCGAAAGTTGTTTCCTTTGTCATATGATTTCGCATTTGCAATAAATTTTTTTACTCGATGTTATTTCACCTTTTTTTAGAAAAAGAGTGTATGACATGGAGAGGATGCCTACGCAAGAAATCTTATATATCGACATTAAGAAAAGGAATTACAAAGGTCACAAAGACTTTATGCTATTGGCATGCTCAACTGCATTCATGTACATTCTTTCACCTCGGGAGATATATCTATTAAATTCAATTAATTAGAGAAGACATTCTTCCGCATGTTGTTCCACTTACGAAGCATATTTTAGGTGATGGACGTAGAATCCATTTCTGGGGTGATGATTGGACCAAGCAAGGACCTTTAAGGGAACGTTTCCACATTTGTTTACATTAGCTGCTAGCACAGAGTGTTCCATTAAAGGTTTGCTAGGATGGCAAGAGTTGGATGCCACCATTTCTTACTATGTTGTCAGACACCCATTTCACAAAGCTTTTATAGTTGTTAGAGGCATTACTAATTGGGAGGGGAGGGGGATGAACAGCGTTGTTGACCACTAGACATGGTCTAAAGGACGGTTTGTTGTGTAAACGGCACATAAGGCTTTCTATTGGTAGGATATTTTGGACCCAATGATTGTTTCTGATCAGTTCACTAACTTTTGGAGTTGGAATGTACTATTGAGGGTCGGGCTTTTTATTTGACTGATGAGGAGGGACCGCCTTCAAACAAGTGAGAGAAAAACATGTTTCTTCCCTAGATGTGCTGGCACATGTGAGCGTTGTTCGGCAAAGGAGGAGAGCATATCATTTATTCTTTGAATGCCTTATTACTAAGGAGATCTGGGCTGCGACACATGTGCAGAAGGTATTGTTGAATGGGATCTTTGCGAGGATCGGCAAATCAAACACAATTAGCATCGTTGTAGTGACCGCTCACGAAACTCCGATTCAGACAACAATTAACCCAAAATAGATATAGCAATGAAAAGCGAAATAAATGTGGAAATTTTTATTGTATTTAACTCAACAAAAGGTGTGTATGGTACAAGTACGTAGAGTATCGAACACATGAAGCAAATGTGATAAATTGGGAAATTAAATCCAAATTTCGTCCTTTTCTCTTGTCTTTTTATTGTATTTTTGTATGTGTTTTTAATTATATATTTTTATGGATATTAATTTTTATATTTTATTTCCTTTTTAATTTATAATTTATATTTTCTTTTTATATTTTTTTGATTTTTTTATATTCTTTTTTAACTTTATAATTAATATAAGTATATATAGAACTATATAGACATATTATACAATGGGTAAAATGGGACTGCCCCCATGGGGGGGAGCTAACTTAGCTCCCCCCGCCCCATTTCGTCCGATTTTTTTATTTTATTTTTTTGAAATTTCTTCATGGATTTTCATCGATATATCCCTATATTATGTCATTAAAATTTCGTGAGAAACAGAGACTCATGCGGCCTCCATCCAGATGGGGTCGTTTTAAGCAATTCTGTTACTGTTAAAAAATGACTGTCTGAATGGAGGGTATAGGAGTCTCTGTTTCGCACGAAATTTGAATAGCATAATATAGGGATATAGTAATGAATATTCATGGAAGACATTTTAAAAAATAAAAAAAAACGGGCGAAATGCCGCGGGGGGGGGGGGGCAAGTTAGGCTCCCCCCAAGGGCAGCCCCATTGAACTCTTATACAATATATGATATAATAATTATAAATATACCTAAAAATAAACAAAAATGGCAGAATAAATTTTTTTGTTTTTATATTCTTCTACTATTTTTGTGATTTTTTGGGATTTTCTAATTTTTAGGTATTTTTAAGTCAAAAATATCCCAAAATAGGGATTAATAAATATGCCAAATTAATTTGAAGATTATAAATAGCAAAAAGTGTCAAAATTCTCCAAATAGAGTTAATATATAGATAATATGAAGAAAAATTGGAGACAGAAATAAATATTTTTGAATTTTTTGGTGATTTTTATATTTTTTAAAGGATTTTTGGAGCTTTTTAATTTTATTCATTTTCTTTTTTCTATATTTATAGATTTTTGGTCTGGAGAACAAAATACAATAATACATAAAATAAGCTTTTTTAGAATTTTTCAAAAATATTTTATTTTTTGTAATTTTAAATTCAAACAGGGACAAAATCGTGTTATTTTGATTTTAATAAATAGGAAAAATGCATATAGCCTACTTAATTGTGGGAAAAGGCTCTGTTGTTGTTGAAGGAAAAATGCCTAAAATGCAAAATTCAAATTATAGCGTGACCAAGTATGCTAGTAGAGACTTAACCTTATTTTTCATAATTTTTGGAGCACTGATGATTTTTTTAGAAAATAGAAAACAATCACAAAAATAAAGGAACCGGTAGGGTATATTTTGCAATTAAAATAAATGCGAGGGCTAATACAAAATACCCAAAAAAATTATAACTAATAGTTAAATTCAAAGACTAAATATAATACAAAAACTTGCAAGGGATTACATGCGAAATGGCTACATCACGTGGGACGGCACGTGAGGTAACCGAACAATGACCAAAATACAATAAGCAGAAGGTTTAGGGGATTCCTTGCAATTTTTATACAAATATTAAACGTTCTTAAATAATTTACAAGGCTAAACAAAAATGCATAAAAAGCAGGAGGTCAAAGATGCAAAATACCCCCTAAAGGAGCAGATCGGACGGCCTACCGGCGCTTCACTTGAATACGTGTGAAGGAGCTCCTTGCGCGATGATGCTTCACCGATCTACAGCCAGGATCAGATCTTGGATTCCATCAGACGGGTGAAGGGGACGATGATTGGACGATCACGATCAGAATTGAAGAAGAGGGCCAATCCAAACGGCTACTGCTCTCCCTGAAGAACATGTCTTCAAACGAGTTTCGCTCGGTTGATCCTCATTTCTCCAGAGGTCTCCAAGGTTGCTCAGGTGCTATATATATTCTCTGAAGTGGTTCGCAGCTTATAAGGGCTTCAGAAAAGGCCAAGACCCATCGGAGGGGTCCTGGCTAGTCGGTGAAAGGGGAAGCTCTAGAGGACCTGCTCTTGACCATGGAAGGCCGTATCGGCGATATATCAGCGATATGTCGCCGATATATCGGTTTCGACAGGGTCGGGGTATCGATATTACCCAGTATCTCCTTTTACAGGGATATCGGCGATATATCGCCGATATATCGCCATATCGGCTCATATCGGTCAAAAATGACTGGTTTCAGTAGAAAAATCCCGGATATCGATCGATATCGTCGATATTCGCCGATATCTCTATATATCAACGCTATTATTCATGGAAAGATTGATTACTGTACTGGTAGGGTATGGTGCGATAGGAGGGTGCATACAATGGTCCCCTGTATTGGTAGGGTATGGTACGACAGGAGGGTGCATACAATGGTTCAACTTGGGGGTATGTTTACAAGTTATTCATATTGTAAGGCTTGAATGAAATCGATTTCCAATATCTATAAGTCAATTCTTCAAAAACAAAAATATCTATAAGTCAAGAATCAAACATTAATATCGATATATTCAAAATGATCGATATATGTGATATAAGCTTCACAGATTGATCGATATGTGTGATCTAAGAGTATATTTGTAAGCTATTTAATGATCTAAGAACTTGAATGAACTCCATTTTCAATATATATAGGTCAACAACTAACAGTACCATCGATATTTCGATATGATCGATATGTGAAATATAAGGATCATAGTCTTCACAAATGATCTATATGTGTCATCTAAGTGTATATTTGTAAGTTATTTAATGTTATAAGAACTTGAATGGAATCCATTTCCAATATCTAAAGGTCAAGAATAAATATTAAACAACGATATGTTCGATATGATAACCGATATGTGCGATATATGGTCTATAAATAACCGATATGTGTGATATAAGTGTGTATTTGTAGGTCATTTGTTGTTCCAATATCTTGGATGATCTTAATTTCTGAAAAATGCCAAAAAATTGGCTTTTTTGAGCCATTTTCGACATTTCCACCGATATCGTCGATATATCGTCGATATATCCCGATATATCCATTTCCGGGCGGACTGAAACGATATCGATATCGATACGGCCTTCCATGCTCTTGACTCAAATTAGCCCACATATGGGTTCTTTAGTTCTAGATACATGCACAGAAAGATAGATGGGTCGAGGGCAAACTGACTCGACCTGTTAGCGGGTGCAATGAAAGTAAAGTGCGATAGAGCGGACGTCTCCAGTGAGGCGGTGGAGTGGAGACGTTGTTCTCTAAATCCACGAAGGATCTGGGTGAGCGGAGTGGTGTGGGGCATAGAGGAAGCGTAGGGAAAGAAAGTGGAGGCCGTTGGCGGGTTGGAATAGGGCTGAGTCACGATGGAATGTTCGTCGGAGTGGAGCTCCGACGAACTACGAAGAATCCATTCTACAATAAAGCAAGGGATTAAACCTAAGACTACTACAACAACAACAACATTAAAGCCTTTTTCCCACAATTAAGTAGGGTCAGCTACATGGATTCTTCGCTTCCATTCAGATCTATCTTGGGTCAATCCCGTGCTTATATCCATAAAACTAAGATCCCCTCGTATAGTTTCTTCCCAACACTTCTTGGGCCGTCCTCACCCTCTTTTTACCGGCTCAACATTCCGACACTCGCATCTCCTAACTGGTGCATCAGTTGATCTTCTTTACAAATGACCAAACCATCTTAAGCGGTTTTCTCACATCTTATCCTCGATCGGAGCTACGCCAACTTTCTTTCTGATTGCATCATTCCGAATCCGATCTTTACGTGTGTGTCCACATATCCACCTTAGCATTTTCATTTCTTCTACAGCCATTCTCTGC
Source organism: Ottelia alismoides (assembly GCA_037367405.1). Lineage (NCBI taxonomy): Eukaryota > Viridiplantae > Streptophyta > Magnoliopsida > Alismatales > Hydrocharitaceae > Ottelia > Ottelia alismoides. The sequence continues at coordinate 490,395 of JAZKJV010002196.1, read as the reverse complement.
ACATGTCTATAGTTCACGGGCCAACGTTCAGATCCATAGAGCATAGCAGGTCTCACAACTGCTTTGTAAAACTTTCCTTTAATTTTTAAAGGAATTTTCTTAACACAGAGAATAGCAGAGGCTCCTCTCCACTTTAGCCACCCTGCATTTATTCTATTAGTAAAATCTCCATCAATTTCCCCATCATGTTGCAAAATAGATCTCAGATATCTAAAAGAATTTCCGAATGTTATCATCACCAATCTTCACCTCGATTCCTTCACCATTGCTTCCATCAAAGGAGCACTCCGTATATCCTGTCTTAGCCCTACTTATACAAAATCCTTTACTCTCCAACTCATGTCTCCAAACCTCAAGCTTCTCATTTACTACATCTCTAGTCTCGTCAATCAACATAATATCATCAGCAAATAACATCCACCAAGGTAACTCATCTTGAATGTGACTTGTCAACTCGTCTATAATCAAAGTAAAAAGAAATGGACTCAAAGTTGAACCTTGATGTAAACCAATGTTGATGTCAAAATAGCCAGTTTCCCAGACGGGATCCTTACACAAGATAAAGCCCTATCACACATGTCCTTTATGAGGTTAATGTATAAGACAGGTACTTGTCTCTTCTCCAAAACTCTCCACGATATCTCTCGTGGGACAGAATCATACGCCTTCTCCAAATCAATAAATCGTACGGAAGTTCTTCCTTTTAGCTTTATAAATCTCCATTGTTCTCCTCAGCAAATGGATGGCTTCAATAGTTGAGCGACCTGACATGAATCCGAATTGGTATTCTTTTACATTAGAAAACCTAAGAATGATAATAGAAAATAAAAGCAGCAACTCAAATCTACCGAAAAAACTAAGAAAAGCAAATCTTAAAAGGCTGGAGGGCCGTGAGATGAGTCACCTAGAGCGGAGCTCCGACGAGATCGGGAACCACCTCTACGCCGCCTTTCTTCATTGCAAATCAGCTGGAGAGAGCTCCTATCACGAGCCTCCCTCCAGAACGCACAAGATGAGGAGTCAAAGCAGGGCAAAAGGGAATCAAAGAATCAAGGAAGGAGGTGGCTCGAGTATATATAGTCGAAGGACAGGAGGGGAAGATCAAGGTGGAATGCTCAATGCAGTGATGCATTCCACGAGGAGATGTAAGCGCATGAAAGCCCAATGATCGAGGAGAAAAAGTCATGGAGGAATCAATCCAAATCGATGATTGTATCGACTAGAGAAAAAGGGCGAAGGACGAGTCAAACCGAGGTCTGACAAGTGCAGTCATATGGGTGAAGAGTTGACCATAGTCAGTTGTTGATGTGATCTGGTTGGTCCAAAAAGTTGATTCAAAAACTATTACAAAATTATTAATAAGTAACAAATGAATTAATTACATTTAAGTTATAAAATAAAAAATATTTATTGTTTTCTATAGTATTTTAATATGATTCTTATTTATTTTTATAGATTAATTTGTTACAAGTTACTTTTTACAAGTATAAACATAGGTATATTTGCCTATATTTGGTATATTTTACTTTTATTTTGTGTTTTACATTTTATTACTTTCTTTTAATTTATATACTTATAACTTATTTTTATGCACATAAATATACTTTTATTATATTTTTCTGATATAATATGTACACTTAAATAAATAGGGGTATTAATTACATAGGTATAAGTATAGTATATTCATCTATGTTTTTTAGTATGTTATTTTATTTTAATTTTTCTTTTTGGTTTTATTGTATTATAGATATGTACATACACTATAAAGAATATTTACAAAATTACAAAAAAATATAAATAATGAAAAATATAAAGAATAAATAAAATGAATATTTTATTCAAGTATATTGTACAATAAGGGTCCAAAACCTAACTTTTACATCTTAACTCCAAAATAAGGAAAACCACCTTCACTAAATAGCTTATAAAAAGTTATATACAATTATAGGTGATTTTGATGCATTTTGAGTTCATATGAAGAAGATGAGTCTGGGAAGTTTGAATTTTGAAATTTTATTCTGAGTATAAAATGTACAATTTGTATTATTTTTGTGTAAAGTAAATTTTGTATTTTTTATGTATTTTATCTATAACTTTCATGTACAAAGTTTCTTTATTTGAGATATAAATAATAAAGAATAAAATGGGTCCCAAAAATGCAATATTGAATGCTAAAAATTGGGGGTTTTATTGTGTTTTTGACCCGTATATCCCCCTACTTTATTCCTTATCGACCCAATCACCAAGATGCCTAGGTCTCAGAGTTTAGGGCCATAAAAAACCTTTGTTATTTTATTTCTTTTTCTTTTCTTTATTTTTTTATTTTAACGTTAAGCAATGTATTTTATATAATATTTATACAATAAATATTGAATGATAATTTATGTAAAATAATGATACATACATGCATTTAGCTAGAGTTTAAAGGCCAAAATGAAAGAATAAAGATGGTGAAATGGAGATCCATCAGGTATCAACAAGGAATCGGAATGATTTTAGGGTGTCCCTTGATGCTCTTGGCGATAAGAGTAGCTCCACCAAAGTTATTTTACAAATTTATTCCATGTCATTTGGCAAGAAAATATCAAAAAAATAGAGAAGCATTGTGGTGTCTCTTTACAAGAAGAAAGAAGATATTCAAAATTGTTTAAATTATAGAGGTATCAAATTGATGAGTCATATTATGAAAATTTGGGAACGTGTAATGGTAAAAAGATTGAGGCAAGTTTACAAAGTAATAGAAAATCAATTCGGATTCTTAATAGATTGCTCAACTATTGAAGTTATCCACCTGTTGAGGAGAACAATGGAGATTTATAGAGATAAAAGGAAGAACTTCCATATGACTTGTTATTGATTTAGAGCAAAGCTTTATGGCCAGCGTAAAAAATAGTCGAATCTTTCAACATGGATTTGAGCAAGAATCCATGTAGCCGACCCTACTTGTAGTGGGATAAGGCTTAGTACATTTTTAGAGCAATGTTTTAAATTTCGATATCGGATATCGTATTGACTATGTCGAAACGAAAATTCACCAAAATGTCATTGAAAATTCGGTAAATTTCGGTCCACATTTTGCCCAAATCGAGCAGCATTTGTGAAGAAAGGCCTCCATATCGGCATCGCTCGAAATTTCGATCCTATGTTGAAATCGAAATTTCTGCAAAATTCCGTCGATATTTCGCGAAATCTGAAACCATGATTTGGAGAACGCTTATGATTTGTGCAGGGTTTGGAGAAGAATCAAGTACATGTCATGTATATTAAAATTATAAAGGATATGCATGATGAGGTTTCATCTTGTGTAAGGATCCAGTTTGGAAAGACTGGCTATTTTGACACCAGCATTGATTTGCATCAAGGTTCAGCTTTGAGTCCATTTTTTTACCTTGATTATGGGCGAGTTGACTAGTCACATTCAGATAAGATAGCCTGGTGTGTGTTGTTCGCCAAATATATCATGCTGATTGAAAAGACTAGAAATGGAGTAAATGATACGCTTAAGGTTTGGAAACATGCCTTAAAGACTAAAAGATATCATATAAGGTTAAGACTGAATATATGGAGTGCACATTTGATGGAAGCAATGGTGAAGGAATCGATTGAAGATTGGAGAAGATAACATTCAGAAGAAATACTTTTTAGATACGTAGGATCTATTTCACAACATAATGGCGAAATCGATGAAAATGTTATTCATGGAATAAATATAGATTGGCTAAAGCGGACAGGAGCTTCTAATGTTCTATGTAGTAAGAAAATTCCTCTGAAAATCAAAGTAAAGTATTACCAAAGCAACAGTGAAACCTGATATGTTTTATGAATCTGAATGTTGGCCTGTGAACAATAGATATGTACATAAAATGACAATAGTGGATATCAAAATGCTATGATGGAAATTTGGTCATACATGAAAAGATCATATTCATAATGATGTGATCAAAAGGAAAGTTGTAGCTTCGATAGAGGATAAAATGAGTGAAAATCGCTTAAAATGGCTTGTCCATTTGTAAAGAAGATCGGCTAATGCACCAATTAATAGATGTGAGATTTAAAACATTGTGTCCATGAAAGGCCATCGATTTCGATATCATTTCGATACGATATTTCAACAATATTTCAACGATATATCGTCGAAATATCGCCCATATCGACGCACTTTTGTGAAGGAAATGCCTGAAAAGAATGATATTTCGCCATATCGGTACCCATATTGGTCTTGTCTCGATATCGACATTTCAACGATATTTCGCCGATATATCGCAATATTTCCTTCCATGGTTGAGTCGAATAAGATAGGGTGAGGAAGGCCTAACCAAGAAATGTTGGGATGAGACTACTCGAAGAGATCTTAGTTATTTAGATCTAAGCTTGAAAATGATTCAAGATATATCTAAATGGAGGCAAAGTATCCATGTAGCCGACCCTACTTAATGCGGAAAATGGCTTTGTTGTTGTTGTTGCATTGGCGTTCGCATAATGAACATTTTACTCGATGAATTTGATTCATTAATTCCACATTTCTATGATGTACGAGGTCTAATCTCCCTTCAGTACCATCATCTAATATATGATTCATCATCCCCCTCATTTCTGGAAGAATTTCACAAATCCCTCTATAAAGCACCGAAGGGTGTAAACTTGAATTAGGATTAGCTTCCATGTTCAAGTTGATATAGTACCTCACGTCGCAATTTGACTAATAAATATTTTTGAGGTGTCTAAATCCAGATGATCAATTTCATAAGAACATGATTGAGTTATAGCCTTTTAGTTCCATGGTTGCTACAGAGCTTAGGACGAGTCACACTATTGAAGGAAATGGAAATATCTTTAAGCGTATCACAGAACGTGAAGATCGCATCATATGCGATCGGGAGTGACTAGTTGCACTAGTTTCTGGGGGTGACGAAATTTATAGAAAATTAAATACAAAGAAATCACATGATCCAAAAACACTTCTCGGATCATTTCATCAAAATCACAAAGGGGTATTAGGGTTACCTCTTGAAGTGTGGTTGTGATCAAAGTCTTTAAACGAAGAGACCTCCTGTCTCAAGCCTGACCTGACGGAGGAGACGCTTGCGAATGCATTGATGAAATGAGGGCTTCTCGCAATCCAAGATGATTATCCAAGCAGTGAAGCTCCTGATCTTGTCATACAAGATCCAATGTCTTTTCACGAACGAGGCGTACCGAAGGAGACGGAGTTCCACGAACAATCGAAGCGACAACACGACTGCGTGACAACGATGGCGATTCTCTCTAAGACATAATGTTAATAACCACTTAGAGAGAGAGAGATGGAGCGTGTAGTATGCGAATGGAAGAGAGAAAGAGGTTCAAATGTTGTATGTAAAAGAAGAGCTAGGGCAGCCTCTTCTTTTATAGTATCTTGGGAGTCCATGGATTCCAATCCATGCGAAACACAAAATCAATGATTGAGATTAATTTGTGTTTTTATTCAATGGCCATGGATTTCTTGTAAAAATACAACAATAATTAATTTAGATTAAACTAAATATATATTGAATAATCAACCTAATTTAATTTGAACTAAATCAATTAGCATAGAAGGATTAGGAAGGAGGCCACCTAACTTCCTAAAAAGTGGGGATGACCACCCTTGAGAACAACTCAAAGGGTAGCCGTCTACCATCCATTAAATGGATGGAGTTGACACCTCTAATCCTTCATATATATTTACAACAACATTTGTTATAAATTAATTCACAAAAAATAATTCCAAATTAATTTTGTGAATACTGCAAGCATGACATTAAATAATTGTGAATCATATTCATAACCCAAAATAAAATGTAAATTGTATTTCCCATTAATTTCCAATGTAAATCTAATTCACATCAACAATTAATTTGAAGATACTATTTACAATAAGTTCTCTCTAATATATTATAAATCACATTTATAAAATATATGATTAATGCGGATAGTGCTATCCACATTATTCATATCCTTTATAATTAAATCACATTTAATTATCTTAGATAATCATTCTTGTACATCAAAATAATATTAATCACATTCACATTATTCGTGATAATTAAATCACATTTAATTATCAATTTCTCAATGCTTAGATATACTATTCATCAGTGGAATTATTCTTGAACTCTTTCAAGAATAATGCACTTTCTCCATGGATATTTGGATATAAGGATAGGGTGATTCTACGTTCCACGTATAGCAACTTGGATATTGAGATCATATCTCAAATCCATATCTCGGAGGCCTCTCATAGATGTTTGATTAAATGAAAGACGTAAATCCAATCTTCTTATTGTATCCGAATCACATTCCGATTAATGTCCAATATTTGGACTAAGATCAGATTATTTCTCTACTAAGAGGAGTCACCAAAATCCAGACTTGTTTCATCACTCTCTCGGAATGGAAGCATCATGGTTATACAATCGTTTATGATTACATCACTCATAGGTATTCCTAATATATTTACATCCTACATACCGGAAGACCTAGAATAAACATGAAGTTTTAGATCTTATTTAGATTGTTCCCTTTAGGATTTTATCATTGAGTTTCTCATTTGATCACTGGGAGTTTGTATAAATCATATACTTTCCAAAAGCATATATCATACCCCAGGTATTGATCATATACTTTCCGGAAGCATATATCAAAATACAAATTTAGTCAAGCTTCCAAAGCGAGACGATCATGCACGGAATTTGATTCAAGCTCATGTCTTTCGGCTCAGTAATGAACATGTATGATCCCTTTGAGAGATCGTGTTACTCGCATGCCCTTGTATGCATACCAACTCGTCGGTGTATAGACCTTGATTAGATAATCAACTTATTGATCTACCAAATATACATACGTTGTATTCAAACATATAGTAACACACCTGTCTCTGGTCAGAGGATGTTTGCCTATATCATAACAGCATACGGCATAAGTCTTTGGTTATCTCGATCTCGTTAAGTCAACTCTTTGACCCAACTTATCTAACACCTTCGAATCTCTATTCTTATGCAGAGGACCTGCATTAAGAGATCGGTTAGATATCATCCCATGAGAGAAAGGATTGTCATCTCCTACTTAGGCTGGAAATCATCTCTTAACAGTCATTTGACGATGCTTGATGAGTTCTCAATCTAACTCTTTAGATATTCATCCAAGCACCAGCCTCTATGATTCAAAATTAAATCAGCAGTTGTATGATCATTAAAATGACCATGGTACATAACCCTAATTGTAATAGGGGACCTAATGGTTGTGGGCTCGCATATCCAACAATTGTCCCATGCAACCAGGTAAAAAAGTGACTCACAAGTCACAATTTGCGTCCGTCCATAAAAAATATCGCATTAACCTTTCCAAGTATTGCCTCACACATACAGGCAATATCTAGAGTAAAGGAAAAGGATGGGGATAGCTTTCACGATCGTGTTTACCAGCACAAGTCGACCACCCTCGTTATGGGGTGAACGCCTCTGAGCGTCTCCCCCTTTTCTGGCTTCAAAAAAAAAAGTCGACCACCCTCGATAAAATGGCTAATTTTCAACCAACTAGTCGTTGCTCCAACTTCTCAACTAGGGGACACCATTCTGCAATTGTGAGGTGTATATGAGTTAAAGAGTGTCCCAAGTATTGCAAGGGAAAATCTGGCCTTCGGAGTAGCAAGAATGGCTCTACATTCGATCTCCTCCTAAGATAAATAGAAGGGCATAAAGGAAGATTTCTCTCTATTGAAAGAAAGACCAGAAATAGTACTAAAAGGCTAGTCAATTGGAAAAAAAGTCTTTTTACGGGAAGAACCTCGAAAACATTTCCTATGTATTGAGATTGCCTAATCTAGATAAGGTATAATTCTTTGCCAAAGATGTGTCTTTGATAGTATGAAGGAGAGAAGCATGTTTGGGTGTAAGCCTATTTCAAATCTTATTGATGGTGGTCACAAGTTGAATCAAAGAAGACATGTTGCATACAAGGGGTCCAAGAAACATTATAAGGACTCATTGGAAAGATTGTCTATCACATCACGATTGGACCTAATATTACTTATTTTGTGAATGTCGTGAACTCATTTATGCATGTTTTTAGGATATTCACTTTCAGGTAATGACCTTAAGAATTCTAAGATGGGGTTCATCTTTACCAAGGGTGGAAAATGTCAAAGGTTGCATAACTTACATCAACACAAATTGAATCGGTTACATGTATATGAAAATGTCAATTACATGCTATTGTTATTACCTGAGTGTTAATCTTATGAAATGCGATTACATGTATATGAAAATGTCAATTACATGCTATTGTTATTACCTGAGTGTTAATCTTATGAAATGCAGGACTAAAAGAAACATTCGGTTGGATTGAGATCTAGAAATTTTGATTGCAAAGTTGTATGAGGTGTCGTGTCTGAGGTGTCGTTGAAGATCCTTCTAACCGACTTGGACATTTATTTGACTAAATGCAACTTCTCATGTATTTCCACGGTGATAAGAATGTGTTATCACCATATCAAAAGTACATGTTCAGCACAAATGAACTAAGCATGTTGAAACTTGAAATTGCCCACCATTCCACTAAAAAGCTGATCAAACTCCAAGGAATTGGATATGCCCTACATGGAAACTAAAAACCTACCTACAAGCGTTGTAGGGGGAAAGTGTAGGCAAAATGGGCAAATGTTTGATCTATATGCCCAAATTATGGGGGAAGTGCTGAGTTGTGTTATTGGGTTAACATGTCATAGGTGAGATCCTCTCGGTATATACCTGCACTCCACATATAAGAAAAAGTGAAGGAATCATGGCTCTGGAAAGCTCCAGGAATTGCGTTGCCTCTAAATTAGAGGGCTTCCATGTTGATTCATTGTGTGCTACTTGGTTTATTGAGTTTCTATAGAATGTAATAGCCTAAAGAAAAGATAATGGATCCAAATTTTTTCACCAAAAATGTCTTTTTTTTCTTCATGACCTCCCCTTGAGCACCTAGCACTCGGGGCAAGGTGGTTGCCTGGTCTCATTGAAGCCTAGCTAGGTGGGCCCCACATTGCATCACCCAAAATTATTCGGAGTGTGTTTAACATCACAAACTGCTTGCATTTGCGGGGAATTAATAGGCGGCTCCAAACATCAAAGAAGGCAACGCAAACAATCCAGAATGGGGTCCCTCGGATGGGTTCTTTATCCTAGTAATTAGGAGAACATGGGGGGCTTGTATTTTCATTGCAAGTCCATTACACACCGTCAGCACGTACCATGGTAGCAGGCCCCCCGAATGATGAATAAACAATAACAAAGCAGAAAGAAGACCGCATTTCATTAATTATAGGTGCCAACAAATCGCTGACACTTATGGTAGAAGATCAACACTATAGTTTAACAGGAATGTTTACAACATTTTTTGCATTCCATATATGAAATAAAATCATCAAATAAATTAACATATTTAGTCATATTGGTTATGTGAATTACAAAATTTTAGATATTTACAGTAGAATGCTCAAAAAACCATAAAGAAAGGAACAAAAAACAACAAATATACGAATATAAAAGCCATTGCTAAATAACAACTTATGTTGAATTGAGAAAATAGTCAAATTGCGTCTATAATATCTCGGATATCATCCTGCCACGTGACTGAAAGACGTCCGGAAAATCAGCAAACAATAAGAGTAAACTACTCCATCTAACCGAAACGGCTCCCGACAACCAAACAAGCGACTATTCTCGGGACCAAAAGCCATCAGCATTCCACTACACTACACCCCATCCATCGATTACTAAACGCCGCCGAACGCGAATCCATGGCAACGATGCGTAGGGAAGTTGAAGCGATCTAGGGCAAAAATCCGAAGCAGAAAAGAAGAGTAAATACCATCGCCGTCCTTGTCGAAGAGGCTGAAGGCCTCCTTGAACTCGGCGATCTGCTCCGCAGAGAGCTGCTCCGCCATTGGAGTGCGGGGGGACGAGAGGGGGTAGCGGCGCTGGTCGTCAAGCTGGGAAGAAGACGAAGGCGCACGGGGAAGGCGGGAGGGACGCCCTCTTGAAGATCCTTGGGGAGTGGGACTGTGGGGACCACGTCTGGAGGAAGGAGACCGGCCATGTGGGCGGGGCTGTCGTCGTGCTGCGCGGCATCACTACATGGAGAGTGTGGGGCCCACCTCGTGAATATCCGCTGTATTTTCGAAGACTAGTGTATATTTGCGATAGAGGAATTATAGAATGACTAGAGTAGGAATAAAAAGAGCTTGAGCTTGGAGGGAGTTTTATCCGGACAGGGTAATGTTCGGTTAAGGGCATGATAGGGTTGAATTTCTCAACCAGCATATCAATCAGCAAATAGTTCGTCACTCTCCACTGTCAATACCTCCATCTATGGTTGAGAATTCTCAAGTCGAGACCTCCCCATTCACGGATGTGTACGATGAGGAGGAGGATCTGTTCGCTAACTTAGCAGATTTGCATTACACAATTACATTGAAGTACGTGCATCTGAACGTACTTCAAAGACAATGAGTCTGATCGAGGACATGATTAATAGCATCTATGTGTTGTACTTTTTTAAGTCATATTTATCTATTGTAATGCTAGATGTGATTTTTTACTTCACATTTGTAACACATGATTCTTAAATTGGAATGTGAAGCGGAGATCTTGAACGACAGATTGTCTTTATACTCTTAAGAAGTTGGCATGTGATGATGAACTAATGTAGGTGGCTAATAAGAAATGAAGCATGGTACTTTGATTCAAGGGTGGACTAAAACTTGTCGATCTAAGAAAAATCAGGAATAACCAAAGGAACATCAAAGTAAAATCAAAGAACATCAAAAAGAGTCGTATATTCGAATATAAATTTTGTTTAAGTATTTATAAGTGTAACATGTAGGTTGTTAGGATTTCTATTTTACTCATTTTGTTACTCTTAATAATATACATAATATATTTCTATAAAATACTAGTATGTATTGCCATATTAATCTCTTTTATGTTTAATATTTAAGAAAAAGTGAAAATGGAATAAAGAAGATTTTATGTACATGCTCTTGGGTCAATATATACAATGTTTTTTTTGTTTCATAATCTTTATAGATTATAATTAATTTCTAATTATTTATTTATAAATAAAATAAGAATTAAATTTAAAAGGTAAATTTATGTACATAAATTGATATACTTGTTCAGAAGGGCGCAAAACTGCAAACCATTTGTCGATCGACGAATGGTTTGCTGACTATGTTTATTACTAATGATTGGCTAGCATTAAACATGTAAACATGTTCACACGCAGGATTTGGGGTTGATCGGCAAACGGTTCACCGATCATCAAACCGTTTGCCGATTGATGCCCTGGCTGGGAAATTCGGCCTTGCCATGCCCGACCGGGCATTACGGAAAAGGTTGTGCCCTGTCTAGGAAGAAAACTCACTTGCATAGTGCAAGGAGCGAAGGTCTCACGAAAAAAACAATATCGAAATTCTAAAATCCCATTTGATCCATCAAATCTAATGGATTGCAGTACGATAATATTAAATGAAAAAAATAGCGTGAATGTCAATGAACCCTACCTGTTTGGTTGCCATGTACTATGGCATACCTTTAGCTCTAATCCTACATTACTGGGTTACATTACTTGTATTGATCTTACAATTTTTTTGGTATAATGATTTTTAAACTTGTTCAAATACACTTATTAACATAAAAAAAACATATTATAATCATTAAAAAAGTTAATATAATACATAATCAATGTCACATCACATCACAATTATCATTCCAATCATCCCAACCCTCCAAACAGCTACTATTCACAGGAGGATACCCCAACCCACCCTAACCCAGTAACCAAACAGGCCTAGCATTCGGCTAACGAGGTACCCATGGCTAACCTGGGTTTTGTGAGAAACCCACAGGTTTTGGTACGGGTCTTCCCCTAAACCCTCCCTCCAAAACCGAGTCGAGTCTTCATCCTATAGCGAGACACAGCGTGTTTGCAGCACACGCCATCATCTTATCAGGTTTTCTCTCTCGAGAATATGGACTTCTCCCCATCTCTTCTCCCCCGATATCCTCATTTTGGCATGGTTTCTTTATCTTATTCATGATGCTCTCACATTTCCGTGTTGAGGAGGAATCGTCGACGGTTGGAGTTGGATTGGAGGTACGCGATGAACCTGAAGATCCATCTTCTCTTCCACAATCTTGTGGAAAGTATGTGATATGCGGGGGACGAAGACCATTTGACATGTTTACGCCTCACCAGGTAACACCATACCTTGTAATCTTTGATGTGGATTGGTGTTTGCAACATCTTCGATATTGGTTTATGTTGTGATGTCGTCCTTCGGAGTGGGTTTTGTCAAAAAAGATGGAATCGAATGAGTCGTTGGTGGATCCTCTGCGGAGGGATTTGCTTCATTTTATCAAAAAAGATCAGAATGGATACCTTGCTTATGCTTGTCGATCGTACACCTACTTGCTTTGTTAAGTCGATGAAATGAAGATCCTAAACGAGTAGATCATGCATGTTGATGTGTTGATCAGATTTTTTTGGAATGGATCCTTCTCTTCGATGATTTCGACTTTGATAAAAAAAATAGGGTATGTGAGAGATGTATTCTATTGATCAATTTTTTTCAATTAAAATCATTTCCTTTAATGATTTCGACCTTGTTTGTGTGCATTTCTTCCACCCATTTCCATTATTGCCTTTTCTATGGTTTGAAGACACGGATGTTTAATAAACATCCAGTGTGTTATGTTCTCGAAATTTTTTCTTATCCCATGAAGATGTCTGATTTCAGTCTTACCATGTACCCATCCATCTCTCCACAGTTAGATCCCTAATACGATGTCCTAATAAAGATGATGGATTGGTATTCAATTGCATTATCGGCTTTGCTAATGTTGATGAACTAATGCTTGATTCACATCCCATGTTTGAGGTTCTCAAAAATTTTATCATATGCTATGATGTTTAATATCATTGTTGGCATGTAGTCGGTCACCTCTCTACCATTGCATCCATATTGTCTGATTTGATGAACTAATGCTTGATATCTGAAATCTGATTTGATGAACTACTGCTTGAAAATGATTTTGCATGTATCTTACTTAATCCGATCTGCTGTCCGAACTGCCCATGTTTGAAAGTCCAAATTTTCCAAATTGTACCTTGCTACATGATTTAACTTTTTTTCATGCAATTAGATTTCTCTCTGTGTAATTATCTTAGAATATGTGATATCGATTATAATTTATTTTTTAACTTCATTGTGATGTCAAAATTCCCAATCTTACGCCTCAATGCTTTGCAAATGTTGTTTGTTGTACAACGTCAACTTAGCTTGATGATTCTATTTTGATGATTTTAAAGGAGTTGGAAACCGTTGCTGAATTTTTTGTTATCAAAATGTTCCCTGCTGCCTATGTAGCTTTTTCTCAATTATAATTCGTTATCTATGTTGTGTTATTTCCAGAGATTATACCTTTTCCTGCAATTTTGTTTGGAGTTTATGCTGCAAGGCACTGCTTTGTAAATCTTGTTTGTGTACAACATCAATTTGAGCTGCTTTGTTTCCTTTTTACGCATATTGAATTATGATTTCCCATGCATCAACATAACAGCATTTGATGTAAAGTAATCAATGTGCATTATGTGTTCTCATTTCACCTCACTTTAATGCATAGGCGCAATTTTTGATGCAGTATCTACTGATATTCAAGTTTAGATAGCCCCAACTGAATAAGAATGTACTGAAGTTTATGTTCAGATATGACAATTTCTCTTATTTTGCGAGCATTTGCTACTTCATGATTTGTTGTGTCTGGTTTCTTCATGATAGAGAGATTAAGCTATTGATGTTAGTCGCAATATTGTGTTAAGTCAAAACTTGGTGTTATTTGGTTCTGTTACACTTGATTCCACTTTCGCTTAAACTATTGTGCCCCATGTTATCTGCTTTGTATATATTGATTTTGTGTAGCATCAATTACAGTTGCCACCAATTCAACATGAGTTCGAGCATCTATTTAGCATTTTGCTTCATGTTTTGTTTTGTTATGCTTTGTTAGTGATTCTGTGTTTAAGCTATTGATAGTAATCGCAGTGTCCCCTGCAGTCAAAACTTCACGCCATTTGGTTTTGATAAAATTGCATACATGTTTGCTTAGGCTAGATATGCCCCATTCTCGCTACCCTTGCACTATGGATGAATGGCCGGTGTGTTATGGTATAACTATGTTGCTGCTATGTTTGAAAAAAAAACTATTGCATGCTCATTAACTTTCACAATCTATACTTGAGCTCTCATTCGATCAAATATGTGATCTTATTGGATTTGTTGTTGTACATGAAGATTTTCATTCGATATTGGTTATATTGTCTTGGTTTTTGTGATGAGAGTTTAAGGTTGCAACATGCCATGAAAATGTACCCTGTCTTAGCTCCTACAATGATGCGCATGGAACATTGTTAGGCCAATGCACACTTTTGCGCAAATTTCTTACATCGTGCATTAACATTAAGCATTTGGATTGATGTGCAATGATGAGGGATTTCCATTAAACTATTATTGTGTTACAAATGTCCATGATTGACAGGATCATGTTAGAAAAGTTGACCCGTTTGTTTGAGGTGCAATGACGCCATATGTGAGCACCAGTGATGACCACCTACCATACAATAACCTGACACTCTAGTTTAACCATAAACAAATGCTGAGACATGTGATGGTCAGTACAGTATCCCCAAGATACAGGATGAGGTGCAATGATGATAGGTCCGAGCACCATGTTGTGTTACAAATGCCCATGATTGACAGCAAAGTTGACCGTACGTGTTGTCTGAGGTGCAATGATGCCATGTGTGAGCACCAGTGATGACCACCTATCATACAGTAACTTGACACTCTAGTTTAACCATAAACAAATGTTGAGACATGTACAGGCTGAGGTGCAATGATGGTAGGTCTGAGCACCGATGATGACCATGTAGCAATTGAACACGTACAATGATGCTCTCCATCTTTCCAGCATATGTAAGTTCTATTGTAAAGTGGCTAGCACTTAGTTGCTCTTGTTTCGCCTTTTGTTTCATGTTTATATTTTCATGTTCACCATTTATTTGACAGCGACCTATATTTGGGAATAACATCAACATGATAATTTTGACTTTATTATTTCATTAGAATAATGATGCCTCGATAAGGTAAGGGGAAGATCACGGTGGAGGGGAGTGGAGGATGTATGGTGGGTTCAGGGGTGAGGGGGGCGACAAACTGGACAACGACCCAAGATCAGATCTTAATACATTGCATGACGGATGTGCGGGATAAAAATCATTGGGGTGGAAAGACATTCACCATCACAGGGTGAAATGGCATCTTGTGATAGTTTAATGAAGAAGCTGGCTTGACCAAATCCAATCACATTGGAAGATCTACAATAAGGACCACGCTGATTACTTGTATCTACGAGGCAAGTCCGGTTGGGGATGGAACCACGTTGTAAATCGTTCAATCACACCGGATGAACTCGCATGGTTGGAGGTATGATGTACTATGTTGGAAAACGTGAATGAGAGATGTTTATTCCATAGCCCTAGGCTCTCTTATATAGGGGAGTAGCCTATGGGTAAATTACATAGAGAGGATAACAAGAGAAATAAAATAGCAAAGAGGTACAATAACTCAACGTGCGTCAACACTCCCCCTCAAGATGGAGCATAGATGTCAATCATGCTCAGCTTGGAAGCACACTTCTGAAATGGGCCACGTAATAATGCCTTGGTAAAAATGTCTGCCGTCTGGTTCTCTGAAGTAACGTGGGATGTGGTAATAAATCCTTTCTGGATCATATCACGTATGAAGTGACAATCCACTTCAATATGCTTGGTCCGCTCATGAAATGCAGGATTATTAGCAATGAACAAAGCAGCCTGATTATCACACTCCAAGTTCATAGGAAGTGGTATATCTAAGCATAGATCTGTCAGCACTGCTTTCACCCACATCATCTCTGTAGTAGCCTGGGCCATAGCCCTATATTCGGATTCAGCACTGGATCTGGCTACCACAGTTTGCTTCTTGCTCCTCCATGAGACTAGGGCATCTCCGACATAGACAGCGTACCCTGAGGTGGACTTTCTATCCTTAGGACATCCTGCATAGTCTGCATCTGCGCATGCATAGACAGAAATCCCCTTTCCTTTCTTAAACAGCATACCTTTACCTGGAGAAGATTTGAGGTATCTAAGTATCATGTGGATTGCATCCATATGCACCTGGCGTGGCTGCTCCATGAACTGGCTCACACGGCTCACTGCAAATAATATATCTGGCCTAGTGATGGTAACATATAGCAGTTTCCCTACCAGTTCTCTGTATCTTCTCCTGTCAACCTCCTCTGTGTCATCATCATACATCTTCATGCTAGGGTCCATAGGTGTCGTAGCAGGTCGACACCCTAGCATACCTGTCTCACTTAGTAGATCTGTGACATACTTCCTCTGTGACATGACTAGTCCATACGGATTTCTAGCAAACTCCAGCCCCAGAAAATATCTAAGGACTCCCAGGTCCTTGATGACAAACTCGGTTCCTAGCCTTTCCTTTGCCTGCTTAATGCCCTGGT
This sequence comes from Ottelia alismoides, assembly GCA_037367405.1. Taxonomy (NCBI): domain Eukaryota; kingdom Viridiplantae; phylum Streptophyta; class Magnoliopsida; order Alismatales; family Hydrocharitaceae; genus Ottelia; species Ottelia alismoides. The sequence goes on along the minus strand of JAZKJV010002196.1, from coordinate 473,767 downwards.
CATCATCACCTGTAATCAAGATATCATCAACATAAACCATGATTACAACAGTACCTCTTGCCGTTTTCTGTACAAACAAGGAATGATCAGCATTTGAACGTTTGTATCCTTGTTTCTCAAAGAGGTCTGACAGCTTCTGGAACCACGCTCTGGGGCTCTGCTTAAGGCCATAGATAGCCTTATGTAATCGGCAAACCTTGGAACACTCCCCCTCAACAGCAAAACCTGGTGGTTGTTGCATGTAGACCTCCTCCTGCAAATCGCCATACAGAAAGGCATTCTTCACATCCAGTTGATATAGGGGCCAGTCTTTAGTGACTGCAACAGATAAGAGGATCCATAGAGTGGAATGACGAGCCACCGGGGAGAACGTGTCAAGGTAATCTACCCCATATGTCTGTGTGAATCCCCTTGCAACTAGGCGTGCCTTGTACCTGTCAATGGAGCCATCTGCATTATGTTTCACTGTAAACACCCACTTGCAACTCACCGGGTTGACATCTGGAGGTATAGTAACCAAGCTCCATGTTCCTCTGGACTGAAGTGCCGCCATCTCTTCCTCCATTGCTAGCCTCCATCGAGAATCCTGCAAGGCTTCATGGTGATTCCTTGGAATATCTGTAGCTGAAAGTGCCAACGCAAACGTCTTGAAAGGTCCAGATAGCCTCTCAAACGACACCACTGCTGAAACTGGATACTGGACACAGCTTCTCTTTGACTTGCGTAGAGCGATTGGAACATTTAGGTCCTCTGTGGTATCAGCATGCTCCTGTGATACATCCTGCTGAGTAATGTCGTCAGATTCATCAACATTAATATTTTCATTACATACCATAGGCGAGCTAGTTGACTGGTCAGGACCATGAGCTTGATTCGGCCTTCGGGTGTAATGAAATGGTAATGGAGGTACTATTGATGGCATTGGTGGTGGTGGTGATGGCGGTGGTGGTGATGGTGATGATGGTGGTGATGGTGGTGGTTGAGATGTTGGTGGTGCCATGAACACAGTATCAGGGGATATAGATTGTGGCTGCATGTTCCCAGATTCTGAGAAGTACATGATGGATTCAAAGAATGTAACATCTGCGCTGATCACATACCGCCGACGCAGAGGGTCAAAACACTTGTACCCCTTTTGAGTTCTGGAGTACCCCACAAAGACACACTTGACAGCCCTAGGAGAGAGCTTGTCAGAACCGGGCGACAACTAATGGACAAATGCAACTGACCCAAACACACGAGGGGTAAGAGTGAACAGATCCTTGTTAGGATAAACAAGTGAGAAGGGGATCTGTTCATTCAAGACGGACGAGGGCATACGGTTTATAAGATAACATGCAGTAAGGACTGCATCACCCCAGTAGGAATACGGAACATGACTCTGAATGAGAAGAGACCTTGTGACATCAAGAAGGTGACGGTGTTTTCTTTCTGCAACCCCATTCTGTTGGGATGTATGGGCACAGGATGTTTGGTGAACAATTCCCTTAGAAGAGTAGTAGTTGGCTAGATTATTGGTGCACAATTCTAAGGCATTGTCACTTCTCAAAAATTTGACAGTTGTGGAGAAGACATTCTGAATCTCATTTAGAAATTGAATAATAATATTTCCAGCTTCAGACTTATTTTTCATTAAAAAAACCCATGATGCTCTAGAGAAATCATCCACAAAAACAATATAATACCTGTGTCCCTGAAGATCGGGAACACGACTTGGACCCCAGACATCAACATGAAACAACTCAAATTTGGAGTTACTACTCCGACCTTGACCACTGGGAAACGATGACCTGTGATGTTTTCCCAACTGACACGCCTCACACTGGATAGGTGTGTGAGAAAGACTATAAGGTAAGACACGACACAACTTCTGAAGCGGGAGGTGACCAAGACGCAGATGCCACAGGAGAGGAGATACTTGTCCAGCGGGAGAAGAGGTGATTCCAGCAAATGGGGTCTGGTTCAGACGATAGAGGCCTCCTTGCTCATAGCCATGACCAATCACGTTGCCCGTACGGATGTCCTGAAAAATCAAAGAAGATGAATCAAAAATAGCTCGACATTGGAGATCCTTCGTAATCTGGCTGATTGACAATAGATTCATAGAAAAATGCGGTGCATGTAAAACATTCTTGAGCTGCATAGATGATGTCAATCTAATCTCCCCCTGACCCATGATGGGGGAATGAGTGCCATTGGCAATCACTACTGTTCGTCCTGGAGGAATCTGAGTATATCCTGAAAGTAGACTCTGGTCGCCACATAGATGATGTGTAGCGCCTGAGTCCATGATCCATGGCAATGTATCCGATCTACTACTATGTAGTGCAAGTGTACTACCTGGCGTACTCGTAGGGGCAGACGCAGAAGCAGAAGCAGCAACATCCGTATGACTCTCTGTCGTCGGTGCTGGGCCAGATGGTGGGATAATGCCCCTAAGGCGGGCAACCAGATCATCAAAACGCTGATCCAGAGAAGCAGGAGAAGGAGGCTCTATCTGCTCAGCGGCTCGTGCAGATGCAGGAAATCCATGCTTTGAATAGCATGTGTCTTCAGTATGGCCGACTCTGTGACAATATGAGCATGTTGGCCTAGTGCGGCCACCCCTTCCACGGGGAGTACGTCCACGGCCCTGGTAATGAGAGTCACGGCCCCTGTTGGCTGCCATGGCTGAGGGATTCTGGCTAGTGGCTGCAGAAGGTACAGTGATCCTACTCAACCTATGAAAGGCCTCCTCCATGGGAGGAATAGTTGAGTCCGCCAGAATCTGTGAACGAGCAGCCTCATACTCTGGGTCGAGTGCTGCGAGAAACACACCCACCATCGTTGCGTTTCTATATGTCTTTTGCTGCTCTGGCGTGGCGGTAAGCGGCATGAAGCTATGAAGCTTCTCAAACATTCCTCTCAAAGATGTGTAGAGAGAATGTAACGGGCGACCATTCTGCTTTATTGTGAATATATCATGTTGTAGTTGCAGAATTTTTGTCTCATTCTTCGCCTGAGAATATGTTGATGCCAGAATATCCCACATGTCTTTGGCTGTGGGTTGATGTAGAATATCATTGGCAATTTCAATAGCCAATGTGCCAGACAGCCACACCTTGGCATATGCGTCATCTGCCTCCCATGAGGCATGAACTCCAGTCTTCTCTGCAGGCTCGGGCTCTGTGAGAATATGCTTCTTGCCCGTGGACTTCATCATACTCATGAACTGCATTGCCCACATTTCATAGTTCGTGCCATCCATCTTGACAATGGGCGCTGGACCACGAAATGCGCCCATAGATGGGATGTCAGCCTTGCTTTCTGACATACTGGAAACGAAAGACTGGAGCGACTGAGAGAAAATAATCTTCGTCTACAATGACATAGACGGGATTAGTTGCGTGTGTAGACTTCAAGCAACTAACCCCATGTAGAACCGGCTGTGTGCCCTAGGGTTTTGGGACTTAGGGCACGTAGGCACGTGCAAAGAGCACGCGCGCACGCACCTGGAGGATCACGCGTGCACTTGAACACGCAACTGGAGGATCACGCCACAGTCGCGCAGGAGCAGTGCGCACACGAGGCGATGCCCGCAGACGCAAGAGGCGATCAGAGAAGATCGCCGATCGACGGCGATGTGCGCACAGCGCCGGCGATGCGCGAGATATGCGCACAGCCGATGCGCGCACAGGCGCGAGCAGCGATCGGAGAGGAGGCGGCACCGATTCGAGAGAGAGGGAGGAGGCGGCGCCGATTCGAGAGAGAGAGAGAGAGGCCGGCAGGTGGGGTGTTAGGTTTAGGGTTTCGAGAACTCCGGTCTAGGACCGTCGCTCTGATACCATGTTGGAAAACGTGAATGAGAGATGTTTATTCCATAGCCCTAGGCTCTCTTATATAGGGGAGTAGCCTATGGGTAAATTACATAGAGAGGATAACAAGAGAAATAAAATAGCAAAGAGGTACAATAACTCAACGTGCGTCAACATACTATGCAATCTACTATGTAATAAATTGCCACATTTTTCAGGTAGGAGATATGCACCGCAAGTACAGTTCTCATCTCTTCATATACGTTAAGAAGTCTCTTACATTATCAGGAAGGGCTCCGTAACTGGGAGCTATGCCGGCTCATCACATGCATCGATGGCCACCCAAACCATCGAGAATGCATAGGTTCGTGAGGATGAGGAAGGACAAATCGACGTAGAGGACCTCAAGACAAACTCTTGGAGGAGAAGGACACATCTAATTAATCTGGGCTTCACATCCTTCTTTTGTTGTAGATACCAGATAATAGAGTGGTCAATATAAATTGTGACTTTATATCCAAGAAAATAGGATCTGAACTTCTCAAGGATGAAAACCACATCCAACGACTATTTTTATGTAACAATGTAGTTTCTTTGATCTTCGTCTAATGTTTTGCTGGCGTAGTGAATGACATAGGGTACTTTAACTTTCCTCTATCCCAATACAACTCCAACTGCAAAGTCTGATGCATCCGTCATGATCTCAAAAAGTAGAGACCGATTCGACGGTTGTAGGATGGGAGCTTGAGTGACTAGCTTTTTCAATTGTGTGAATGACTGGAGAACCTGTTGATCAATATTAAACTCAATTTCCTTACAGAGTAGCTCAGTCAGAGGTCGGGTAATACGACTAAATTCTCTGATGAATTGTTTGTAAAAAAACAACATGCCCTAAGAACGACATCACACCCTTGATGTTTTGAGATGGTTCAAGATTATTGATAACATCAACCTTTGCCGGGTCAACTTTCATGCCACACTTGGAAATGACGTGGCCTAGCACAATTACTTTGGTGACCATGAAGTGGCTCCTTTCCCATAATAGCACAAGATTTACTTCATGACATTTCTGAGGTACATGGTCCGGGTACTCAAGACAAGAATCGAAGCTGTCACCATAGACCGAGAACTTTTCCATAAACACATTGAGAAAAATTCCAACTATATCTGTGAAAACTGCAAGCATAGACCTCTGGAATGTGGTAGGTGCATTGCACAGACCAAAGGGCATTCTCCTAAAAGCATAAAAGCCGAACGGGCAAGGGAAGGTGGTCTTATCTTGTCTTCTAGGGTGATTGCCACTTGGTTGTACCCGGAGCACCCATCAAGAAAGCAGAAGAACTCGTTACCAACCAAACTTTCTAACAGTTGATCAATAAATGGCAAGGGGAAGCGGTCCTTCGTTGCGACATTCAGGCAGCTGTAATCCACACACACAAATCATGATGTTGGTACCCGAGTAGAAATTTCCTCTTCTCTTTCATTGGTGACAACGATGATCCCTGATTTCTTTGAAACAACATGAAAGGGACTCACACATTTGGAGTCAAAGATGGGATAAATGAATCATGCGCCACACTATTTCATGATTTCTTTCATGACTTCGTTGCGCAAATTAGGGTTTAATGTTCTTTAAAATTCTCAAGATAGCTTAGCTTCATCTTCCAGATAGATGTAGTGTGAACATAAAGCAGGATTTATCCCATGGAGGTATGATACGTGGCAACCAAGTTCCTTGTGGTTTTTCTCTAGAACCTCAAGCAATCACGATTTTTGATCCGAGGTTAGCCTACTGCAGATGATGGTCAGATACATCTTCTCTGTACTCGTAAGGAAAATATAGTTGAGGTCTGTCAAAAGCTGTTTAATTAAGATTCTGATCAAACTTGCTTTTCAAACACTTTGGAAACAATGTTGATAGGTGTTTGATTTGCTAATATTTTTGAGGTACTGCTCACCTCTGTCACTTGTGGCTCAAGTGATAATGTGTCGAACAAATCATCAATGAATTCATCATGTTCGGACTAATATGAATCTTCAAAATCAAAAAGCCCCATCAGCATGTGAGAATTGTCCTCTCAGCTAACATCGAAGCATGTGTCGATTGTGCTTTCTAGGTCGTCCTCACGAGAGAGGATTTTCAGAGTCCATGTGTCATTCAAAGATAACTCTGCATCCCTGATTTCTGCAATAATGTCATGGTTTGCTTCAAACAATGTTGTTCTACTTTCACTAGATACGACCTTTGGTTTACTGACCATATCCATCGTTATTTTGTCAATGCTCGAGCGAAATGTGATCTTCCTAGACCCATAGTCAACCATGGCCTCTGTAATTTGCAGGAATGGCCGACCAAGAATAACATGGGTCTGGAGTAATGGTGCAGGAGAATCCATATCAAGGACTACGAAATCGACATGAAAATGTATGTCCTGCACCGGTACAACAACATCCTCCAATAGACCTCAAGGTTGCTTGATTGATCAATCAACGAACTGAAGGATCATCTTTGTAGGTTTCAACAAACCAGATCCGAATTCTAGAAGTAATGATAGGGCATGAGGTTGATTGAAGATCCACTATCAAGCAGAGTTTGCTCGAAGAGCTGGTCAAAGACCTCACATCTGATTAAAGATGCTCCTTTGACTGGCTTCTTTTCTAAGATATTGTTGATTACTGCAACTGTCGCCATGGTGAGGACGTGCTTTTCAACTAGGAGGCATCTGTTATTGTGGTTCGACTGATGCTCTATTATTGTGGTTCGACCGACGCTTGATCTTACATTCTTCATTCAAATCCTTCTTCACAACATGCATATATTCCATGTCTTTCATCAAATGCAATTCCACTGTCAAATTTTTAATAATCTCCACAACACATGGATCAGATAATGCCCTTTTTCATTTTGTATTTTTTAATTGCATCAGGAAAAGGAATATGTACCGAATTGAAAGTATTGTTCTTATTTACATCAATATTTGTTTAATCGAATATCTCACGATCTTGTGTTCTACACAAGGTAGGAGCACAACCGTCAAAGCGACCGACAAGAAGCCCGACTAAAACAACAATTAACCCACAATTTGTATAAAGCAATGAAAATCAAAATATTTGAGTTAACATTTATTATAACTCTACTAATGTATGTATAGGTGTAAGTATGTGTAGTGTGTCAAACACAAGGAGAAAATGAGAGATCGGGAAAAATTAATTCCAAAATGTATGCGCTTCTTGTTGTCTATTTGTTTTTGCGTGGGTTTTTGGTTTTATATTTTGAGTATAACTTGTACACCATATATTACTTTCGTATGAAATTAATTTTGTATTTTTATTTGTATTTTTATCTATAACTTTCATGTACAAAGTTTTTTATTTGAGGTATAGAAAATAAAATATATCCCAAAAGTGGATTATTGAAGAATAAAAGAATGAGATTTTTATTCTATTTTTACCATTATATTTCCTACTTATTCCTTATCGACATAGTCATCAAGATTTCTAGGCCTCGGGGTTTAGGATCATAAAATACTTTGGCATTTTATTCTTTTTTCTTTTTTTCTTTATTCTATAATTTTGACATTAAAATCAATATTTTATACACAATAAATGGAACAAATAATGAATGTTAATTTGTACAGAATAATGAAAGTTATACGCATTAAATAGGGGGTTTAAGGCCAAAATGATAGAATAAAGTTATGAAATGGAGATTCATCACCCCCTATACTTGCCTTTGCTAGTTCCTAGCAAACACTTATGCAATAAGTGCAGAAAATGAAAATAAAGAAAAGAAAAAGAAAGAAAGTGGATTGATTTTAATTCTCAAGCTTGTCTTCACAAAATCAAAGTTTGGAGCTTTAATTGGACCTTTGGATTTTAGGTGCGGTCGGAGCCTTATTAGGAAACAGATTTGAAACACAACAACCTTCAAGAATTTAAAACTTCTGGTAAGTCTCCTTAATAGCTAGGTCAGAATATTTCAACTCATACACAAACCCTTATGACTATGAATCTATCTGGGACAGTGTGTTAGAGATGTAGCTCTCCTCGACTGAAGCAGTCGAAATCAGTCTTCTCCTACACGGTGACCCTAATTCCCCAATCCAACAACTATTTCCTTGAGAAGCAGGGTATTCCCTTCTAAGTTCAAGAGACAACTGGCTCAAGAGGAGGAGGTGGAGAGAAGAATGGACGATATCTAGTGTAGCTACCTATCCTAGGATGCTTGACCAGTATAGCCAAGTCATCCGGCTATAGGCTCACATACATATGACTTTGAAGCTCAATCTTGCTTATTTACTATACAAATGTGTACACTCCAACATGTTTTTTATTTTCAATCAGGTCTGTCCACTTTTTTGGAGTTTTTTATTTTTCTATTTTTTGAAATATTATATACAACAACATTTACATAAGGACTTTTTCTTCATGAGTCGATAGACTATCCCTCTTTTGAAGCATTATTGCAACCCCACAATTTCTATCTTCAGACCTCGTTGTCATTGGATTGGGTTGGGGTAAAATGGCAATAAATGTGTGACTTCTGATGTTTCCATTGGCTTGTGTCTCATGCCGGCAAATCCATCCCTCTATCACTTCAACTGAGGTGAGCAAAATGAAAGGTGCAGGTGTACAAGCTAGGTCATTATCAACAAGAGTCATGTGTGTGCTCTGAAATACTCTACTTAGGTAGTCAAGACGACATTGAATCAAGTCTCTGATTATCAAAGAATTAAGTCAAATAGACCTGAAGTACCTCAATTCCGGTTCCTGTAAGATTCCCGTGATTGAGTATATTTAAGGTCCAACCTAGCTCCAATCTTCGAATTTTACTTAGACTTGTTCAATTATCAAACTCAATTTGAAAAATACAAATGTTATGCACAATGCATAAATAATTTTGTGATGCAATTTTCAAACGTTGAACTTTTTATCGATTTTTGAAAAGACTTTGCAAATTTTCATGCAATTTTTTCAAAAAGATTTTGCAAATGTTTTTTAAATTTTTTCAAAACAAAAGATTCTTGAAAAGAAATATGTAAAAATATGTACATTGGGATGCATCTTATTATCTACAAGAGTTAGGATCTTAAGGATTTACACAAGGGATGTGTTATTAATATATATATACAGTAGGTGAAAAGTGTTTATATATTAGGATGATGTATATATTCCTCAAACTTATTTGACTATAATCTCAAATAAGTTTTGTAAATAGATGTTTACAAACATTTAAAACCTATTTTGCAAAGATTTTTTAAACAATATATATAGATTTTTCAAAATGTTTTAGCAACTATTTTCAAAATCATTTACAAATCGATTTTTCAAAGAGTTTTATTTCATACAAAGAAAAGAAATTTTTACAAACAAAATATTTTTTCAAAGGTTGTAAATATAAAAAAAACATTTTCCAAATAGTTTTCAAAAGATTTTTCAAAAAGATTTTCAAACTAATTTCAAACATTTTGTAAAAAAATATTTTCCCTGACTTATTAATCAATATATAAAAAAATTGAGTAATAATAAACATCTTTTTGTTAATTGATTTAATAAATTGTATATGTATATATAGTATTTTATACATTATTTTAGCCATAACTATTTAAAATACGAGGTCCTTTGTGGACTTGAGCAGTCAGTTAATTGAATCCCCTAATGTATAATATACCTAAATAAAATATTCTCTGATTCATTCTTTATATTTTTCATTATTTTATATTTTTATAATTTTGTAAACATTCTTTATAGCATATGTACATATTTAGGATAAAATAAAACCATAAAGAAAACACTAAAATAAAATAATATATAAAAATACGTAGATGAATCGGATTACCCAGGCGTTCAATCAGTTGAAAGAACTGATCAACCATGCCCTTATCCTTAAACCGCCAGATTGGTCTCTCCCGTTTGAGATCATGACATATGCATCAGATTACGCGATTTGAGCAGTTCTAAGATAATGAAGAAACAATATGTCATTTGTGATTCACTATGTTAGCAGGACTCTAGATGAAGCTCAAAAGAACTACATTGTCATTGAAAAGGAGTTACTAGCATTCATCTTCACCCTGGAAAAATTCAAGTCCCACTTGCTTGGATCCAAAGTGATAGTTTATGCAGACCATTATGCTATCAAGTATTTACAAGCCAAGAAGGATGCCAAACTGAGACTCAACAGATGGATCCTTCTGCTCCAGGAATTCAATTTTGAAATCCGTTATAAGCCTAGAGTTGAGAATGTTGTGGTAGATCACTTGTCAAGATTACCAGAGTCGGACACTCCTGAGCAGAATTTATTGCTGATTACGAAAACTTTCCCAAATGAAGACATTCTGTCAGCCACCTCACTCCCCTGGTTCACCGATATTGTGAATTATAATGTATCCAAGATAACTCCGCTAGATTTACCAAAGCTGAAAGTCGACAAATTTTTATCGGACATTCATTTCTATCTGTGGGAGGACCCTTATCTCTTTCATGAGGGGGTATATTGCATCTGGAGGAGGTGCATTTATCGGGAAGAAGTCCAAAGTGTCCTTGAACATTACCACGCTAGAGAATCGGGGACACTCCTCTGGGAGAAGAATGAGCAAAAGTTTTACAATGCAGCCTTCGGTGGCCAACTCTATTTAAAGACACATAAGACTTTGCTAAACATTGTTGTAATTGTCACAGACTGATGAATTTCGTATTCATCATGTTAAAATTCACATATTAATCTCCTTGCTTAAATAATTCAATAAAAATCACTGATAATTCATTATTATTACTATATTGTATATAAACTATGTGTAATTAACACTATATTTATTTTATTTCATTACTATCATTTTCCTTGTTTTTATATCGTATTAGAAACCCATAAAAGTTAGGTTAATTAATTATCTCTATTTATCTTGGATTTTAAAAGAAATTAAAAATACAAAAAAATCTCAAAGACCTAAAGATATGTTTTTACCCTTTAAAAATGCATCCAAAAATACACTTTTGTACAAATGACCTCTGTTGACTTTTTGTCCAACATAACTTGTAGATCTCGTCGAGATCTACAACTTTCATGTTTTGACTTTTTCCTACTTTTTCCTCTAACTATTTCTTTTAGATTTATCTTTATTTTTGTAGTTTCTAAATTTTGTGATTGGGCCATGTGGCACCCTCTAGGCCGCCTACGTGGCATGCTTCCTCTTCTGCCACTCTCTTCCTCTTCCGTTTGTTTGATCTCCTTCAGGCACCCTCATCTCCACCGCTCATCACTTGTCTCCTCTCCACCGTCTGATCAGGCCCCCCTGATCTCATCCCAACCACCCATTACCGCTCTCCTCACAGCTTCCTGATCTCCCTCATATCCGACAGCTCTCATCTATTCACGTCACGCCCTCCATCCTAACCCTCAGATCGCCCCACTTCTTCATCGTCACCGTCCACCCCTGCCCCTCTCTAGCCGTTAGATTAGATCATCTAATCTAATCGTGACCCTCGCCCAACACTCCACCCCGACCGTTGGATCGAGCGAGCCAACGGCTAGAACTTCATCACCTAATTCCTGAAGTCCCCCTTCCCTCATCAGTTACACCTCGTGATGCCACTGTCCCGTTCCTATTTTAGAGGCCACATCAGCCACACTCTCTGTGTTGTAACACCACCACCAAAAAACATTGCAAGGATAGCACCATTACATTTGTGGATAGTAGTGCAAAGTGATCGATAAGATTATCAAACATGGCGTTGCAATGTCTCCGAAGTTCAAAAAAAGTTGGGAAGAGAATGACCACGAGTTAAAAGTCGAGCATGTCAAAAGGTAAGGTACAGAAGTACAAAGCATACAACAAAGAGAACATATTATCCCTCAAAATTAGGAGGAATAACATATTCCATGCATGTTGAACCTCCAGCATCATATATCATCCTCGGGGATCTATTCAGACAACGGATGAGAAATAAGATGGAATAATTGAAGTTTATCTCTCATTTTTGTTCGGTCAATATGGGATAAAAAACCGAGTAGACATAATGAATGACACACCAGCATACATTGACGCTATTCTAAGTCGGAGGCCTCCTACATTAATCACTGAGAATAATCTCAACATGAGACTCATGTTTAAATTCTGGCATGGTTTTTAAGGCATCGTGAGTCGGTTGAGATTGAACACCACCCCTCTTAAGTTGCTTGACAATCACATCCGAGCCTTTCCAATGGTTTCTAGTCGAGCACTCCTTCATGGACAATGTTTTCGCAGATATTCTAGAGCAAGGGACTTGCAAGACGTATAATGCACTTATGGGATTTCACTCACATCAGAAGTAGCAAAGACATCCAATGCTTCTTCAAAGACCACGTTTACACAAGGAAAATACACAGCAAGTAGACTTCAACTAGCCACGACTTACCTGTTCAGTAAGATATAAACCGCGAACGGTTGACTGTATTATTGAAGAAACAAGGATAAGTTTCCAAACTTGGGTCAGTGCAGTAATTTCATTTTCTTATCTGTTACCTATTTTATCTATTCCGAAGAAGAAAAAGAGAACATTTTCCTACTGTAGAGGTTTATATATGTTGCGATGTACTGTTTCGTATTTCCTATTTATATTATGTTGTCTATGTAATTTACCCAAGGGTTTTCTCTCTATATAAGAGACCCGAGGGCTCTATGGAATAACACATCAGAGTATCGATTACTCTAACATGGTATCAGAGCCAAAACCCTAACCCTAGGGTTTTGTTTTCTCCACCCGCCCCCCTCCCCCCCCCTCCCGCCGCCGCCGCCAGCCCAGCCGGCCCCTTCCCGCCCTTCCAGCCGCTCCAGCGGGGTCTCTCGCCGCCCCAGCCGGTCCCCCACCCCGCCGCTGGGCCCTCCCAACCGCCCCAGTCCCGCCGTCGGGCCTCCTAGCCATCCCCAGCCCCGCCGCCGGGCTCCTCAGCCGTCGCCTCTCTCTTCCGCCGAGGCTTCCCAAGCCTCCCCGCTGATGGGTTCAAGTGCATAACGTCTACCTATGCACTTGAATCCACAAAGGTCTTGGTAGACCCAGTTCTTTTGTCTATCATCCCTAGTTGTTCTTCTCCGGCAATATCAGAACAAAAGGTCGATATGCCCGCCATAGGTGCCTTTAAAGGTTCGGCACCAATCGTCAAAATGGACGGGACGAACTACGAACTGTGGGCTATGCAGTTCCTCAGTCTTATGAAGTCATGTGGTAAGAAGCATATTCTTACCGAAGATGAACCGCCGGAGAAGACGGGAATATATGCCTCATGGGAGGCGGATGACGCGTATGCCAAAGTTTGGCTGTCAGGTACGCTCACAATGGAGATAGCAAACGATGTTCTCCATCAGCCCACCGCCAAGGCGATGTGGGATATTCTGGCCACGACATACTCTCAGGTGCGGAATGAGACGAAGATGCTGCAGTTGCAGCATGATATTTTTACCACGAAGCAGAATGGGAGGCCTCTTCATTCTCTGTACACGTCTCTTCGTGGAATGTTCGAGAAGCTATATAGCACCATTCCCCTCACAGCCACGCCAGAACAACAGAAGACGTTCCGCAACGCCACTATGGTAGGCGTATTACTTGCTGCCCTTGACCTAGAGTACGAGGCAGCACGCTCTCAGATCCTTGCCGATGCCACTATTCCACCGATGGAAGAAGTCTACAGGAGGCTCAGTCGTGTACCGGTTCCATCAAATACAGCGACTCCACCTCCCTCGGCAATGGCGGTCTCCAGAGGACGAGGTAGTTCGTCGTCATTTCGTGGCAGAGGAAGTGGTGGACGTGGCCGAGCCGGTCGCATACGATCTACGTACACATTCTGTCGTCGTACTGGTCATTCGGAGGATACATGCTATTCCAAGCATGGCTTCCCTCCTTCTACACGTGTCACTGATCATGTTCAGGGTCCGCCAGCATCTACTCCAGATCACAGGTTCGAGGAGCTAGTGGCACGGCTTCGTGATATTATGCCACAGTCATCTTCAGAGGGTGTTGACACTTCCGATGTTGCGGCTTCAGCGTCAGCTAGTACATCTGCTACAGCCAGTGCCTCAGGTAGTACTTCAGTCTCCTATCATAACCATGATCTCACAGGTTGGATTGTTGATTCTGGCGCCACCCATCATCTCTGTCGTGATAGAGATATCCTGCAGTCCTATAGAGTTGTTCAACCTGGTCGCTCTGTACTCATTGCTGATGGCACTCATTCCTCAATCGTCGGTCAGGGGGAGACGGATTTGCTACCCTCTATGCACTTACAGAATGTTCTACATGCACCAGAATTCTCTATGAATCTATTATCCATTAGTCAGATTACTAGAGATTTGTACTGTCGTGCTATATTTGACCCATCTTCTGTCATTTTTCAGGACATACTAACGGGCAGGGTGATTGGCTGTGGTTCTGAGCACAATGGCCTCTATCGTCTTGTACGGACCTCGTATGCTGGCGTCTCACTACATTCTCAGGGCTCCGTATCACCATATACCTGGCATCTTCGGTTTGGTCACCTGCCACTACAAAAAATGCGTCACCTCCTGCCTCAGATATCTCCGAGTTCGTCTTTTCGTTGTGAAGCATGTCAGTTAGGGAAGCATCATCGGTCCAGCTTCCCCAGTCGTCAGGGTCGGAGCAGTCGCTCTCCATTTGAGTTATTTCACATAGATATTTGGGGTCCCAGTCGTGTCCCAGATCATCAGGGGCACAGGTTCTATCTAGTTGTTGTTGATGATTTTTCTCGAGTGTCCTGGACTTTTCTTCTTAAAAATAAATCCGAAGCAGGAAGTGTTATTCAAAATCTTATCAATGAAGTTCAAAATGTTTTTTCGTCTACTGTTAAGTATGTGCGTACTGACAATGCATTGGAATTCTGCACTCGTTCTCTTGCTCGCTTTCTTTCTTCTAAAGGCATTATCCACCAAACCACATGTGCATACACATCTCAACAAAATGGTGTTGCCGAACGGAAGCATCGACACTTTCTTGATATTGCTTGCACATTACTTATTCAGAGTTCTGCCCCATTATCCTTTTGGGGGGATGCTATCCTTACAGCATGCTATCTGGTTAACCGCATGCCTACAACTGTTCTTGGGGAAAAGTCTCCTATCTCTCTTCTCTTTCCTGACAAAGATTTATTTACACTTACACCTCGGGTCTTTGGCATTGTTGCGTTTGTCCACCGGTTATCTCCAGGACTTGATAAGCTTTCTCCTAGGGCTATCAAGTGTGTTTTTGTGGGCAACTTCAGGACACAGAAAGGATATCGTTGCTATGACCCCATTCATGACAAGTACTATGTGAGTGCTGATGTTACATTTTTCGAGACAGTCATGTACTTCTCCCCTGCAGGTGACAGATTGGACTCCTCCACATCCACGGATTCTCATGTCTATGTGCCTCCACCTCCAAGCCTGGGTCAATCCTCTAATCCACTAGCACCACCCCCACCACCACCACCTCCAATTGTACCATTTCTTAAGTTCTATACAAGGCGGACAGGCCCTGCTCAAGCTACATGCCAACCATCCAGCATGCCTCACGTATGTTCTGATGTTATCACTAATGATGGGTTAGACAATGCACCAGTGCAGGAGCCTTTACTACAGGAGGAGGATCCACCAGTCAACACAGTGATAGATGATCTTGATCGGCCTATTGCTCAAAGGAAGCAGAGAAGACAATGTGCTTCATATCCGCTTGCCTCTCACGTCTCATTTCATCGTCTCAATGGGGATTTCCAGAAATTTGCAGCTGCAGTCTCGTCGGTTGAGATTCCACGGACCTACCAAGATGCCATGAAGATTGATTGCTGGCGTCTAGCCATGGAAGAGGAGATGCGTGCCTTGCAGTCTAGAGGGACTTGGTCTCTTGTCCCATTCCTCCAGGTGCCTCCGTGGTAAGCTGCAAGTGGGTGTTTACGGTGAAATATCATGCAGATGGACGTCTAGAAAGATACAAGGCCAGACTTGTAGCACGTGGATTTACCCAAACGTATGGGTAGATTATTTGGATACTTTTTCACCAGTGACTAGACACTCCACTCTTCGCATCCTCCTATCTGTTGTGGTGGTACGTAACTGGACCATTTTTCAGCTTGACGTCAAGAATGCTTTCTTGTATGGTGACCTACAGGAGGAAGTCTACATGCAGCAGCCACCGGGGTTTGATGCTGAGGGGGAGACTCAGATGGTGTGCAGACTTCATAAGGCTATCTATGGCCTCAAACAGAGCCCCAGAGCATGGTTCCAGAAGCTTTCCCAGCTAATTGAACGACAGGGGTTCAGGAGATCAAATGCGGACCATTCACTGTTCATCAAGAAGACCCCTAGAGGTACAGTTGTTGTCATGATATATGTTGATGACATCTTGGTTACAGGAGATGATGCTCAGGGAATTGAGATAACCAAATCCCTGTTGGGAAGCCAGTTCATTACAAAGGATCTAGGCACGATACGATATTTCTGGGGATAGAGTTTGCAAGAAATGCACAAGGGATGGTAATGACTCAAAGAAAATATGTCACGGACTTGCTAGTTGAAACAGGAATGACTGGATGCAGACCTTCAAGCACACCTATGGACCCAAGCATGAAGCTGTACGATGATGATACCGAAGAGGTGGACAAAAGAAGGTACAGAGAGATGGTGGGTAAGCTCTTATACATTACTATAACTCGACCGGATATTGCCTTTGCAGTAAATCGGGTGAGTCAATTTGTGGAGCAGCCTAGGCAAGTTCATATGGATGCCTTGTATATGATACTGAGATATCTGAAGTCTTCCCCAGGCACAGGGTTGCTATTCAGGAAAGATACAAATCTGTCTATTTCAGCTTGTGCAGATGCAGATTATGCAGGATGTCCAAGGGATCGTAAATCTACTTCTGGATTTGCTATCTTCATAGGAAGCTCTTTAGTTTCTTGGAAAAGCAAGAAACAGACTGTTGTGGCGAGATCCAGTGCTGAATATGAGTACAGAGCCATGGCACAAGCAAGCGCAGAGATGATGTGGGTTAGAGCAGTCTTAGAAGATTTGAATGTAGATGTCTCCTTGCCTATGAATCTCCAATGTGACAATCAGGCAGCATTGTTTATTGCCAATAATCCAGCCTTTCATGAGAGAACAAAGCACATCGAGGTGGATTGTCATTATACTAGAGACATGATTCAGAAGGGCTTCATTTCCACTTCTCATGTCAGTTCAGAGGACCAGACTGCTGATATATTCACCAAGCCATTGCTCAGAGGACCTTTCCAGAGATGTTCTTCCAAGCTGAGCATGATAGATATCTATGCTCCATCTTGAGGGGGAGTGTAGAGGTTTATATGTTGCGATGTACTGTTTCGTATTTCCTATTTATATTATGTACGTCTATGTAATTTACCCAAGGGTTTTCTCTCTATATAAGAGACCCGAGGGCTCTATGGAATAACACATCAGAGTATCGATTACTCTAACACCTACTACAAGCAAAAACCATAGCCAGCACCAATCATAAGATTTGCATCTACCTTAGCTCTCTGCACAGCCTTTTTCACATGATATAGGAAATCGATCTTCATTTCCTTCTATAAAAATTAATCCATGTCTAACCTCAGCTGCACTTTATTCACAAGTCTGGACTTCTGGGTCATATTGAATGTTTTAAGCAAGCTTGCCCAGCCACCTTCTACTATATACAGTGTCGTTAGGTTAGACACCTGCAAATAGAGCAGATACTAAGAAGGTTGAAATGATTTCAATAAAAAAAACACCTTGCTTCCTGCAACCAAGCAGTTAAAAAGAAATTAATGCAAGAAATATGAACCAGGCAAAATCACTCGTCGGTATCACAGAGCAAAATAAACATGTATGTGTCCAACTGTACCTGAAAGCTAGGCAGTGGCGTAGTACCCCCCGACTTATCTAGCATCGATGGAAGAGAAATCAGTCGATGCTGTAGGTATGCTGCTCTGGGTATTATCCATGCTTCCAAGAAATTTATGCGTGCTTCCAAGAGATGTTATAGAAGTAGCCCCAACAACGGTGTTCCCGTCCAACGCTTGCCATTTTAAAAGAGCCTGTGATAATGTCATGTCGAGATCAATCCCATAGCCATCCTCTGAATCAGGTTCCGCTGGCTTCCACATCTCAGCAAGGGATGATAGACCATTCACAACATGGCTCATAACTGGCCTCTGGTAAGGCTCCCTTGCACAACAATGACCTGCCAACTCAGCTACAGTGCTGATATTGACCAGACTCTCCTCTTCAAGGTTGATAATCGGGTCAATGACCTTAGGGAAGGAGTCTTTGTTGAGCAGCATCCGACGAAACCATGTAACAAGGTGTATGCTCTCCTCTGGTTGATTGTCGTCAAGTGCTTTGCGGCCCGTGATCAATTCCATCAGTATAACTCCAAAACTGAAAACATCAACCTTTGTGGTGACCCGACCAGTTGCTGCAAGTTTATTCAGGAAAAACTTCTCAGATGATCGCGACAACGATAGCAATTGTTCCAGTAAATGAAATGTGTTCGTTTTAAAAAAAGTATAGTTTGAAATCAACATGACTTGCTGAAAGAGGATAAGAAAAAAATATATTCTGAAGCATAAATGAAGAAAAAAGGAAATAAAAACCAATGCTAATATATCTTTGCAATTTTAAGGACACATTATATTTTGAGTCTTTAACTTTAAAATAGTAATTTTGATCATCTCAGATAGCTCCCAGTAGTTAATGCCAATAACAAACATTGTGAAAATCCAGCAATTCTTCATTAAAAGACAATGGTTGGAAAGAAAAGTTGGCAAGAGTAAAAATCAAGAGACTATAGCTGGTATTGTAGCTAGCGTAGTTTTAGTTTGATCCTGATAACAAGGCCCAATTAGAACATTCATTCCAACATTTCCTCCAGATAAAGAATAGAATATATTTAGTTTCAAATTTCAATCAGGTTCAGCATATCGTAGCAACAATATTTTGTTCCTTAAAGTTTTAAAATGACCCCCTTCAAAAAAATGATAAAATAGATCCACGTAATATAACAACAAAGCCTTTTTCTACAATTAAGTAGGGTCGGCTACATGGATTTCTCTACCTCCAATCGAATCTATTTTGGGTCATTATCAAGCTTAAATTCAAATAATTAAGATCCCTTCGGATAGTCTCATTCCAACACTTTTTGGGCCTTCCTCACCCTCTCTTAACTGCTCAACATCCCAAATCTCTCATCTTCTAACCAGTGTATCAACCGACCTCCTTTTCAAATGGCTAAGTTATCTTAAGCAATTTTCTCTCATCTTATCCTTTGTCGGAGCTACACCAATTTTCCTTCTGATCGTATCATTCCGAAGCCAATCTTTTGTGTATGACTACACATCCTCTGTGCATGCCTATGGTTCACAGGCCAACATTCTGAGTCATAGAGCATAGCATGTCTCATGGCTGCTTTATAATACTTTTATTTGACTTTCAAAGAGATTTTCTTTTCATGTAGAAACAAAAACAAAAGTTATATTCCATCTAACCCTAGAGCTTTTTACATAGGAGAAAAGCTCTGAGGGTAAATTACATAAACCGAACAATAGAAATAAACAATATGGAAAAAAGGACAAAATAACACAAATATCTTAACACTCCTCCTCAAGCTGGAGCATATATAAATCTATCATGCTCAGCTTGGAACAACAATGATGAAAAGGACCTCTATCCAGGGCTTTAGTAAACATGTCCGCAATTTGATCTCCTGACGTTACATAAGATGTTGAAATAAGCCCCTTTTGTATTTGTTGAAAGAATTATGTAGTCTGTGTACCGTTTGTTCTTTTTATTATTCTATGTTCTGACTTATGTAATTTACCCATGGGTTTTCTCTATATAAGAGACCCTAGGGTTCTCTGGAATAAATAATAACTCTCATTCTTCCAACATGGTATTAGAGCCTAGGGTTTAGGCTCTCTCTACCTGCTGCCCCTTACCCCACCCTCCAACCCGTCGCCACCCCCAGCCTAGGCCGCCGCCTCCCGGTCCCGGGCTTCGCCTCCAGGCCCCCGCCGCTCGTCTCTCGGTCGTGCCCCGTTCCCGCTAGCTTTACTCTAGCCGGCGTCCTCTGCGGCCTCTTTCGTAGCCGCCTCCTTCACCTCATATATGGATTTGGGTGCGTAACGTCTACATAAGCACTCGAATCATATCGAGTTTGTGTAGACACGTGTTTCTCTGTCTACAAACCCTAGTTCTTCATCTGCGACGATATGTCAGAATCCAAGGTTGATATGCCCTCCATAGGCGCGTTCAAGGGTCCCGCGTCAATAGTGAAGATGGATGGGTCGAACTATGAGCTATGGACGATGCAGTTTATGAGCCTCATGAAGTCAAACGGGAAGAAGCACATTTTACCGAGGATGAGCCAGCAGAGAAGACAAGGATTTATGCCTCGTGGGAGGCTGATGACTCGTATGCCAAGGTCTGGTTGTCAGGCACGTTGTCAATGGAGATTGCCAATGTTGTCCTCCATCAGCCCACCACTAAACCGATGTGGGACATTCTCGTGGCAACATATTCCCAGGTCCAGAATGAAACCAAGATGCTCCAACTTCAGCACGATATATTCACCATGAAACAGAATAGGCGACCACTTCATTCCTTGTATACATCCCTTCGAGGGATGTTTGAGAAACTCTACAGCACTATCCCTCTGACGGCCACACCCGAGCAGCAGAAGACTTTTCGTAATACTACCATGGTAGGAGTCCTTCTTGCGGCTCTTGATCCTGAATATGATGCGGCCAGATCACAGATACTTGCAGATGCTACCATTCCTCCTATAGAGAAGGTATACCGAAGGCTTAGCCGCATCTATGTCCCCTCCAGCACGTCTACACCACCTCCTTCAAGAGGTGGTTCCTCTTCTTCATTCTATGGCCGTGGCACTGGAGGCCGTGGTGGTCGGTCCCGTCCACCCTGCAGTTTTTGTCACCGTACAGGTCACTCGGAGGATACATGTTATTCTAAACATGGCTTTCCAGCATCAGCACGGGTGGCAGAACATGTTGCATCTCCATCATCGCCCGCTTCGGATCAATGGTTTGAGGAACTCGTCGCTCGGTTATGGGATATAATGCCTCATGCTCCTACAGATTCTTCTGGAGGCTCTTCGGATATAGCCACGTCTGCTTCTGCCAGTACTTCTGCCACGACCAACACCTCAGGTAGTGCATGTGCTTTTACCACATGTTATAATTCAGACATATCCGATTGGATCATGGACTATGTGCCACGCACCATCTATGTAGAGACAGAGACAGACTTATGTCATACAGAGAGATTCCGTCAGGACGGTCGGTGATCATCGCCAATGGGACTCATTCCCCCATTGTTGGACAGGGGGAGGTTATGTTATCCTCTTCCATGTGTCTAAAGAATGTCTTACATGCCCCTGAATTTTTGATAAACTTACTCTCTATTAGCCAGATTACAAAAGATCTGCATTGTCGCGCTATATTTGACCCATCTTCTCTTATATTTCAGGACATTCTAACGGGCAGGGTGATTGGTTGTGGTTCTGAGCATGATGGTCTTTATCGTCTGAGCCGGAGTTCATATGCTGGAGTCTCTTCTCATGTTGTTGGATCTGTCTCTCCCTATACATGGCACCTACGCTTTCGTCACCTACCTCTACAGAAGATGCGTCACCTTTTGCCTCAGATATCTCCAAGTTCATCCTTCCGGTGTGAAGCTTGTCAGTTAGGGAAGCACCATAGAACTAGCTTCCCGAGTCAGAGTCGGAGCAGTAGCTCCCCTTTTAAGTTATTTCATGTTGATATTTGGGGTCCCACTCGTGTCCCTGATCACCAGGGGCACAGGTTTTATCTTGTCGTGGTTGATGATTTCTCTCGTTTGTCATGGATTTTCCTGTTAAAGAATAAATCCGAAGCTGGTGATGTTATCAAAAACCTTATCAATGAAGTGAACAATGTTTTTTCATCTAATGTGAAATATGTTCGTACTGATAACGCGCCGGAATTTTGTACTCGGTCTCTCTCACATTATTTTTTGTCAAAAGGCATTATGCATCAAACTACATGTGCCTACACCTCCCAACAAAATGGAGTTGTTGAGAGAAAACACAGTCACCTTCTTGACATTACTCGAACTCTACTTATCCAGAGTTGTGCTCATATTTCTTTTTGGGGAGATGTTGTTCTTACAGCCTGCTACTTGGTAAATCGTATGCCGTCCACGGTACTTGGTGAGAAAATTCCTCTCTCTGTTGTTTTTTCAGATAAGGAATTGTTCTCACTCACCCCTCGTGTCTTTGGAGTTGTTGCCTTTGTTCATAGCTATCACCAAGTCGTGACAAGCTCTTACCTAGAGCTGTCAAATGTGTCTTCGTGGGTTATTCTCGAACGCAGAAGGGATATCGTTACTATGATCCGGTTACCAGGAAATACTTTGTCGGTGCAGATGTTACTTTCTTCGAGTCTGTTATGTATTTTTTACCTGCAGGTGACAGATTGGTCTCTAACACATCTATTGATGAGGTCTATGTCCCCCCTCCTCTTATGGTGAGTCCTCTATTAGTCACTCCAGTACCTACTGTTGTGTCAGCACCACCACAAAATTCACCTCCACCAAAACCCCTTATCTCGCCACTACCAAAATTTTATACCCGACGATCTGGTCCTGCTCATGCTACACGCCAACCATCCAGCACGCCCCAGGTATGTCCAGATGTTACTACTAATGATGGGTCGAATAGTGTGAGCACTACGGGACATATTTGATCCGGTGAGTTCAGTGGGTGATGATCTGGATGTTCCTATTGCGATGAGAAAGCAGAAACGCAGTTGTGCTTCATATCCTCTTGCCTCACAGGTCTCCTTTCATTGCCTCACAGGGGATTTTCAGAGTTTTGCAGTGGCTTTATCCTCTGTGGAGATCCCACGGACCTATCAGGATGCCTTGAAAATTGATTGCTGGAGGTCTGCAATGGAGGAGGAGATGGCGGCTCTACAGTCGCAGGGCACATGGAGCTTGGTTCCCGCTCCTCCAGGAGCATTTGTTGTTAGCAGCAAATGGATATTCACTGTCAAGTATCATGCAGATGGTAGCCTGGATCGGTACAAGGCAAGGCTAGTGGCACGAGGTTTCACTCAGACTTATGGAGTAGACTATATGGATACCTTCTCTCCAGTCGCCCGTCACTCCACTCTTCGTATTCTTCTGTCTATAGCTGTGGTACGTGATTGGCCCTTGTTCCAGCTAGAAGTTAAAAATGCATTCTTGTATGGAGATCTGCAGGAGGAAGTCTACATGCAGCAACCTCCGGGATTTGCTGCTGAGGGGGAGAATCATATGATGTGCAGACTCCATAAGGCTATATATGGCCTTAAACAGAGCCCGAGGGCATGGTTTCAGAAGCTTTCTCACCTAATTGAAGAACAAGGATTCAAGAGATCCAATGCAGATCACTCACTGTTCATCTAAAAGACTACTCGAGGTACAGTTGTTATCATGGTATATGTTGATGACATTTTGATTACAGGAGATTATGCTCAGGGGATAGAGATGACCAAAGCAGTGTTGGGTCAACAATTTGTTACAAAAGACCTTGGTACATTACGATATTTTCTGGGGCTGGAGTTCGCCAGGAATGCATAGGGTCTAGTAATGACCCAGAGGAAATATATTACATATATGCTTATTGAGACAGGCATGGTTGAATGCAGACCTCTACTACTCCTATGGATCCTAGCATGAAATTATATGATAATGATACAGAAGAAGTTGATAAGAGAAGGTATAGAGAAATGGTGGGGAAGCTTCTTTACATAACTATAACCCGACCTGATATTGCCTTTGCAGTTAGCCAGGTACGCCAGTTCATGGAACAACCGAGACAGGTACATATGGATGTTATATACATGATACTTAGGTACCTAAAATCGTCTCCAGGCATGGGATTATTGTTCAGAAAGGGAACCAGTTTATCTGTTTATGTATGTGCAGATGCTGACTATGGAGGATGCCCTAAGGATCGAAAGTCTAGCTCAGGCTTTGTTGTGTTTATGGGTAGCTCTCTAGTTTCTTGGAAAAGCAAGAAACAAACGGTAGTGGCTAGATCCAGTGCAGAATCCGAATATAGGGCTAAGGCACAAGCAAGTACGTAAACGATGTGGGTTCGAGCTGTACTAGAAGACTTGCATGTAGATGTGTCTCTACCCATGCAGCTGCAGTGTGATATTCAAGCCGCATTGTTCATTGCCAATAATCCTGCCTTTCACGAGAGACTAAGCATATTAAAGTAGACTGTCACTACACCAGAGACATGATCCAGAAGGGACTGATTTCTACTTCGCATGTTAGTTCTAGGTAGCAAACTGCCGACATCTTCACCAAACCGTTACTCAGAGGACCATTCCAGAAGTGTACTTCCAAGCTGAGCATGATCGATATCTATGCTCCATCTTGAGGGGGAGTGTCGAAAGAATTATGTAGTCTGTGTACCGTTTGTTCTTTTTATTATTCTATGTTTAGTCTTATGTAATTTATCCATGGGTTTTCTCTATATAAGAGACCCTAGGGTTCTCTGGAATAAACAATAACTCCCATTTTTCCAAGAGTATCAACTCACAAGTGTAATGATAGTCCACCTCAATGTGCTTTGTCCTTTCATGAAATGCTGGATTATTAGCTATAAACAAGGCTGCCTGATTGTCGTATTTGAGATGTATAGGAAGAGGCACTTCAATCATTAAATCAGTCAAGACAGATTTGACCCACATCATCTCCGTACTACCTTGGGTCATTGCCCTATATTCCGATTCCGCACTAGATCAAGCAACAACAGTTTGTTTCTTGCTCTTTCATGAGACTAGTGAGTTGCCAACAAACACAATGAAGCCTGGAGTGGACTTCCCGTCCTTAGGACACCCGGCATAATCTGCATCTGCACATCCTGTAACTGAGAGAGGCGTATCTCTTTTAAACAGAAGACCTGCATCTGGAGATGACTTCAGATATCTCAGGATCATGAATATTGCATCCATGTACGCCTGCCTGGGTTGCTCCATGAACTTACTCTACTTACAATGAAAGATATATCAAGCCTGGTAACAGTAACATATAATAATTTCCCTACCAGCTCTCTATATCGTCTCTTGTCCACCTCCTCAGATCCGTCATCATGAAGCTTCACATTAGGATCCATCAGGGTAGTAGCTGGTCTACATCATGTCATACATGTCTCAGATAGAAGATCAGTAACATACTTCCTTTGGATCATAACCAAAACCTGCAGATTTCGTGCAAACTCCAAGCCAAGAAAGTAACGAAGCGTGCCAAGATCCTTGGTAACAAACTGTTGTCCAAGGAAATCCTTAGTTACTTGAATGCGTTGTTCATTGTTTCCAATGATAACAATGTCATCAACATAAACCAAAATGACTACAATACCTCTATAGTTTCTCTTTACAAAGAGAGTATATCTGCAGTAGATATGATAAACCCCTTCTGTTTAATCAATTCTGAGAACTTCTGAAACCAAGCCCTCATACTCTACTTAAGACCATATATAGCCTTGTATAGAGGCACACCATACTAGACTCCCCCTCAGCAGCAAATCCAGATGGCTGCTGCATGTAAACCTCTTCCTACAGATCACCATACAAGAAAGCATTCTTGACATCCAATTGGAAAAGTGACCAATTATGCACCACCGCCACAACAATAAGAATTCGCAAGGTAGAATGGCGCGCAACAGGAGAAAACGTGTCCTGATAGTCCACTCCATAGGTCTGAGTGAACCTACGAGTAACCAGCCTGGCCTTGTATATGTCTACGGTACCATCAGCCCTATGCTTCACAATGATATCCACTTGCTTCCAACAACAGACGCACCTGGTGAAGCATAGACTACACTCCACGTATCTCGTGACTGTAAAGTTGTCATCTCCTCCTCCATAGCCAGATGCCAATGACTGCTTTGCAATGTCTCCTGATATGACCGTTGTATGTCTATAGTAGACAGTCCCACAACAAAGTGCTAAAAATCCTTGGATCAAGGTTGCAGAAAGCGGTAGTCGATACTCAGTCAGTGGGGTCACTGACTAACGATTGATCAGCAGTCGGGCGACTAATTGGATTTAGTCGGCCATTAGTCGGTTTTGAATTTTTTTATTTATTGTTAACATATAAATCATTTTTTATACATATATTCTTATATATTCGCAATATAAATCATTTTTTATACATATATTCTTATATATTTACATATATTTGAACATTTTCTATACTATTATAATGAAACAAAAGGAGTAATTATCTTTAAATATAACATTAAGCATATTAGAATAGGTTTGATTTAAAAAAAGCAAAAAAAATAAAATAAAAAATCTCTATGTAAAAGTCGGCTCGATTAGTCGGGTTGACCAACTAATAGCCGGCCATGCCTAGTCGAGTCGGCTACCCCCTCCCCCCCCCCCCCCGACTCGACTAGTCGGCCAACTTTTACAACACTGCATTGGATAGACGCTCTAAGGAAACATGAGGACCAATAGGGTGTACAGTGCATGCTCTCCTCTGCCAACGAAGTGCAACAGGCATATCTAGATCCTCAGTTGGAGTAATAGAGATAGTATCTGCAATCTGCACCTCATTCTGTACATGCAAATCACCCATGCCATTAGAAGAACTCAAATGCTCAGTACATACCTTGGGCATGCTGGATGATGGAGGAGGCACATGAGCATGGGGCCTTCGCTAGTAGACCTGTTAAAAGAGAACAGAAGACAGTGGTGGAGTTGGTGGTGGAAGCTGTGGTGGTAGTGGAGGTGGAGATGGAGTAGAACATGGTAATGACTGTGGAGGAGGCATATAGATCTCTTCTTTATCCTCTGAAGGAGTAAGCCTGTCACTTGTGGGAGAAAAATACATGATAGACTCAAAGAATGTGACATCAGCACTAACATAGTATCTTCATCGAACAAGGTCAAAACAACGATATCCCTTTTGGGTTTTGGAATACCCAACAAACACACATTTGACAGCTCTGGGAGAGAGCTTGTCAGGACTAGGAGAGAGTTGATGAACAAATGCAACAGAACCAAAAACACGAGGCGTAAGCGAGAAAAGATCGTCTCGAGAAACGCAATCAAGAATAGGATCTTCTCTCCAAGCACCGAAGAAGGCATACGATTCACCAGATAACAAGCAGTTAGAACCGCATCTCCCCAATAGGAATGAGGAGCGCAACTCTGAATCAAAAGGGTTCTGGTAATATCCAAAAGATGGCGGTGTTTCCTTTCAGCCACCCCATTCTGTTGGGAAGTATATGTACATAATGTCTGATGCACAATACCATTAGACCTAATAAATTGAGAAAGTTGAGCACTGCAAAACTCTAATGCATTATCAGAACGTATGAACTTGACTTTTGCAGAGAAAATGTTCTTTATTTCATTAATAAAAGACTGAATAACAAGACCAACATCAGACTTGTTCTTAAGGAGAAAAACCCAAGACAAACGAGAAAACTCATCAGCTGCAAAAAGATAAAATTTGTGTCCCTGATGATCTGGGACACGACTAGGACCCCAAATATCGAAATGGAGCAACTCAAACAGACAATGACTACTTGGACCCTGACGACTCTGGAAAGTGGACCAATGATGCTTCCCAAGCTGGCATGCCACACACTGAAAAGTGGAACAAGGAGAAATCTGAGGAAGAACATGAATAAGCTTTTGCAGAGGAAGATGACCAAATCGCAGATGCCACATATATGGAGAAACAGATCCAGTGTGGATAGAAGAAGAGGCGTCAGCATACGGAGACTGCACTAGTCTGTCTGTAAAGGCCCCCTTGCTAACGATCAGTTCCAATCACTCCGCTCGTAAGTATGTCCTGAAACACAAGAGTAGATGGATCAAATATGGCACGACAATGCAAATCTTTGGTGATTTGACTAAAGATTCATAGAAAAATCAGGAGCATAGAGAACATTCGGAAGCCTCAATGTAGAGGTCAACTGCACCTCCCCCTGACTAGTGACGGGGGAAATAGTTCCATCTGTTATCACAAATGATCATCCAGGCTGAGTAGGATGAAAAATACTAAACTGACCTCTGTCACCATAGAGATGATGAGATGTGCCGGAATCCATGATCCATTCAGATAAGTCCGTCCTGTAGCAACTAGTAAAAGCATATTCTATACCTGATGTAGACATATATGTTGAGGCAGCAACCTCAGAAGATCCTGAAGGAGAGCTAGTGGATCTAGATGTGCCAGGCATAATCTCTCTTAGTTGTGCTACAAGCTCGTCAAACCTCTGATCAGATGCAGGAGATGATGCAGTCTGTTGTGTCTACTCTGCAACCCTGGCTGACGCAGGAATCCCATGCTTAGAATAGAAGGTTTCCTCAGAATGGCTTGTCCCGTGGCAGAAGGTGCACGGTTGACCCCAATCGTCCCCTCCTCTGTCGCGGTTGGAGCTTCCCCGACCATGATATACTGTATGGCTGCCTCTACCTCATGACGCCGCCATAGTTGAAGATGTCTGGTGCTGTGAGGTACTACCAGAAGATATAGATAGTCTGTTCAATCTTCGATACGCCTCCTCCATAGGAGGTATGGTAGCATCAGTAAGAATCTGGGTATGAGCTGCATCATACTCTGGACCCAGGACTGCTAGAAAGAATCCAGTCATCACAGAGTCTCTGTATGCCTTGAGATGCTCTGATGTAGCAGTCAAGAGCATGTAGCCATGTAACTTCTCGAACATACCTCTCAAAGAAGTGTAGAGGGTGTGAAGAGAGTAACTATTCTACTTCAATGTGAAGATATCATGCTGAAGTTGGAGTACCTTGGACTCATACTTTCCCGAGTATGTCGCAGCAAGAATGTCCCACATAGCCTTTGCAGTAGGCTGACTCAGTATATCATTAGCTATCTCCGTGGATACAGTCCCAGATAGCCATACACGAGCATACGCATCATCCGCCTCCTATGAGGCATTGGTCCCACTCTTGTCACATGGCTCCTCTGTTGTGAGGATGTGCTTCTTGCCATTACATTGCATCAAACTCATGAACTGCATGGCCCACAATTCATAGTTGGTTCCATCCATTTTGACAATGGGTGCCGGACCTTTAAAGGCAACCAGAGATGGGACATCCACCTTGTTGTCAAACATGACAATAAGTATCTTCAAGACTGGGCTAGCAACAGTAGATACCAGCGTCTACATTGACGTACAACAAGATGGTTGTGGGTGTAGACTCATACCACAATCTCTTCCATTCTTTTGATGAGTCGTCTTTGGGGTAACTGGAGTGTTTCTAGATATTCACTTTACACAACAGGTAACCAAGGATCCACGGGATGGTGATGCGAGGACACGTGGGTGCGTAGACGGAGGCGCCTGGACCTTTGACGACGACTGGTGGGCCTCCGACGGCAACGGTAGGCGAGGTTGGAACCTGCGGGCGAAGGCGCGTGAACCCAAGGAGGGTGACACGTGAGACCTCGAAAGCAACGGCGGGCGGAGGTGTGAGCGACCTCGGAGCCCGCGGCGGCAGTGGGCGGTGGAGTTGAAGCCCCCGATGGCGGCTAGGGTTTTTGGTGGAGGATAGGATTCTACGGCACATGCTTCGGTCTAGGACCATTGCTCTGATACCATGTGGAAACAGAAACAAAAGTTATATTCCATCTAACCCTAGAGCTCTCTTATATAGGAGAAAATCTCTAAGAGTAAATTACATAAACCGAACAATAGAAATAAACAATATGGAAAAAATGACAAAATAACATAAATATCTTAACATATCACAAAGAACAATAGAGGCTTAATAATGAATATAAATAATGTTGTTTATATTCCGAATCTTCACCTCAAGTCCTTCACCGTTGTTTCCATCAATGTGCACTCCATATATGCACCCAACAAAGAATATAAATAGCATGGTCTTCATGCACGTATTAAAGAATATATGATAGATGCACAGAATAAATAATATAAATAAAGCCATAAAGTGGCATTCATCTAACATGTTTTTCTCCATATTTATAAATATAAGCATAATACACTAAAAACATTATCAACTAGGACAAACCATCAATTAAATAGAACAATTTATTTTACAAAAATAAAAGAAACAACAATACAATTATTATAAAATGGAAAAAATAGTACTGACAAGCTATAAGAATTGTAGGTAAAAGGAATGTCAAAAGTGTTAATAAGATGAATCTACCAATCGTCATAGGATTGAATAAAGCACACTATTGTCATCGGGTATTCAAAAATAGTAATCCGTATTGTTCTAACATGTCTGATTATTTTGATGCAAAACAGGTACTCCAGAAATGTTATATGGTGCCTTGGAGTAAATCTAATGAAGTTTAGATACTCATAGATTCATGGACAATGCTGGACAGATATGCATATGCAGTGGGGCACTTTGACCGAAGCAAAGACTACCTTAATTGGTTGCATGGTTGAAATTTGTGAATATTGCAGCTCTAACAGACTCCCAGGACTGGATCTAGCCAGCGATAAAATATTTAAGCAGGCCTCAGGGGATATTTCTACTATATTTACAGATAGTGACATACAGATGACAAATTAGACAGAGCTGCTATCAATTTGTGTATAAAAAAGGATGTATAAAATAAGTGTAATGCCCTACACGGAACACCATCATCACTAAGAATGTGTATGCATCATATAAAGAATTAATGCATATTTACATCAAGCAATAGATTAAGCAATCTGTGCATGCATAGCAACAACACAACAGTAGTGCTCTTGCAGCATGCTACTGTAGTGCCTCTTGTGTGTCCACACCATTTGCATGTTAGGATTAGAGTTAAATTAGGACCAGGAATCCTAATGGGATTGGACTCCTAATCCTAATAGTTATTGAGTTGTATTCTCTTTATAGTCCTATGGGAAATAGGACTATGGGGTTGTATTTGGGCTATATAAAATGGGTGTGGATGCATTGCCTCTACACAACAGCAAGAGGGAATGCCACAAGGGGAGAGAGAGAGAGAAGAGAGAAGAGAGAGATAAGAGAGCGAGAGAACGGAGAGAGTTGTACTCGTCTTCTTATAGTGATCTTTCTTCTCTGGTGGTCGTGAGAGGTGACCGACCACCGTTATATCTGGTGTTCTTTCTTTCACGTACTTCCGTAACGGTGGTGTTGTGTATCCGCTTCTGTATCCAAGGCGGGTCATATCCCAACAACTGCTATCAGAGCAAAGTTGGTACCGGAGGGTCGTGTCGCATCAACTGGTATCGGAGCTTGGTTCGACGACAACAAGGGATACAACGTGACAGATCAGAGCGAGATTCGACGTCAAGGAGACGACGCAACATGTGTGCTTTCTTCAGAGGCAGTTAAGATCCAACGATTACGGTAACCGTTGAGATCGGGAGCATCCAAAGTTCGATTGAAGTGATCCAAGAGTACAGATAAGGGTTTTTGTGCATTCTGGACGAGTTGGACGTTCAGATTGGGATGATACTGCTCTGATTTTTCAGATCGTACAAGGAGGTACGGTAAGAAAGCGATGGCGAAATTTACATCGAAGGGTGCATCATTCTCCGTGGAACCCTTCAACGGGAAGAATGACTTCACCTTATGGCAACAACGAGTGAAGAACATACTCACGCGAGAAGGACTTGTGAAAGCTCTCCAAGATAAAGAAAAGAAACCGAAGAAGATGAAAGACGAAGAGTGGAAGGAGATGAGAGATCTCGCAAACAGTATAATACAACTGTTCTTGGCTGACAATACTCTTCGTGGAAGTCATAGGCCTGGAGGATCCAACGGAGGTTTGGATGAAGCTCGAGGGACGATACAAGTCCAAATCTTTGATGAATCGGCTATTGATGAAGAAGATTCTCTATGGTCTAAAGATGACCGATGGGACAAAATTTGAAATGCACTTGGAAGAATTCAACAAGATTATGATAGACGTGCTCACACTTGAGGAGAAAAATGCGAAAGGAGAATACCTCTTCAAGGAGGAGGATAAGACATTGATCTTGTTGAGTTCCCTTTAGGGATGCAAACAGTCAGATACGGATACGGATATAGGTATTACCATATCCTTATCTGTTTTCTATTACGAATACGGATGCAGATACGGATATTGACGGATATTAAAATTATCTTATCATATCCTTAAAAAACGGATACGGATGTAAAACGAATACTGATCGCACACAAGTAATGTTAGAAATACTCTATAGAATCGACTAAATATATAAGAATTGGATGGAAAACATATGATATTAATTTACTAAATGTGTTTGTATCATAAAAAGTATATCAATATGGTAAAAGGAGGTACGAAATTATATTATATATGGTTGAAAATAAATCTATAACTACATTTATATATGAAAACAGATATACGGATACGGATACGTATGTTTGCGGATATCAAAATGATATACATATCCGTATCTATTTTAAAACGGAAACAGATACGGATGTCAAAATCTGTATAAAACGGATACGGTGACGGATCAGATACGGATATATATATGTATCTGTTTGCATCCCTAGTTCCCTTCATCTTCCTACGATCATATTGTAACGACGTTACTTTATGGCAAGGAGACCATCACATTGGACGAGACAGTTGCTTCGCTGCTTATGAATGAGTCTCGACGGAGGTCGATGGATGAGGTAACGAATGATGAAGGTCATATGCTGGCAACTGATGGTAGATGCTTAAGATCAAGGGAGACATGATTTAGAGGTCGATCCAAATCACGAGGTCCGATCAGATGCTTCTATTATGACAAGGAAGGTCACAAGATGGCTGATTGTCCAAGACGTGAGAAAGAGAAAGGAAAGAAGAAGATTGTTGATTCTGAATCCGACCAAGAGGATTCCATCGCAGTCTATGAGGGAAACTTGCTAACGTGCTCTAGGGAGATGAAGGCAGATTCAAGATGGCTTATGGACTCGGCATGTTCAAATCATGTGTGCTCATCCAGAGGGCAGTTCAGTACATATCAGGCATGCAATGATGGCGCGGTCAAGATAGGAGGTGGAAAGGTTCACCATGTTAAGAAGAGTGGATCAGTGGAGTTCCGCATGTTTGATGGAGCAGTACAAACTCTGACAGATGTCAAACACATTCCTATAGTCAAGAAGAATCTGATTTCACTGGAAACGATTGAGTCATGAGGACATCGAGTCACCTGAAGGGGGAGTTCTCAGAGCGAGCAAGGGAGCATGCGTGGTGCCGTGTGGGATGAGGGTATCGAACAAGGTGTGTGAGCTCAATGAAAGGGTCGTAACAGGTGATGGAGCTCCGGTTATTCCCAAGATGAGCAGTACGATGAGAGAGCGACAGATTATCGGCATCACTGTTGCAGAAATGCGCAACAAGGAGAAGCGAGTGCGATTCGCTTTACCAGAGGATGTCGACACAATCTCTAGTCACGAGAGATTCATGGTACCACGTCATGAAGCACAATGCTGAGTTGTGTGAGTGCCCAAGAGGGGGCACGCCGAGGGAGCCCATTGACGGGTGCGTCATGTAGAGTTGATGAGATCCTGCCAACGAGACCTGCAGATGACGAGGATGATCCAGTGTAGACTCAACACGATGAAGAGATCGTAATGGAATTCAACTCAAGGGGGAGATTGTTAAGATTAGAGTCAAATTAGGATTAGGAATCCTAATGGGATTGGATTCCTAATCTTAATAGTTATTGAGCTGGATTCTGTTAATAATAGTCCTACTGGGAATAGGACTATGGGGTTGTATTTGGGCTATATAAAGAGGGGGGTGGGGGCATTGCCTCTACAACACAGCAAGAGGGAATACCACAAGGGAAGAGAGAAAGAGAGAAGAGAGAGAGTGAACGGAGAGAGTTGTACTCGTCTTCTTATAGTGATCTTTCTTCTCCAGTGGTCATCAGAGGTGACCAACCATCGTTATATTGGTGTTCTTTCTTTCACGTACTTCTGTGGTGGTGGTGGTCATTTGTATATCCGCTTATGTATCCGAGGCGGGTCGTATCCCAACAACTGGTATTAGAGCAGAGTTGGTAGCGCCTCATGTAGACGTGTTTTCAGAAGTATCGTCGTGCCTCCTGTAGCAAGCAACAACAATGCAAAACAATATATGTACAATATTACAGACACACACACCATACCAAACTATCCTGCTCCAATCTAATCATAAAACTTGAAAGAAAAAAGAAAGAAGTGTGTTGGAGTATTTGGTTATGCGTCACTTACGTGAGAGATGGGTAAATGGATCTCTCCAAGATCCATTTACCCCACCAAGTTGTTTAATCCCACAACTACCATCCGTGGGATGTGGAGACTTTGTGAGGGCTATATATAGACCCCTACATCTATTGTATCCAATGAGAAAAGTAATAGACTATCAGCTCTCTGAGGCGTTCTCTCGTGGTTTCATCCCGCTCCTTAGGGAGCAGGGTTC
Source organism: Ottelia alismoides (assembly GCA_037367405.1). Classification (NCBI taxonomy): domain Eukaryota; kingdom Viridiplantae; phylum Streptophyta; class Magnoliopsida; order Alismatales; family Hydrocharitaceae; genus Ottelia; species Ottelia alismoides. The sequence continues at coordinate 439,512 of JAZKJV010002196.1, read as the reverse complement.
CACGTTAAATCCAGTGTTCTTCAAGTTTATTTCTTTATTTCTGATACGCTTCCGCATTCCTATTTTCTAACAAGGTATCAGAGCAAGTTCGATTCTCGAGTTTTTCATGTTCTTTATTTCTTCAGGATTCGATTGTAATGTTGTTCATTCTTGAAGATTAAGTATTCATATATGGTTCAAGTTTTGGTTCAATATCTTTGGGGCTTTCTGAAACCCTAGATCCGCAATCCAGGCCTTGCTCCAGATCCAGTTGGGAGGCACATTCAGGCCATCTGCAGCCCGATCAGGCCATCTGCCAGGTGGTAAGATGATCGGTGACTCTACATCAAGCCATGTCTCTAGCAAGTCCAGGAGGAGTCCTCCAGGTGGTCCTCCGTCCACAGTCTCGTAGGACGGGGTTCCATGCAACAGAACCCTAGATAGAACAACAAGCAACTCGTCAACTTTCGGGCAGGCACCATAGTGTGTTATCCCCTTTTTCAGACATAAAAAAAAAGGATTTTATCACTTGTGCCCCTCCGAGATATCGCAATATCAGTTATGCCCCTATCTTTTTTGTAATATCAGTTGTGCCCCTCACTTCTTGCTATTTTATCACTTGTGCCCCTCGGGTTAGTGACCGTCCATCCACAGTGCAAACGGACGTTAACATTGAGGACATAAACGGCATTAATTTTTAAAATAGGGTTTCATGGTCATTTTACACCTTCTTCCCCATCCTCTTCTTCTTCCTCCTCTTCCCCCATCCTCTTCCTCCTCCTCCAACCTCCTCCTCCTCCCTCTCCACTCCCGCCCCTGCCCCGTGCCGCCCAGCTCCGCCCCGAGCTCCCCTCCCCGGCGCCGCCCCCTGCTGCCCCTCCGCCCCAGCCTCCAGGCCGCCCCGACCTCCCCCTATCCCCTGCGGCCCCTCCGCCCTCGCCTCCCCTCCCCGGCGTCGCCCCTGTCCCCCGCCCCTCCGCCCCAGCCTCCAAGCCGCCCCGACCTCCTCCCATCCCCTGCGGCCCCTCCGCCCTCGCCTCCCCTCCCCGGCGTCGCCCCCTGCCCCCCGCCCCTCCGCCCCAGCCTCCAGGCTGCCCTTCCTTCGTTATTCTTCTTCCTTGCATGTTAGCTGATGCTCAATTCCGATGGATGTTCTCCGACGTCATTGTCGTCCTGCAAAGGGGGAGGGGGTACTCGAACAACATGGCTTGGTGAGGATGTTTGCTTTAGATAGGTCGATTGGAAGGTGGATGGAGCTCCGGTTGCAGATGAGGGATCGGAGTAGAACCTAGACTCCATTGATTAGAGGGCGGTAGGTTGTGGAGAATTTAAAAGGTGAAACAGTAAAGGTAGGAGAAGATGATTTGATGTCATCGTCGTTGAGTAAACACGGATGGGGTTTGATTGGAATGAAGAAAATGGTGATCGTTGCTGGGTTGGAATCGACGAAGAAATAAAAAAAATCAAGAAAAGGCAGAAGGGAAGGTGGATGGAAAAGGGAAGGGAGGTTTTCCTGGAGGTTGATAGCAATTCGCCTGGAAACTGGAGCAAGCAACGTGCTCCAGTCTTCGTTCGATTTGCTCTGGTCGAGGGGGCAAGGAGCTTGGTTGCATACCTGGAATGAAATCAAATCAACAGAGGTGTTGAGACCTTTGGATCTAGCCGACGATATGGACGCGGGTTGTTCATGATCTCCGCACCGCGCAACCAGCGCCAACCCCCGACCTCCCGGAGCCACGCTTCTCCCCCGGCCCCTGCCGCCAGCCCGCTCCTCCTCCACTGCCTCGCACCTCCTCCCCAACCCTCCTCCTCATTTGATTGTATTCTAACCATAATACCCCTCTTAACCACACCATGGTTTGAGTAAACTGTGGTTATTTCAATTTTTTGACGGTCAATCTGACGGAAGGGCATAATTGATGACGGAGAAAGAAGTGAGGGGTATAACTGATATTACCAAAAAGATAGGGGCATAAATGATATTGCGATATCTTGGAGGGGCACAAATGATAAAATCCCTAAAAGAAAGCAGCTCGTCAACTTCTGAAACAAGCCGCAAAACAAGCGGTCATTTCCCCAGATATTTGTTGTTGCAATTAAGCTAGGCAATCCTCCTGAGGGTGTGGTCTGTCCCTCGCATCTCCAACAGGGGTGAGGCGGATGTGTATCGCTCCAACTCCCTCGTGCAAGTCTCTTGCGTCGTGCGCTCCATCTCATATACCACGACGTGCTCGATTATAATCCATGCATGCAACAGCAACATGCTCGATCTCTTGTGTCGTGCTCTCTATCTCACATACCACGATGCTCGATCGACAACAGGTGCACAGTTCCCCATCGATATGATATACATATACATAATCTACGTCGTGCATTCCATCTCACATACCACAACAATCGATCCAGCAGCAGCAGGCTGCAATCGCAACTTCAGGTGACTCCAGGCGCAACAGGCAGCAACCTCATCGCACTCTCCCGATGACGGCGACACGGGAGAGCAGGGGCCCCCATCACAGGCAGCAGCGTAGATAAGCGATGGCTCCCATCGTGGGAACCCTAAAGGGGTTGTGCATTATTCAAGGGCCCAAGTGGGCCGACCCTACTTAAAAAAAGGAAAATTGGGTCTAGCTTATTAAAAAAAGAAGAGATGTGTCGCTGCAGTTCGGCCCAAGTGGATTGCCATAAAAAAACAAAAACAAACAAAAATGATGGGAGGACAAGAGAAAAAAATGAATGAGTTGAATTGAGAAAAAATATAATCGTCCAAAAAAAATCCATACAAAAAAAAAGAATGAAAAGCCGAGAAAAGTGAAATGAGGATTGGCTTATTGTTCTGTTTCTCCCCATTATCTTGTCTTCTCCTAACTTTGTCGATGTCATTTTCCAATCAATATGGGAGAAAGGGGGAGTATTGTGTAGAATCACAGGTCCAGATTCAGATGACAGACTCCAGACCAATTATTTGTTCATACTCTACAGTTTCTCAGATATTCAGACTCGACGTCAGATGTTTCCGAGTCTTCACTTTCAGACACGTACATGTATGCGGTCTTCTTTTCAGATGTACACATGTATGCCATCATTTATCGTGCATGTGATCCATAGGGACTTCAGAGTAGAGTACTATTCCTTATGCCATGTTGGCCAGGGTTTTCATGTGGTTTCATAGGGACTCCAGAATAGAGTACCATTCTCTGTGCCAAATGGGAGAGAGACACAGTTCTCCGACGAGGAGACTCATTTCAGTTGCAGTGACGTTGACAGGTGCAGTATAGAGCACATGCTCTCCGACGAGGAGATTCAGTTTGACTTACATTCCAGTCTGTTCGTAGGGCTGCTAATTGAACTGAATCATTCGAATTCGATTATGATTCGTTCGATAAAAATTCGAAAAAAGTTCTATTCGAAACCAAATGAACTGAATTTGAATTTAAGTTGGGGATTCGATTCCCAAATGAATCGAATATGAATTTACTTGAATTCGTTCGATAATAATTCGATTCGATTCGATATTTTATATACATACATTCATATATGTAACAATATATTTATATATGCATAGTACATACATATACGTGCATATAATACATACATATTTACATATATACATGTAACAACCACTCTAGATTGATTAGGATCTTTTCAGAATATTCTTGTGCAAGTAATTATAGCATAATTACATCAAAATGTTGACATGCATCTATTCGAAATCATTTGCAAGTAAATAGATGTAGAAAAGAGTATATGAATATGTATTAAAAAGCTGCTACATTTCATTTACAATGAAAGATTTAGCATTCACATTATATCACTAAGCATAACATGTACACGCAACTAAAGATACTCTCAAACCAACTTGCTACATTTATTAAGTAGTTAATTTTAAACTTATAATCATGTCCGAGCTCCATTGATATGATTTATCATGTTCACCCTTCACCACTATGATTTCCCTACTCATAGTATCACGTTATACCGACGTGACTTATCAATATGTGATGTGTATATGCAACATTAGGCCCCCTGATGAGATCCAATCCCTTTCCTTTCCTCATTATAACTAAGTTCAAGTGGTTTGACTGCAAAATATTATGAGTTATAAATGTGGATCCTTCATGCGTCGATTATACAAAACATCCAAGTTCATGTTTTTACTTATTATTTTAGCCTAGTGACAATAACTTAGGTATGACTTACTTTGTATACGTACAATAATCAATCTTAGCATAGTATTCAGAAATTTTGAGGCATTAAGTGTTTACAAATAACTTAAGCCATACCAAATCTGACATGTATATATATGTATAATCCTATTAGTTAAAGACTAAATATCAAATATAAAAAAGAGTAAAAAATATTAGTCCTGAAATCTAATAGGAAAGATCAAATGTTGATTGTTATTGTAAATCCTCACCCATACATTTACTTTCATGTTCTCACATTCCTTACACCGCCTTTTCCATTCTCCCCTTCATTATCTACCAAAGACTCTTAATATCAACGATATTATGGTGTCCTTTCTCCTAGCATGTGAAAATAATGATTTTTCTACTTTGTGTTCCTCTTTAATATTTATCGTGATTCGAAATTTATCAAGATATGTCCCCTTTTCTTTTTTGTTGTTTTGATCCTGGCATGGCAATCCATGATGATTATCATTGTCAAGACGACATTTATCATCACATGAGTAGTATACAAGTTCTTCTCACCAAAATGTAAGTTGTTCCATTGTACATAAAATATTCATATATTTCATTTTCATGGCTCAGTTTTTGATAATGAAGATCCTCACGTTTAATGTAGAGGTGTTATCTTGCTACATTATTATTTTACTATTCTCATTATTTCAAATAATAATATTAATTTGTATCAACTTTCTATATAAGCCTGATCTTGTCTTGCTTTAACATGCAATGATAATTATAATGTATTCAACTTTTTCGTCAATGATATTATATCTTTTGATAGGATCGTATAATTATATTGTATTTATACATTTCTTCATCGTTTGAAAAAGAGTATATTTAGATTGTAAAAGACATAGTAATTATAAAAATTATGCACTTTTATCCACTATGGTGTATTGGTTTGATATTTTCCTCGATTTTATAGTTTTTCAACTTTATTTAGTAATACATTTCAAAATTAGATGTATACAATACGATATTTATATCATATTATTCTTCATATAATATTATTTATATAAGCTTTAACACATCAATTAACATTTTAAATTCGAAATAAAATGAATCGAATTTGAATATTCGAAACTTCAAATGAATTGAATCTGAATTTAAGTTAGTAAATTCGTTTGAAATTCGATTCGAGTTCGAATTCGAAACTTTTATAATGAATTGAATTAGAATCCACGTGGATTCGAAGGTATTCGATTCGATTAGCACCCCTATCTGTTCGTCCTCTTCACCTACATAGCATGAGAAGCAACGTCCTCGACAGCAGCCGACGGTTGTGCGCGTTGAGTTGACATTGTCTGTAGTGTCATGTAGCGTGAGTAGATTTTTCTTTTTGTTTGTCCAAGCTGAGCATTGCATGCTCCAGCTTGAGGGGGAGTGTTGGAGTATTTAGTTATATGTCATATGTGAGAGATGTGTAAATGGATCTCTCCAGGATCCATTTACCCACCATCCAATTGTTTAGTCCCACATCTATCGCATGTGGGATGTGGAGAATCAGTGGGGGCTATATATAGACCCTTACATCCATTATATCCAATGAGAAAAGCAGTAGAGTATCAGCCCTCTGAGGCATTCTCCTGTGATTTCATCCCTCTCCTTAAGGAGTATGGTTCCACGTTAAATCTCGTGTTCTTCAAGTTTATTTATTTATTTCTGATACGCCTCTGCATTCCTATTTTCTAACAAAGTGAAAGCTGTACCATAATATCTGGACAAGGAAACCATAAAGCAAAGGGATAGTTTTTTTTTGACGCTCAAAGCAAAGGGATAGTTTTCACTATTCCACGAACAAGGAAGGCCTTTCGGGCCAATTTCTTCCTCTCACGTAAATTTAAGGTCCCTCTGTAACATTTAAACATATATTCTCAAAGAAACCTTTCGTATTTGCAAAAAGTCGAAGTGTCTTCTTGGAGAAGAGGGCATGATTTCACAACCTCAAGCCGCTCACCCCAAGACCTCCATTATCCACAGGCTTGTAAATCTATTTCCACCATACCCGAGAGTCCAAGACCCCATCATCCATTGGATTGTAAATCTGGTTCAACCTTACCAGCATCCACAGGCCCGTAAATATGATTCCACCTTACCAAAGGCATTCTCAGCCTTAAGAACCTTCTTTATCAACCCTTGTTGCAGTGGTTAATGAAAGCAACAATTATTAGTCTCTCCTATTAAACAATCTCCTTGCAGGCCAGGATGTTACTCTCCAAAATGGACCAGCAGCCCTTAATAAAAATGCTTTGAAAAGGAAAAACCTTCTCAGTAAAAACCCTACTCAGAAAAATACATAAGAGAAAATGAGGTAGATGAAATTAAATAGCGCTAGATGTCGAAAATACTCAACACGTTCAAAAGATGTTTTCTTTGACATCAGGAAGGAAAAAGCAGTTGATTTTATCAAAATGAAGTTTCCAGCCATGAACTTTCTAACCACTACATCCACCTCCTCATTGAGGATGCCTAGAACTCCATGCAGAGAAAAAAAACCCATCAAATACGGAGAGGCCTCCTGCTTCAGCGCTTTCAGAGCTGTTAGAATTTCCTCGAGGATGACATCCTACAAAAGGGTGTCTGCAGACGTCTCCAAGCACCAAGACCACTAAGTAATTAGTGAGATCATTGTCAATAACATCATTACCCTTCAAGTCATCATCTCCCACTGTAAACTTACCAATTCTACTCGTACAATAGCGGAAAAGCTGAGAATCTGTGTCACCCTCATTAAGCCAAATTTGTATTGGACACAGGGTCTGACTGACAATCTTCAAATCTTCCCACCTAACAATCTCCTTCTGTCGTACCCCTCGTCTAAGTCTCATCCTTAATACGAGGATGTTTGTTCTCCCAGCAGTCCAATCAGGAAAATTCTTCGAAGGTTGTGTTTTCTCTCAAGGCCCTCTCAGACTCCATCTGAAACCAGTTACAAAGATTTAAATTTGGCTGCCAACATATGGATGATCAAAGATTTAGCCAGAACTCCTCTCCATTGTTTTGCAACCATCTTTCCAAATTTAGGTCTATGTAAACAAAATTTGTCAGATTTCAAGCAAGATATGCAATTTGAGTGCAGTCTAAATTCATATATGCCATGGGAAAAACCTCCAAAAGGGTTAAATTCACCAGGAAACAATATAGCCACCACAAAGAGGTGACAAACGCAGTGCTATACTATGTAAACAGAGCAATTACGTATAGGGAGATCCAATAAACACAACTCCTCAATTATGTCAAAGAACTCCGACATAGCAAATGTCTCCCCGAATTTGTTCATAACCCTAATCAGCGTTTCCATAACTCTCCACTTCGAAAGACTCATCTCATGGGCATCAGGTTGATTTTATTGCATCTGAACCAGTGGTTGGCGCATAAGGCACCTTGTTTCGGTGTAATATGCCTTTTAGAATTGTCGTCAACTTGAATAGGATTGCCGTTGAAGGACAAAGGTGGCACGTAATAGCGGTGCATAGTAGAGCTCGAAGAAGCCATAGAGCATGAGAGCTCGAAGATCATGGCAATTAGAAATCAAGGGTGCATCCTTGACAGTTGGCACTAAATCCCTCTTACAAGAGGTAGCACAGCTCCTTGATGATCGTATAACAGAGATGGTGCTGTCGTATTTGTTGACATGTTGAATCAATCTGCTCAAGGGTGAATGGTGCAATGCAAGACCACCGCGACTTTCCGTGTCGAGTTGTGGTGCCCCCCAAAGGAGGCAAAAACCACTTGATAGGGCTGATGGTAACAGTGGGGCCCATCATGGCCCTTGGTTCAAATGACACATAGTGGAGGATGACATGGTGGGGATGCAGCTGAGTGAGGTCTATGAGCATGTCGACTCAACAACTGCAGCATTAACCTTGTGAGGTAGGTGCATTCTGCTGCTTTGAGGGGAAGAACATAGTCAGCACATAGAAAAGTTCCGTCTTGCTCCCATCCTCGAGATAGAGAATGCCAGTCAGTGTTGGGACCCCAAGGTGATGGCAGCACCCCATGCAGCAAAGATGAATACGACAAGGTCGCTTCTACCACCATGGGAGGCTGGAGCCTCTTCCAGCGGGAAGAGAAAGGCTGCGTAGGCCATGATGCTTCACGAGAAGTCTTAACGACCCAATTTGAGGATACATACGTGCGTTTTAGAGTGCAAATGTAGAGGATGAAATTGGTTTGGAGAGTTAACCTTGAGATTGCAATTATCACATGTTGGGAAAATAGAAAGAGTTATTTATTCCTTGGGTCCTAAGCTCTCTTATATAAGGAGAGACCTATGGGCAAATTACATAAAGCAGACAAAAGAACATAAAATATATAAAAGATACATAAATTTGAAATATACTCGGCACTCTCCCTCAAGATGGAGCATAGATATCTATCATGCTCAGCTTGGACGAACACATCTGGAAGGACCCTCTAAGTAGGGCTTTAGTGAAAATGTTTGTCGTTTGGTCCCCTAAGCTGTTGGGAAAAACCAGTGATCTATTATTCAAAGGAACCCTAGGCTCTCTTATATAGGGAGAGACCTCAAGGGTAAAATACATAGTAGTCCAGAGAGATAAAAATTTACGAACAGGTACATAGCATATAATAATATCTATCTCTACACTCCCCCTCAAGGTGGAGCATAGATGTCTATCATGCTCAGCTTGGAAGAACATCTCTAAAAAGGTCTTCTGAGCAACGGCTTGGTGAATACATCAACAGTCTGATCCCCTGAGCTCACGTGAGTTATAGATATCAATCCTCTCTGAATCAAGTCTCTAGCGTAGTGGCAGTCGACTTCAATATGCTTTGTTCTTTCATGAAAAGCTGGATTGTTGGCAATAAACAAGGCTGCCTGATTGTCACACTGAAGCTGCATAGGTAGAGATACTGCTACATGTAGATCCTCTAGTACAGATCGAACCCACATCATCTCCGTGCTTGCTTGCGCCATGGGCCATGGCCCTATATTCGGATTCAGCACTGGATCTTGCCACAACAGTTTGTTTCTTGCTTTTCCAAGAAACCAGAGAGCTCCCAACGAAAACTGCAAATCCTGAGGTTGATTTTCGATCCTTAGGGCATCCTGCATAATCGGCATCTACGTATGCTGAGATAGATAAATCTGTGCCCTTTCGAAACAGCAACCCTGAACCTGGAGAAGACTTCATATACCTCAGTATCATGTATATGGCATCCATATGAACTTGTCTTGGCTGCTCCATAAATTGACTCACCCTGTTTACTGCAAAGGCAATATCAGGACGAGTTATGGTAATATAAAGGAGCTTACCCACCATTTCTCTAAATCTCCTCTTGTCCACTTCAGCTGTGTCATCATCATACAGCTTCATGCTTGGATCCATGGGAATACTTGATGGTTTGCATTCAGCCATGTCGGTTTCAGTCAAGAAATCTGTAATGTACTTCCTTTGGGTCATTACCAGACCCTGTGCATTCCTGGTAAACTCCAACCCCATAAAGTATCTTAGGGTTCCAAGATCCTTCGTGATGAACTGATGGCCTAGGAATGCCTTCGCCCTTTCTATGCCCTGAATATCATCTCCTGTAACCAGAATGTCATCAACGTATACCATGATAACAACCATACCTGCCGATGACTTCTGAACAAACAAGTGGTCTGTATTCGACCTCTTGAATCCCTGTCGTTCTATCAGATTGGAAAGCTTCTGGAACCACGCTCTTGGACTCTGTTTGAGGCCATAAATTACCTTGTGGAGTCTACATACCATATGCTTCTCCCCCTCAGCAGTAAACTCTGGTGGCTGCTGCATGTAGACTTCCTCCTGCAGATCTCCATACAAGAAGGCATTCTTGACATCCAGTTGAGATATACTCTAGTCACATACCACATCAACTGATAAGAGAATGCGAAGAGTAGAATGACGAGCCACCAGAGAAAATGTATCCATATAATCCACGCCATAGGTTTGTGTAAAACCTCATGCAACCAGCCGTGCTTTGTACCGATCTAAACTGCCATCAGCGTGGTATTTAACTGTGAATACCCATTTACAACTCACAATAGATGCATCAGGAGGAGCAATAACCAAGGTCCATGTGCCACGAGACTGTAAGGTACGCATCTCATCTTCTATAACCTTTCTCCAGCAATCAATCTGCATAGCTTCCTGGTAGGTCCATGGTAAGTCCATCGAAGATAGAGCTGCAGCAAATCTCTGAAAGTCGCCTGTGAGGCGATGAAAAGACACCTGTGAAGCAAAGGGATAAGATGTACACGTCCGCTTCTGCTTCCGGATAGCAATAGGAAGATCAAGATCATCTTCCGATGTACTGGATAGTGTAATCTCCTCCTGCAATGAAGAATCCTGCACATGTACCATGTCTGACCCGTCAGTAGTAATGCCATCTGAACATACCTGAGGCGTGAGGATGTCGGGCGTGTAGCCTGAGCAGGACCTGACCGACGCGTATAGAATTTTGGTAGAGGTGGAATAGGAGGTCGTAGAGGTGGGGGAGGTGGAGGTGGTGGTGAAGATGACGTAGAAACAGGAACAGGGATAGACTCAGGTGTACTCCAAGTAAAAGGTGGAGGGACATAGACATCATCGTCGGTAGTGGATGGTACCAGCCTGTCACCTGCAGGGGAAAAATACATAACAGACTCAAAGAACATGACATCAGCATTGACAAAGTATTTCTTGTTTATGGGATCATAACAACGATAACCCTTCTGAGTCCTAGAGTAACCGACAAAGACACACTTGACAGCTCTAGGAGAGAGTTGTCAAGTTCAGGAGTCAGAAGATAAACAAATGCCACAGTACCAAAGACACGAGGAGTAAGTGAGAATAATTCCTTGTCAGGAAAAATGATAGAGAGGAATTTTCTCACCAAGAACAGAAGATGGCATACGATTGACCAGGTAGCAAGCGGTAAGAACATCCCCCCAGAAAGAAATAGGAGCACAACTCTGAATCAGTAGGGTTCGAGTAATGTCAAGAAGATGGCGATGCTTTCTTTCTGCCACGCCATTCTGTTGAGATGTGTAAGCACAAGTGGTTTGGTGAATAATGCCCTTTGACGAAAGAAACTGAGAAAGGGACCGTGTGCAGAATTCTAGAGCATTCTCTGTACGAACATATTTGACAGTAGAAGAAAACACATTTTGCACTTCAGTAATCAAATTCTTAATCACATCGCCTGCTTCAGATTTATTCTTTAGAAGAAAGACCCAAGAAACACGAGAAAAATCATCCACTACCACAAGATAAAATCTCTGTCCTTGATGATTGGGTACACGACTCGGACCCCATATATCTACACGAAACAACTCAAACGAGGAGCTACTGCTCCGACTCGGACGACTAAGAAAGCTCGACCGATGATGCTTTCCCAACTGACATGCTTCACAGCGAAAGGAAAAACTTGGAGAGATCTGAGGCAGAAGATGTCACATTTTCTGGAGCGGGAGATGACCAAAACGGAAATGTCAGATGTACGGAGAAACTGGTCCGGCAGAAAGAGAAGAGACGCCAGCATAAGAATTTCGGACCAGCCGATATAGACCATTCTGCTCAGAACCACAACCAATCACCCTGCCCGTTAGTATGTCCTAAAAAATAAGAGAAGACGGGTCAAATATAGCACGACAATGCAAATCCTTCGTAATCTGACTAATAGACAACAGATTCATCGAGAACTCAGGAGCATGTAGGACATCTTGTGGATGCATAGTAGAAGATAGGAAGACCTCCCCCTGTCCAACAAGGGGGGAATGAGTACCATCTGCAATCTGTACTGAGCGGCCATGGAGAATGTCCCTGTAGGACTGAAGTCTCTCTCGATCGTGGCAGAGATGATGTGTGGCATCAGAATCTATAATCCTATCAGAGATATCATGAGAAGATGTAAATGCAGTAGCACTACCTGAGGTACTAGCAGCAGCAGAGGAACTAGCAGATGCTGTAGCAGCAACATCTGAAGGTCCACCAGAAGAATCACCAGATGATTGTGGCATAATGTCACGTAGATGTGCAACAAGTTCCTCGAAACGATTGTCTGCAGTAGATGCCAATTGGGGCTGAGAATGCTCTGCTACACGTACCGATGCTGGAAAACCATGTTTGGAGTAGCATGTCTCCTCCGAGTGGCCTATCCGATGACAGTATGAACACGACTGATGAAAACGACCACCCCTACCCTGGGGTCCACGTCCACGACCACGGCCAGAAGAGTGACCACCTCTCCCACACGATACTGCCATCGCCGATGGGGGTAGAATAGATGAGCCGGAAGACGCTGATATGCGACTGAGTCGCATGTAAACATCCTCCATCGGAGGAATAACTGCATCAACCAACATCTGAGAGCAGGCGGCCTCATACTCAGGATCTAGGGCCGCAAGTAGAATACCCACCATGGTGGCATTCCAGAATATCTTCTGTTGTTTCGGAGTCGCTGTGAGTGGAATGGTATTGTATAACTTCTCAAACATCCCCCTTAGGGATGTGTACAAGGAGTGAAGAGGCATGTCGTTCTGCTTCATTGTGAATATATCATGTTGAAGCTGTAACATCTTCGTCTCGTTTCGCACTTGGGAATATGTAGCAGCCAGAATATCCCACATCGCCTTGGCAGTGGGTTGATGGAGGACATCATTGGCAATCTCCATCGACAGTGTTCCTAACAACCAAACCTTGGCATATGAATCATCAGCCTCCTACGAGGCATATATCCCTGTCTTCTCCGCAGGCTCATCCTCGGTAAGAATGTGCTTCTTACCATTCGATTTCATGAGACTCATGAACTGCATCGTCCAGAGCTCATAGTTCGACCCGTCCATCTTTACTATTGGCGCAGGACCTTTGAACGCGCCTATGGAGGGCATATCAACCTTTCATTCTGACATATCACCGCGGGAGAAGAACTAGGGTTTGTAGACAAAGTGACAAATGTCTACACAAATTGATAGGATTCGAGTGCGTATATAGACGTTACGCACCAAATCCATATACAGAGAGGAAGAGACGGCTACGATCAAGGAGTCAGGAGTTGCCGCGTTGCCGGCTAGAACCAAAGCCGGCCAATGGCAGGTGGCAGGAATCCAGCTAGGGCATGCCGGGACAAGGGCGGCCGGCAGGACTGGAGGCCGGTGGCACCAAGGGGGCCGACGGGACCAAGGGGAGGCGGTGGGGCCCCGGGGAGGCGGTGGGGCCCGAGAAGGCGGAGAGGGGCCCGGGAGGCGGAGAGGCGTCCGGGAGGCGAGGGGCGCCCGGGGAGGCGGCGACGTCGGCGGAGGAAACGAAGGGAGAGAGGGCGGCGGGTAGGGAGAGGGATAGAGCCCTAGGACTTGGGCTCTGATACCATGTTGGGAAAAATCAGTGATCTATTATTCAAAGGAACCCTAGGCTCTCTTATATAGGGAGAGACCTCAAGGTAAAATACATAGTAGTCCAGAGAGAAATAAAAAGTTTACGAACAGGTACATAGCATATAATAATATCTATCTCTACATAAGCTGACATGAGATGTAGCAATGAAGCCCTTTTGGATCATGTCACGTTTATAATGGCAACCAACCTCAATGTGCTTTGTCCTCTCGTGGAATGCAAGATTATTAGCAATAAATAAGGCAGCCTGATTGTCGCATTCCGACGATATGGGAAGAGGTACTTCTATATGTAAATCAGTTAGAACTGCTAGAACCCACATCATCTCTACACATGCATGTGCCATAGATTTATAATCAGATTCAACACTAGATCTAGCAACAACAGTTTGGTTCTTACTTTTCCATGAGACTAGTGAGTCTCCAACAAATATAGCAAATCCGGACGTGGACTTCCTATCCTTGGGGCACCCTGCACTGCACCTGGAGATGATTTAAGATATTTTAGTATCGTTTGTATAACATCCATATGAACCTGATGAGGTTGTTCTATGAATTGGCTCACCCGACTGGCTGCAAACGAAATATCTGGTCTTGTAATGGTAACATAGACAAGCTTTCCAACCAGCTCTCGGTATCTTCTCCTATCAACCTCATCAGTATCATCATCATATAGCTTCATGCTTGGATCCATGGGTGTAGTTGCAGATCTACATCAAAGCACACATGTGTCACTTAGTAGGTTAGTAACATATTTTCTCTAAGTCATTACAAGCCCTTGTTGATATCTGGCAAACTCCAATACCAGAAAATATCTAAGTGCTCTTAAATCCTTGGTAACAAATTCACGATCCAGAAATTCCTTCGCCCTCTTTATTCCCTACATATCATCTCATGTAATAAGAATGCAATCCACATACACCATAATAGCAGTCATACCTCTGGATATTTTCTGTATAAAAAGGGAATGATCTGCATTCAAATGTTTGTACCCCTGTTTTTCAAACAAGTCTAAGAGCTACTGGACTGCTTAAGGCCATAGATCGCCTTATGAAGTCTACATGCCCGTGAATACTCCCCCTCAACAACAAATCCATGTAGTCGTTGCATGTTGACTTCCTCTTGAAAATCACCCTACATAAATAAATTCGTGACATCTAACTGAAACAACGGTCAATCTCAAGCCACAATAACTGAAAGAAGAATCTGTAAGGTGGAATGACGAGCAACTGATGAGAATGTGTCAACATAATCCACCCCGTATGTTTGAGTAAACCCTCGTGCAAATAGGCATGCCTTGTATCTGTCGATGCTACCAGCTGCATTTTGCTTTACTGTAAAAACCCATTTACAACTTACTATAGACACTCCAGTAGGAGCGGGGACGAGGCTCCAAGTACCTCACGACTGAAGAGCAGCCATCTCCTCTTCTATAGCCAAACGCCACCGACCGTCCTTTAAGCCTCATGATGATTCCGTGGAATGATCACGACTGATAATGCTACTGCAAAGCTCCTGAAATCACCCATCAAGCGATCAAAGGAGATCATGGATGCTATAGGATATGACGCACAACTACGCTTCTGCTTCTGAAGCGCAATAGGTAGGTCCAAATCAATAACCTCCACATCTGTCCCCTGTAAAAAATCCTGCTTAAGTAGACCATTAGACCCATTATTCAAAATTGTGTTATCAGAACATACCTCATGCGTACTAGATGATGAGCGGTGACCATGAGCAGAAGCAGGTCAACAGGTATAGAGATGCGACACTGGTGGAACTGGTACCGTAATAGTAAGTGGAGGTGGCGTAGGTAGTGGTGAAGGAGGTGGCGGTGGTGGAGGTGGAGGAGGTGATGATGGTGATGGTGGCATGTACATGCCATCATCAGTGTCTGAAGACGTCAACCGATCACTTGTAGGAGAAAAATACATCACGGACTCGAAAAAGATGACATCGACACTAACATAATTCTTCATGTGCATTGGATCATGACACTTGTACCCTTTCTGTGTCTTGGAGTACCTGACAAAGACACACTTGACAGCTCTAGGAGAGAGCTTGTCAATACGAAGGCGACTGAGCCAAACACGCGAGAAGTGAGAACAATTCCTTTTCAGGAAAAGTAAGAGAAAAAGGAATTTTCTCACCCAAGACTAAGAGGCATGCGATTAATAAGATGACATGTCGTTAGAATAGCTTTGCCCAAAAAGAACGAGGAGCACGACTCTGAATGAGAAGCATCCTAGTAACATCAAGCAAATGACGATGTTTCCAATCTGCAATACCATTTTGTTGGAAAGTATAGGTACATGATGTTTGATGAATGATACCTTGGGTTGAAAAATAATTGGAGAGTGTATTGGTATAAAATTCCAAGGCATTATTAGTTCTCACAATTTTCACAGAAGCAGAAAACACACTATGTACTTCGGTTAAGAAATTTTTGATAACATCACCAGCTTCAAATTTATTCTTTAATAAAAAGACGCAAGACAGACGAGAGAAATCATTAATAGCAGCTAGGTTTTATCTAGCTGAAAACCTGTGTCCCTGGTGATCAGGAACATGGCTAGGACTCCAAATATCTATATGAAACAACTAAAAAATGGAGCTACTGCTCCGACTCTGACGACTGAGGAAGACAGAGTGATGATGCTTTTCCAACTGACATGCCTTACATTGAAAGGACGTGTGAGGCGAGATCTGAGGCAGAACATAACACAATTTCTGATGCAGGAGATGACCAAAGCGTAGGTGCTATGTGAATGGGGAGACAGATCCAACATATAGAGAGGGGATTTCGACAAAGGGAGTTCGAACTAGGCAATAGAGCCTCCATAGACTCTCCAACTCCCACCATTGGTAGATGTGGGACTAAACACTGGGATGTGATAAATGGATCTTGGAAGGATCTATTTACTCATCTTACATATGATGCATGTACTCCAACAACCTTCATCTAGAAGATCTTTTTCACGAAAGACCTCGGCCAACTCCATTATTTTCTTGGCATCGAGGTAATACGCACTACAGAGGGGCTTCATCTTTCATAGAGGACGTATTGCCTCGATATTCTGACCGAGGCAGGACTACTTGGATGTAAGCCATCTGGCGTCCTTGCAGAAGTGAGAAAATATTCAACATTTACTGATCCAGCTTTTGAGGATGCAACATGGTACATAAGTTTAGTGGAAAAATTACTCTATCTCACTATTACTAGATCAGATATATCATACGATGTAAGCAGAGCCAGCCAACATATGGAGAAACCCCTTTACAATCACTGGCAGGATGTTCTTTCGATCCTTCGATGTTTGAAGCAATCTCCCAGACGTGGACTATTCTATGGGGTGAATGGGCACACTAATATCTCCACATATAACGATTCTGACAATGCTAGCTCTCTGTCGATCCGCTACAGGATACGTCATGTTTATTGGGGATAACCTTGTCACTTGACAAAGCAAGAAGCAGACAACGATCTCTAGATCCAGTGCGGAAGCAGAATACAGGGCAATGGCTCAGGCCACCTATGAGATCACATGGCTTGGCTCTTTCCTAACAGAACTTGGCATGGCAGTCGCCACTCTTGTGCCCTTATACTGTGACAATAAGTCTTCCATGTACAATACCACCAATCCAGTTTTTCACGACTGAACAGAACACATTGAAGTTGATTGATGTAGTACTAGGAGGACGAATCAACACTCCACACATCTCCACTGAACTTCAACTTGCAGACATCTCACAAAGGATCTTCCAAGGAAGTGCTTCATGTACGTAGGATTCGTTTGGTTATAAGGTTATCTCAGGATAACCCAATTTACCTCCCTCTATACCTAGGTTGGAATTCCATAACAAATCAATGCGACATCACATCATATTCCTTATTCCAACTCTCTCTAACCCTCATAACCATCCAAACAACTATTATTCACATGAGGTTATCCCAATCCACCCCATCCCAGTAACTGAACAAATCCTTAGTATAGAAGTTGAGCATGATCGACATATATGCTCCAACTTGAGGGAGAGGGTTAAAGTTATTATATTTACATTTATGTACGTAACCCTTCGGGTTATGTAACCATTAACCCTTTGGGTTTCGTAACCCTTAAGCCGTCGGGGGTATTTATGTATTTTCCTCTTGTACTCTCGAGGGTTTTCTCTCTATATAAGAGACCCTAACCCTATACAATAAACATCTCATTCATTTCTCTTTTGCATAAGCACCTTAGGTAAGTTACTTATAAAATAGAATAGTGTAAAGAGCCACTAATTATAACAATGTTATGTAAAGAGTCATTAAATATGACAATGGTCTTAAAAATAATTTGACATCAAGTTTAAAGCTAAAACAAATTTGAGAAAATTACGTTTCAAATGAAGTTCTTGCAGCAGTTTTTATGCTTTATTAATGGCCAACATGTTTATGAGCCATAAACATTGAAGATGACAAGACATGTGTAGAGGCCTCACATGGTGGAAATTAAGAAACAAATGATAAAATAAGAAACAAATGGAGAAAGAATAGAACGAAGCAACTAGTGAAACATATCATTGCCAGTATATACGACAGGTAGTTGGTCATAGAGTAAGATACTAGGCACTATTATCTCTATTTGATGACATTAACCTCACTTGATGAACATGTACTAGAGAATTTTGTTTATTAAGCTCAACGAAGAAAAATCTGTGCAACGGAATTACTCAACTAGTAGATGTTATGAATTATGATATCATGTTAAAAAAGGCAGAATTACCAGCATACTCTGGGGCGAGATACCCAAATGTACCGGCAAGCCTTGTCTCAATAGAAGATATTCCATCCGGAGCAAGGCGGACAAGTCCAAAGTCAGCAACTTTGGCTTTCATATCATCACCAAGAAGAATATTGGACGGCTTGAGATCCCTATGTATAAAGATCTGATTTGTTAAACTATGAAGATATTCAACACCTCTTGCGACATCCAAAGCAATGCTGAGTCTTCTCTTCCATTCAAGTGGCTCAAGATTCTCCGCCTTCCAATGGAACAAGTGACGACTTAGAGTCCCCTGAGGCATATGCTCATACACCAAGAGCCTCTCATTTCCATCTAAACAATACCCGAGTAGAGAGACGAGGTGTTTATGTCGAACCTTCGTGAGAACATCAATCTCGGATTGGAACTCGTTCGAGCCTTTCGATCCCATAACACCAGATTCCATTCTCTTCACCGCAATCTTAGTCCCATCGTGAAGTTCTCCCTTGTAAACAGTCCCGAAACCGCCCTGACCAAGGATGTTCTCTTTGCTGAAATTGTTGGTCACTTCCCTGAGAATTTGTATGGAAATAACCATACCGGACTCGATTATATGAACATCACTGGGTCCACTGTGGTCCGTGGTAACAGTCGTGGAAGCCGCGCCAGAATCTGAATCTGCAATCGCGATCTTCATAAAATCAGGACCAGAACCGGAATGTCTTGGATGAACCACCACTGTATTGGTATTCTGGAGTCTGCGTCGACTCTTCTTCTTATACAGATATAAACCCAAACCTCCAATGAGCAAAAGAGCAACAACTGCACCAAGAACGCCACCCACAATAGAACCAGGGGAAGACGTGCCACCTCCGCTGCCTCCGGAACTTTAAGGGCCACCTCCAGGAGGTTTATCGCCAATATTCTTCCCAATGTCGGTATTACCATTAGTAATCACCACAACATCTGCCCTGAACTTGGGAACCACACCATGCAGCAAGTTGTTTGACACATCCAACTCTTTCAAGCTCAACAGACTCGTCAGCGACTCTGGGATTGTCCCCCTGATACCATTCCCTGACAAGATCAGCTTCTGTAGAGCCGGCAGCATTGAGAAATCTGGTGAGATCGTGCCTCCAAGTCCCATGTCCTTGAAATTCACAACGGTGACATTGCCCCCGCTATTGCAACTGACCCCCAACCACCCAGAACAGGGATCGTTCCCCTTCCAATTCTCCGCGAACCTCCTCGGGTATCCGAAGGACTTTGCAACCGACAGCAGCACCCTCACTCTGCCGTCGCAGTCCCCGGGGTTCGGCAAGCAGAACTGTTCACTCTTGGGGTCCATATCAGCCTGGACTTTTCTTGGAAACACGGGCACCGGTCCCTGAAGTAAATTGTTACTCAGCGATACGCGTGTCAACGACGGGAGACCGACAAGCGACTGCAGGACCGGTCCAGTGAATCCATTGTCCCGGAACAGGCACTCCTCCAGGTTGACGAGCGCAGAGAAATCCGGGAGGGGTCCGGAGAAATTATGGGAATGCAGCCAGAGCTGTATAAGATTGGTCATGTTCTAAATTACGTCAATCGAGCCGGAGAGGCCGGCGGAATCGCCACCCTGGTTGAGCCAGAGGGAGGTGATGGGGGAGCCGGCGAAGCCGGCAGGGAGAGGCCCTTCGAGGAGGTTGTTGGCCAATGCAAGGTGGTTGAGACCTGGGAAGGTGCTGCCGGCGAAGAGTTGGGGCACTCCGCCGGTGAGCTTGACCGAGTTGGCGGAGAAGTTGACGAGGGTGGAGGCGTCCCTGAGGCTATCGGGGAGCTGCCAGGGGTCGAAGGGGTTGTAGTCCAAGGAGAAGGACTGGAGAGCAGAGAGGCCCGAGAAAAAGTCGGAGGGCATTGAGGTGAAGATGTTGTTGTGGAGGAGGAGGACTTCGAGGCGGGAGAGCCCGCGGAGGGAGGGGAGGGGCCCGGAGATGCGGTTGTTTTGGAACTCCAGACGGGAGAGGGAGGTGAGGTTACTGAGGGCGGGAGGGAGGGAGCCGGAGAGGGACCTGTTGCCAACCTGGATGGCGATGACGCGACCGGCGGAGCAGGAGACGCGGGACCAGGTGCAGGGATCGGTTTTTGCGGAGGAGTCCCACCCGAGGGACTCGTCGCCGGAGAGGGACTCCGCAAGGGAGCGCATGGCGGCGGCGTCGGAGGGATTGGCCTCCGACGTGGCGGCGGAGAGGAGGAAGAAGAGGAGGAGCAGAGGGATGGTGAGCATTGCGTCGGGAGTGTTGGATCAGCGAATGGGAGCTAATAGGACCGCCGTGATGGGGAAGGGAAGTCCGCATTGAGTGAAGGACTAGTAGCGTGACTAAGAGAGAGAGAGAGAGAGAGAGAGAGAGACTGCCGAATTGGGCATCGGAAGCGGGAGACAGCTTTGCTTCCATACTTGGAACACAGGGGCTGTTCATTGGGGTGATCTGAGTGCCACTTCGCTGGCTTCACCATTTGTTTATTAAGGTCCTTTTCTTTGCATTTATTTATTTATTGTTTATTTTTTCGTAGTTCGACATCCCCGGACGCGAGTAAATCCGTCCTTACAAATTTAAGGTTCGGTACCCAAACCATGACTTCTCTTTCTCCTGATTTGCCCAAACTGATCCTAGATTATGTTATTAATAATATCAGTTGTTCTTTTCTGAATTTAACTTGTCTTGAATCTTCATTGAACATTGCAAATCACAATGAGGAAAAGAATAATTAGGATTCGAACTTTTACAAAACCTTCGGTTATAGCCTTTGATTTCTTAAATAATCCTCCATCGCCTACTTGCTACGATTATCAATAAGAACGCATGACATAATTTGGAGTTCTCGAAAGTATACACTGTATGAATTCTTTCTCTCTCGAAAATTCCAAATTGCATGAATTTTATTTAAAAATGTTGAGATGAATACTTTATACTATGAAATCTGTCATTGTGGAATATTGTATTTCTTACTACAAGAAAAACGAGTCGTGGCCACAAAATGTGGCTATAAAAACTTGTGGTTACGATAATTCTGTGACCACTAGTTTCTCGTAACCACAATCTGTTGCCAAAGTTTTCATATAAGAATTGTAGTCACAATAAGTTCTGTGATCACTTGTAGTGGTCACGGCATATTCGTGACTAGAGAACTCTCGCGATGAGGCTTGTAGCTACGACTACTGACCACGACGTGTCGTTGCTAGAGCCTAATTTTGTAGCCACAAACTCCATATCTGTGGCCATAGTTCTGTAGCCACAACTTGTTTTTCTTGTAGTGTCTGTTCATTTTTCTTCGGTAATTCAAAATTGGTTAGAGAAATTGAAAATATGGAATATATCAATGGCTTCTTATTATGCCTTTTTAAATATATTACCTAATATTTCTCTAACCAATTATATCCTAATATATAAGATATTAGTGTTATAGTCTTCATAAAAATATGGAACATATGTATTTAGATTATAATATCCTTTATATTATCCAACGTGAACTGAGATTCAATTAGCCGCGTTAACATCGGAACGGGATGCAATCAATTCAATCAATCATACTTCAATTGAAGACATTAAAAATACATTTCGATTAGATGAAAGATTGTATTCAACAAAAAATGTGCTCTTGAAATAAAATCAACAAAAATTGACCTTTGGATATTGAGATATAAAGCCAATTTGAAAAAATGAGGAGAAAATGCATCCTAATGACTAAATGACATAAGATCAGGATAAATCGGATAGCAATCAATTTTAATGGATGTGACCTCCTTGTACTTCGTGGGGGCATTGAACAACATGTTATTGTCATTGAGAGCTTGTACTTGCCTTGGAATCAATTGGGTAGAAAGTGATTAGTCGATTTATTTGTTTTAACTTATTTTTTTGTGCATCAAGAGCTTATAAAAATTAAATAAAGTTTCTAAACAAAAATTAAAAATGTAAATAATCAAACTTCTCGATTTTTGTAAAACCATCCTTACTTGTCTTCCACTTGTTCTTGAGCTTCTCAAACTTCAAATCTTTATTATATGTCTTCAATCAACGTCTCTTTGTTCTTCAAACTCGTAAACTTTTATTTGGTGTATCACCTTGATGAAGAACTGTAGCTCATATGCAGCAATTTATTCACAGCTCTAGGTTCATCCTTCTTATTGCATTATGCAAAAATTAACTACTCTTTGTCATTATCAAAATCGAAATCACTATAACTATGTGTATTGTATATTTATTTGGGATTTTAAAGAACTAGAGAAAATATCTAAAGGTCTCTGGGGCAACGACAATGACGAGTAAAACGACATCCCAGTAACGTCCTCCTTCCTGCCTCCACGTAGGTACATGTTACTCCCCCTTAGTCTTTCTCACCTCTGCCCCCACCCCCACCCCCACCCTCTTCCTTCTCTATCGTCCTCATTTTGATTCCTTCACTATATCGCTTGATACTCCCATGCCCCCTTCTTCCAATGGGTTGCAAGGGCTATTGGAAAAGGACTGCCAATCAGGATAAGTAAACTGATCAAACAATCCCTGGAGACCCGACAAAGAACCTACTACTGAAATGTAGGGGTCGTATATAGGAGACACCACTTAAATTCTCGAAGGCGAAGAAAGCGATTCGCCAAGCCATCAAATTTAGCTCCTAAAAAAGAAATGTTATTTACCATGGTTGTGTTGATGCTTTCGATACAACTCAAAGGATCATACCTTATACGATTTATTTTTAACTTATTGTTTCTTATGCATCAAGAAGATATAAAAACTAAAGAAATTTGTTGTACAAAAATAAAAAATATAAATAGTCAAACTTCTTAATTTCCGTGAAGCCACCCTTTTATTGTATTCCACTTGTTTCGGAGCTTCCCAAACTTCAAATCTTTATTTAAATATTTGCCTTTTAATCATTGTTACTTTGTTATTCAGCTTCATGAACTTTTATTTGGTGTAGCACCTTCATGAAGAGCAATAGTTTTAAAGAATAACATGTAGGATTTTTTTCAAAGCTCTGAGTTCTTCCTTCTTAGATTCATATCGAACTTCTTTCTCAATTTACTAACTACATGAAATGTTATTTATACAAAATAAAAACGACCCTCTGTCATTATCAAAATCTGAATAACTATAACTGTCTATTATTTGTAAACTCTCCATCATCTCATGTATCATGGACTTTGAAAAAGTAGTATCATGGACTTTGAAAAAGTAGTAGTAGGAAATGGTCGGATACGGATATAGGTATGACAGTATCCTTATCCATTTTTTAATATAAATACGGATGCGGATACGGATATTGATGGATATTAAAACTGTCTTACCATATCCTTAAAAAACGGATACGGATGTAAAACGGATACTAACGCGCACGAGCAATGTTAGAAATACTCTATACAATCGACTTAAATATATAAGAATTGAATGGAAAATACATGTTACTAAATGTGTTTGTATAGTAAAAATTATATAAATATTGTAAAAGGAGGTATAGAATTATGTTATATATGATTAAAAATAAATATATGACTATATTTATATACAAAAATGGATATAGGATACGGATACGAATGCTTACATATATCAAAACAATATCCATATCCGTATCCAATTTAAAACGGATCCGGATACGGATGTCAAAATCTGTATAAAACGGATACGGTGACGGATCGGATACGGATATATCCGTAACTGTTTGCTTCCCTATCAGCAAGTGTCAACCATCAATTTCCTTCGCATGGCGAATCAGTGACAGCTTCTTTTCATTCTTAAAGAAACATAACGCCCTCCATTCCCTACTTAAAGTGTGACTCTTAGTGTGTTTGGTACGCAGGTTATGGTGGGTTAAACACGTAGAGGGTAACTCATTTTTTGTGTTTTGATATTTAGATAGAGGATGAAACTGG
The DNA here is from genome assembly GCA_037367405.1 of Ottelia alismoides. Classification (NCBI taxonomy): domain Eukaryota; kingdom Viridiplantae; phylum Streptophyta; class Magnoliopsida; order Alismatales; family Hydrocharitaceae; genus Ottelia; species Ottelia alismoides. Next base: position 415,329 of record JAZKJV010002196.1, on the reverse strand, counting down.
GGGTGGATTTGTTGTGATATGATTGTATTGAAGTTTGGAAAAATGTGTAATTATTGTGATGCGATTGTATTGATTTGGAAAAGTGAGTAGAAGTTTAGTAGTTTATAATTTTTCGATGATATAATAGTATAATATATTATTTTTTGAGGGAATGGATAAAAGAAAAATAATTTATTTAATATTTAAATAAAGAATAGATAGTAGATCCCATGAGAGAGAGAGAGAGAGAGAAAATAGGGGTTTTGGAGGTAAACCACCGAACACCTTAGGCATGTTAGGCATGTGAAAAGTCATTGTTGCTATCCACCCTTTTAGCTACTGTTGTAAGCATTGAGATCATATCACCCTAAGGGCCCGTTCGGTTCGGGAATAAACAGGAATAAGGATGGGGAATAAGGAGAATAATGGTCTATTCTTTGTTCGGCTGGAGGATAGGAATAAGGAAAATAAGGTGAGATAAAGGTAGGTAAGGTGGGATAAAGATAGGAATAAAAGTGAAATAAGATGGAATAATTAGGAGGAATAATCATACTACGGGAAACTGTGTCGGAAGGAGAATATGCCCCTTATTCCAGGGCCTATTCTCCAAACGAACATGCCCTAAGGTGTACCACCACTCCCACGGCCTCTAACCACCAAGTTTATGCAAACCGTAGGAGCTCCCACCCTCCAGTCCTCCAATCCCATGGACCATCTTCGACAGTCCACGTTCACTCTTCTCGAACAGATCAAATGATCGTCCCGACTGATGTGTGGAGGTCTGTTCGAAAGGTATTCGGATATCCGGATCCGGATATCAAGCCATTACCATATTCGTATCAATATCCGAAAAATTTTTACAATCCATATCCATATTCGATTAATATTCAGATACGGATATCTATATTCGGTAATTTTTCGAATACGGTAAGCAAATATTCAGATATGTCTGTATTCGTTTTCATTCCTATCCGACTCTCAACAGAGTACCTTTTAACACGTTGGTGATGAAAACATAAATTAAACTTTTTAAGGGATTGACGCTTTGGTTCTTCATGTGGTCTTCTGACTTTGGAGCAGAATTGATACCCTTAACTATAATATGATCCCTAAAATCCTCGAAATGTATGGTTGCCCAATGTTATTATCAATTGGATTATCAACAATCTCTCTGAAGATCAATGGAAACTCGACTGGCTTCTTCAAGCCCTCCATGGGTGCTAGGTAAGGTAATCCTCTCTTGCCACAATTGTTCATTAACCATGTCATGGCATGCTCTAAAATCGGGTTTTTTCTTACCTATGTAGAAAATGAAAATAATGAGCGTGCAGTTTGTAGATGACCTCCCTATTTTTATAAAGTTTTCAGAAAATGCATTTATTTAACTTGGCACTCTGGTCCTTTACCCTGCTCTCTATGGGCTCAAAATCAACATCGAGAAATCATCCCAGCACACTTCAAAACTCTCACCCACAAATCCAAATGGTAGGGGGTACAACTGATATTCCAAAAAAAGGACAGACATAACTGATATTGCAATATCTCAGAGGGGCACAACTGTTAAATATCCAAAAAAACTATAAGGATATAAATCAAAGATATTATCCCTATTTTCGAGGGTTGCACTCTTAAACTCAGTGCTCACCCCACTAATTACTCACATGCTAGGGCCCTTGACATTTTCGACCAAAACCATTAAAGAGGTTGATAAAATTATGTGAAAGCCTTCTTTTGGCGAGGAAATACAAAGAGGATAAGCACCACAAAGGGAACTAGAAACAAATGTCACCCAAAAGGAAATAATAAATGGGGAATACTAAACCTAGAGGAGTTCAACAACGAAATACTCTCCAAATCATTTTCATTAAATTCCAAGAAATAAATTACAAGCTCACCTCTCAAATCATTACCTCTTCTTCCAGAAAAAGCAAACATATTCCCTTCTATTATGAGAATAAAAATGCTGACTCCAACTTTTGGCGATCGATCAAGAAAGGTTACAAAAAATCTTCGAATAGCTACGAGCTGGTAAAATCGAGTGAAAACTCACTACTCCACCTCTTATAGAAAGGCTCCCTTCATTGCGGGATCTTTTCCAAAATAAAATTCATCATTCATTGCGGGTCGTAACACTTTAGAGGCATGTTTGGTAATTGTGTTCGGTTGGGGTAGCGGTTGAGATGGTTGGGAGGATTGGAGATGATTGGAATGATAAATATGATGTGATGTGGCATTGATTTATGTGTTTTAATGCTTATAACTTGACGTTTATGTTAGTTTTTTTATTTAGACATGGTAGAAAAATATTAAATATGATGTGTATGACAAAGTAACTATTCAAGATTTTTCATGTAATTCACAAACATAGAGGATTTAGTGCGTAATTATGAAAGTACAGAGGGTTAAGGGTGTAACAATTCCTACTAGTTGATGACTTCGATCTTTTCTAAAAGAAACTTGTAATTATATATTTCATAGCATCTAAAGATTTTTTTTCTTTATTGCATCACATATATTGATTCATATATTTTCTACGATTTTGTCTTTTTTATTCAGTTTAAAAAAATTAGTGATATAAAGGAACTCATAATAGAATCAAGAATTCATTTTTTAAAAATATATGACTTATTAATCAATTTAGTTATTAAAGATTTTTTCCTACTACATTTGATTCTTAATTTTGCTTTGATTTTCAATTTCGTTTGCCCAATACTACTACTAGAGACCAATTTATAATATTGCTTGCTTATAGGTAAAACATATTTTTTAACTTTCAAATACAAGAGGTAATGTTTTTAACTTTTCCCCACGTTCTCCCCACGTTTTAGATCCAGACTTTCAGATCAGAGGTTGGGGGAACTGGCGACTCTTCTTGGGGATCTTGAGGAGGTTCAAGAACCCATGGATGGACGGGATTGTTGGACCTGACGGGATGGCTCTTTTTCAGTAAGGAAGGCGTACAAGGCAATAAGGGGAGTGATGGAGTTTGATCTAGGAGATTGTGAGGCAGATTGCAAGCGCATTTGGAAGTAGAAGGCCCCAACTCGAGTGAATGTCTTCATGTGGATCTTCACGAGATGTAGACTATTGACGAGGGAGAGATTGGCTCATTTCAACAGAGGCATGGACCCGATATGTCCAAGATGCCTGGAAGGTGTAGAGGATGTTGACCATATTTTCTTCTCGTGCGGTAGCTCAATTGAGATATGGAGCCGTTTCGGTAACCGGGCGATCAATACGAGCACCTCATCTAGCTTTTGGAGATCTGTAGGGGCGGAGTGGAGCGGCACGGAAAAAGAGAGATCGACTTGCCTGGCGATCATTTGGGCGATTTGGTTGGCAAGAAATGAAGTAATTTTTCGACAGGGTAGGTTCCATGTGGAGAGTATTATGGCACATGCAAATGCGATGGCTGAGAGTTGGACAATGTAATCGTTTTTTTCAGTTCAAATGTAGTAAACTTGTAATATAGTTTGGTGATAAATTGTGAAGTTTTTAAGTACTCACCTATATGGTGCATGTCTTTTTTCCTTAAAAAAAACTTTTCAAGCGAGCGGGGAAGCTGAGCATTGGGTAGTTGGAATCCAACGGTATAAATATTGAAAAAATTTGAAAAAAATGTCAGATAATCTTATTTCGATTATTTTGATTGATAAGGAGGAAGAGTCCGCAGCTTTTGTGAGATGACATGTGATACTACTCATTCCGAGGAAATCTATTATACCATAAAATCTAATGCTAAGTTTTAGTTAGTTCCAAAATTTGGTAGGGGTTGTAGTTTATATTCAATGTTATAATAATATAATGTTGTGACATCCTAAGCTTAGGTCTGTGGACTATATCACAAAAATTAGCACCAACAACAGTTTGTTGGATTATGATTTAATTAAACATGATAGCCATGGTCTAAATTGTTCAAGTCAAAGTTGTTAAGTAATAATTGCCCACTCTTATAACCCATGTTCCAGTCAGGTAGCCTTTTCCTCTTATTTCTTTGAAAGAATGGCTTCACCTCTGAGATAATTAATCCACCATTGGTAATCGTCGAGCTACACGAATTGCTATCAAGAAAAGTAGCTAGTCCTGACAACTTGTTGATTTCATGTTGAACCCGCTAACTACATATGAAAATGCTTAAGCTCACGTTGTTATGTAGTAATGCCCCACTCTTATGACATACTTTCTCAGTTTGGGTGTTCTAGATGTAACATTATATCTGCAATATTTGCAGTGTTACCTACATTTTTAAATTTGCAACGAATAAGGTATTCTTTTTTTTGAAATAACACGAGGGTGACATCCCGAGGTGGGATTCACCGCCTTACGAAAATTTTATTAGAATAACATATGTAGAGTACATCATCTGGATGTCCAGAAACGATACAACGAGTTACAGTGAGCAATAACATTCTCTGGGTATTGACTTTTGAAAATGAGATCGTTCCTTCCCCCCCAAATAGCCCAAAGAACCGCAAAAGGCAATGCACAGTCATCGGTAGAGTTGCCCCCCACCAACCTAACTGATCTCCAAAAGTCAATGACTCCCCCTTTCGAGGTCCACGATGTCCCTACCTCCTTCCACACCTGCTCAGATGTCGGACATCTGAAGAATAAATGATCCGCATCTTCCGTCTGCTCTCCGCATCTGTCGCACTGAGTGTCTGGAATGCCAAATATCCTTCCCCTCCTTGCTTTGTCGCACAGCCTACCCCTTCTCAAGCACCATAGAAAAATCTTAACCCTGCACGGGATCTTGCTAGCCCCAATAATCTTCATATCCTTATGTAGATCTGCATCCAGAGGCGTCGCGTTACAATTAAACTCCATGTACGCCTTCTTTGTCGAGAATCTGCCTCCATCCCACTCGAAATGGTCCCTTCCCTGTGTGATGCAATCCGTAGATGGGAGCTCCGACCGCAGCTTGACTAACTCATCTGAACGCCGGCTAGAGAGGACTGTCACGAACTGTGGGTCCCAAGATCCCGATATCCCAACATCTCTCAAGGTACAGTCCTTCGATGCTGCCAAAGCAAACAATCTTGGAAACCTATTGCTTAGCGCCCCATCACCCGTCCAATCATCTCTCCAAAACTTAAACCCATTTCCGTCACCAACCTTGGGGCGCATTCTCGCGGCTAACAAAGGTAGAACTTCTCGTACCCCGCTCCATAGTGGGGATTCAAACCGCACTCTTCCTGTCTCCAGCGATCCCTGCACCCTGTAGAGCTCCCGCAACAGCCTGGCCGCCAACCTGTCTGTCTCGCCCAAATCCGAGTGACCCACTTTGCCAACAAAGCTTTGTTCATGCACGCCACATCCCGGATACCTAAACCTCCTTCGCTTCGTGGTCGTGTCAGCTCTTCCCAACCAACTTAATGCATCCCCATTCTCTGTTGCTTGCCATCGGACCAGAAAAATCTCTTCATCATGGCTTCGATCTTCTTGCGTACTCCCACTGGCATCAATCTTGTTGAAAAAAAGAAGATAGGAATAGCCGAAAGCACGTGATTCAGGAGGATCATCTTTCCCCCCTTAGAAAGTGTAGTTGCTTTCCACCCAACCAATCTCTGCTCCATTCTCTGAAGAACAATGTCCCAATCTGATTTTCTGAGCCTGCCAGCCACCAGGGGAAGTCCCAAATAAGAGACCGGTAGCTCCCCTAGAGGACATCCTAATAGCTCCGCCACTCTGTTACCTTCATCTCCCTCCATCCCGAATGGGATCACAACAGACTTATGTTTATTGATCTGGAGGCCTGAAAGATTACTAAATACCTCAACAATCTGTGCCGCCCTTCTTTTCATCTCCTCAGATCCTCCCAGGAAAATAACTGTATCGTCTGCATATTGCACCAGTGGTATGGAGATGTTGCCACAACGAAAACCCTCACACCAGCCATCGTTCACAACCCGCCTGAACAGAACTGCTAATGCATCTGCCACTAAGACAAACAACATCGGTGCTAAAGGACAACCCTGCCTAACACCCCTCTGAGGTTGAAAGAAGCCCCCTTCGGGCCTCCCGTTCACCATGACTGAGTAGGAAGAAGTAGTGACGCATCTCTTCATCCAAGCTATCCATCTGTCTGGAAAACCACGTCTCATAAGCGACACCCAAAGGAAGTTCCAGTCCACGCTGTCATAGGCTTTCGCATAATCAATCTTCCACATCACCCCTTTGTTCTTCGCACGCCTCCATTGGAGGCAAATCTCAGATGCCATAATCAAGCCATCTGCCATCTGTCGCCCGGGTATGAAAGCCGATTGCCCCTGAAGAATCACCGAGTTGAGCACATTCTTTAATCTGTTTGCCAGGACTTTTGCAATGATTAGGTAAATGGCATTGGACAACGCGATCGGCCTGTAGTCCTCCACTGTCAAAGGATGGTCTTTCTTGGGTAGGAGAACAAGTAGTGCCCTATTAACTCGTTCGAAGCCCGAGTTCCCCTCTCTAAACTCGTTGACCACGTCCAGGATCTCTTCCTTCAGCATGTCCCAGAACTCCCTCTAGAAAAAGATCGGGAAGCCATCAGGACCTGGGGCCCCATCCACGTTCAGCCCCCAAATCGCCTTTTTAATCTCTTCCTCCTCGAACGGTGCCTCGAGCCCCGCCGCTTGTTGCTCCGATATCACCTCTACTCCTCTCCCAAGCCAACCCCAACCCTCTCCCCGCCTCCTTCTAGAAGTCTCCACAAAATGCCCCCTGAGGGCAACCCCCAGTTGCGCATCCCCTTCAACTCTGACCCCTCCAATATTCAGTTCTTGGATATAGTTCCGCCTTCTTCTACCCGAGGCCATTGCATGGAAAAATTTTGTATTTGCATCTCCTTCTCGTAACCATTTTTGTCTGGATCTCTGTCTCCATTCAACCTCCTCTTTCCTATCTTCCAACATGAGCTCTTCTAGCAGTCTCGCTCTCTCCTTGAATTCTTCTTGATCTAGCCCTCTTTGATCATCCAGCCCATCCAAACGCAGTACCCCCTCCTGGGCAGCTCCTCTTTGGGATCTTCGTCTTGTCCTCACCTCTTCCCGTACGATAACAAGAACTTTTTTAGTAGCGCCAACTTGCTAGCCAGACGGCCCACTGCCGTCCCTTCCGGACTCCAGTTGGCCCACCGAGATGTCACCTCCTCCCTAAACCCTTCCTCCAAAAGCCATGACTGCTCAAAACGGAAGAAAATCTTGTTCTAGTCTGCTCCTCAGAAGACCACAGAATCGGCGTATGATCCGAATGAGATCGGGGCAATGCCCAAGCCCGAGATAAGGGGAAGAGATCCAAAGCCTCAGGCGAAAGAAGAAATCTATCAAGACGGGATCTAGATCTGACATTACGCCACGTGTAAGCGCTCCCAGACGCATCCATGATTGATAGCCCTCGTGCATGAATAAAATTGCAAAGGCCTCAGAGCCCGGGTCACGTCCACCTCCACGCCTAGGCCTGTCTTCCGGTAGAAGAGTTAAGTTGAGATCTCCTCCAATGATCCACACTTCATCTTCCAAAAGTGATGCTACATGGTCTAAGTCAGCGGCTAGCGAATCACGGTCATTCCCGTGGGTCCCGTACACATTTGTCACCGTTAAAGCATCTGTTGTCTATTCTCCGCTTCAGACGAACCGAGATAGAGTAAGGAGATTGCCCCTCCCCCACCTTCTCGATCTCGGACTTCTTCCATCCCATAAGCAAGCCGCCTGCTGCACCTTGAGCGTCCACAGCAACAAACTCAAAATCACCCCCGCCCCCAAAGTCTCGCCACAACTTATCTCCTCCTCTCGAGACCTTCGTCTCTTGCAACATGATAATATCTGCTTTTGCGTCCACTATAAGGTTTCGAACTCCCTGCCGTTTCTCGGGACGGCCAAGACCCCTCAAATTCCAAGATAATATCTTCATAAAGAAACCTCTTTTTTCTTCTTCAATGGAGGCACAACCCCCAAGCTTTCGGCAAATCTCCTGTCTAACAGACTGAAGTAACTTGGTCGGCCAATTGGAGACGCTGCCTCCCCGTCCTCTGTTGGTGGCTCCGGAGCACTCAAGCCGGCCCTCGAGGGATCCTCCGACGACCACCTTCTCCCCCTTTGCTTCCTCGTAGAAAGCCTCTTCCTTTCAAAGAACCAATCGAACCTCCTGGACTCATCACCACCCCTGCCCCTCAAGCCCTTCCCTCCCCTCCTGATGGGCCACTTCCATCAATCCCGCTCCTAGGCACCCTCCTCTGTCGAGCCCCTCCCCATCACCTCCTTCTAGCGGGCCCCCCTCCGAGAATCCCTTCACACCATTATTCCCAACTCTCTCCACCCCCTTAACGCCCCCCTCTATTCCCTGTGTAGGCATTTCCTCCTGCGCAATCAGCCGCACTTCCAAAGCTAGTCCCGACCGCTGTTGTGAATCCACTCCGTCAACACATACCTGGTTGAGCCCTCCCCCTTCGACCTGTGCACGGATCGACAATGCTGGAGGTGTCGGACTGGGACCAAGATGGTGTCCAGAAGCCGGAATCGACTCCTCATCCACTGGCAAAACTGTCATCTCGCCGGTCCTGGATCCCCGGGCTGGGATCCCTTCTGCGTGACTCCTCTGGCTTGCTTGTAATCCTAAGCCCCCAAGGCTCCCGGCATCAGCCCTTGACTCCTCCATGGAAGTTGTAACCTGAATATCACGTAATGGGTCCTGATGAGGACCCGTCTCCTCTAACAGCATATCCGCAGCTTGACTCTGCACCGTCCTTTACTCTCTGAGGCTGCACTCGACCACCGCACGGATCGACTCGACTTGGCGATGTCCCCGCCCCCGGAAGGATGACTCGTTTTGATGGACCAGGCGTTTGTTCCATTGGATGTTCTCCTCGTGCTAAACCTGGACTCCCCATTGCATGGCAAGTTTTCCTTTTCCATTGTAATGAATCTCCATTAGTTTCTCCACGTGATAAGTAAGCTCCTCCCGTTTGAATTGCATGGCCATGTTCCCTTTCCGTCGGATGCCTCCCAAGCGTTTGAATCGCTGTAGTAAAAGTCCTGCCTGTATTGAAGGTGATTTGCATGGGCCGTTTCTTTAATTCGCCGTAACGAATAAGGTATTCTTTGCTATATTTCTAATAACGAATCTATAATAGTGGTTGTCACTACTTTTCTTTCTATTCGATGTTAACTTTAGCTATGATTAATACAAAATTTGCTAAATAAGTCAATAGATAAATCATCGTTACATGAATATTTAGCAACAAATATCATTTTTATTGCTAATTACAAGTACAAAAGTTAATTTTACAATGAATAATATTATATATTTATTTAATTCCATAAAACATGGCAACAAAGGCTAATTATTCATTGCCGTAGGTTCATTTTGTTTTAATCTTTGGCTTCTTGTGGAAGTTGCGTTGAACTTTGTTATCATGTCTGATGATCTTGCATTAACAAGCTTTTTAGGGTTCTTGGAATCAGTTTTTGATGGAAAGAAGTAAAGCGAGAGGATCCTCTACAGCGGAGGGTCACTCGATCACGATGGAGCGGTGCACACAAGTTAAAGGTTATCGAGGACCTTTCGGTGTGTGCTGCTTGATCAATATCAAGCCACCCTCTGCTGTAACAGCTTCCAGAACTAGAACTCTGAATCCGCAAACCAAACGTGTGAATCTAGCTCATCTTTCTCGTAATAGAACCAAAGTTACCAAACACGTTACAACATAGAAAAATCGCTCGACAACTCTTCCTCCCCAATCAAATCACAGGCACCTGTTCAAGGCAGGGAACAGCAGGCGACACATTGCCGATTGTGGTTCCATGTGCGTTGGTGCAAACAGGTGTGAGAATATCCCCTTGGTCCGACTGTATATTAATGTCCTCCAGAGTGATTCCCGTGCATGCTACCGGACTCACTGCACGAGAGTTCTATGCCCTCCGTCTTCGATGACGTCCCCACGATCCCTATGAATGATACGTCGCTGATCTGCACAGCCGCACTCTGCATGTCCATACAACGACGTCAGTATATACGTACGTGTATATACATGTATGCTTATGATGAACATCTTGATTACCTGATTTGTGCGGCTACTCGAAGGATAGTACTGGTCGATGCGGATGGGGATGCCAACGAGGTAACGTTGATGTGCTCAAATATGATTCCTTTGGCATAGCCGGAGCCTCCTGTGTTAGATATTGCATGCAGATGTTACGTGCGAAGAAAAAGAAGGGGAGCTGCAGTTCTTCATATACTAGTGGAAAATTTCCTGAGTAAGAGTATGATAGGAAGATTACCTGCCATGTTTTGATCCTCGCACCATTTTCTGTCTTTGTCAGTTGGCAAAATGAGACGTGCACTTGTTCTACTGGTCCTGCGATCCCCCTTCTCCCAAACTCCCAACACTGGTTTGAATTTTGGTTAATAAAAAAATGTGTCATCAGATTGCCTCAAGCTCTGGAACTTTTAGAATCCTGTGTTCCTCTATTTGTTCTTATATATAAACTGGCACTCAGTTCATCAATATTTATAGAAAAACACCATATACACCAGAAGATATATAATCAAACATGTAGTTGCATAGAGACGGAGAAGCAGGACAGAAACTGCTGTCTTCATTATATTTTAAATTTATGATACTAAAATGAAAAGGTTACAGTTAGAAAACCAATAAGAATATGATCTAAGCTGATCCCAAAAATGGGAAAAACAATAGTAAGGATTTGATCGATGACGGACAGATCCACTCATAATAAAATCCATATACAGAAAACATTTGATTAAAAATTACAAGAAGATGAACCGGCTTTACCTTATACCGTGGCCAGGGCCACAGGTGATATTGGTGATGTTCACAACAGATGTTCCACCTCCAATTCCGATGCAATCGTCACCTACAACGGTGGAATTCCGGGTTAACTACTAGTACTTCGAGCAGGAAACACCATCTTTTGTCATTTTCGCGAAATGTAGTTGACTATTTCTTCCTGTTAGTGAACCTGATGCGATGTTGGAGCTGGAGATCTGAACTTGCTGGCACTTCTGAATGTGGATGCCATCCGTGTTGGGACTGGTCTCCGGCGCCTTTATAGTGATGTTGTCGATGAGAACCCCGACGCTTCCATACACCGTGACGTGCTTCCCTTGAGCATTGGTGAATGTCACCCCGCTCAATTTGTAGTTGTTGCAGCTCAAACACCCGAACATCTACAATAATATTCATATATACGTATTCATAATTCATCCACACGTAAATGAATGGATAAATTACAGCACTCACATCAGGAATGGACGAGGCCTAGAACCAACCATGCATGACCATGAAAAGAATTAAAGAGTTAGGATCTTTCACAGTGAATAGAAAGTATATGTATATGTATATTCCAGGTGTGTGAGACGGTGTTCGTACATCGTTGCTAAACCACCATGCTGAACCTTGGCCGTCGACGGTGCCGGTGCCGTCGACAGTAAGTCCGTTGACGTCGTGAAAGCTGATCCATTTCTCGTCCGGCTGGGCTTTCCACGTGGTTCCTGGTGCCACCAGATTCCCCAGAATCTGATTCCAAGCTCAAACTCAACATTGATATAGAAAGAATGAAGTAAATTAATCAAGTTTGAGTACCTGCACATGGATGGAGGATTGGCAGGGGCCTGAGAAGGACGTGGTGCTGAGGAGGAAGGTCTTGCCTGACGGGATGACGAGAGTGGGAGATCCAGAGTCCATGCAGGCAGCTGCCCATGCACTCAAAAATTTCTGTATATACGTCTAATTGTTATCATAGATGTGTGTCGAAATTATCTAATGGACTTTGTGCTAGAGTTGTAACGAGCACGTTCATTTTTAAGAATAGATTAGCTACGTTAATTTAAATATTAAAATGATTTAAATTGAAAAATTAAGCAAAAATAGCACTCTTCTCAAATGGAAAAAAATAGTCAGTTACCGTGTAGTAATAAATTCGGCGATATATAAAAAATATGATTTTCAAAAGCAAAAACGAAAATTTATAAAAAGAATATATATATATATATATATATTATTTTTTTACACACGACGATAAGCTAGGTTGTTGTTTCCCAATGTTAAATATATAATAATAAATATTATGTATAAGGGTTGATGATAGACTGTCCTTTCTCAAAAAGATATAGTGCTCTCACTGCTATATTTAGCAATCGTATAAAGTTAGAAAAGGAAAGGTACCATATAATTATTATATAATTTATTACTAGCAACATAATGACGAATATTACATTAATTATAAATGTTCAGAATTAATGATAATTTACAAATGAAATGTTTATTTATATACATAACATCATGTATTATATAACCAAATTTTCACAATATTCATTACTATATATCAATTTTTCCTTTGTGTGCAAAATATAACCGTTAATGTTGTAGCGAATAATATTTGTTGTTTTTTTAGATAGACATTCAAGATTCATTTCATCAAAAGTAACATCAAGTCACAATAGCTCTCCCGTATCCATGATTAAGGGTTGAGAAAAACCACATAGCAAAAGAAAGCAAAGTAAAACACTTATGAACTTGGCATTTAATACAACAAAAAACTATCATAGGATGGTAAACCTAACTTAGCTACGATAATGCTTTTATCGAAACAAAGAACATTTATTTCGAGTGGGTGGGAGGCAAGTTCTCCACGAAGAAGGCATACAAGGAATTCATGAGGACCGCAACAGTAATGGATCCAGACCTATATATGCCAAGATATGATGATCATTTGGGTTAGCAGGGTCCCTTGCAGGGTTAAGGTTTTCCTTTGGTTTTTGAGAAGGAGACGATTGTGTGATAAAGCGAGGAAGGGAAGATTATTTGGCATCCCTGACACTCAGTGCGACAGATGTAGAGAGCGAGTGGAAGATACAGATCATTTATTCTTTAAGTGTATGACGTTAGAGACGGTATGGAGGGAGGTTGAGGTGTCATGGTTGTCGCCGGGAGGTGCTAGGGATTTTTGGAGGGCAGTCAGATCGGTGGGGGGGCAACTCCACGGATGACTGTGCTTTGCCTTTCACAGTTCTTTGGGCCATTTAGGGTGCAGGGGGATGATCTCATTTTCAAAAATCAGAGATTTTATCCAGAGAATGTAATCGCCCTCTCTAATTCATTGTATTGTTTCTGGACATCCGGATAATGTACTCTTCTTTTTTATTATAATATATTTTTAAAATGGTAAATCCCATCTCGAAATGTCACCCTCAATTTATTCAAAAAAAATCAAAATAAAGAACAAAAGGGAAGGCTTCTTCCTTCGACTTCAGCATCGAAGGATCATCATAGTCGCTGCCGGGGTCTACCTCGAGCTCGCTAGCTGCCTGCGGGTGCTGCGACTAATAGCATTTGTTGTTAGGGATTTTTACCCGGCAGACCCTCTAATCTTTTGCAATTACCGCTACGACCTCTGAAACATCCTAATTCCTCCCCCGACCCTGTAAAGTTGCTAACTCTTACCCTACAGACCCTACGGTTAAGGCCCGTTAATTGACCCGTTAAAATTAACCAGATTCTGTTATATTCATTTATATTATACCCATTTTGTTTGTTGAATTTACATTAATTGCCACTCCCTCTCTCCCTCCTTTTCCCCACCGTCCAACACCCAGCACCCTCCTCCCGCCACCGCCCCTCCTCCCCGACCTCGACGTCGTCGTTTCCCACTCCGCCCTTGCCCTTCAGCTCCAGATCCCCCCACCTCCCGCCGCTCGAGCGCTCCCCTCTGGCCCCCGCGGCACAAAGGACCTCGCACCCGTAGCCCTTGGCTCCCGGCGCTCGAGCCCCTGGCTCCTGTCGCTCGAGCCCCTGGTTCCTGTCGCTGGAGGCCGGGCCTCCGCTGCTGGAGCTCCTCGCAGCCCCTGCCTCCTTCCGAGTCGAGCCCGCGACCGCTGGAGCCGCCCGCCGCTCAAGCCCCCCCCCCCCGGGCCCCGCCGCACGAAGCTTCCCGCACCCCCTGGCTCCCGCCGCTCGAGCCCCCTTGCCTCCTACCGCTGGAGTCCCCTGCCCCCGCCCTCGCCGCACAAAGCCCCTGTAGCCCCTGCCTCCCGCTGCTCGAGCGCCCCCTCCTCCCCCGGCCCCCAACGCTCAAAGCCCCCACAGACCTCCTCCCCTCCCATCGCTGGAGCCGTAAACCCACCCCCGCTCCCCCAGCCGCCTCCCACCCCGCTCGAGCCCCCTACGCACACACACACCCGGCCGCCTCCCCTGCTCGACACCCTGCCTCCCTCCAGCCCAGGTCGGTGCCAACCTCCTCCCCTCCATGCACCTCCTCCTGCCCAGCTCCCCCTCTCCAGCTCAGGTCGCCGCAGCGTCACGCCCATGGCACACACCTCCAACCAGGCTAATGCCCTCATTGAGGGAGGAGAGATGGAAGAGGTTCTTGGTTAATTCTAGCTGTCCGATCGCGGATTGGTTAGATTAACTCGTTTTTAACCCTAAGAAGTTAACTCAAGATGTGTTAATTTAACGGTAGGGTTCTTGGGGTAAGACGGAGCAAGTTTACAGGGCCGAGGGAAGAATTACGATGTTTGAAAGGTCGTAGCGGTAATTGCAAAAGATTACAGGGTCTGCCGAGTAAAAATCCCTTGTTGTTATATAACCGCTGATATATTTTTATTCCGTTTTAATGAAAGTGGAAAGCAATAAAAAGAGACTTTGTGAGTTGCTACATGCTCACATTGTTATGTTTATTTCATCAAAATATTCACAATGAATTTCAATAATTATATATATATATATAGAGAGAGAGAGAGCTGTTTATAATGAAAACCTGTGAGTCATCTGTTTTCCCATCGCCAACTGCCCCAAAATCGACCACATTGTAATCCCCAGCAACAGCAATGGACAAACGAGCAACAAAGTATAGCAAGGTCAAGATGTGGATCTCCTGCATGAAAAGCTATGTGAGGGAATAGAACATGGAAACATCGATATCGAAACAGGCATTCTCACCATATCACGCAGATAAAAATTAAAATGCCCTGTAACGATATGGGTTTGATGTGAGGGGACACACGTATATATAGACATATCCTTGGTATGCCTAAGGTGCTCGAAAAGGATAGTTGGGAAGATTTTGTCTAAACAGTATTAATTAATAATATCTTTTATTTGTTAATTGCCTGCATATGCATGGGATTGTATGCCATAAAACACAGGATTCTCTGATTGACAGATCTTTTTTATGGTTGCGTTACTCTAATGAGATGTTTCCATAGCGGACGCGGCATACGTGAAGATTGTGTAAAGAGTGCAACATTATTTTTCGCATGACCGCACCATTACCGATTCATGTATGGTAGTCAATGAATATAAAAAAATCATTCTCAAAGGGATCTAGAAAATCTAATTCAATCGAGAGTTCCTTTATCACGACATCAATAAGTGTATGTTTGCAAAAGAAAAACTAAATAATTTTACAACAAGTCTCTCTGTTCCAGTGGACATATATATATATATATATATATATATATCTTTTATTGTTCGTGCAATAAATCGTACCACACTAAACATCTTGATGAAACCGTTGTTCGATCCCATCTGCATGATGAACCTCGTCCCGCACCTAAAATTGATAAACACAGTTTTGCATGAGCCTCATGCCCAGTATGCATCATAGTCCATGCATGAGAATTCTAACGGTCTTTTAACCCGTCATACGTCATATACTTGAGTACTCGTAGAAAAATATCATTGCGTGCTTATATGTCTCATGCATGTCTAAGTCGTTCCCTAACAAGTTGCATATTGGTTTCTTTTATAAATATGATCATGCATGTACAATATATGTAAAAATACATAGCTATCATTTTTCATAATAAGGGATATGTTTCATGAAATCCGTAATATTTATGTGTCTCCTTTATCATTTAGATCACCCATTCATGCTAACCCCTTAAATAGCTTTTGCAAGACTTGTGACAATTTAGTACTCTTAAAATATTTCTCTCATAACATATGATGATTTATCTTTAATTAAATCATATTCTTGCATAACATATAATGGCTTATCTTTAATTAAATTATTTCTTACATAATATATAATAGTTTACCATTATAAATCATTTCCTTGCATACTTATAATAGTTTACCATTATAACCCATTTGTTGCATACTTGTTATGGTTTACTTGTATAAACCGTTTCTTTGCATACTTATACTGGTTTACCACTATAAATCATTTGTTGCATACTTGTTATGATTTACTTTTATAAACCATTTCTTGCATGACTTTTCAATACATTTACATATATACCTGAACAAATAACATAATTCCACATATGCCCAAATATTTCAGTGTTTGGGGTTGTCTTGATTGTTAGATTGTTAGGTGGCTTTAATGGTTTTGCTAGCTTTACCGCCGGTACTAGCAATTCATAATATAACATGATAATGTAGCTACAACTATAGAGGACTTAGCTTTTACCTCTATGGTTCCTTGCAACCATACGCCCCTTGCGGCATTGCCCCTTGGGCTAACACAATAATTGGACTCTAGAAGTACCTCCCACCATTAGGTGTAGTACTTAGCTCCACATATTGTTATCGTAGCATTATTTGTGTTAAGAATTTCCACTTCTCTAATGTCATTTCTTTTCAAAAAATAATTGTTCTTTTTCAAAATGTTGAAAATAATTTTCTTTAAATTAAATTGGTGCAAACATTTATAGTAAAATTTATGACTTGAAAATATATAATAACAATTACTATTAATTGATCTGATATGCTTAAAAAGTTTTTATTAATGATGAAAAACTTGATGCACATAATTCCTAACTTTCTTGAAAACATAATATTACATAAGTTAACTATCACCTATGTTAGGCTATCATAATATAAGTAAATATTAAACATGCATCCTAAGTCATAGTTTGATAGGTAATGAATAACAATGAAGTAACTAGATATAATTAACTCTGCAAGTAAAACTCATAGCGATATGTTTGCAATGGGACATATATAGGTAATTAAAAATACCTAATCAAACCATGCATGCATTAATGAATAACTGTCATGTTAAAGAAGCATCTAATATTTCATATTCATTAATTGATAACGAAAGGTGATCTAAAATACACAATTGTATGCATCTCTTCTCGGATAGTTTGGATATATAAAAAGGATCTAATATTTAAATACCAAGGGATTCCTAATTATAGTCAGCAAGTACTCAAGTTATTTATTTCCTTTTGTTTAGCTTTATATGTAATCTAATTAACTTTTAATGTTCTCAGCAACAAATTCAGAAAGCTACTGTAAAACCTCAAACAAATGTCCCACACCGTGGAACACAAAAAATTCCGGGTGGGATAAATAGTGAGGAGCTCACTACCGAACAACCCGGCTTAAGCATTTTGGGGGTGGTTAATCGGTCCCGTATGGGCCCGATCTCAAGAGGTTGTCAGGGCCAGTAATGCTCCGCTAACGGACCGGGGATCTAAGCCCTGGACGTTGCTACCCGGAGCGTACAGCCACCGCTGTCACTGGGAAGAAGTGATGTACCATGTCGCAACGAGGACGTTGCGAATATAAGTGAGGGAGGTTGTAAAACCCCAAACAAATGTCCCACACCGTGGAACACAAAAAATTCCGGGTGGGATAAGTAGTGAGGGGCTTACTACCGAAAAAACCGGCTTAAGCATTTTGGGGGTGGTTAATCGGGTCAGTATGGGCCCGATCTCAAGAGGTTGTTAGGGCCAGTAATGCTCCGCTAACGGACCAGAGACCTAAGCCCGGGACGTTACAGGTACACAACAATTGTGGCGATGAAATTAAAAACGTGAGTAAGTATGCAATAGACAATTACATGGTTTCATACTAAGTGATGAATTGGAAGTTAATATATACGAATACTCACAAACTTGATCATCATACATGGATATGTCATGGATACTCAAGCATTGTATATTCACGCAAGATTCAGAGATACTTACAAATGCTTTATAATTAGTAAAAATCGAACGAAGAGAATTTTACCATATCAAGATCCTACTGCATGGATCCATGTTAAAAGAAGATTTGGGTTCATTTCATGTATCAATTATAAGCTATTATGTGAAAGCAAGAGTGAAAAGCCAAAATTCACGTCGGTCTTGTGTTCTACACAAGACGAGAACATAGTCGTGGAAGCGACCGATGAGAACCTCAGACTAATTCAGCAATTAACCCATGATATATATATATATATATCTCAATAGAAGCAAAAATAAATGTAAATTTAAAATTTATTAGAACTCTACAAATGATGTGCATAGGTGCAAGTATGTGTAGAGTGTCGAACACAAGGAGGAATAGTAGATTGGGAAAATGAAATCCAAAATTTGTGCAAGTATGTATAGAGTATTGAACACAAGGAGAAGCAGTAGATTGGGAAAATGAAATCCAAAATTCTTGTTCTTCTTCTCTATGTATTATTATGTGGGTCTTTGATTTTATATTTTTAAATTTTTAATTATATATTTTGACTTTTGATTTTTAATTTCCTTTTCTTTTTAAATATATAATATAAGAATATATAAGCTTATAAATACATTATAAGAAAAATATAATTATAAATGATACTAAAAATAAATAAAATTACAAAAAAATGTTTTTGGGTTTTAAACTTTTTACTACTATTTTTGTGATTTTTGGATAATTTTTGCTAATTTTTATACGATTCTAAAGTAAAAATATCCCAAAAGAAGGATTAAATAAGTAGGCTAAATTATTTTGGAAGTTAAAAATAAAAAAAAATTATCTTAAACTTCGAAATCAATTTAATATATAGTAAACAGTATAAAATTTTATAAAATAGAAATGAGTATTTTTAGTATTTTGAGAATTTTTTATCATTTTATAAATAATTTTGGAGCTTTTAATTTTTTTTGTTTTTCTTTTTTTATTTTTAGAGATTTTTGTTGTGGAGTTAGAAAATACAATAGTAAATACAATATTTTTTATGAATTTTTCAAAAAGTTTTTATATTTTTTTTGGTAATTTATAGGTTAAACATGAACAAAAACATTCTCTTTTATTTTTTATTAAATATTTAAAGTACTTAAAATTAAAACGCAAAATATGGCTGAATCTAGAAGCAAGTAGACACTTAACCTTATTTTTTTCCAGATTTTTTTGAGTATGGATGATATTTTTAATAAATAAAAAATATTTTATAAAAATTAAAGAACTAGTATGGGCACATTTGTAATTAAAAATAAATTCAAGGTGCTTTCTGAAAAATACCCAAAATTTTGTAACTAATAAGGTAAATTTTATTATTAAAACTAAGTCCAAAAAGGCACAAGGGCCTTACTGCAAAATATCACTGATGAATATGGAATTCATCACTCTAAATCTCATTTATTAAGCTCAAATCCCTTAAAATCAACAACAATTCAGCATCTATTATGCATAATTAGCATTCATGCATGTTTTCATAATAATGGCATCTTAGCACAAGTTTCTGCACAAAATAAGAAGCCAAAAATCTTAGCCAAAAATGACCTATAAATAGCCTAACTTCCCAGATTTTTAACTCATTCATACTAACTCCGAATGACCCAAAACCACTTCCACTATATACATCTCACTAACAAGAATAAAGGAAAAATACAAAAAAACTAACCCAAATAAGTGGACCAAAAACCCAAACCCTAGTTTCAAGATTTCCAGACTAAAAACCTCATATCTTCCTCATCCAGCGTCGGATTGAATCCTACTCACTTTTGAACTAATATACATTCAATTACCTTCAAAACAAGACCCAGTTCAAGTGAATCGGAGCTCATATGTAAAAGTTGGGTTTTGGGCCTCTTTTGTATATTGTTTATTTTAGCGGTTTTTTTGACTTATTATTTTATGTACATATTTTATCAATTTATAAAAAAACCAAAAAAATTAGATTAATGTGTAATTAGTTATCTTGATTTATCATATTTTTCCAGATTTTTATCGAGTTTAAAAATGACATAAAAATTACAAAACCCCAAAATCAAGGTGTTCTATGTACATGGGATACCCCAAAAAATACCACTTTGTGCAAATGATTGAATTTGGTTTTGTTATATTCTGTAAAGTTATAGATCTCATCGAGACGAGCAATTTTCATGAAGAAACTTTTTCGATCTGAGGTCGTTTACTATTTTTTCTTGATTTTACAAGATAATTATATTTCGAATTTTCTGGTGCTGACACGTGGCCGCACCTGGTGCCGCCATGTGTCAGCTATTTTTGAGGTTTTTAATATTCATTTTATTAAAAAAATATAAATAAAACCGCACGTGCGAGGCTCGTGCCTCCCAGGCACGTGCCACGCACGTGCACTCGCCTTAACACCCCCCAGCCGCCACGTGGCTCGCTAGCGACCGTCCGATCTCGGCCGATCTGACGGCTGCTGGTCTTATTCCTCCCAAGCATCTTTCCCCTTTGGGAGTGGCGCCGACTTCCCATCTCCTGCGCCAATTTCACTGCGTCGCCCGCGCGTATCTCGCGCCGCTGCCATCAGATCCGATCCCTCAAATCTCGCGCCACTACGATCCGTCCCCGATCTCTAAATCGCGTCGCCATCCCAATCTCCCCTCCTTCCATCTCCGGCCAAGAACCCTAATCCTATAAAACCCCCATCACCGTCCAACCTTCAACCCATCCATCGATAGCTCAAGCAGAGCCCGGTGGTGACAACATCAGGGCCCGCCGTCGATGAGATCCGAGGTCATCCAACCTCGTTGTAGGACCACGGCACACCCACCTGCCGTTGCTGCGTTGCTCCGCCCCTTGGCGTCGAGCCAACGACATCGACAATGCACCAACCCCGCCTCCGCAGTCGTCTTCTACCTTCATCGACCGTCAACGCCCTCCGACCGCCGCAGGAGGCGGTGCCTCTCTAGTTACTCTGCCATCTCCGATCTCCATCGCCTCCAGAGGCACGATCGGAGCCCATCACCGCCAGGAGCTCAACGTCCTCAGCCTCGACGTCATCTTCCACGTCAACGCCACCTCCTGGCTGGAGCCAGGAGTCGCCTTCATCGACCCCTTCCGCCGTTGAGCCTACAGCCCACCTCCGTTCCTCCCTCGCAGCGCCGGGCACATAGCCCGAGACCCCAGTACGTGCTTCGCGCGTGCGTGGGGGACTTCATCCAACAATAACCCAGGTCACTTGCTCCGCACATGACCGTGGGTAAACTGCACAGAGCACCCCCGAAGACCCCCAATTTACGCTCCAGTCCACCGACCATAGGGCACGTGCATAGCACGTGTCCCTCTGGGAATTTTGCAAGAACGCTCCCCCAGTTATTGGTAATTGCATCTAGGCCCTTCTGCATTTTTATTTATTTTTATTTAAATTGCAATTACACCCCTGTAATCCCCTTAGTTTTTGAACCTCTTCTCTACATTAATATTTTTATCCAAAAATAGCGTGATGTTCCTCAATTAATTCTCTACATTTTGACATATTGTGGGTATTTTTGTGACGGATGGTTAATTAATAATTAATTATTTTGTTAAAATATGTATATTTTGCCCATTTCTTGCCCTGAAATTCATAATTGATTAACATTTGCTCTTAAAATTCCCAAAAAATCATATACTGTAGAGTTAATTGTGCTTGAATTGTGCCCAAAAAGAGTTACATTTGCATTCATAGTTTGCCCTGTAAAAATCATTTTGCATATTTCAGTGTTTAATTTTTAATAGTTATTAGATCTCACATTTTCTAGGATTAGGATTTTTCTTAGATCAATCACCTAGTGATAGATCTTAGATAATTTTATTCCTTGAAAATAATTAGGTTTAATATTTATTATAATTAAATATTGAAATTCATTTTGTTTGCATTTAAAAGTTCATAAAAAAATCATATTGCATCCAAAATTTCAAAAAAAATTACAGTGCATTCATTTCATCATCTTTTAATTGTATCCAAATTTCGTATTTTTCGGACATAGTTTGAACGTATTTTACATTTTAGTCCCTAAAATAGGCTGAATTTGCATTTTGCACCCTTTATTGCATTGAAAATTCCAAAAGAAAGACTGCCTCGAAAACCGCGTACGATTTTTGATAGACTTAATTCTAGGTTGTTCCTTTGCCTCCTTGTGATCGACCTAGGGACTTGCCCAAGTAAAATAAACATAAAACCACACTATTAAAAATTGATATATTATTTATGGTTATTTTCTTGACTGTTTCCGATTGCCGCCTATAACACACGACTAATCATTCTTTAAACCGAACGATAAAAATAACATTTGAACTCGGCATTTTCGGATCCGTCAATCACCTCATGTGGGACAACACATGAGGTGACGTGTCCAGGATCGAAGTGTCATTAAAGATAAGCACATGGTCTGACTTGCAAATTTCACAAAAATATTAGGATATGAAAATAAATTATAGGACTAAATTATAATCTGCAAATAGTGAGGGTTAAATATGCATATCATTACGCGGTTCGGGATCCCTTGTGTTCTGATATCAGACGGGGGTAGCCACTTCATCAACGACAAGGTAAGAGCACTTGCTAACGAATTCTGTATAGACCATCGGGTTGCTACTCAGTATCATCCTCATACGAATGATCTAGCCGAGGTCTTGAATCGGGAGATCAAGACGATCTTACAAAAGGTTAGGCCCAGACTGAAAGGATTGGTCGCATCTTTTGGACTCGATTCTTTAGGCATATCGAACATCTTTCAAAACTCCATTGGGAGCATCTCCCTTTGGTCTTGTTTATGAAAAGCCATGCCACTTACTTGTTGAGATCAAGCACAAATCCTTGTGGGCAGTGAAAGAAGTGATTTTTGGTCTAGACGATTCGGGAGATCAGAGGCATACCAAACTGGCAAATCTGGAAGAGTTGAGAGACCAAGCCTTCACGCGTAGCCTTCATTACAAAGAGCGGATGAAAGAGTGGCATGATTCTCACATCAGCCACAATCAGTTTGAGCATGATCAGAAAGTATGGTTATTCGATGCGAGACTGAAATTATTTTCAGGGAAACTTCAGAGTAAATGGAAAGGCCCTTACATTGTCAGAAAGATGTACGACAACGATAGCATCGATATATCTTAGTTGTCATCTGAATCTACCTCTCGAGTCAACGTTCAATGGTTGAAACCCTTTCTTGATCATGAACCGCCGACCGTTGAGGTTGCCCCAATCTATTTTTAATGAGATGATCTCTTCATTTTTACACTATGCATCTCATACCTAATTTGCAAGGATCTCTTGTATATATTTTCAATTTTATTCTTTCCCTTCCGTTCGTCTTACATCCTTAGGTTTTTCTAGAATTTTGTTATACTTAGGATGTGCTCTATCCTAAGTATAAGGGGGTGTAAACACCTTGTTGTTCGCATCGTTCTGTTCGACTACCACTGTTGTTTCTTATACTTAGGGTATGCTTTACCCTAAGTATAGGGGGGGTAATCTCGAACATTTTTCCTTTTTTGATCATCGTCGGTTTTTGTATCATCTGCTTCCTCGCTTGTCACTCACTTTTTGATCTTCGTCTCTATACTTATGTATATTTTACCCTAAGTATAGGGGGACAAATCGAGCCGTTGAGTTGTGTACATTCTCTTGACCTCGATCATCTTCGATTTTGAGTCTGCTATCCTTAAGATTACTTGATCCTAAGTATAGAGGAGATGATCGACTTCTATTCGTTCATTTGTTATTCTTTGAGTGATTGTAGTACAGATTCTTTTCACCGATCTATACTTAGCCTGATTTGTGTCTTCTTTTGCCGCTTCTTTGGTCACTATGAGGACATAGTTCACGCTAAGTATAGGGGTGTGTTGTATATATATATTGTATACATACTTTAGAAGCATTACTCATACTTTATCGTATTTTTAATAATAAGGTTTCCTAAAAGTATGGCATATTTTGGGTTTTTAAAAGCCGCGAGAAAACCGTAAAAATATCTTATAAAAATGGTTTAAAATTTGTCTATAAAAAATGTATGTAAAATTCTTTGATAAAATCCTTAAAAATTGTAAATAAAACACGTGTAAAAGTATAAAAGCCATATAATTATGTATATAAAAGTTGTATAAAAATCATTTGTAAAATGTACATAATTCGTGTGAAAGTTGTGCAAATTGAATTAATCCACTATTTTAAAAAAATCATAAAAAATTAAAAGTTTAAAATTCAATAAAAATTTACAAAATTCTTTAAAAATCACTTAAAACATTTAAGCCGAAAAATCTACCTCATTAAAAAAATTATTGCGTTCATTCGCATTTTTCAGAACAAGTTTGATTCTTAAACCGAATGGATCTAAGTCCGAGAGATGGAACTTGGTTTATGGCTTAATCAATTTAATTCTAAAGGAACTTTATTTGGAATGAGAATTGAGACTCTTTAGGTCTTGTAGACTTAACTCTTTGGGTTCCATGAGACCGTGTTCGGAATTTAACTTGAAAGTGCCTAAGTAGGACCCCTGGTGTCATCCGTTAAACTTTTCTTCATTTGAATCAATTTTGAACTCAAGCACTATGCACTTAGCCCGACTTGCATGGGGCAGCGAAGGGCAATCCATTTTGGTGGTACGTTTACATCCTTGTCCGGTGGTGATGAGGTCTTAAGACGGGAAAGATTGGGGTTGAAATAAAGCTTCGGATGAGGGAAGGATCTGCTGGCAGAATTTTTTCCCAGACCCCAAAAAATGGGCGGAATGAAAAGATGCTATATCAGTCAAGGCACAAAAGACATATGCAGTGCAACAATTATCTCTACCAAAAAGAAGATGAATACATCAAATTTTAAAATTGACCACGATGGTTCGAGATTCAGGAAAGCCTGCATGTCTTCGTGGAGACTTGGCTAAACTGGTCAAGCTTCACAGGAGATGTGATTACACCAATCACACTCCAGTTCTCTTCTCCTTCTTCTACCTTCTCTCTTACTCGATTGTGGACACAACACAACCTGACCTTAGAAGGAAATACATCCCTCCTCGAGGACTGAGCTATTGGATGAGGGCCCAATGGGAGCGTGTAACTAGGATGGGCGGTTTCTTCACTTCTCTAGAGTGGGAAGAGCTAAAACCTTTCACACACAGTACATATTGCTTTCAAAGCCGAAAAATTTGCGTGATGGATAGGTGGATCTGAGTTGGCTGTTGAGGTAAATCTAGATAAGGATTTGTGGAACTTGAGGGTTGTCGAGGCTTAAATCCTAATTCTAATAGAGTCCCAATACACTAATAATCCAAAGGTCTGAGTCCAAGCTCTAGATTTCGAGTGAAGTAAGATTCGATTTAAAGAAACAAATATGTTCAAAGTTCTTTTATTTTCCTTTTTTCTTTTTTATTTTTGCTTTCACTTATTTATAGAATAAGTGTTTGCTAAGGGACTAGCAAAGTTAAAGTATAGGGGAATGATGAATCCGTGATTCATCGTCTTTATTCTTTCATTTTGGCTAAAATCCTTGGTAAAATACATGTAAATAATCAGTAATTCTAACTAATTAACATTCTAACCACAATTGTTAATATTATATAATTAACAATTAATTTAACTAAAATAAAAGAATAAAAATAAAAATAAAAATAAAAGAAAAGAAGGATGCATATATATATATATATATATATATATATATATAGACTGATCCTAACCCCGAGACCAGGTCAACATTTGACCGGGTCGACAAAAGAAATAAGTAAGGGGAGATAAGGATCTTAACCTCTAAAAATATCAAGAAAATAAAGATCAAAAATATAATTTACCCTTTTTACACCATATAAATACTTCACATATTTTATTTAGCATCAAGAAGACCTCGAATCAAAACAATTCTTTTGTAAAAAATTGTTCATAAAAATATATATTATTTTATAAAAATATCAGAAAAATATTTTTGAAAAAAGTAATTAACCGTATGAGCCGTAAAAACCGCAAAAGCCGACTTCTGAGGTTCATAACTATTTATATAAAACTCCAAAAGGGCCAAACTCACTTTTAAAATCCGTTTTATACTTAATACTATTTATTAAAAATATCATAAAAGTATTCAGATAAAATCGATGAGTTTTTCCTTTTTGGACCCGTTGTATATGTGTACTATATGTAGAATCTTTATGGGTTTTTAATTAAATAACCGTAAATCCGATTAACTTAATTCTTTTTCCTAAAATCTTCTAAAATTATATATAAAAATATAATTAAGTCAAAATACAAAAAACCCAAAATCTCGAAGCCACTACTTTTTTCTTTCGAAACTCATAACTCGACCATATGAATTCTGAATTGAACAAACTCAGTCCCAAAAATCATATTTTCAATTATATACAAAATGACACTAGTTTCGCTAGAATCAGAGTTAATACAAAAAATAAAGTTTTCAGATCCATATTAGTATAATTGTACAATATACCTTAATCTATTTTATTTATTTATTTAATTAATTTATTAATAATGTTATCTAATTTATAAAAAATATTACAAATTAATCAACTACTAATTTATTTACAATTTATATCCACATTATTCTTGTATTTAATTTAATATATAATGTATTTATTTAGTATTCATGTATTTGTATAGTTCTTTTTTTGTCTCTTCCTTGTTTTGTCTTATTCATCTCATTTATTCTTCTCTTGCCATGTGTCACTTTCTCATTGACCATTTTTCTTCTCTCTCCTCTCATTTCTTCTTTCCCTTCTCCTTCTCCTAGGTTTTCTTCTCAAAACCATCGCCTCCCCTTCTTCTTCTTCTTCTTCATCGGCCAATAGCCTAACGGCCCGACCATTGGCCGTTTACCCAACGGCCCTTGCTTCCCGTCACCGTCGGGCGGTGACTAGCTCGCTCCTTCCCTATTTATAGCCGCCGACCCATTTTCAGAAACAAAATCCGCCATTTGTTCCTCCCACCTCCCCGAGTTCCGGTGTGAGATCGAGAGAGTGGGTGACAGACGCCTCCGGCCACCGTCGAGATAGTGGTAGAGCGAGGGAGGAGTGGCGTGATCATCGCCGGAGCAGAGCTCTGTTCCTCCGTGCATCGAGCTTCCGACCTCCGCCGATCGTCGAGGCAAAGGCCCGTGGAGTTCCTCCGAGCTCCCCCTCCCCAGGCGTCGACAACACCGTATTCCTTCCAGGTTAGTTGTTCTCTTCTCGCATATTCCTCTACCCTCCTTCCTCTCTTCTCTTCTCTTCTTTTCTCTCTCTCTCTCTCTCTCTCCTATCAATCCCTCTCTATTCTGTCCACCTGTCTTCTCAATCCCTATAATCACATTCGATTTTTGATTCCAATCCAAATTCACCAATTCACGTTGCATATTCAATTTCACTTGTTTTCTCCCTACGGTCTGATCATTCCAAATCCCTTGAATCTGAGTTAAAACCATCTTCATCACCCCTTTGTTTAAGGACACTGGTTCGTTTATGTCCTATTGTCCTAACATCTTGTCGAGATTCGTATCCTCGAACCTATATATTAATTGCAGGTATGAAACCTTCGATCTAGAGAGTTAAAACGGAATCACTGTTACGATCAGAGCACTGGACGTGAGGTATTCGTGGATTAGCTACACGGAAATTCAAAGAGCACTGTAAATCGGACTCAATTAAGCAATTCTGGAGATCAACCTACGAAACCACCTAGAACCGTGGTTGAAGCATATCTGATCTGTTATCGGAGGTTGGAGGAGCATTGGTCCGAATTGGAACTCAATCCATTCAGGGGAGTTTGAACCGTAAGTCGAATCACCGCTCACGAAGAGCAGCAGTAGTTGTGGGAGATTGACTGATACTTACTCGATCAAAGCCGAACATCTTGCCACCGCCTGGACCTTCATCGAGCCACTTGAACCAGTCGTGCATACATAATCGCAACACCGCACCGGTATACCTCGTCGTCGAGTCACTCGATTTCACTTGAATTCTGTTCATCTGTTGTAGGTTGTCGTCTATCAAAGCATTCGTCTGAGATCTGTCAAGTTTGACCGGTAACCATCAATGGAAGAGGCCAACAACCAGTACTTTGAGCGGCACGAACCTTTGAAGCAGATATGTGATCCGATCGCGGATACTACTTGAATCATCTAATATTGTATTCAACATAAATCGGAGAACAGTACACATTTCTCTAAAATCCATCATAACCCTCCAATCAGTTGAAGACATTGGAATATAGCCACTGGGTTAGCCACTGGGTTGGAGTTATTTGGGGGATAAAAGTAACCGTACGATCTGAATCTGACACTTCCAGATTCATGCACGTGTCACAACAAAATCTCATCAACCGCCCCACCACTTACCACATAGTTTAAAGTGTCTTGTGCGCGTCACGTGTGCTCAGAGATTTTTCGGGAAATTTAGAAAAAACCCTTGATCATGTTATCTCTGACAGGTCTTTTAGGGTGTTATTCAAGTGATCAAAACTTGACTTCCACAAATATTGCGTGCAAGCCCCTCTGTAGTTTGATATTCCATACGTGACTCTAGGTAGCAGATCCATCACGTGAAGCTAGGGCTGTCAGGAAAGCTCGAGCTCGATGAGCTTAACTCGGGCTCGACTCGTTAAGGGCTTGCAAGCCGAACTCGAAACCTTAATGAGCCCAAGCTCGAGTTGGGTTCTATGGCTCGTTAGTTTATCGAGTCGAGTTCGAGTTGGCCATTGTTCAACTCGGAAACTTGACTCGACGGCTTGTTTTCCATCTTAATAAAAAATAAAAAAACATATATAGCGAACCTTCCACATTGAGTTTGATATACAATAGAGGTTAACATTTTTTGCCCAAAAAGCTACAGAAAAGAGTATAAAAAATCAAAATTATAAATTCCATTTGCATAATTTAATGTATAAAATGAGACAATGACTCAGTAAGAAGTTCATGAGCCTGCTCATTTTGATGCTCATGAGCTAGCTCAGAAACTCATGACTCGATAAGAGGCTTGTGAGTCAGCTCATTTTGACGCTCGTGAGCCAGCTCAGAAACTTGTGGCTCGATAAGAGGCTCGTGAGTCAACTCGAACTCAATGAGTTTGAGCTCGAGTTAGCGATCCAGAGCTCGGCCCTTATCGAGCTCGAGTTCGAGCCATAGATTTCTTATCGAGTTCGAGTCCGAGTTGAGGCCAACTCGGCTCGTTGAACTCGATAGACACCCCTACATGAAGCAACGCATGATTCCCAAGGTGGTTAGCGTGCATGCCCATATAGATTCTACATTTTCATATACTCCCATAACTTTCATTTTATTACAAACAGATCCATGTACTATATATAACTACCTATAATAGTATATAAAATAAAAACAAAAAATAAAATATAGAAATCTAAAAAATTATATAAAAAACACCTTTAAAATCCAATAAAAATTATCTTTAGTATTTTTTACTACATTTTCATAATAAACCAAAAACAAAAATTAAATATTAAAATCAAGAAAAAAATACAAAATTCATTAAACTTCAAAAATTCATAACTAAATAAATAAAAATACCCCCAAAAGACACAATATATCAATTTAAAGATAATTTAACTACTTTCTAATAAAAATAAAAGGAAAATATTTCGCTACTGTTTACTATCATAAAAATCAGAAAAACTTTATAGGTTTTCAATAAAAATACAATTTTTCATCTTTAAAAAATAACCAAAACACATAAAAATTCTAAAAACCTTTAAAAATCCATAAAAAGTTAAAATAAAATAAAGCATAAAAATAATAAAATAAAAATCAAATAAAAATTAAAAACATTTTCTAAAATAAAAAATTATAAATTACATAAAAATCACCAAAACAATATAAAATTCTTTAAAATTGAAATAAAAAATCCAGAAAATTCTTTAAAAATAAACTAAAAATTAGGAAACCTTTTACCTTATGCAGTCTATAGTTTACCCTAGTCTACAATAGATTGCCTCCATGAGTTTGACAATCCCGTGCTTAACCACTATACACTTAAGTTTAGGAGTATAAAAATAAAGAAGATTAACTAATCATTTATCTTTTCTGACAAAATCCACCTGGTCGATACAACGACCGCGGTATTTTCTCTATTGCTTTTGCAGGGATAATGAAGCAGGTCGGGTGACGTGTTTTTCAGGTCCCAAAACCTAGTTTTTGTATATTAACTCTGATTTTAGTGAAATCATTTTTATTTGATATATAATTTTATAAAACGAACTTTAAATATGAATACATTCAATTTCAGAGTTTATATGGTTGAGAATTGAGGTTTAGAGGTTCGGCTTTATGACTTTTTGGTTTGGGAATTTATTGGTATTTATTAATAATTAATTTTTTGTTATATTTTTATTTTTTCAAACTTATTTTTATAAATATTTTAGAAAAATAATTAAGTTAAATATAATTAGGAATAATTTTATAGAAAATGAAGAAAATTTATTAACATATAATACATATATACAAAGGGGTCTAAACGCCAAAGCTCACACAATTTATTATACAACTTTTTGGTATTTTTAATAAAAAGTATTCGTTATAAAATGAAGTAGAAAAGTAAGTTTGGTTAATTTGGTATTTTTTTATAAATAGTTATGAACCTTAAAAGACAACTTTTACAACTTTTTTGATTTTATGTAATTATTTATTTTACATTAAATATTTTTTCTTATATTTTAAAAGTTAATATTTATTATTATAAACAACTATGATGAGGATGATATTTTTATTTGGAATTTTTTAAATGATAAAAAATAGGTCATATATATACGATAAAAAATGTGTAATTGTACATTGGTACTCTTTATTTTCTGATATTTTTATATGTTATGAATCTTATCTCCACCTACTTGTTTATTTTATCTACCAAGTCAATATTGACCCGATATCGAGGTTAGGATCAATCTGCACATATTTACATATCTTAATCATTCGTCTTTTATTTCTCTTTATCTTTTTTATTATTTTATTTTGGATAAAATAAGTGTTAAATATATAATATTAATAAATGAAGTTAGATTGTTAATTTGTTGGAAATAGTGAATACATGTATTTTACCAAGGATTTTAGCCAAAATGAAAGAATAAAGAAGATGAATCATGGATTCATCATTGCTCGATTGGACTTGTCAAACACCGTAGAATAGACACTAGGTATGTCACACTTCAAACTTATCAATAACCCTTTGATCATATGATCAACATCGATCTATCACGACTATTCTCAATGATGGAGCTTATGCATGCTCGGTATTAAGCTGCTCTTGACCTGAAACACCTCTTGGGGATTCAAATGCATGAGATGCTCTCGTTCCATGTGCTATGCTTCTAGATGAGTAGTGTTGACCTGTAGATGAACCACAGCTCAAGTTGAATTGACTTTGCTCAAAAAGTAGAGAGATGGTGAATGGGGAAACTACCAGATGTGGATGACCAAGCTCCAGAACACTGGCCACCGTGCATGATAGATGTGATCAGATTGTGAAGGAGAACGGGAAATGAGGGGACAATAGAAGGATGAAATGATCCTTGTGATGGTTTTCGATAGCAAAGCTGATGAAAACAATAGATAAGAGATAGATCAAGAGGAGAATGGATTGATCAAGGGGAGAATAAAAATAAGAAGGGAAAACAGAGTGAGATCTACTCTATCTTGAAGTAGATGGATTATGAATCACCTAGGATGGAGGTCCTGGGACGTCAGATCATGGCTTCGATGTGATGGCGGATCACAGGGGTAATGCAACGAAGTTGTTTCTGCATGTCGATGATGAGATCTCATCCTCCTCCTCCTTTCTCACCACGATGATGGGAAATGAGAAGTTGTCACCTCACTTGAATCTCCCTCAATGCCCACCTATTAAAGGATGGGGTAAATGACAGATGTTTGAGCTCAACGGAGGTGGAGGTCCTCAAATAGGCAATCAAAGAAGGAGATGGGTATCAAAGGGGGCTGGCAACGGTGTGGGTGATCCCACAAGTCTGTTAGGCAAATAGAATGGAGGGATGTCAGATGAAGAGGGGATGGAGAATAGGGATGAGAAGGAAGAAGGAAGAAAAAGAAGAAAAAATAAACAAAAGAGGAGGAAGAGGAAGAAGGAGGTTGAAAATTCAACCTCTCCTTTCTCCCCAACCAAAAGCCGCCATGTAGTGGGAGAGAAGAAAAGAAGAAAATGATGAAATAAGAAAGAAGACAAATTAGAATTATACATTAAATATATACAATGTAAATGAGTAAAAAATAATAAATTAATTCTAAAAATAATATAAATGTAAAATTGTTAATTAGTCAATAAGTATATTAATTATGAATGTCATTAAATTAAATAAGTTAATTTAATTAGTTAAATAATATAAATAAGGTTAATTTATAAGCATACTTATATAAATAAATTTAAATAGTTTTAGTTACTTATTTTTTCCAAATAAGTTCTGTATTTTATGTTTTATTAGTATAATATTTATGAGGATTATAAATATATATTCATTGTATTTTTATAATAATATTTAATTGTTTAAATAAATAGTTATATATATAAAATAGGTACACTACATATATATATATACATTTATTTTGTTTATTTTAAGCTTTAATAATTTTTATTCTATACAGATATTACAAAATAAAAGAAAAATAATATCAAATAATGGGAAAATCTAAATAATAAAATAATAATGGAGCAATATACAGTTGAACAGATACCATAGTACCCTAAAAACGTGTTATTTACATATTAACTCTAATTTTGATGGAATTACTTTTATTTTAAATATATATTATTCTAAATACAATGAAAGTGAGTTTGGTGATTTTTAAGTTCATATGGAATAGATATTTAGTTTTGAATTTGTGTTTTACGGCCTTTTATTCTGAGCGTAGCATGATATCTACATACTAAATAATTTTGATTATATTTTATAAATTAATAATTAGTTTATAAACAATTTTGAAGAAGAAAGTGTTTTATTTTGAGGTGCTATGAATGATAAATAAAATAGATGATTATATCGACATGATGAATAATATGCATATTCATATTTGTGGTATATATTCTCAGATATTTTTATAGATTAATATCATGATCTTCCCTACTCATTTATCTTATCGATCAAGTCAATGTTGATATTGAACTACATACATATTTACATATTTACAACATTCTTTCTTTTATTTTTTTTCTTTTTTTTAATTTTCGATGAAACACGTGTTAAATATACAATATTAAAAATTGGACTTATATGTTAGTTAATGAGAATTAAGTGATATTAACATGTATTTTACAAAATATTTTGACAAAATTAAAGAATAAAGGATATGAATCCTGGATTCATCACCTAGCCATCCAATTTTGTATAAGAGAATGACAAATCCTAGGATCTTCTCTACACAAG
This sequence comes from Ottelia alismoides, assembly GCA_037367405.1. NCBI lineage: Eukaryota > Viridiplantae > Streptophyta > Magnoliopsida > Alismatales > Hydrocharitaceae > Ottelia > Ottelia alismoides. The sequence continues at coordinate 382,079 of JAZKJV010002196.1, read as the reverse complement.
TCGACACTCAAATTGAAGCAACAAAACTCTCTCTCTCTCTCTCTCATATACGTCCCAAATCTCCTCTTTTTAAACCCCAACAGTCATCCCCTATGGGATTTCGTGAGAACCCCGTCGTTGTCGCGTTGTCATTATGCTGCCGGATATACTACTTGTGGCTCTCCGTCTTCTTCAGTGCCACATGCTCGTGAGAGGAATCAGGAGGTTCTGCGCTCGAATCATCAACTCGTATTGCAGGAAGCATGTGTCTCATTGAAGAACCACCACCCGATGACTTCTTTATTCCTGCAAAAAGAGATAGAAACAATTTCACAGTCATTGTATCAATCGAGTGAGTTTTGTCAGAAAAGATTAAGATGAATTAACCTTATTTATTTTTATTTATGTTCCTAAACTTAATGTATAACGGTTAAGCACGAGAGTGTCGAACTCAGGAGGCAAACTGTTTAAACTAGGGAGAATCGGTAGAAAAGCTTTGGCTTTTGGGTTTCTTAATTTTATTTTTTAATGATTTTTTATTTGAATTTTATTTTGTACTTTTTATGTTTTTAATTTGTTTTACTGTTTTTATGGATTTTATAAGGTTTTTTAGAGTTTTTATGAGTTTTGTATCTATAAGGTAAAAAAATGAAATTTTTCTTAAAAACTGTGACGTATTTCTGATTTTTAAGATAGCAAACAGTATCAAAATATTTTTATTTTATTTTTATTGGAAAGTAGATAAAATTCCCTTTCAAACGGTATGTTTTGCATTTTTAGAAGATTTTTAGTTATTTATTTACGAATTTTTGAAGTTTTTGTGTATTTTATATTTTTTTATTGATTTTGTTATTTGATTTTTATTTATTTTGGACTATTATGCAAAATATGGTAAAATATAGTATAGGTCAATTTTATTAGATTTTTTAAAAGTATTTTGATATTTTTAACGGTGTTTTAATATGTTTAGAGTATGTATAGTATATTATATAAAGTTCCAAGGGTACAGGTGTAATTATACTGGAATCTGGGGATTGCGCGTATAAATGTCAGGAACTCGCATGTGCGCATATGCTTGAGGAAATGTGCGCAATAGCAGAAACTGTGGGTAGCTTCTCCGCAAAATGCCTAGCCGATGCGAGTATCAGGAACTGCCCTGAACGCCAAATCAGAGAATACGGGGACCTCGATGCAAAGTTCTTACAAATATCCCCGTTCGCACGTGCACCGAGTAAAACGCAGAGCGGTGGGGCGGTTGTTTATTATGGACCGTTGATCTTCGGATGATCAACAGTTGAGGCTATCTATGCGTGGAGAAATCTAACACATCCGATCATTTGGGATCATATTCGAAAGCTCATGTGCGGATACGGACGTTCAAATTGAACCGATTGAATCGTAGCTATGCCTTTAGGGAAGAAGATTATCCTTCCTATTCTGAAAAACACGATGACATGGAGGCGTTATCTGAAACTATTAATCTGTCAAGTTCCCAGATCGACTTGATAATAAGATATCTCTCCTCCAAATGCGTCGCGATCTATTCCAGGTACTTGATTTTGGACTGTGTTTGTTATGAATCCAGAAGAGGCTCACTTCTAGGATGGTAATTCTTAGGTGTGAAATCAATATTGTTCTTCCGCTGGTAGTGAAATTAAGCACCTCCAGATATGCCCTAATTTCCAGCAGATGTTAATAAAGGTAACTCCAGATGTTACGTTCCGAAAATGCTTCAAACAATACTTCAATCTGAAATCTCAGGTGCTGATCACGCTTTAAACGGCGACCATTGATGTCAGGTGATGGCTCCGTTCATGATGCTGCTGTGTCGGAAGCCGTGGATCTCGATCGACGGACATGCGACCGCATGTAGCTTTGTTATTTAGTGAAAGCTCCGAATCTGATAGTGATGATACAATCCACAATCTCCGCCGATCTCACAGTTGTTAAAATCAGATCCAGTTAATCCGCGCCCTGCAAATATTTATGCGACTCCAGAGCACATCTCGGTCGAAATGTAAGAAAGGATCTAAAATTCTGATATAGTGTCCGAGATGATTAAACTATGGAGGGGAGGTATAGATTTGGATTTGAAATTGGAATGGAATCGAGGAGAGATGGATTTGTGATGTTTGGGATTTGAGTTGGAATGAACTTGAGAAGATAAATCAGAGGATTTGAGAGGAAAAATAGAAGAGATAGAAGGGAGAACAGAGAGAGTGAGTGACCTGGAAATTACGGATGGGAAGAGATGACGTGGAATCGCCCGGGAAGGCTGGGCTCCTCGGAGCTCCAGCAGGTTTAGTCTCTACGCCCGGCGGAGGCGGAGGCTGCTGCGCGGCGCGGCTCGAACCACTTGCCGACGGCCGATCTCGCCCAAATCTCTCTCTCTCTCTCTCTCGCGCGCGCTACAATGGGGTGACAGCCGCTGTCACCGACTAGCCTCCGGAGCTCACTGAGAAAAAGGTGGTGTTAATGGCAGATGGAATGGAAGTGGGGGTCCGGAGCTATTTATAGAAAAGGAGGGGTGGGGTCACCGGCGTGCGGTGAGGGGAACGACAGAGAAGGTGGAGAAACGGCCAACGGCGGGGTGGTTGTTCGGTTGGCGGGGTCGTTGGAGAAGAAAGGAGGAGGAAGGTGGTTGTTGGATTGGAGAGGAAGAAGGATCGGAGAAGAAGAAGGGAAAAGGGGGAAAAATAAGAGAGAGAGAAATGAAAGATCAACCAACAAGATGTTAACAGTAGAAAGAGACAAAATAGGGAGAAAGACAAATGAGTTATATACAAGTATAGGAATACTAAATAAATACCTCATACATTAAATTAAATAAATAAATAATTCGGATATAAATTATAATTAATTAAATTAAATAAAAAATTAATTTAAATAAATAAATGAAATATTACTTATTTCTAAATAAAAATAAAGGATTAATGTATTAAATAATAATATAAGTTACCACTTATTATACAATATACCAATATTGATCCGAAAAATCGCGTTATTCGCATAACTCCGATTTTAGCGAAATTAGTGTCATTTTGTCATAATTTAAAAATATAATTTTAAGGACCGAGTTTGCTTAATGGAGAGTTCATACGGCCGAGTTATGAGGCCCCGACGAAAAAAATAGCGGCTTCGGACCTCTGAATTTTATTAGTATTTTAAGTTACTTTTATTTTTATATTTTTATATAAATTTTAGACGATTTTAGGAAAAAGAATTAAGTTAATCGGTTTTACTGTTATTTAATTAAAAATCCGGTAAGTTTTTACATATAATACATATATACAACAGGTTCAAAAAGTTGAAACTGACCGATTTTATTTGAATATTTTCTTATTTTTTTTCTAAAATAATAAATATTTTTGTGAACAACTTTTATAAAAAAGAATGTGTTGATTTGAGTTGGTCTTGATGATAAATAAAATAGGTGAAATTTTTACAAGGTGAAAATGGATAAATTATATTTTTGATCTTGATTTTCTGAATATTTTTATAAATAAGGATCCTTATCTCCCCCTATTTATTTCTTTTGTCGATCCGGTCAATATTGACCTGGTCTCGGGGTTAGAATCAGTCTGTATATATTACATATTCATCCTTCTTTTCTTTTATTTTTCTTTTTATCTTTATTCTTTTATTTTGGATAATTTAAGTATTAATTATATAATATTAATATTTATGGTTAGAATGTTAATTAATTGGAGTTAGTGGATATTTACATGTATTTTACCAAGGATTTTAGCCAAAATGAAAGAATAAATGCGATGAATCACGGATTCATCACTCATCCCCACTCCTTTAAGTGCTTACTCTGTTAGATCAGACTTGAGACAGAATGTCTCTTTGTTTAGAGAAACGGAGATCATGATCACGCTAGAAGAAGTAAACCTAATACTTGTTTGTGTTCTAGATGAAATGACATGAGAATGGTTCTTATGTCATTGATTTCATTGAAATTTTTTAAATTTTCACTACCCTTACAACTAGTGCGACTAGTCGACCTATATCACATACGATACGATCTCCATAATTCTGTGATGCACGAGACGAAAACCCACCCATACACTTATCAATATAAGATTCATTCCGAAACATCATCGACAGACAGAAAACAACAACAACGAACCAACGATAAATCTTGACACCGAATGGATGGGATCATATTTCATCTTAAGTAGAGCAACATCAACACTTGCTTTCGAGGAAGTGGCTGCGCAAAGTAGCAACGCTTGCAATACTTTTCATTTAAATTACATATAATCATTACAGATTACTGCAGGCGATATAGTGCCGTTTGTTCTTGCTTGTGCATTAGCACATCGAGGCGTTAGGCTCTCCCCCGCTGTCGGACTGTATATCAATGTCTTGCAGGGTGATCCCCCTGCACCCTACCGACTCACTACATGCAATATCTACGCCCATGTGCTTCGATGTCGTCCCCACTACCTTGGTGAATGACACGTCGCTAATTTGAACTGCCGAGCTCTGCATGTCCATCGTGATCAAGAAATTAGCAGCTTATTGATAGATATGCACATGTTATATATGCAAGGACGTGCATCACGTCGATCATCACCTGATTTCTGCGACTGCTTGAAGGATAGTACTGGTCTATGTGAATGGGGACTGCTACGGACGTGACGTTGATGTCCATAAACGTAATCCCCTTGACAAAGCCGCAACCTCCCTGAAACAGCAGGTTCCATTTTATTATTATATATTACAAGTGAAAGTAGAGTCACCAGACTTGCCTGCCATGTCTTGATCCTCACACCATTTTGGGTTTTGTTGAACTGGCAGTGGATGACATGCACGTCCTGGACTTCCTCTTCCGAACCATCACGTCCCAGGCTCCCAATACTGCTCTCTCAGCCAGTTATAAAACACACAAATTAAACAGTACTTTTTTATACACACAGAAGTCAGTAAATACTCAATTCTGGAATTGCATGGAGAAATCAGCAGTCACATATTCATATGCACATACATAACATATAGATTGCAGACAATTACATACCGTTGATAGACGCATTCAAATTAGCACAGGATATGAAGGCCGGGCTATTAGCTTGAGCACAACCAAGAGAAACTGGTTTATATATATTTTCTAGAGATATGTTTAGGTACCTTATACCGTGACCAGGACCGCAGTAAGCATTGGTGATATTGACTGCTGATGTTCCACCTCCAATCGCTATGCAATCATCTCCTGTATATATTAATCTTCTCATCAGTTTTGCACTGTGGTATCTTCATGTGTATAATTATACAGTCCAGCTCAGATATATCTCGCATACGCCCAAGCATGTGTGCTGGATATATATAGATAATACGTGAGAGTATATTTGCAGACCTGATTCAATGTGGGGGTCGAGGATTACGACTTGCTGGCACTTGGAAATGTAGATGCCGTCCGTGTTGGGGCTGCTCTCCGGCGCCACTATGTTGATAGCCTCAATGGTGACTCCTACGCTTTCGTACGCCGTGACGTGCTTCCCTTGCGCATTGGTGAATGTCAACGACGTCAGCATAAAGTTGTTACAATCCATAATTCCGAACAACTGCAACAAAAAAGATCACATTCAATATCTGTGTCTTCGCGAGAATGCAGGAGGATATATATAAGCATGGATAAGTTCAGTAGCACTCACATAAGGAGCCTCGGAGCACTGTCAAACCATTGATGCCAAAGCCATGGTCGATCGCAATAAGTGGAACACAAACGTTAGCATCTTCCTCAAACATTCACGTCATGTAAGATCCATCTGTTTCTGTAATGTTTCCTGTATACCTACCTCCTTGCAAGACCACCAGGCAGAGCCTCGACCATCTATGGTGCCGTAGCCGTCGACGAGGAGGTTGTTGACATGGTTAAAGCTGATCCATCTGTCATTCCCTTTGGGTTTCCATGGGGTTGCTGGTGCCACTAGATTCCCTAGAATCTGATCGGAAGGCAGAAAGCTCGACAAGTTGAAGTTAATCTTTGCGTCTTGTATCTCAACTGCAAGCTATAAGATTACCTGAACGTGAATATCGGATTTGCAAGGTCCTGAGAAGGCCGTTTGGTTGATGAGGTAGGTCTTGCCTCCTGGGATTATGAGACTTGGAGAACAAGTATCCCCGCAGACAGCTTCCCACGCTTTCACGAATGCCTGTCATCGATAGGATTGTAAAGAGTTATCACGTCTCACGTATGGTACAAGTGTTAAGTTTACCATTCCAACTAAATTGGTTTAAAAAGAGAGAGATGGGGCTGTCCCCGCCTCATTGTAAAATATCATCGTATATTTTCATCAGAATTCGAAACTCCTATGTCCTCCATCCAAAGATTAATTTTAACGGTCTTAGTGTAATCGACCTATTCTGGATGGAGAACATAATCGTCTCTATTTTGAATGAAATTGTATTAACATATTATATGGATATATTGATGAAAATATATTGTGGTATTTTTCAAAAAAAACCAAAAAATAGGGTGGGGCAACCCGTTGGCTCCCCGCTAAGGGCAACCTCATTTTTCTCACTACATACATACATACATGCATGCATGTATTTCTTTTGATCTGTTTTTAATATAATATTTTTTGCGGTGGATCCCACCTTGGGACTCCACCCTCTATTCTAAAAAAATGTATGCAGTTAACTGGGGCTAACCCCAATGGGAGCCAAGTTAGATTCCCTCATCTCTTTTTTTTTTATATTTTTTTGTGTTATTTTTCAAAACACCAGGAGGGATTAATTTACATTAATAAGAGGAATACATGATTCAAATTTCGTGAAAACTCAATAATCCCAATCCGTCCATCTCGAAGTGGTTGATTTTAGCAATTCTGAGACAGGTAAAATTTGATACGCATGATGGATGGGATAAGAATCTCAAAATGTGTTGAAGTTTTAGTGAGAACATGTTGAGAAAAATGGGTGGCTCCCTGACGGCAGCCAACGGGCTGCGCTCGTGCCATTTTTGGATAATTGTTTTGAAAAATATCACCATCTATTTTCATCACTATATCCTCTAGTATGTCATTTCAGTTTTGTAAGAAACAGAGACTCATATGCCCCCTATCTAGAACATACAATTTTAACGGTCTCATTGTTATGCAATCGACTTGTTTTAGATGAAGGGCAAATGTATCTTTGTTTCTGATGAAATTAAAATCACATATAGAGGGATTTAATGATGAAAATACATGATGCTATTTTTCAAAAAAATAATTTCTGAAAAATGGGGCAAGAACATCCCCATTTTTTTCATGTGTGTGCATATATGTACATATATATGGGAGAAAATGGAGCCGCTCCGTTCCGTTCCATTTTTCGGTAATTTTTTATTTTTTGAAAAATATCATCATGTATTTTCATCGCTTATTTCCTATAATATAACAATCCAATTTCGTCAGAAATAGAAACTCTTATGACCTTCATCTAGAATATGCAATTTTTACGGTCTCAATAGTGTTGTAATCAATCTATTCTTTTTGTCGAAAAATAAGTCAACAACCTGTTGACTGCCCGAGGGAGCAGCCTCATCTCTCTATAAGAGCAATGGTTCGGACTACAGAAATTGTTTCTATTCGTTTATACTTTTACTTTGAAGTTCATTTATAAATATTAATGCATGTATTTCGATGTTGATATTGGAAAAAAGGAAAGTTCAAAGCGATTATATATTAATCGATATACAAATTTATCGATATACTTCGGCAAAGCAATGCCAGTTTTACAATTTAATTCAATGAGTTTTAATTGAAAAAAAAATCCCGACACATGCAAAGTTGGATCCTCTTTTTAATGAGAATATGACAAGATATATCTTTAATTTGTATAAACTAAATGGAAACAACTGTGCATAATTTAAGATGATATACTTGCAGTAATAAAACAAAGAAAAAACACGTTGCATACATAAGTTATATATTGAAGATATATTGCAGAATATGCAAAATCGGAGTGTACATTTCCTTCAGAATGTGCAGGGTGGTCATGAAATTCTAACACCATCTTAAACGTACAAATATTCAGTTGTTGAGTTATAAGTGTTTTCTTTTGAGTTATGATACCTTCTCTCTGGTCAAGATGAACAAAAAGAATAAGAAACTGATCGTATATGTACTCATAACCTATAAACTATTAATCCTTTACTTGCACAGTTTTGTGTCAAAACATAGATGCATGCATACGTATGTATGTAGGGAGCCGATCGTCTGTTGTAGCTCTCGTTGCAGATTCTGCAGTAGCGGCTGGAGCTGCTCGATTTTGATCGAGCGGTTCGCATGGATTTGCAGGGTAGGACCTCACAAAAAGTGCAAATCCTTGCGAACCGCTCGATCAAGATCGAGTGGCTCCAGCTCCTACTACAGAGTCTACTGCAGCAGGAGCTGCAGCAGAGAATCCTCTCGCACGTATGTAAATACCTGCGAGTCATCTGTTTCCCCATCACCAACTGCGCCAAAATCGTCGACAACGTACAACCCTGCCACAGCAGCCTGCGCCACAATCCACAGAAAAGCCAAGATTACGATCTCCTGCAAGCAAAACTATATATGTTTTAGAGTCCCAAATCTACACAAACAGGAAATGCGGAAAACTATTACACCATCCTCACCATATTACACTTGTAAAACGTGTTCATATCCATCAGGGGATATATATGAACAACCAGGTGTTGTGGTGAGCTTCACAGATTAGAACTCGTTTATATAAACTTTGGCAGCAAGGAAAATCACCGGTCGGTGTGTGAAGAGCATTCATAATTAATTAAGAGAAAAACTTTAATTAATGGTACAAGGTGTGCATGGGGATGAGATGAAATAAAGATGATGTCTCCAACTCATATCCCTTTCTGGACGATATGTATCACAGTTGTCTTTCTCTGATGAGATGATTCCAAGCGGGAAGGAAAGATGTGGCAATTCTTGCTTTTAGGAACTTGGCATTTTCAGACATATACGTTACCAAATTTATATTATCCGTTTTTTTTGCTTTGGATACTGTCCCAGACTCATTTAATATACCATTTATCAGGAGTGCATAAGGGGATGAGGAAGACATTTGGGCAGGGTTTTCAATTCATATTAGTACAATTTTTATGTAAATATCAATATTTTTTTAATATAAGTAGCTAGCAATTCCTAATTTTACAAAAAAAGAAATGGCATATGAGCGTAAAACAACAAGATATTTATTTCGTAATATATAGCAAGAAATTCTTAAATACATGGATATGCAAGAAGAATGAGCAATTCTATAGTTGGTATAAATAAATGTTCTTTTGAATGAATAATAAGAAGATCCAAATTACAAAGATATGCATGAAGATAAAGTAAATGTAAAATAGTCATAACTCATGTGCCGCTTTGGGATTCAGATTCCAAATCTGAACTTTTTCAAATGCAGATTTTTTAGACACAATCGTTATCCGGTCATACGATGAACTTGTTCTTAGGATTTAAATATAATAAAGTTTTTTAAGAAAAAAACAACCATTCATCATTTAAAATAAACGAGCACAAGAAGCATACACTAACCCTATCAACCAGAAAACCCAAGTATGTTATACATGCCAGCATAAGATGCTAATAAAAGTACCAAAAGCTTCTGTCCAATTTTTTGTGTGTGAATAAGACGAGGGTGACCTCCCGAGATGGGATTCACCTCAACAAGAATATATTAAAACATAATAAAGTGTACATTATCCAGTGGCACAGAACCGAGAGTTACAGTGGGTGAGTACATTCTCAGGGTAGAATCTTTGTTTTTAAAATTGAGATCATTCCTGCCAACCCAAATGACCCATAACACTGCAAAAGGGAGAGCACAACCATCTGTTGAATTCCCTCCCACTGACCGCACTAATCTCCAGAAATCCATAGTACCTCCTGGCGACAGCCACGGGATCCAACCTCCTTCCATTGTGGTCAGATGTCGAGCACCTGAAAAACAAATGATCTGCATCTTCAACCTGCTCTCCACATCTGTCACACCTCGTGTCCGGAATGCCCAAAAGTCTTCCTCTCCTTGCTTTATCGCACAGTCTTCCCCTTCCCAGACACCAAAGGAAGACCTTAACCCTGCATGGGATCTTGCTAGCCCAAATAATCTTCATATCTAAGCAAAGGTCTGCATCTAGGGCCTCGGTGGTCCCCTTGAATTCTTTGTATGTCTTCTTTGTTGAGAACCAACCATCCACCCATACAAAATGGTCCCTACCATAAGTGATGCAATCATGCCTCGGCAGTTCCAACTGCATCCTTGATAGCTCCTTTGATCGCTGGCTCGAGAGAGCGGACACGAACTGTGGATCCCAAGACCCTGATGTCCCAACTTGCATTAGAGAGCACTCCTTCGTCCTTGCTAAAGCAAAAAGCCTTGGAAATCTATCACTTAGTGGCCCCTCCCCCATCCAATCATTCTGCCAGAACTTGAAGCACTCCCCATCTCCAACCTTTGGTTTCATTCTCGGGGCCAACAAGGGTAGGACTTCTCGCACACCACCCCATAGAGGGGACTCGAACCGTACTTTCTCTGCCTCCAGGGAGCCTCGCACTTTGTATATCTCGCGCAAAAGTCTGGCCATCAACCTATCCGAATCTGCCCAGATCTGAATGACCCACTTTGCTAACAGAACTTTCTTCATGCTCGCGACATCTCGAATCCCTAAACCTCCTTCACTATGCGGTCGTGTCATCTCTTCCCAACCAACTAAATGCATACCTGATCTTTGTTGCTTTCCATCAGACCAGAAAAATCTCTTCATCATAGATTGATCTTCTTCTGGACCCCGATTGGCATCAATCTAGTGGAGAAAAAGAAGATAGGAATTGCTGACAACACATGCTTCAGAAGGATCAACTTTCCCCCTCTAGACAAGGTAACTGCCTTCCACCCCGCCAATCTGTCCAAATTTTAGCTTTCAAAACTCAGAACAATGTGTTTTTCACTAGTTCTTTGTTCATTTTGAAGAAAAGTAAATGATTATGCGTTCGTAGTGGTAATGCACAAGATTGAGTTTTTAAAAGGAAAAGGATGAGTCTCGAGACTCTTGAATGAAATGTGTGCTTCAAAATTTTTGGTTAAGTGAATTTGTCGTGTCATATTGGAAGAATTTAAAAATGTTTTTGTCAAGACAATTCTTGCCATGATGACCCCTATCGATTGGAATAGCAATTCGTCATCATACTCATTTACTCTTATGTTTAAGAGCATTTGCTTAATTGAGACCAAATAATCCTAGTCGCTGCCCTATCTTTCAATGATGCAAGCCAGCTATTTGGTGCCCTAAACTTGCAAGGGCCATCCTTCAAAGGCTCCATTTGGTTGCACGGTTGGGTAAGGTTGGGTTGGCCCAACTTTGGGTACCCCTCCTTCCAAACATCCCAATCCTTCTCACAGTTTACTATTCACAGGGTACCCCAACCCAACCTTACAACCAAACGAACCCTTTGTGTCTGTTTTGATACAGACAAAGGACTAAATATCGGGGAAAGAATCTTTTAGACATGGGTCGCCATGAAAGAGATCAAACCATAGTAGGGATTTTCCCCTCGATCGAAAGACTTCATTGGTCATCTCTCTAATAACATGAGTATTTCCTCTAGACGACGTAATCATTGGCTTTATGTTTGGATAGTAATGAAAACATGCCTATCTGTGACAGTCACAAACTGCCATGTACAAGAAGTCTCCATCTGCCATGAATGTCGCGGGTGGGGAATGTCTTCACCTGCTACAACTGTCCATTAGAACTTGCGACTTCCATTATCGTATGCCGCAAGTGGAGAATATTTTTCGCTACAGGTGGTCAACTATCACATATGCAATATTCTTCATTTGCAGTGGCTAATTAACTGTCGTATTTAACATGCTATTTATTGGTGGTGGTTAGTATCTGACTTACAAAAAACATCTGATGCACATATACATTAGCTACAAATAGCTATTGTGCCCCTTTTTGCTCCTCCTCAGCTGCCTTTATCTTCTCCTCCAAATCCGTCATCCTCTATCGAAGGATATGGAATTATCCTCAAGTGCATCACGGAAGCGTGAGCGTCGTATCGGATACGACGAAGAACGACTAGTCGCACTAGTTGTTCGGTGCAACGGAATTTAAAAAAAAATTATTCGATAAACCACATGATCCGAGAACCATTCTCAGATCGTTTCATCTATAACCACAACAAGTATAATGCAATACCTCTTGAAGCGTGGTTGATCGAGTCTCTAAGAGAAGAGACCTCCTGTCTCAAGTCCGATCATCGGTGAGACCGCTTGCGAGCGCGGGGATGAACCGCGTTGTCCTTGCAATCCAAGAAGTTGATCCAAGCGTAGTAGCTCCTGAACTCGTCGCACGAGATCGAACGTCTCCTTCATGAGTGCAGCACTCCAAGAAGACGGAGAACCGAAGAACGTCGAAGCAGCGGCGCGGTGGCGAGAGCGTCGATGATTCTCTCCTCTAGGATATGGTAGACGGCCACCAAAATTAGAGGGAGAGAGGGTTGTCGTGTATGAAGAAAGAGAGAGAGAGAGCTCCAATATTTCATGTAAAGAGAGAGCATGGTATGCCTTATAGGATTTTGGGATCCATGGATCTCAATCCATGGGACATATATAATCAATGGGTGAGATTGATTTATGTCAATCCGATGGTCAAGATTGTTGTTGTAAAAACAACAAATTTGGATTAAATATAGTTGATAAAATAAAATATAAATTAATCTAAAATTACACCAAATAAATAAGGAGAGAATATACAAGGAGATTACATCTCCATGTACTTTCCATATGGACGGCCACCCATTCCTATTTGGAATTGGGTGCTGCCCAAGCTTTCCATGAGGAGAGCAATCTCATGACATGTCATGAGATTGCATATCTCCATGGAAATCTCTTTATTTATTTCCAAAAACTTTTTTGGGTTTTATTCTTCAAAAATAATTGACAATTATGTTTGAGAATATTGCAATCTTACCATGGGAAAAATTGTGAATCATATTCACAACCCAAAACAACATATAATTTACATTGTCAATTAATTACATAATGTGTATCCAATAAACATAATAATTAATCAACACATATAAATTATAATTAGCTCTCTCTAATACATTATGAATCATATTTATAATATATTATGAATAATTGGATATTTCTATCAACATTATTCTTATCCACATTAATTAAATCACATTTAATTATATTGGATAATTTCTTCATACATCAAGATAATTAAATCACATTTAATCATCATTTCTTCATTGCTTAGATCTTATGGAATTATTCTTGAACCCTTCAAGAATAATGCAATCTCTCCGCAGATACTTGGAGATAAGGACATGGCGATTGTATTGTTCCACGTATAGTGACATGGATATTGAGATCATATCTCATATCCAGATCACGGGCCTCCCGTAGATGCTTGATTAAATCAAGACCGTAAATCTAATCATCTCATTGTATTTGAATCACATTCAGATCAATGTCCAACACTTGGACCTAGATCAGATCACTTCTCTACTGAGAGGAGTCACTAAAATCCAGACACGTTTCATCACTCCCTAGGAATGGAAGCGTCATGGTTATACAATCATTTATGATCACATCACCCTCAGGTATTCCCAATACCTGTACATCCTGCATACTGGAAGACTCAAAATAAACCCGAAGTATTAGATCAACTTTACACTGTCTACTTCATGGTTTTATCAGTAAGTTTCTCATTCGATCATTGGGAGTCGGTATTGATCATATACTTTCCAAAAGCATATATCATACCTAGGTCTTGATCATATACTTTCCAAAAGTATATATCAAACCTACAAATTTAGTCAAGCTTCCAAAGCGAGACGACCAAGCTCATGGAATTTGATTCTTCCATATTTCTCATGAGTGAGCTCATGCCTTCCGGTTCAGTAACTGAACCTGTATGATCCCTTTGAGAGATCGTATTACTCATATGCCCTTATATGCACACCAGCGCGTCGGTGTATAGACCTTGGTTAGGTCATCAACCTATTGGTCTGCCAAATGTACATACTCAGACATATAGTAACACATCTGTCTCCGGTCAGAGGATGCGTGCCTATATCATGACAACATACGATATAGGACTTTGGTTATCTCTATCTCGTTATGTCAACTCTTTGATCTAACTAATCTGACACCTCCGAATCTCTATTCCTATGCAGAGGACCTACATCAAAAGGCCGGTCAGATATCAACCTTTAGAGATAAGGATTGCCATCTCCTACTCAGGCTGGAGATCATCTCTTAACAATCATTTGACGGTGCTTGATGAGTCCTCAATCTAACTCTTTAGATATTCATCCAAGCACCAGCCTCTATGATTCAATAGTTGAATCAACAGCTGTATGATCATCAAGATGGCCATGGTACATAACCCTAATTGTACTAAGGGTCCTATTATACAAATTATTCATTCTTCATTTCAGAACAGTGAACGATATATGCAATAACATTTATTGCATAATGGCTCGCCGTGGGATCGCATTTCCAACAATCTCCCACTAGCCTAAAGAGCCATTAATGGGCTAATCATTTAAATCCACACTCATGTGACAATCATAGGCTATTTAGAAAATAACTAGGTAAGCTGATCAATGAGTCTGTTCCCGCGAGACTACACCAAGTCCTTTTACGGCACTTGCATATCCCCAATAACAGTGCTCGCATCTAATTCGAATGTTGCATCTTATGCAATCAATACTCTATCTTGTTAAAAACTATAGTGTCCTTGACACTACGGCTTAACAATTATCATAACTAGTATTTCCATAATCCTTATCAGAATATCCTTATTCCTGGAGATCACTATCTCCTAAGGTATCTACAGTTAAGACCTTTTAGATCACTATCTATAAAGTCTTAAACTTTTAAAGATAAGACTTTGAGATCACTATCTCAAAAAAACTTGTCATCTATGAACATTTTGTTATTACTGCAACCAAGTGTTTTATTTCCACAGTAGGATTAGTAACAGTTTACTATTCCCACTGCATGACAGCCATTTAGTTTTTGTACACATCCAGTACACACCCGGCTTCTCAGAACTGATGCCCAAGGGCAAGTAGTTCTAGCATTCACTTCCTCAACTCTTTGAGGTGTTGTCCCCTTAGATAGGTCAGTACCATATCTGAAGGGATGGAAGCCTTTCTTGGAATTTTCCATAAAATAGAATATGTCCAAGATGTACTATTAATGTGACAGTCCCAATACCCTCTTCTCTTTGCTCCTGAACAACTTCAGAACTAAGATCTAAGAGGTATCTTTGAAATCATATTTCAAGATATGGAATAGCCAGTCTATAAAACACTCATTATCATCCTTATATCATTCCAAATGATTAGGATATTATCTACATTTAGCACGATGAACACAAAGGCACTCCCACTAAGCTTCAAATGGCTCATCAAGATTCTATCTGAAATCATAACATTTATAATTCCATCAAATCTTATGGTCCATCTTCAAGAAGCTTATTTGAGTCCATAGATGGATTCCTTAGCTTGCACACCTTGCTTTCCTCAACCATGAAGCACTGGGGCTACTTCATGTGAATATCCTCAAAGAGGTATTCGTAGAGGAAAGCAATATTGACTTACATCTTGAAGATGCAATAGTCAAGTTGTGTAGCTAAGGTTAGCAATATTCTGATGGTTTTAAACATGGTCACCAGAGAGCAAGTCTCATCGCAAGCAATGTCTTCTCTTCCAGTGTGTAGCTCATGGCCACGAACCGTGCTTTGAAGATCTCTACCTTCTCATCAGGTTCCCTTTCTCTTGAAGATCCATTTACACCTTTATAAGTCTTACCCATATAGGTGGATCCTCGAGGGTCCATATACAACGCTTGTATATGAAGTCTACATTAGACTTTTATTGCTAACATCCATCTATCCATGCTATGATCTTCAGAAGCTTCATTACATGAAGTTCGATCATTGTCAGATTTCTCTGACACATGGAATCCATCCTCAAACTCATTTGAAGAAGTATTAGTGTTTCATCTTCAATTGTCCTTTTAGTTTCCAATTTCAGGAGCCTCATTATCATCTCAAGATTAAATGAGTTCCTACACTTCATTTTCATCTTGATTATCAAAAGTCGCAACCTCTAAGAATCACATTCTCAAAGATGAGATATTTTAAGAATCTCAAGGTCATAAAGTAGGTATCCAATACCATCCTTTATTTTCCTAATGAAGCATCACTCTCAAGTGCTCAATTCCAGCTTACTTGCATGGAATTATATGTAGTCTCTACTACATATATACCTGGATACTAAGAGGAATTTATGCCAACAATTCATCATTGATCGAATCATGTCACACATGATCCAATTGTATCTCCCTACAACTCTATTGAGTTTAGGTTCATTAGGAGGAGTGAGATAGGAATGATATTCCTTTCTCCATAAGGTATACCATGAATTCATCTAATAGGTACTGATTACCTAGATTAGACCAAATTCATTTTCATCTTCCTTCAGGCTTTGGTTCCAAATCAAAATTATGAAATCTTTGAACATTTCAAAGGTTTCTTTAGGTGAAGAGAAGAAATCTCATATCATACATAATCATCAATAGATATCACATATCCATAATCTTTACTATGATATAGATGATCCACATACATCAATATGTATGAGATCCTAAATACCTTGACATCTTACACCATTCCCAAAGAAGGGTGTATTGGACATTTTTTCTTTTGAATACAATATTCATAAGTATGTAAGTTTCGAAATTTTAGATATTCTAAAGTTTCATCTCTTACTAGTCTATCGATCAAATCAATAGACAAATGTCCAAGGGCTTGATGCTCGATCATTGTCAAATGATCTTCATCCTCCTATTGATCTTGACGTTTAATTTCAGTATTTAGAAATGTTAATGAACCATTCATTAATTTTCTAATTTAGCGGAGTCCACTAGATTTTAGATTACTTTATGAAATATCTTCGTCATAACTCTTTATGATAGGTCCATTCCAGAATTTATGTTTATTTCCAACATTTAGAAATAAACAATGAGTGTATTCTAATGTCTAGGTCATAAAGACATTCTCTAAGACTAAGGGCTCTCCCACTTAAATTATGAAGTCTAGTGATCCAATGGAAATTGCTGCAACAATTGCATCAATGTCCATCTGGATAACTATAAACCTTAAGATCAAATTTTTTTCCAGTCTTCTAAAACATATGCAACCCATTGCAAGTGTTGTTAGAAGATTGAGATACAATTATTAGACTTTATCTTATTCAATAAGTAAGTCAATATCAATGATTTATGTAGATTATTCTGATGCTCCATCCGAGTCCTTTTCTAAGGATTCTAGACAGACTTGATAGTCGTACTATCAACACATCAATTTATTGCAGTGTTGGCATTCATCCAACTCTTTGGATGTCATATGGAAGTCACAGAGGTACTGTCAATTCTTTGACTACACTTCTTACTTGGGTCCAACCCATGCTTCCACTGCGCTCCCTTTATCTGTGAGCAACCATTGCTTAAGACTAAGGATCTCTTACGTTAAATTCAAAAGAATTCAATGTAAGATCATTTCAACATTTATACATGCTTCATTAAGTTCATACAATATGAATATTATGAAGCTTCATGAATGACTAGAGTATAGATAGTAGAATAATGACACTCATCATCTATATCCATCTAAACTCTTAAAACATAGGTTCAGGTAGGTACTCAAACAATTTGAATACATCATCTCTTATAGAGCTACCATTCTGCATGATGCAGTGAACCATCTCATTCATGTTAAATGTCAAGAGCACATATGCATGCCAGAATATCTTCATTAATTTTATAAGGATTATTTGAAAATTGCGATCATCATCGACATGTCACTTCCAAAGTACATCCGATGAGAGATCAAGACTATAGAGACATACAAACCCTAGGGTTGTAGTCCTATTATCCATTTAATTGTCATTCCTCATTATTATGAGGAAACTTGCACATTGCAACCACATATATTATGTGTCCAACTGCAAGTGCAATATCTGGATCATGAGATCAATCCATGATATTTTATTGGTTATCATTGAGTATAATATTGAGTGGGTTTAATGAAGGATTATCTGAAATAAGAAATTTGCATGTGTATATATTTATTTATATGTGTATTTTACTTTGATTTAGGCATTTTTATATCAAAGTTGTCTTGCCATGTCAACACTGAAAGTTCATTCCCTTAATCACTTTCAATGTAAGAGATATACTTACCATTATATCTCAAGCAAGATCTGGGATCTCCTTTCTTATCTTTGTTGCATCCCAATAATATGAGAACCTACAACACGGATAAAAAGAAGCGGGAACACATTCCGCCTTTCAAGTCTAACTTGCATCTCCCAATTCAGTCTTTAATACCCGGGCCCACAACCCCTAAGGCAATGTTGACCAGTCATTAATTGAACCAGCCGTCAACAGGAATACAACTCGCTATGCGCAATCCAATATCGCCCCAATAATATGAGGATCCGATATTGGGGTCACTACGCATACGTCCTTACTCTTTTGAGAAGCGAAGAGCCCGATCCAGATGTGCTCGCATACAGGAGCTGTCACTTCGGACAAGCGTCTCCCAGATACAATCCCTGGCGACGGAACCCTCCGCCTTGACGGGAGACCATGGATGTCACTTATGTGATCCTCCATATCATATTCAAATTTTAATTAATTATCATGAATCACATTCACATAATTAATTCGTCCAAGGGAAATTATAACTCTATTCATAATAGAGTGTCTCAATTGGACATAACCAATTTAATCATATTAAATTAATTATCAATCCAATTCAATCAACAAACTTGATTATTTTTACTTGAATATATATATATATATATATGATAATATCTCAAAATACGTATTAATTCGAATTTTAATAATTACAAAATATATCTTGATTTTCTCCGGCATTATACAGTCCCTACCCGCTGTCATGGCCAGTACCGACGAGAGTGGGATGGACCACATACGTTGCAACCCGCAACCCCAATGCTCTCCGACTAGACACCATATCCACCTCGGGAAAGCATAATGCCAGATATATCAATTTATATTTGAGTTGATCATCAGTTTTTCAACTAAAATTGTACCATATAGTAATAATCAAAACATTTTTGATTATAAGGAAATTTGCTCCACAAATTCCCAAATCCTATTCAAGCATCAAGTTTGAAGATTGTGTTTCCAATTATGATTTAGATCACATCCAATCAATTTATTGGTTGAGGCCAAGTTAATTAGGAAAATAATCATGTTCCAATACTTCACAAATATTTTTCAAGATTATTTCACGAAATTAACACTTAATTTCACTAATTGACAATCACTTGGTTCTAGATTAGGACTGCAATTTTAGTAGTGACCCCTACTTACTAAAATTAACATATCTCAATCAATTTAAATCCAAATTAGACAAACTCAACTTTCAAAGATTGCTAACTTGATTTAGGACAGAATCCAGGTAATGTTTCACGCACTTAGAGGCAGATGATAACAGTAATTAACTCTTTAATCATGTTAAAATCTACTGTCCCCGCAACAGTGCGTACATGTTCATTAAAACAACCATATCTAGAGCATACGAAATCCGATTTACGCAAACTCAGATCCTATGGTTTCCTTATTTAATGGGAACAAAATCCAAGTAAATAATTAGTGCTCAAACATTTTAAACATGGCCGAAATTATTTACTAAACAGATCTGCGAAATCAAATGCGATAAAAAACTTTCGCGACCTTAAGGAACCCAAGTCATCCTCGATTTTCGAATCATATTCGAAACCGTCGACCTAAGGCTCTGATACCACTTAAAGGATATGGAATTATCCTCAAGCGCATCACGGAAGCGTGAGTGTCGTATCGGATACGACGAAGAACGACTAGTCGTACTAGTTGTTCGGTGCAGCGGAATTTAAAAAAATTTTATTCGATGAAACCACATGATCCGAGAACAATTCTCAGATCGTTTCATCTATAACCACAAAAAGTATAATGCAATACCTCTTGAAGCGGGGTTGATCGAGTCTCTAAGAGAAGAGACCTCCTGTCTCAAGTCCGATCATCGGTGAGACCGCTTGCGAGCGCGGGGATGAACCGCGTTGTCCTCGCAATCCAAGAAGCTGATCCAAGCGTAATAGCTCCTGATATCGTCGCACGAGATTGAACGTCTCCTTCATGAGTGCAGCACTCCAAGAAGACGGAGAACCGAAGAACGTCGAAGCAGCGGCGCGGTGGCGAGAGCGTCGACGATTCTCATCTCTAGGGTATGGTAGACGACCACCAAAATTAGAGGGAGAGATGGCTGTCGTGTATGAAGAAAGGGAGAGAGAGAGAGAGCTCCAATATTTCATGTAAAGAGAGAGCATGGTATGCTTCTCTATTTATAGGGTTTTGGAATCCATGGATCTCAATCCATGGGACATATATAATCAATGGGTGAGATTGATTTATGTCAATCCAATGGTCAAGATTGCTGTTGTCAAAATAACAAATTTGGATTAAATATAGTTGACAAAATCAAATATAAATTAATCCAAAATTACACAAAATAAATAAGGAGAGAATATACATGGAGATTACATCTCCATGTACATTCCATATGGACGACCACCCATTCCTATTTGGAATTGGGTGCCGCCCAAGCTTTCCATGAGGACAGCAATCTCATGACATGTCATGAGATTGCATATCTCCATGGAAATCTCTTTATTTATTTCTAACAACTTTTGTTGGGTTTTATTCTTCAAAAATATTTTACAATTATATTTGAGAATATTGCAATCTTGCCATGGGAAAAATTGTGAATCATATTGACAACCCAAAACAACATATAATTTACATTGTCAATTAATTACACAATGTGTATCCAATACAGATAATAATTAATCAACAC
Organism: Ottelia alismoides; assembly: GCA_037367405.1. NCBI lineage: Eukaryota > Viridiplantae > Streptophyta > Magnoliopsida > Alismatales > Hydrocharitaceae > Ottelia > Ottelia alismoides. The sequence continues at coordinate 361,153 of JAZKJV010002196.1, read as the reverse complement.
ATATAAATTATAATTAGCTCTCTCTAATACATTATAAATCATATTTATAATATATTATGAATAATTGGATATTTCTATCCACATTATTCTTATCAACATTAATTAAATCACATTTAATTATATTTTCTTCATACATCAAGATAATTAAATCACATTTAATCATCATTTCTTCATTGCATAGATCTTATGGAATTATTCTTGAACCCTTCAAGAATAATGCAATCTCTCCGCAGATACTTGGAGATAAGGACATGGCGATTGTATTGTTCCACGTATAGTGACATGGATATTGAGATCATATCTCAAATCCAGTTCACGGGCCTCCCGTAGATGCTTGATTAAATCAAGACCGTAAATCTAATCTTCTCATTGCATCTGAATCACATTCAGATCAATATCGAACACTTGGACCAAGATCAGATCACTTCTCTATTGAGAGGAGTCACTAAAATCCAGACCCGTTTCATCACTCCCTAGGAATGGAAGCGTCATGGTTATACAATCGTTTATGATCACATCACCCTCAGGTATTCCCAATACCTGTACATCCTGCATAAAGACTCAGAATAAACCCGAAGTATTAGATCAACTTTACACTGTCTACTTCATGGTTTTATAAGTAAGTTACTCATTCGATCATTGGGAGTCGGTATCGATCATATACTTTCCAAAAGCATATATCATACCTAGGTCTTGATCATACACTTTCCAAAAGTATATATCAAACCTACAAATTCAGTCAAGCTTCCAAAGCGAGTCCAAAAGTATATATCAAACCTACAAATTCAGTCAAGCTTCCAAAGCGAGACGACCATGCGCATGGAATTTGATTCTTCCCAATATCTCATGAGTGAGCTCATGCCTTCCGGTTCAGTAACTGAACCTGTATGATCCCTTTGAGAGATCGTATTACTCATATGCCCTTATATGCACACCAGCGCGCCGGTGTATAGACCTTGGTTAGGTCATCAACCTATTGGTCTGCCAAATGTACATACTCAGACATATAGTAACACATCTGTCTCCAGTCTGAGGATGCGTGCCTATATCATGACAACATACGATATAGGACTTTGGTTATCTCGATCTCGTTAAGTCAACTCTTTGACCTAACTAATCTGACACCTCCGAATCTCTATTCCTATGCAGAGGACCTGCATCAAAAGGTCGGTCAGATATCAGCCTTTAGAGATAAGGATTGCCATCTCCTACTCCGGCTGGAGATCATCTCTTAACAATCATTTGACGGTGCTTGATGAGTCCTCAATCTAATTCTTTAGATATTCATCCAAGCATCCGTCTCTATGATTCAATAGTTGAATCAACAGCTGTATGATCATCAAGATGGCCATGGTACATAACCCTAATTGTACCAAGGGTCCTATTATACAAATTATTCATTCTTCATTTCAGATCAGGGAATGATATATGCAATAACATTTATTGCATAATGGCTCACCGTGGGCTCGCATTTCCAACAATACGCACTCCCCACCAATTACGTCCCTCATGATCGACTTCCGCTACCTCATATTTCTCTTGCACCCCCTTTCAAGATCCATGCATACTCCATGGCATCTCCTTAACCATTAATATCGAGTTGTAGAACTGCTTCTCTCCATGAGATAAATCCACCATCGACTAACCTCTACTTAAGCTTTCCACCATGATACCTGAAAAGTTGATGCTATGACGGTGGTGTTTCGGCAGAGGCGATCTCCATTGGCATCGACATTCGACTTTGAATATTATTGATGAAGAGCAATCGTTCATGAGATGCTCAAAGGTCAGTGAATCTGATCAAGCCTTCATGCATGGTGCTTGATTGACGATTGATGCACTCAGTCACGCCTCCCGGAAGTGTGTTCTGTTTGTCTCGCTCGATGGCTAGATCTGCAGGTGGTTACATGTTATGTTCATTGATCTCCAATGAATTTGAGGCAGAATCAGATCTTCCATGATGCAGATGTTGATCGCTCATGGTTCGATGATCTTCGATGATGAGAATTCAACTAACTCATATGGAAATAATTAATCAAGTGTTGTTATTCCAAATTACACCAATTCTATCAACAAGGAAATTTTTATTTAACCACAACAAAATCAAGCAATTCATACAAGTGGTAGAACTACTTTTATTAACCTAATATAGAGATCATGGTCGAATTCAATGAGCACAATTAAAAGCTAAGTAGGTGATTTAGAAAATCAAAGGATTTTAATTCTCTTTTCAGTGGTTTTTAATTTTGCAAATTTTTAATTTTTTAAATAAGGAAAATAAAGACAAGGAAGAAAAATGCAAGCAAACAAATCTTTTTGGATTTTTCAAACAGGTCAAAATACTCAGAAAATCTAATAAAAAATATTTTTGATTTTATATATTTTTAATATTTTTTTGAGAATTTTCAAATGTTTTTGTGATTTTCTAAAAGCAAAAAGCAAGAAAACAAGTCAATAGTGCACGATAAAGAGTATTTTTCGATTTAAAATAAATGCTCGAAACTACGAGAAGTGATTTTGCATTAAATGCTATGAAGAAATATCAACAAATAAGGACTTAAAATATTGTTTTTGAGATTTTTGATGATTTTTTAAGATTTTTATAAGATTCCTTTCAAATCTTGAGGTTTTTGTAAAATATGATTAAATGAAAAATGGCCAGACAATCAAATAAAACAAAATACAACTACTCTAGGTTTTTGGAATTCTTAAAGACTTTTTGGAATTTTTATAAATTTTCTAAGGCAAACATGCAATTTTCTATTGTTTTTTATTTTTAATAATTTAAAATCAATGAAATTTGGCACACAAAAATCACCACATAAAATAGACCCTAGCAGGAGCAAATGTTTAATTTTGAGAAAATTTTAACGCCAAAATGCTATTTATTATGACTAATAAAAGACACAAATTAAAAATAGTACAACAAGGACATTTTTGCAATTAATTTAAGTTTCAAGGCCTGCTGGTTAACACACAAAAGAAGTACAAGGGACAATGCCAATTATACATGCAAAAATGTGAGCTACACGTAATCAACATTTACATGGGTATAAATGCAATTTATAAAAACCTCTACTAATCCATTAACATATAAAACTTTGGGTATAAGTTGCAAATAACCCATAACAACATGTGTCGACGTACGTGAGTTAGACTCAATTGGACCAAAGTGTAAATATGAAAAACATATGATCCTTATTACAAAATGTTTTTAACTAATTATTGCAATTAATAAACTAAAACAAAATAAAGAAAAGAATGAGGGTAAGAGTGAATATACCCTTCATAAGGTGGGGTGACACGTGGTTTCGTTGTGGATCTAACGGCTGTAGCTCTACGTTAGTGTATGGTTCTGATCTGTGCCTGAAAAAGATCTGATGGTCGATGAAGTGGCACATGCATGCAGTCTGATCGACCATTACTGAGCTAACCTGACGGCTTTGAATAAAGCTATTGAACGTGCGGTCAGATCTGGCTGAAAAGTTGTAAAGGGTGTGCATGGACGGCTTCAATCAAGTTTGGATAGGAGATTCCTTATCTGACAGACATGAAGGCATATAGAAGAACAAGGTACTCGAGAGATTCGATCAAGGATGTCTGTCAATCTGCGGGGCTAATTAACTCACGATAAGGTCCAGCACCTTCTCGATGGTACTCCGCGTCGATTGGAAGCTCAGATGGGACGACAAACGGTCGGATGGATGGAACGAATTTCCACCACATGGATGTGCTCTGTCGAGGTAGTTGAGGCTCGATTAGAGCCTCTACACGCACTCCAACTCTTGCAAAGGGAAACTCAACTCGAGGGTGTAGATCCGGTCGGGTTTTTTCATAAAGAGAGACAAACAAGCAGTGGTGGATGGTGGACGACCTCTGGCTGAAATGGCAGAGGGATATCTAGCCTAATCTCTCCGATGAGCGAGATGTAGGGGGGTCAGATTCCATGAGGAGGGCGACGGTGAAACGAGGTGTTGATCTGTGCTGATGGTGTGGGAGATAAAACTTCGACTCGATGATCGGAGGTAAAATGGCAGAAGATGATTAAGGAGCTAAATCAGAATGGAAAGTAAAAATAAAGAAGAATGGATGATACCTGAGTAACCTACGATAAACAACAAGGTACGGTGAAATGGAAGCGAGGTTGTGGCATCTACTCCGTGGAAGACGAGGAGGCTACACGTAGCGGAGCTACTCTGGCCACGTATGAGCAAAGTGTTAGCAGGTGCCAAATCAATATCCAAAGGAATCCAAGAGAACCATGTCACAATTCCACAAGTTCCTAGGGAGTAATGGTGGAGCGAGGGACAAACAGAGGAGCTACGGGAGCGGAGGAGCATATTTATAGAGTGCCCTAGGGTTCCAGAAAGATCAGAATAATGCGTGAAACCCTAGGGAGATGGACCAATCTAGGGATATGCGAGAATCACTGATCTATGAGGAATCTTGTTCGAGTTTCAAGGAGATCCATGGCCAAAAGACTCTGGCGACAAGGATTCGGGTTTGACTTGACTAGGAGAAAGGGTTGACTCAGATCAACAAACCCAGGACAACCAACGAGAAAATTCCAGTAAATAAATCAAATAATATTAAATAAAAATAATAAATGAATTTTAAATAAAAAATAAATGCAATAATTTTTTTTATTTTTCAAGATATTTTTCTGTGATTTATAATCATTTTTATGATTTTATATATACAATATTTATAGTATAGTGTATTAGTATACCTATATATTATATACTTTTATTTTTATCTTATTAATTTTACAAAAACTCATCTTATTATATATTTTATTTATTTACAACATAATTAAAAGAATATAGAATAATTTTATTTTATTTTAACAAGTTAAATAAGGATGTTAAATAAATAGCTCTTTCATACAGTATATACATATCTGACTATTCGTACCATGAAATTTTGATTTTATTTTAAATTAATTTTGTTTTTATAATTTTTATTTTAATTTTGTAACATAATTGGAAATATTCACAAATATTTAAAAATATAATATATATAAAGTATGTAAAAAACAAATACATAAATAAATATGTACATGTATATGTATAATATAGCTATACAATACACTCAAAAGACAACTTTTTAATAGTGACTCCAAAAATCATGAAACTACCCTCATTTTAAAGATAATTTAATTTAGAATATAATAAAGTGAGTTTGGGAGAATTTGACTTCATATGGAGCCGGAATTGATCTTTAACTTCTCTTTTGACGCTTCTTGTGAGTGGTATTATTTCCATTATGTACATCAATCAGTTTTACAAATATTTTTATTATTTAGAAAATATTTTTATTTACAAGTTTTATTTAGAAAATAATTTATCTTGAGTTCTTCTTATTTATAAATAAAATAAAGAAGTGATATGCATAAGGAGTATCTAATGAAGAATATACAAGCACCCTATCTCCCCCTACTTTATTCCTTGTCGATCAGGTCAATAATTGATCTTCTCTTGGGTTTGGGTCAGTATGTATTTATTTCATGATTACAACCTTCTTCTCTTTTTATTTTCCTCTTTATTCTTTTATTTTGAACAAAAAGGCGTTTATTACACAATATTAATAAATGTACATACAATGATAATTTATTGGATTTACATATATTAACATATATTTTTGCTAAAAGATTTGGCTAAAATAAAAGAATAAAGAATGAGAATCATAGATTCATCATCCCCCTATACTTTACCTTTGCTAGTCCCTTAGCAAACACTTATTTGAAAAAAGAAATGAAAACAAAAAGAAAAGAAAACAGAAGCATCAAACTTGATTATTAAATTTATCTTCATAAAATTGGAGTATAGAGCTCGGTCAGACATTTGGATTATTAATTTGACGGAACCTTATTAGGAAATGAGTTTAAGACTCAACAACATTCAAGTTCCATAGTTTAATGGTCAGTTCTCCTCAATAATAAGTTTTGAATAAGTCTACATACACAAACTCTCATTACTATGAATCTCTACTTATACTGTGTAAGTGATATATAGCTCCACACCTCAACAGTGGCAAAGAAACAACCTCCCTCAACACGGTAACTCTAACCCCCCAATCTAGTAACTCTATCCTTGAGGAGCAGGGTATTCCCTTTAGAGTTCAAGTATAATCATCTCAAGAAGATGGGACAAGAATAATGGACCGTGATCAGTGTAGCTGTGTTATCCCTTGGAGCTTAACCAGTGTAGCTAAGTCTTCAGTTGCAAGCTTACATGAGATGAATGCTTAGACTTTGCTTATTCAATATACACACTCTGGTATGCATTTTATTTTCAGTCAGGCATGTCCCCTTTTTGGAGTTTTACATATTTTATGACATATATACAACATATTTACAAGGCACAACATGTACATAAGGAGTTTTTCTTCTTGAACTAGTAAACTATCCCTCTTTGAAAGATTTATTGCAACCCAAAACCACCTATATTCTGAACTCAATGCTACTAGACTAGGTTGAGGTACACTTCCCTCCCTGGACGAGGACGAGTGGTTCCTACTAGCTATACTACACTCGTATGCTACTGATGAATCTCCATTTCATCATCTTTTTTCTATTGTTTCGGCCTTAAAAATCCTAGTAAATGCATGTAAATACCCTTAATTCATGCATTTATCATCCATGCATCATTGTGTAAATACGATTTTTAAAGCCAAAATTATAGAATAAAGAAAAGAAAAGAAAAAAGAATAAAATATTGAAAATATTTTATGAGCCGAAACCCCGAGACCTAGGCATCTCGATGACTAGGTCGATAAGGAATAAAGTATGGGGTGATAAGGGTCAAAATACAATAAAAATACCTTTTATTTCATTCATTTTTATTCATTTTTGGGACCTATTTTTAGTTTCACTTTCTATACTTTAAGTAAATTTTAACATGAAAGTTGTAGACAATTAAATATAGAAAAATACAAAATTGATTTCATACAAAAATATTATACAGATAAGAAGTTATGGTCTAAATAAAATTCTAAAATCTCAACATCCCATACCCATATAACTCAAATAAAACTCAAAATATATCAAAATCACCTCTAATTATATATAACTTTTAATTAGCTATTTAAAGAAGGGGTTTCATATTTTTGGAGTTACGGTTTGAAAGTTAGGTTTTGGACCCCTATTGTATACTTATACTGATTAAAATATTCATTTTATTTACTAATCATTATTTTTATAATTTTATATTTTTTTAGTTTTGTAAATATTATTTATAATATCTGTGTATATTAAAATTGGAATAAAAATATAAAGAAAACCTTAGAATAAAATACTTGTTTAAAATACATAGGTAAAGTACCCATTCCTATACATATATCTTATACATCTATTTATTTAATTGTATATAATACATCAGAAAAATAAAATAAAAATATATTTAAGTGTATAAAATTAAGCTATAAGTAAATAAAATAATAAACCAAATTAAGAACATTTAAAATACAAAATAAAAATAAAATGTTAAAATATATAGAAAAAATATACCTATATAAAGCCCATAAAAAGTAACTTGTATCTATAAAACTCAAAAAAATAAATAAAATCATAATAAAATACTTCAAAAAATAATAAACATTTCTAATTTTGTAACCTAAAATTAATAAAATCGCTTATTATTTTTAACGAATATCGAAATCATTTTTTTAGGATTTTTCCTGGTTGGTCCACGTGGACCAACCAGGAGGGTCTGAGAGTTGACCGTGGGTGAACTCTCTGACATGCCTCCTGCCCTGTCAAACCTCATTTTTCGCCTGACTTCTCGGATTTTTCGAGGCTCTCCTTTTCACCATTTTGCAATGTGCTCTTCATGACTTTTTCTCCTCGTGGCATGAGTTTACGCACCCAAGCTTCTTCTTGGGGATTGATCCATGGATTCACCCTTTCTACATCATTCTTTGGAGCCGCTCGGTAACTTGTACAAAATAACCTCCGAGGTTCCCATTCCTCTTTGAACCTCCTTGGACCTTGCTTTGACCTCCTCAGACTGCTCTGGATTGACGTGGGTGATAGACACGTTCTCCGGCCATCTCGAGCGACCTCAGGTGTGGTCTGGGACAAATCCAAATATCTCCACCGCCTCGTTAGCGTTGAGGTTTGATCTTGTGGTTCCGACCACTGAGGTCTGTGTTTTCTTGCATTTTCTAGCTTAGATCTAGTCTTAGGGTTATTTCTCACATCTATTTTGTCATTTGATTAGGTATCCTAGCCTAGATTCCTCCCTCAAAGTTCGCCGGGCCCAAGCTTCAGCGAACTCCTTCGCCGTATTTTCCTCTATTTACCGACACACTAGACCACCCCCCTCTTCTTCCTCTTCACTTCTTGCACATCCTTCACACTTTCACCTCCTTAGATCCATCGTGGATTTTCCCATCTCTCCTCTTCCTCTTCCATTCACCGGAGGAGCACCACAACACTCACCCTTGCCCTCGATTTCACCAATAAAAACCCCCCGTACCCTCTATTCTTTGGCACTAACAATTCTTGTAGTTGCGAAGGGCTTTAGACCCCTGTTTGGGGTCGATTTTTGACAAAGTGTAGGTACCTGAAGCCATGACCTTCCTTGACACCACTGCACGTTCAAGGGCCTCTCCAAGAGTGTTTTTGGACCATTTGCAGCGAGGACAGTGGTCGGAGTTGCACGTTGACGTTGATAGGAGCTCGCTGGTGGTGGTGTTCTTCCCTGTTCATCCAGGGAGGTCCACTGCCGTTGGATTGGCTTCAAAGCCCAGAACCTTCAGCCCCCATCCGTTTCTCCTACCATTAGACATCAGATACGAGCCAGTAGATCTAATCCTGGCCCTTGGGACTGAACCGTCATTGGGCCACATGAGCGTGACACGTGGCAAGTCAACGAAGATCCGTCATCCCTCTCCGCCTTTTGTTGGGGTATTTTGCATTTAATCCTAACAATTTTCTTATTTGCTAAAAAATACTTAAACTTTCATTGTTCATTCAAAACTTTTGTAATATTTGCATAATAGGCCCCCGTACTTTTAATATTTGCAAACTAGTCCACGCCACATCACCTCACGTGACGCATCACGTGAGGTAGCGATTTTGCAGCTGGACCCCTAGGTTTTTATTATTCTCATTTAGTCCTTAAATAACTTTTGAAAGTTATAACTTTTTGATGTAATTGTTATTAGGCTCCTATGTTTCTGAGAAAATACAATTAGGTCTTCGCTTGCGTGGCTCACGTGTGCGAACACGTGAGTTGCATATTTTTTAGGCGGGCCCTTGGATCTGTATGCATTTATACTTGTTCCTATAATTTTAATATTCAGTTATAATATTTTGGTGAAATTTGCACTTTGGCCCTTGCTCTTTCTGATATTTACAAAAATACCCCTAATTGGAGTGTAGTAGTTTTGTTTGTTGTCTCTATTTATTTCATGCATCTATATTATTCGAAAAAACCTAAAAAATATCATTGGGTTCCTGCTGCTTTGCACCTTCACGCCAAAGTTTTTTTTACATTTTTTAAGCATTTTATTATTTATTAAAAATAAAAAAGTGTATTTTTATCCCTGTTTGCATTATAAAACCCATAAAAATTATAAAACATTTTTGAAAAATTTCTCAAAATTTTTTTTTGCTTATTTATGTATGTTTAATGTTCAGACCAAAAATCACTAAAAATATAAAAGAAAACATATAAAATTTTAAAAACCCCTAAATTCTTTAGAAAAATATAAAAATCCTAAAAAAATAAAAAGATATTTTCTGTCTTTGAATTTTATCTATATTATTATCTTTATATAAAAAATAATTTGGAGAATTTTTGATGCTGCTTACTATTTTTATCTCCATTTTAATTTCAGGTGCATATTTTATTCCCTATTTTCAATATTATTGGACTTTAAAAATACCAAAAAAATTAGCAAAAATATAGAAAAATCACAAAGCATTAATAACATATAAAAAAGTCTAAGAATACTTGATTTCCTATATTTTGAGTAATTTCCCCTATATATAATATCTCTCTCTTACCTATATTGTTTATATATTATCTATATAACTTTATATTTCTATTAGAAGAAAAGGAATAGATAACAATGTAAAATATAAAAAGAAAAATCAAATTCTAAAATTTAAAAATCAAAATATTGAAATGTAAAATCAAAAGAAATATAAAATATAAAATTTAAAACCCACAAAATAACACATTTATAGACAAATACTTCACAATCACATTTGTGCATTTTGCCCCGATCTACCTGCTTGTTCCCTATGTTCGACCTCTACACTACTTACACTATACACATCTTTTGTAGAGTTATAATAAATTTTAACTCTGCATCTGCTTTTCATTGTTTGATCATCTGTTGTGGGTTAATTGTTGTCTGAAGTAGGATTTCTTGCGGGTCGCTACAGCGATTGTCTCTCTGTCTTGTATGAGACGTATTTAGACCCGTGAAAAATCCGCTTCAACAAATAGCACCGTTGCTGAGGAGCAACAATGTTTAGATTGGGATTAGTTATTGATTGTTATATTTTTCTATATTTTTGCCTTATTTATTTTCTCATTTATTTGATCTTATTCTATAATTGTCTAATCACTCTCCTTGTTTGGACTTATTGCGAGGTACATGGATCGAGGGAGGAGCTCCTTTTTGGAGCGCCTACATACCCACATAAGGCAACTCAGACCTAACATCTAGAAGGACTTGGAGGGAATTTTGAAGACAAATTTTAAGCAGATATTTTCGTAGCATTTATTTGTGTAATTTGAGGTGAGAGAGAGATTACTAGAACTTGTAATAATTCAAGATACTCTCCGACACATTACTTCACGCTTCATGAGGTCCAATGTCCGAGGGATTGTTCCCTTGGAGGCCTCGTCGGTTTTGTCACGGTTTCCATCGCTTTTTCCATTTGTTTCCCGATTTTGGTTTTCTTTATTTTGTGTGATTCAGCCCTTAGCCTTAGGATTTCTTAATGATATAGTAGGCCCAAACACCTAATAACCATTGCATGCTCCTATAGTCTACATTTGGATCTAGTCAAATTTTGAATTTCTTCTCACTTAGTCTCGAAACCCCGTGCCGTGAGAGTTCTCCATACAACGCTTGTAGGACCCATTGTTGTGGGAACGGAGGAGACTCAAAGACCGGACACTTCAGTTCCATTCTAAGTCACTAGCATCGGTTCTTCACACTAATAATAATTTCTGAAACATATTGCGATTTCATCGGCTTGCATTTGCATATAGTTAAGTTTTAATTCTGCTGAGCATCCTCGCATGTAGAGTACTGGAGGCAAGGTGAGATTTACGCTTTAGCATACATCATCGTTTTGCTGCTTGCATTGCTTTTCTGCCTCTCCCTTTGATTTTACCAACCTAGGTCCTTAAAAGAATTGACTCCTCGATAGGCTCGTGAATTCTTATTAAAAATCCAAAAAAAGTGATAATAATAAAATTAGGACAACTAATATTACTTGACCTTAAAAAAAGAACAAAAGAAAAATCTTGTCTTGGGGTGAGTAACCCCCTCATTGTCTTTGCTTTTATTTGCTCGCGCATACACTAAAGATTAGTGACCAAATCCTATTCATCCTTCTAAGTGTTTGTGTAATTTTTGGACTTCTCACCTAACCCTAAAACAGACAAAATAAAAATACCATTCCTTTATGGTCTCTATTGAGTTGAGTAGGTGAACTGAGGGGTTTGTCTTGTGTGAGTTTGTCTGTGTTTGCTTGTGTGCATCCTAGATCACCTCTGCGCATTTGTGTCTTTTTCTCACTACTCTTGAATTGACTATCGTACTCTCCCGATCATTTTCTCTTGTTTCGGTGATGGCCGATTGGAGTTAGTTTTGTCCGAATTTTGCGGATCCATCATTCACTCCAACCGATCCACCTCCATTTTTCCAAGAGGACTTTGCTCCTGACTTTTGTACATATCCTTGTCAGCCACATTTTCAGTTTTCAGAGTTTGATCCACATCCAACTCCACCTTCATACTTTCCACCATCACATCCACCTGAGGCTGATCTGTTGGAGTCACCTTTCATGATTTCCACGATTGAAATCTTGAACCAAATGATGGAGCAGATGAATTCGAGGATTGATGATCTTAATAGTATAAATAAAAACCATAATGCTGCTCCACTATTTGAGGATATATATTTATTTGAGGATTATCATGAGAGCTTGCAATCACCCAAAATACAAAAAATGAGCAAAATTTAAAATTACAAAAAGATTTCAGAATATCCATGGTTGATTCAGATTGTGAGGAGAGGTTCCATTTGCCAGATCATTTGACCACACATCCACTCACCTTGTCCCACCTTTGACCCCGAGGATGCCGCTGTACAAACTGCTCTTTGCATTCCTCGTATAGATGTTTACTCCGATCTCCTCCCTTGTATGGAGGAGGTCCAAAAATTAAAAAATGCTAATTGAACCCTAAGTGGTGGTCATCATTCATGAGATCATTCAAGCCCCACTTCAGCAAACTGATGAGCCGCTTGACAACTCGAGTTAAGTATGTAAATAAACAAGGGTCGTTGTGACCCGAATCACGAAGCACGATCAATGAGAAAAAAATATTTTTTAACCACTTAAAAGATATTTAAATAAAGACAACAAATGTTAGTGGTTTCACTATTCTATTTACCTGGTATAGTGACCATGGTCGAACACAAGGAGTACGATTGAAAAAAACTATGTAGTCAATTTTCGGAATTAATTTTTAGTGGTTTTTGAATTTTTATTTTATTTTTTTCAAAACAAGCACAAAGGATAAAGTACACAATACTACACTCTTTTTGTTTGTTCCAGAATAATAAAAAATGTACAGAAAGTCCAGAGAATTGTTTTTGTGTTTTATATGTTTTAAAATGTTTTTGTAATTTTTTTTCAAAATTTTCTGATATTTTTGTGTTTTTGTAAAAATCAAACAGTGGAAAATAAATAAAATAATGCACAATCATGAATGTTTTCCAACTTAAAATTAATTTAAGTGCCCAATACTCCTGGAAATTATTTTTTAGCAAAAGTGCAATTAAATATCTACAATCATAGACTGAAATCAGATTATTTTGATTTTTTCTATAATTTTCTACAATTTTTTTAAATCATTCATTTTCACTCTTTTTTGGAATTTTATAAATAGTTAATGCACAAAAATTAGGTAGAAATGAAAAGACAACAAAACACATCTACAGTATTTTTTTATAATTTTTAAACAAATTTTAGAATTTTTATGAATTTTCTAATTTTGGACAGGTAAAAAGTCAATGTTTTTTATTTTTTAATATATAAAAAATCAACAAAATGCTACGAAAAATTTAGACAATATTCACAGGCATAACATGGACATAAGTAATTTTTTTGAGAATTTGGAGCAATAAAAACCTTTATTTTGATGAAAAGAGCATGCAAAATGGAAGTATGAAATACAAGAACTAAAATGCAATTTTTGAAAAGTTTTTGTATCAAAATGGAACGAGAAATAAACAGAGTAAGAAAAATGTAAATTACCCAGTAAATATGTGCCATGCACATGACCTTCTGGAGTACAGGGGTTGTTCCACAAATATGGAAACTTTTGAGGATCTTGTTGCAATTTTTCCAAAAGATTTTTTTATACGTGAACCCTAGGGTTCCTCCTTCGTTGTTTTTCTTCTCAAAAGGAGGAATGGTGGTCAAGTATCGCCGCCATTAGGGGGAGGGGGGTGAGGGCGGCGTGACGGAGGCGCGGGGCAGAGAACAACGTTGGCGACGAGATGACGAGCAGGTGGTCGCGGCCCAACACAGCCCGCTGGGTTGAAGAAGGGTTTGACCGGAGCTGTGGGGCGGAATCATTGCTAGAGTTGCATACGTGGAGGGGGGTGCACAGCAGAGGGGGGTGCACGGTAGAGGGGGTGGCGCAACAGTTTGGTTGCGCTACCGTAGGTCGTTGGGCGAGGCAGCATGCTCACACGACGGGGCCCGTATTGTCGGCTGGGTAGTTGGGACGCATCCACGGTGGTCGGAGCGTGTGGAGAGGCTTCGGCGGTGGCAGGAGGCGTTGGTTCGTGGGGGATGATGAATCCCTATTCATCACTCTTTATTCCGTTATTTTAGCTAGAAACCTTGGTAAAAGACCATGTAAATGTTTGTAAATACAATAGTTTGTCAAAATGCATGCATCATGTAAATAGCCATAATTAGCATGTTTTTGCACAAAAATAAAGGAATAAAGAAATAAAGAAAAAGAGGGAAATATTTAGAATAAATATTGAGTGACCTGAACCCAAGGGAAGGCTCCACAAGGGCCTGACCGCAAAATATAATAAGTAGAGAGAGATAGGGTAACTCAACATTGTGTAAATACCCCTCTTTGTGCAAATATTTTATTCCATAAAAATAAAAATATTTATGTGTTCCCTTTATTTTGTAAATATGTATGAAAACAAAATAAATATGGGAAATATAAAATAAAAATAAAAATAAATAAATTCTCTCTCATCAGTGTACATATACCATGTATATAAAATAAAAGATGTATTTATTTCACCTTTGTAAATAATTAATAAAAATCCAATAAAAATCATTTTATATTCCATATTTTATGGTGTAAATAATTAAAATATAAAATTGGAATAATTATACATAAATAAAATAATAAAATTAAAGTTAAAAAATACATAGGTATTTATACAAGTATATAATAATAATATAATGTAAATACATAATTTATTTTTCAAAAAAATAAATAAAAATCATTGAGAAATACTTCGAAAATAAATAAACATTTTTAATGTTGAAAAATTTTTCAAAATAAAATCATTTATTATTTGTAAATGAATTTACGAATAATTAATAAATCCTGCATTCTGATTGGTCCACGGGGGATTGTTGACCCCTGGTCAACTCTCCCCCCAGGACCACATGCCTCGCGGATCTACGCCCCGACCCGACTTCGCCCATTTATCCTGGATTGATCCAATCACCTTTCACCTAAACCCCATGCTCCATTTGCAGATCTCACATCCAAAATTCACGCTCTCCATTTGTTTTAGGGATCCGAGCATCGGATTGCGTGCCCGACCTCCTTCTTTCTCGGACCCCTGCACTATATAGTCTCGCCTCCTCTCGCCAATTCACGCACCTTCGACCACCATCTTCGATCCCTGTGACTTCCATCGTCTCCTCGAGTGACAGCGAGTGTGGAGGGTGTTTGAGAGAGCGATTGAAGGTGTGTATCCCAGGTCCGGCGACCCTTGTCGTCGAGCTCCGCCGTCGGCGTAGCCCGAGCCTCTAGAGGTGACGCTCCATCAAGGAGAAGACCACCGGAGATCCATCGTCTCCTCCACAGTCGACTCCGACCATCGTGTAGCTTCTTTAGCCTCGAGTCAATAGTTTAGATTCGATTTTCACATCCCAGCTCCGCCAGCTCCGCCCCAGTAGCCGGAGCCCCAACACTTCACCTTATCTGTATCGATCAACTCCTCGACCCATCGCCACCTTCCTTCCACGATCTGATCATCTCGAGCTGGCATAACTGATCCTAGATCGAGTCGGCTTCCATCTGTCACCTCTGTCGGAACCCCCCTTTGCCCTTTCACGCCGCTTCTCTTTATCGTTTTGCCAATAACCCATGCCGGAATACCCCTCCGAGCAAGAGCTATCTTTTGCAGATCAATAAGCACAAGATACCTCCCTTGGCCTCGTTTCCACCTTTCGCCGGAGCAGCCCAGGTCCTTCTTCCTTCGCCGGAGGATCCGACCGTTGGGAGCTCCATCGGACGCCATTGACTGACGTGGAACGCCATCGTGAGGAGATCCCCCCTCTCCGATCTTCCATCGGAGGCTCGGATCGATCCTAGCTCGCCGGAGAAGCTCGGCCAGGAGGAGTTCTTCCATATCATTTCTCAGCCTTCGGATCCACCCTCAGCGCCAGTTATCATCAGAGCCGCACGTAGCCTGCCACAGTCAGACCGTCAGATCCATGATCTGACGGCCACGTGCGCCCCACGTTCTCCCCTGCGCCAGGACCGTTAGATCTTCCAGGAGGTGTCATCAGGATCGTGCACGCGCCAGTCACTCACTGTTCGACACCGGGCATTCACGCGCCCCGCACGCGCCTCGGCTGGCTAACTTGCGCCCGACCCCCTGTAGTTTTCTCTAGTTTTTATTTAGTCTGTTAAATAAATGTGCACACTTGGTTAAATTTTGTGAATTTTTGCAGTATTGATCCTGTAGTTTCAAGGTGTTATTGTTTACATGTTTACTAATTAGAATGACACTATAGTCCCTGTGAATGCGAGACACGTGCTAGGCACATGATATCTTGGACTTTGTGCATTATGTGGGCTGGGGTTTTATGACTGTTCTAGAATGAAGTTTATGTTTGGAAAATTGCATTTATACCCCTGTGCGTACATTATTCGAATATGTGTTGAATTGATGTGATTTTTGCACTGATGCCCTTCTAGTTTTCACACTGTTATCTATTTAGCTCTGAAACTTTTTTCTTTGCGTATAGGTCCCTGTGTGCTGTGGCTTTAGTTTTGGTTGAATAAAATATCAAATTAAATCCAAATCAAGTGAAATTTGGATACGTGGCTCCTTCCACTATGTAAAAGTTTCAATGAATTTTTGGGACATTTTTGTTGCTTTTTGCTATTTTTAAAAAATGAAAAACCTTCATTTTTGCTACTGTTTGAAATAGAAAATCAACTAAAAATATAAAAACTTACGAAAAAATTAGGACTTGTTTGTTTTGTTGTCTTTGAGTTTCTTTCCAATTTTAAGCCTTTTTGGATTTATAAAACACCTAAAAAGCATAAAACCCTAAAAACATCATAAAAATTATTAAAAATTAAATAAAAATAAAAAAAATGCAATTTTGGTTTTTATAGTTTAGTTTTTATTTCTACTTTTCATAAAAATTACCTTCAGATTTTTATAGGCGAATTATCTATTTTTAATTAGCCTTTCAAATCTGACTGCACAATTCCTCACTGTTTTTACCTTTTTTGATTTTTATAAAATCAACTAAAAATAATAAAATCTTGAGAAAATTACAAAAACACTTAAAATATAAAAAACACAAAAAGAATTTGATTTGAATTTTCTAAGCATTTTTGAGTGTTTAATAAATTATTGAACTTGTCCTTTTCTAGCCCTTTTCTTATATTTCCTTTATAATTAAAAAATATAAACTTTTTTAAAAAATCTATAAAATCCATAAAAATACATTTTATCCTTTTTCATTCTTTTTTACTACTTCATTGGCTCTTTTGAGCCAATCCGTACTCCTTGAGTTCGACCCTGGTCGCTATAGCAGGATAAATAAATAGCGAGACCGTTATTCGTCTTTTTGACTGATTATTTTTATTTGATGGTCTACTTTCCTTTATTGATCGATTTTCGAGGGATTGAGGTTGCAACGACCCGTGATATTTATCTCCCTTAGTCTCTCTTCGATTTATCGGCCATCACAGGCAAGAAGGGGCTGCGACCAGGCCCGACGGTGGGCGACTGAACGGAGGTTGCGCGGTGATAGAGATCTGCTGGATGTCGGCGGCACCTTGGATGATGGCTGGGAGCAGGCGATGCTTCCACGCGGAGGCAGAGATGTCACGGGGGTGGTGCAGTCAGACGGGCGGATGGGCCCAGCGGGGAGGCGCGAGCATGTAGCTCGTTGGGGAGGCCAGTGGCTAGGTCGTCGCGCTGGAAGGAGATGCGAGCGGCGATCAACCTGCTAATTTTTTTGTTTTGTTTTTGTTTTAGTTTTTTATTAACAATTGTAAGCAGAATAAAGACTGTAATTTTTTTAAAATGTTTTTCTTAACAGGAACATTAAAATAAAATATTTTTTTATTTGTTATTATTTTTTTTAAGTTTTCCTACATAACAAATGTTAGAGAGAAAATCAATTATTTGTGTTTTTATTTATCTGTTTTATTTATATATAACTAAGGATGTGAATGGGGATTTGGTGGAAATGTAAGGAATGGATCCGAGTCTCCGACCACCGTGTGACCAGAGGTGCGTGGTTGCGTGAGATAGAATGTGAAAATGGAGGGATCACGAGATGAGATGAAAAATTCGATTCAGATGATCAAGGTTATATGGATTTTTTTTGTGATTTTAAGATCCAAAAATTAATCCAATCGGAGCAAAAATTAAACTTACGATTTATGATAGAGAAAAAGACAAGAAAAGAAAATGAATCTCACCTCGGGATCGGATATGCTGTGATGGATAGATTGCAGCCTTTCCCGAAGGGGACAAAGTAACTCACTTCGTTTGACTCACCCCCTTTCAATCCGAAACTAGCCTCTTGTCAGAAGCTGCTGGAGGGTGTCTATTGCTTTTGTTTCGGTGCTTTTTCTATAATCCTACTTCTAAATCAGCTAATGCAACAGATTGAGCTTCGGATTCAGCTCTTGCAGCGGTGAAAAGGGCAGACCAGTAGTGGAACCAGGGTTGAGGGATACTGAATTTCTGGGATGACTTTTGAGCTTGCTTCGCACTTGACTCACCGTTGATACAACAGACATAGTGGGTTTTGATTCAATGGAAAGTGGATTCGACCCGGAGGAAGGATCGGGCCAGTGGACACTTACGCAGACCACTCTTCATAGTCCTCATGGTCGCATCTTGAATAACATTGAAGTGCCTAATCAGATCTCAGAAAGTTCTAGGTATCAAGGGACTTTTCCGTTTTATTGAAAAGTAATGCCAGGGTACTAATACCTTCCAATCCTCAAGTTGGCATCTTATTTACCACCATTTTCTCCTCTTCAGTCAAATTCTCAGTTAAGAGAGACTCCTTCGTAGAGGGATGATCCTCATTTATAATTCTCTTCAATATGAGACTCCATTCCAAATGGACTCCTCATCATAGATCATTGTTTGATTTGAGATTTCCGCATGGTTCTAGGTGATCTCTCAACTTAATAACACTTAGATTGCCCTTTTTCACATTAGCTGGGACCTCCAATAATGAAAAGACATATGAATGATAAGGAGATGAATTAGTATCTTCATTAGAGCTAAGTATATGAGAGGGCATATTCATCAATTGATTCTCGAATTTATTAATAGGTATAAGAAACTCCTCATTGAAAGGATGTACAAAAGAAGAAGGTGTTTATTGGTTAATTAATAAAATAAATAAATAATTAATTAATTATAAAATTTGGAATCAAATAAATTAAATATATTAGTAATTTATAAAAATTAATTAACCACCTTAATGGTGGCCATTAAAGGTATGGAATAAAATCTTATATACATAATAAGTTATTTAAATTAAATAAATCAAATATTTATATAAAAATTTCATAATTGAATTAAATTAATTAATTAATGTTAGAAATTTATTTTTTGGTGATTTTTATAAAAGAAAATTAGTTGTATACAAATATTATGTAATATTTAAGTATTATTTTTTTAATTTTATGATTTTTATTTTTTATTTTATTTTTAATGAAAATAATATTTACAAATATATATATATATATTGTGTATATAAAAAATAAATATGAATAAATATGTACAATAAATAATGGTGAAACTGCACAAAACACCCCAGAAAATCGACTTTTCAATCGTAACTCCAAAAACTATGAAATCACAACTATTTGAAAGATAATTTAACTTATAGTATAATGGAAGTGAGTTTGGTTCAATTTGAGTTCGTATGGACCCAAATTGTTGTTCAATTATTATTTTACAGCTTATCCTGAGTGTTATTATTTGTAATATGTACATTATTTTACTTTACAATTATTTTTATTATTTACAACACATTTTCATTTACAACTTTTGTTTATAACAATAATTAATTTGAGGTTGATTTATATATAAATGTACAAGTTTTATACAAATATACAGGGAAAAGTATTTACAAAATATTTTTGGATTTTTGAATGAAAGACCGTATCTCCCCCTACTTTATTCCTGGTCGATCATGTCAATTCTGGACCTTCTCTTGGGGTTCGAATCGGTCTGTATTTATTGTATAAACACATCCTTCATTTTTCTGTTCTTTTTCTTTTTCTTCTTTATTCTTTTATTTTGAATACAAAAAGTGTTGAAAATGCATATTTAACAAATGCATGCAAAATGGTAATTTCATGAAGTTAGTGGGTATTTACAAGTGTTTGACTATAGAAATGAAGCTAAAATAAAATAATAAAGGCGATGAATTGTGGATTCATCATAGGCCATGACCCATTTATCTACTCCCCTTCCTAAGAAGGAAAGTGGAGGAGAAGAACTGAGTGTCATATCTTGACCATGGACACTGCCATCACACATCGGCCTGTTCCTAGGAAAAAGAACACTGCCATACCTTTCATTACCTGCACCATCTATGACCACACATGTGAATACACTCTCCTAGACAGCGGTGCTTCGATTAGTATACTACCCTTCTCGTTGGTACAGTCTCTTAACTTAGGGCCTCTAAAGAAGACTAGGATGATAGTAAAGTTCACTGATGGATCTATCAAGAGGCCAAAGGGTATCCTTGAAAATGTCATCATTTTGATTCAGGGCATGAGGTACAATACTATTTTGTCGTATTGTCCATGGAGACCACCACTAGGGAGCACTCTCCAATCATCCTGGAATGACCATTCCTCACTTCTGTGAGGGTCATTATTGATTACGGATCAGGAGTGATTCGCTTCCATCCTGTTGACGAGAGAAAAGTGTTGATCACCACACCCACTGCCAACTAGAGACCTGCACCTGATGTGACTGCACCTATTCTGGTTGACCCCGAGGACCATGACCTTGATGAGACCATTAGAGAATTTTGTTGCTTATTGGATTCCACTGAAAGACAAGAATTCCTCTCTAAGGAGGAAGACTTGGAAAGCATGGACCTCGGAGTTCCTTCTTCTGGGACTTGGCGATGTATTGAATACATCCACGGGATTTACACCATTGAGCGGATCGTATATATTGATGAGACCGAGGTCGAATTTGATCTTGTTGATATTCTTGGGGACGAACATAGTTCAACTACTTCCACCGATGAGTTCGTTCCTTTTGGTTTTGACCTAGATGAGACCTCGCAGGATGACACTGACTGCACTTCTTCAGATGATGAGTTTGTCCCATTCCACTTTGATATCAACGAGACTCCCAAGGCCAGACCTAGCCAAACTTCTTCTACTGATCCGTCTGTACCTTCTCACTCAAGGACCATTGAGGAGCTTCACTGTGTCGACCCTGATTAGTTTGTGTCATCTGTGGACCTCGATGTCGACTTGCATCATACCAGATCTATTCCTCAGTGATTCCTTAAGAAGGTTTGCTTTCGACCTTCTGGACCCTTTGTACATCCATTTGTTTGTATATTCGCATTTATTTCCCTTTATCTATCTCTCATGTTTCTCATCCACCCCATTCTCGTGTGTGCCTTTCTTAGGACATACGTTGTCCTATGTATATGGGGGGTGGGGGTGGGGGTGGTTGAGCTGAGTGTTCTCTCATCGTTCCGTTTCATCATTCCTATTGTTGCCTATACTTAGGGCTTATTCGACCCTAAGTATAGGGGGAGCAGTGTGTACATCCTTTTCTATCTTCTTTCATCTTCATCTCTTTTCTTCTTTTCTTTTTCTATCTTCTTTTTCTACAAAAAAGTGTCGCCCCTTTGTGTTGGTCTTCTATACTTGGGACGTACTTTATCCTAAGTATTGGGGAGTGTGCACCCCGAGTTCTTTCATTCGTTGATCCTCTCCACTGTCTCCTATTCTTCATTATACTTAGGGATATCTTACCCTAAGTATAGGGGAGACAGTATGAGTATGATCTGTTCATTCCAACCCTTGACCCTCCCTACTTTGTGTACAATCTGCTATACTTAGGATTATTTGATCCTAAGTATAGGGGCGATGATCAAATTCTCATTCATTCATTCATTTTTTCATTCGTTTATTCTTTAGACTTGTCTAT
The DNA here is from genome assembly GCA_037367405.1 of Ottelia alismoides. Classification (NCBI taxonomy): domain Eukaryota; kingdom Viridiplantae; phylum Streptophyta; class Magnoliopsida; order Alismatales; family Hydrocharitaceae; genus Ottelia; species Ottelia alismoides. The sequence goes on along the minus strand of JAZKJV010002196.1, from coordinate 339,220 downwards.
ACATAGTACGAGTTATGTCTTCTCTTTTTCTCTCTGATCTATGAGAACATAGCTCAAGCTAAGTATAAGGGGATCGTATATACTCCGTATGTACTTCAGCCATAACTCGTACTTTTGTATTTTCTTAATAATTATGGCTTATTACACTATTAAATTCAATAAAATCACTTAATAAAAAGATGTTTATTATTCCACAAATTCTTTTTGTATTTACTGATTTATAAATCATGTGAAAATATTTTTTGCAAAATGTTGAAAAATAGTTTGAAAATCCTTTTGAAAAATCTTTTGAAAACTATTTGGGCAATGTTTTGTTCAAAATTTTCAACCATTGTAAAGACATTTTGTTTGAAATATTTATTATATTTGTGTGAAATTAAAATATTTGAAAAACTATTTGCAAATGGTTTGAAAAATGGTTGCAAATTTTTTGAATAATCTATATATACTGTTTGGAAAACCTTTGCAAAATGATTTTCAAATGTGTGTACATGTTTGTAAAATTGTTTGTAAAAATATTTTGGACTATAGTTTTCCAAAAATTGTTTGTAAAGTGATTTTCAAATAAGTTTGAGAAATATATACATAACACCAAAATGCTTTATATATATCTATATAAAATTGACCACTTACCCCTTGTAAATTCTTAAAAATCTTATTCTTGTAAATATAAGATGCATCCCCGTGTAAATATTTGTACCTAGTTTTTGGCAAAGAATCTCTTTTATTTTCAAAAATTCCCTAAAACATTTGCAAAACTAAAATACAAAAACATTTGAAAAATCTTTCTCAAATCTAAAAAATGCATATGCATCATTGATAAGGCCAAAATCGAGCGCGGTCGTAATGACTCACAAGGCGAGTCAATAGTCGGTGTGTTGACCCCACAAAATCTTGACTAAATCAACAATTAATCCACACTACAGATCAACAATTAGAAATAAATGTGGAGTTAGAATTTATTTTTAACTCTGCACAAAATGTATAGCAAGCAAGTATGCATAGAGTTCGAACACAGGGAGCAAACATGGTAGAACAATCAAATGTGTGTGAGTGAATGTGAGTGATGTCTACACTAAGCAAGCAAAGGTTTTTGTGGGTTTTTGTGGGTTTTTAATTTTTAATTTTTTTTATTTTTATATTTTTTAATTTTGTATTTTGATTTTTAATTTTCTGATTTTTATAATTTTATATTATATATTTTTTTGTATTTTTCAATATTGGAATATAAAGACAATGTAATAAAAAGAGTGATAAAATATTTATAAAAATATGCTAAAATAGCCAAAAATCCAGAAATACAATCTTTTTGATATTTTTAGGTATTTTTCAAGGTGTTTTTGGTATTTTTAAATACTGAAATAAAGGAAAAAATGAAATGTGGACTGACTGTGAGTAAAATAGGAATTAAAAATAGTACACAGCCACAAAATTTTTCCAAACTATTTTTCCAATAAAGATAATAAAAAAAGGAGACTACAGGACTTGAGTTTACACATTTTGGAGTTTTCTACAATTTTAAAGATTTTCTTGAAGTTTTTATGTATTTTCGAATTTTTAAGGATTTTCTTTTTAGATTTTTAGTGAATTTTGGACTGACACTAAAATGGTTTAAAATAGACAGTAAGGATTTTTTGGAATTTTTCGAGGTATTTAAATAATTTTTTAGCATTTTCTAAGCTAGACATTAAATAAAAAACATGTTTTTGATTTTTAATAAATATTAAAATGCAATAAAAATGCAATGCAAAAATATGGCGTGCAAGTACAAGTTAGCAGGAACCTAACCCAATTTTTGTGGAATTTTTCTAGGCAAAATGATGACATAAATAATTAAAACAAGCACACAAAAATAAAAAGGGCTCGCAGGGATATTTATGTAATAATTAGGAAAGTCAGGGGCACACCTCCAATTTTCACAAAAATTTTCAACTGAGTAAAATATTTTCTGGACCAAAAACCAGTACCCAAAGACGAAGGGGCTTCTCTGTAAAAATCCCAGACCCACGTGCGTCGCACGCACTCCTGGGAGGGGCACAGATGAAATATTCAAGAGCTCAAGGTCTAAATTGTAAAGTGGTCTGAAATTTTATAACTGCAATGGAAAGTTTCTGAACTGAACTTTAAATTATACAAAACCCGGGGGACCTTTTGCAAAATCACCAAGGGACGTGCTCACACACGTGACTGGTTGGACCTAAAAGCATAGCCTCAAAAAGCGAGGGTTTAATTATAAATATTACAAAAATAAATCAATGGCAGATGAAAGATTCCATGCTAATTAAAAATTACAAAATTGCGTAGGGGAAAAATGGCAAAATACCCAGGCGCTTTAATCGCACAGCCGAGATGATCTCACTTATGCCACGTGGCGTGCGGACGATGCCCGATACCCCTTCGCTCCGACGCCTAGGATTAGATCTTGAACTGGCGATCGGACGGCTGGAGCGGCGTTGATCCTACGGTGGCTGCTCTCTACGACGAACGGGCGAAGATCGACGGCTCTCGAGAGGCCTGGAAGAACTGATAAGGAACTCGCCCCGGGCGAGTTTGGAGCTGGTGGCGTGTGCTACTCCGACCTCCTTCAAGCCCGCCGACGGTCCCTCCTAGCTCCTGGAAGGCTCCCGGACCCAATGGCAAAGCCAAAATGGGTGAAGGAGCCCTGCTGCTCCGCCACGAGGTCACGGGGGACGTGTGGCTCCAGGTGGCGCTTCTCGGGCAAAAAATCGACTCCAGCGGGAGTCTCTCCAACCTTGGGACCTGCAAGTGAACATAGCGAATCCAGAAGATGGTCCCAAGACAGAGACAGGGCGGTTGGGCGGCACATGGTGCGGAGATGAAGCTCGCTGGAGCAAGCTCCGGCGAGGTGGTGGATTCGGTGAAGGAGGGGATCTGAATCGAAATGGAATGGAATAAACTAATCCTAAGGGCTACACTAATTAAGAAAACACAAGAAAAAAGAGAAGAAATGACCTCAAGGGGCTGTAGACCCGAGGTTGAAAACCTTATGGCGGCGCGGCCGCCGGAGGTGGTGGAACGCGGTGTTTGGAGTCTCGCCGCACCTCACCTGAGATGGGGGAGGATTCCCCTGTCACGAGAGCTTGCCCTCGACCCTCACCTGGAAGCTATTGGCGCCCAAATCCGGTTCAAAGAAGAAGAGAGGACTGGAGAGTCGGTTTTGAATGGTGGTGAACAGGGCACAAAGATCGAGACGCACGAGGCGCGTAAGTGATCCAGAGGCCCAAATAATCCTAGGGCGTGAAAGACAATACATCGAGGAAGAAAAGTCATTCAGACCGCAACAACAAAGGATGCAAGGTGCGCCCTCCAAAAAGGGGCAAAAACCTTGAAAAACTCATTTCTGACAAGTAACAGGCTGGGGTCAGAGAGTTGACCGCGGGTCAACTCTCCAGCCCCCCCCGGTTGGTCCACGTGGACCAACTAGGAAAAAGCCTGAAAAAATGATTTAAAAATTCATTTTAAAATAGTAAACGATTTTATTAATTTTAGGTTATTAAATAAAAATATTTATAATTTTATAAATTATTTTATTATGATTTTTAATTATTTTTATGAGATGTATTTTTACAAGTTGCTTTTATACCCCTATATAGGTATATTATCTATATACTTTATTACTTTATTTTTATTTTATGTATTTTAATTTTATTATTTTTATTTAATATTTTATAAAATCATAGAATAATTTTATATACACAAATATATTTTTATTTTATTTTTCTGATGTAGTTTGTACATTATATAAAATAAAAGTATAAAATATACATGTATAAGTATAGGTAAGGTATCTATGTATTTTATTTACATGTATTTTTATTTTGATTTTTCTATGCATTTCTATTCTGGTTTTAATATACATATTTATTATAAGTAATATTTACAAAATTATAAAATTATAAAAATATGAAAATAATGAATAAAGAATAAATTGAATATTTTAATCAGTACAACTATACAAGGTGGGTCCAAAACTCAACTTTCAAACCGTAGCTCCGCCAAATGCGAAACCACCGCCATTAAATAGATATTTTATTCTATATACAATTAAAGGTGAGTTTGATGCACTTGGAGTTTTCATTTGTGAGATATGGGTCTGGGAAGTTGGGATTCTGGATTTTTATTCAAATCGTAACCTTTTATCTGTACATTATTTTTAAGAGAAATCAATTTTGTAATTTTCTTTATTTAATTATCTACAACTTTTATGTACAAAGTTTCTTTATTTGAGGTATAAAAAGTGGAACCAAAAATAGGTCTCAAAATGAATAAAGAATGAATAAAAGGTATAGGTATTTATACTGTATTTTTGACCTTATCTCCCCCTACTTTATTCCTGGTCGACCTATTCATGAAGATGCCTAGGTCTCAGGGTTTCGGGTCATAAAATATTTACAATATTTTATTCTTTTTCTTTTCTTTTATTTATTCTATAATTTTGACTTTAATTACAGTATTTTATACACTATGTAAATGCACATGCATGAATGCTAAGATGCTATATTTAAGGGTATTTACAGGCATTTACTAGGGGTTTTTATGCCAAAATGATAGAATAAAGATGATGAAATGTGGATTCATCATCCCCCTATACTTTACCTTTGCTAGTCCCTAGCAAACACTTATGCAATAAGTGGAAAAAGAGAAATAAAGAAAAGAAAAAGAAGAACTTGGATTTAGTTTAATTATCAAACTTGTCTTCACAAAATCAAAGTTTGGAGCTTAAGTCAGACCCTTGGAATTTTAGTGCGGGCGGAACCTTAGTGAGAATCGTGTTTGAAATTCAACAGTCCTTGAGAATCCCAAAACTCTGCTCAAGTCTCCTCAATAGCCAGGTCAGAAATACTTCAACTCATACGCAAACTCTTACGACTATGAGTCTGACTCGTACAGTGTAAGTGATGGTGGCTCTCCCCAACTAGAATGACAAAGAAACTGACTTCTCCAGTACGGCAACCCAATGATTCCCCAATCCAATAACTCCATCCTCGAGGAGCGGGGTATTCCCTTCTAAGTTCAAGTGACAACCAGCTCAAGAGGAGGGGGTGAAGAGAAGAATGGACGGTAGCCAGTGTAGCTACCTATCCTGGGATGCAAGACCAGTGTAATCAAGTCATCCTGCTGCAGGCTCACATAATATGACTTTGATGCTCAAGCTTGCTTATTTTCTATACAACATATTCACATACTTTGCAGGATTTTTATTTTTGTACATGCCTGAACTTTTTTTTCTTTTTTTCGAATATTATATACAACATCATTTACATAAGGAGTTTTCCTCTTGAGCCAGTAGACTATCCCTCTTTTGAAGCTTTATCGCAACCCACAGCCTCCTGTCTTTAGACTTCCTTACACTAGACGGGTTGGGGTGCACTTACCTCCATAGAGGAGGACAAATGTTTCCACTTGTGTGCGTCTCATACCAGCAAATCCAATCCCCTCACCACTCCAACTGAGTTGAGCCATGTGAAAGGTGCAGGTGTCCAAGTTAGGTCATTATCAACAAGAGTCGTGCGTGTGCTCCGAAATACTCTACTTAGGCCATCAAGAATCCATTGAACTAAGTCCCATGATCCTCAAAGAATTAAGTCAACTAGACATGAAGTACCTCAAACCCAGTTCCTATAAGGTTCCTGTTATTAGGTAGATTTTAAGGTCCAATCAAGCTCCAATCTCCGGATTTTACTTAGACTCGTTCAACTCTCAAACTCAATCCGAAAAATACGAATGCTATGTAATGCAATGCAGAAAATATTTTTGTGACGCAATTTCCAAGATTTTTGAACTTTTTATGGATTTTTGAAAAGATGATGCATGCATTTTTTTGTATTTTTCAGAAAGATTTTTCAAGTGTTTTTGGATTTTAATTTTGCAAATGTTTTGAGATTTTTGAAAACAAAGAGATTTTGGTTGAAAGCTAGGTGGAAATATGTACACGGGAGTGCTTCTTTATATGTACAAGAAGTGAATTTTAAGAATTTACAAGCGTAAGTAAGCAATTTTATACAAATATATAGTGGATTTTGGTGTGATGTAAATATTCCTCAAACTTATTTGACACAAACTTTTCAAACAATTTTTGAAAACTATAGTCCAAAATAGTTTTTACAATCATTTTTGCAAACATGTACACACATTTGAAAATCATTTTGCAAATATTTTTCAAATAGTATATATAGATTTTTCAAGCTATTTTACAATCAAAATCTTTTACACAAAGAAAATAAATTTTGCAATCAAAATCTTTTACAAAGGTTGAAAACATGTAACAAAATGTTTAACAAATAGTTTTCAATAGATGTTCACAAAGATTTTCAAATATTTTCAAACATTTTGCAAAAAACATTTTCACCTGATTTATTAATCAGTAAATACACAAAAGAATTTGAGGAACAAAACACCTTTTTATTAGGGATTTTAATGAATTTTAATGAACGATTAGCCATATTATTAGGAAAATACGAAAGTACGAGTTATGGTAAAGTATATACGTAGTATATACGACCCCCCTATACTTAGCTTGAGCTATGTCCTCATCAATCGTAGAGAAAAGAGAAGACATAACTCGTACTAAGTATAGACAAGTCTGAAGAATAAATAAACGAACCAATGAAAAGTTGACCGTCCCCCCGATACTTAGGATCAAGTAATCCTAAGTATAGCAGACTGTACACAACGCAGGGAGGGTCAAGGGTGGGAATGAACAGATCGTACTCAGATTGTCTCCCCTTATACTTAGGTTAAAGTATCCCTAAGTATAGACAAGAAGAGGAGACAATGGAGAGGATCGAAATGTAGAGAAACTCAGGGTGCACACCCCCCTATACTTAGGACAAAGTACGTCCTAAGTGTGGAAAACTGTCTACAAGGGTGGCACCTTTTTGATAGATAAAGAAAATAGAGAAGGAAAAGAAGAAAAGAAGGGAAGATATCAACAGATGAGAGAAGAGATCGAAGGATGTACGCATCACTCCCCCTATACTTAGGGTAAAAGAAGCCCTAAGTATAGGCAACACCAGGAGTGATAAGACGAAACGATGAACACTCGGCTCGCCCACCCTCCTATACTTAGGACAAAGTACGTCCTAAGCAAGGCAAACACGAGAATGGGTGGACGAACAAAACGGGAGAGACGGAGATGAACAAAGGAGAATGTACAACAGGGGTGGATGTACATATGATCAAGAAGGCCGAAAGCTAACCTTCTTGCGAGACCACTGAGGGATAGATCTGGTATGGTGTATGTCTACATCGGGGTCCACAGTGGACGGAAGCCGATCAGGACATGGTGAAGGCCCTCAGTGGAGTCAAATCGGAAAGGGACGAACTGATCAATGGAAGCAGTATGGCTAGGTTCTCCCTTGGTGGTCCTATGGTGTGACGGCGCAGACGTGTGAGTGGAAGAAGTGTGGTCAGGTCTGGCCTTAGACGTCTCGTCGATATCAAAGTGAAATGGGACAAACTCATCATCCTCGGAAGAAGTGTAATCGGAGTCGTCCTGCGAGGGATCGTCCATGTCAAAGTCAAAAGGCACGAAATCATCAGTGGAAGTATACGAACTCTGTTCGTCCTCAAGACTCTCACCTGAATCATTGTCTTCAACAAGAGGCCTGAATCTATCAAAATAATGGCCAGCCTCATAACCGACCTCAATCATCTTCACATGTGAAGGGCCAGGAACGGACATATCAGTGGAAGTAGTCAAATCAGGTCCGTCCCGTCTAGTCTTACCTAGGTCATTTATTTCCTTATGAGGTCTCTCAAAATAATGGGCAACTTCATAAACGTCCTCAATAGTCTTGGTATCTGCCCTCCGCTCAAATGGATCAATCACATAAATGCTTTGGATTTCATCAACACATCGCCACACACTAGGAGGAGGAAACTCAAGGTCCATGCTTTCCGAATTCCTCCCCTTTCGGGGGATCCGTCGGGTCTCATTAGGTTTCGCTAAGCAAACATCTTTAGTAGCATCAGATCGGTCATGGGCCTCGGAGTCAGCTAAGATCGGTGCAGGTGCATCAAATGCAGGTCTCTGGTCAGCTACGGGTGCGGTGATTGACACTTCGCTCTAGTCAACAGGACGGAAGCGAATCTCTCCTGATCCATAGTCAATAACGACTCTTGCAGAGGCGAGGAATGGTCGTCCCAGGATGATTGGAGATGGCTACCCTGTGGAGGTCTCCATGGACAACACGACAAAGTCAACATGATGGCTCGTGCCCTGAATAGAAATGATGGCGTTTTCAAGGATACCCTTCGGCCTCTTGATAGATCCATCAGCAAACTGAACGATCATCCTGGTTTTCTTTAGAGGCCCTAAGTGAAGAGACTGTACCAGTGAGAAGGGTAATATGCTAATAGATGCACCACCGTCCAGGAGAGTGCGATCACAAGTGTAGTCAGAGATGGTGCAAGTGATGAAAGGTGTAACTGTGTTCTTCTTCTTGGGAATGGGACGGTATGTGATGGCGTGGGCAGTGGCCACGGTCAGAATGTGACGCTTAGATCTGCTCCTCCGCTTTCTCTTCTTGGGAAGAGGGGCAGATGATTCAGTCATGGCCTGCTGAAGTGGGGGCACGAATAATCTCATGAATAGCAGCCACCACTTCGGGTTCAGATAACATTTGTTTTAATTTTTGGACTTCCTCCATACAAGGGAGGAAGTCGGAATCAGCATATACACGAGGCATGCCAAGAGCAGTCTGTACAACGGCATCCTCAGGGTCAAAGGCGGGACTAGGTGTGAAAGGATGTGTGGTCAAGGGTTCTGGCAAGTGGACTCTCTCCTCCAAATATTGGTCAACCAAGTGTCTCATGAACTCTTTTTGTATTTTTAATATTTTCTCATTTTTTTGTATTTTAGGCGATTGCAAGCTCCCATGATTACCCATAAGTGAAGCCGTATCCCTGACGAAAAGAGCATTAATCTGATTCTTCATCAAGAAAGCAATATCATCATTCATCAAATCAATGCGCTTTGTCATCCGATTCAGAATATCACTCATAGAAATCGAGGGAGGTGACTCCATCAGATCAGACTCGAGTGGATGTGAAGGTGGAGGTGGAGGTGGGTCGAAGTCCGAGTCGTGATACTGTGGCTGAGGCGGGTAGGTATAAAAATCAGAAAAGGTAGGAGGAGGATCCTCCTGATAAAAGGGAGGTGGACCGACTGGAGTGAACGAGGAATCCACAGAGTCTGGATAGAAAATGCTCCAGGGGTCCATCTCGAAAACAAAAGGGAATGATTCAGGGGAGCACGTCGGTCAAGTCAAAAGAGTGAAGAAGAAGGCGCAAGTGCGTAGGGATGATTTAGGACACACACAACAATCACAGACAAAAATGAAAACAAGTCAAACCCTCAATTCACCTACTCAACTCGGTAGAGACCGAAAAGTCGGTCTTATTATCTTGTATGTTTTAGAGTTAGGTGAGAAGTCAAAATTTTGTGCAAACACTTAGGGGGCTGAATATGGGATTTGGGCACTAACCTTAGTGTGTGCGCGAGCAATGTAAAACGAAGACAATGAGGGGATTACTCTCCCCAATACAAGATTTTTCTTTTTGGTCGATTTTAGGTCAAGTAATATTAGCAGTCCCAATTTTATTGATTATCACTTTTTTTTGGATTTTTAATAAAATGCACGATCCTAATGGGGATTCAATTCCTTTAAGCTCCTAGGTTGGTAAAATCAGAGGGAGAGTCGGAAAAGCAATGCAAGCGGCAAACAATGATTAATGCTAAAGCGTAAATGCTCACCTTGCCTCCAGCACTATACATGCAAGGATGCTGAGCATAATTGAAACCTATCTATATGCAAATGCAAAGCCGATGAAATCGCCCTAAGTTCAGAAATTGCTATTAATGTGAAGAACCGCAAGTCGATCACCGATCCTCAATCCAAAAAGTCCGGTCTAGACTCACCCCTCCTCTTTTCGACAAGTCGAGTTCAAGAGTAGCGCTTGATGGGGTGGGCTCGCTGTGCAGAGGCTCGAAGATGATGAAACGACTGTTTAAAAATTTGATTAAGTCCAAACGTGGCTATAGGTACATGCAAAATATATTAGGTGTTTGGCCTTAATCTATCGCAAGCAACTCCTAAAACTACGGGCTCAATCACACAAAAGAAAGAAAAATCAAAAATCGGAAAACAAAGTAAAAAAATGCGATGAAAACCGATAAAAACGCGGTGAGCCCCCAAGTGTACAAGCACTTGGAAATTAGGCCCGAAAGTCCAAGTCCAAATGTACCTGTATTATTACAAATATAGAGTCTCTCTCTCACAATAAATTACACAAATAAAAGCTACAAAAGGGCTCAAAAGTATGACTCTCTTCTCAAGTCCTCCCCGCCTTCTTTGGTGCTCGGTCAGAAGTCTCCTACCACCTTCACGTGGGTGCACCGACGCCTAAGGTAGAGCGTCTCCCTCGATCCGCGGTTCCTCGCACAAAGCTAACAAGGAAGAGTGATTGGACAAGTCAAGCAATGATATCAAATAAGTGAGCAAATAAAGAAAGCAAAGATGTAGACAAGTATCGCAATCACGAAGCAAAACTGATCTACGCGCTGTTGCTCCCCGGCAACGACGCCATTTCATAAGGCCAAAATCGAGCGCGGTCGTAATGACTCACAAGGCGAGTCAATAGTCGGTGTGTTGACCACACAAAATCTTGACTAAATCAACAATTAACCCACACTACAGATCAACAACTAGAAATAAATGTGGAGTTAAAATTTATTTTTAACTCTGCACAAAATGTATAGCAAGCAAGTATGCAGAGAGTTCGAACACAGGGAGCAAACAGGGTAGAACAATCAAATGTGTGTGAGTGAATGTGAGTGATGTCTACACTAAGCAAGCAAAGGTTTTTGTGGGTTTTTAATTTTTAATTTTTTTAATTTTTATATTTTTTTAATTTTGTATTTTGATTTTTAATTTTCTGATTTTTATAATTTTATATTATATATTTTTTTGTATTTTTCAATATTGGAATATAAAGACAATGTAATAAAAAGAGTGATAAATTATTTATAAAAATAAGCTAAAATAGCCAAAAATCCAGAAATACAATCTTTTTGATATTTTTAGAGTTTTTTACTGTTTTTGTGATTTTTGGATATTTTTCAGGGTGTTTTTGGTATTTTTAAATACTGAAATAAAGGAAAACAGTGAAATGTGGACTGGCTGTGAGTAAAATAGGAACTAAAAATAGCACACAGCCACAAAATCTTTCCAAACTATTTTTTTAAATAAAGATAATAAAAACAGGAGACTACAGGACTTGAGTTTACAAATTTTGGAGTTTTCTACAATTTTATAGATTTTTTCGAAGTTTTTATGTATTTTCAAATTTTTAAGGATTTTCTTTTGAGATTTTTAGTGATTTTTGGACTGACACTAAAATGGTTTAAAATAGACAGTAGGGAATTTTTTGGAATTTTTTGATGTATTTTAATATTTTTTAGCATTTTCTAAGCTAGACAGTAAATAAAAAACATGTTTTTGATTTTTAATAAATATTAAAATGCAATAAAAATGCAATGCAAAAATATGGCGTGCAAGTACAAGTTAGCATGAACCTAACACAATTTTTGTGGAATTTTTCTAAGCAAAATGATGACATAAATAATTTAAACAAGCACAAAAATAAAAAGGGTTGGCAGGGGTATTTATGTAATAATCAGGAAATTCAGGGGCACACCTGCAATTTTCACAAAAATTTTCAACTGAGTAAAATATTTTCTGGACCAAAAACCAGTACCCAAAGCCGCAGGGGCTTCTCAGTAAAAATCCTAGACCCACGTGCGTCGCACGCACGCTGGGGAGGGGCACAGATGAAATATTCAAGAGCTCAAGGGCTAAATTGTAAAGTGGTCGGAAATTTTATAACTGCAATGGAAAGTTTCTGAACTAAACTTTAAATTATACAAAACCTGGGGGACCTTTTGCAAAATCACCAAGGGACGTGCCCACACACGTGACTGGTTGGACCTAAAAGCACAGCCTCAAAAAGCGGGGGTTTAATTATAAATATTACAAAAATAAATCAACAGCAGATGAAAGATTCCATGCTAATTAAAAATTACAAAATTGCGTGGGGGAAAAATGGCAAAAAACCCAGGCGCTTTAATCGCACGACCGAGAAGATCTCACTTATGCCACGTGGCGTGCGGACGATGCCCGATACCCCTTTCGCTCCGACGCCCAGGATTAGATCTTGAACTGGCGATCGGACGGCTGGAGCAGCATTGATCCTATGGTGGCTGCTCTCCACGACGAACGGGCGAAGATCGACGGCTCTCGAGAGGCCTGGAAGAACTGATAAGGAACTCGCCCCGGGCGAGTTTGGAGCTGGTGGCGTGTGCTCCTCCGACCTCCTTCAAGCCCGCCGACGGTCCCTCCTATCTCCTGGAAGGCTCCCGGACCCAATGGCAAAGCTAAAATGGGCGAAGGAGCCCTGTTGCTCCGCCACGAGGTCACGGGGGACGTGTGGCTCCAGGTGGCGCTTCTCGGGCCAAAAATCGACTCCAGCGGGAGTCTCTCCAACCTTGGGACCTGCAAGTGAAGACAACGAACCTAGAAGATGGTCCCAAGACAGAGACGGGGCGGTTGGGTGGCGTATGGTGCGGAGATGAAGCTCGTCGGAGCAAGCTCCGGCAAGGTGGTGGATTCGGCGAAGGAGGGGATCTGAATCGAAATGGAATGGAATAAACTAATCCTAAGGGCTACACTAATTAAGAAAACACAAGAAAAAGGAGAAGAAATGACCTCAAGGGGCTGTAGACCCGAGGTTGAAAACCTCATGGCGGCGCGGCCGCCGGAGGTGGTGGAACGCGGTGTTTGGAGTCTCGCCGCACCTCGCCTGAGATGGGGGAGGATTCCCCTTTCACGAGAGCTTGCCCTCGACCCTCACCTGGAAGCTATTGGCGCCCAAATCCAGTTCAAAGAAGAAGAGAGGGCTGGAGGGTCAGTTTTGAATGGTGGTGAACATGGCACAAAGATCGAGACGCACGAGGCGCGTCAGTGATCTCGAGGCCCAAATAAACCTAGGGCATCAAAGACAATACATCGAGGAAGAAAAGTCATTCAGACCGCAACAACAAAGGATGCAAGGTGCGCCCTCCAAAAAGGGGCAAAAACCTTGAAAAACTCATTTCTGACAAGTAACAGGCTGGGGTCAGAGAGTTGACTGCGGGTCAACTCTCCAGCCCCCCTGGTTGGTCCACGTGGACCAACCAGGAAAAAGCCTGAAAAAATGATTTAAAAATTCATTTTAAAATAGTAAACGATTTTATTAATTTTAGGTTGTTCAATAAAAAATATTTATAATTTTATAAATTATTTTATTATGATTTTTAATTATTTTTATGAGATGTATTTTTACAAGTTGCTTTTATACCCCTATATAGGTATATTATCTATATACTTTATTTCTTTATTTTTATTTTGTGTATTTTAATTTTATTATTTTTATTTAATATTTTATAAAATAATAGAATACTTTTATATACACAAATATATTTTTATTTTATTTTTATGATGTATTTTGTACAATAAATAAAATAAAAGTATAAAATATACATGTATAAGTATAGGTAAGGTATCTATGTATTTTTTTACATGTATTTTTATTTTGATTTTTCTATGCATTTCTATTCTGCTTTTAATATACATATTTATTATAATAATATTTACAAAATTATAAAAATATAAAAATATGAAAATAATGAATAAAGAATAAATTGAATATTTTAATCAGTACAACTATACAAGGTGGGTCCAAAACTCAACTTTCAAACCGTAGCTCCTCCAAATGCGAAAACACACACATTAAATAGCTTATTTTATTCTATATACAATTAAAGGTGAGTTTGATGCATTTGGAGTTTTCGTTTGTGAGATACGGGTCTGGGAAGTTGGGATTCTGGATTTTTATTCAGAACGTAACTTTTTATCTGTACATTATTTTTAAGTGAAGTCAATTTTGTATTTTTCTTTATTTAATTATCTACAACTTTCATGTACAAAGTTTCTTTATTTGAGGTATAAAAAGTGGAACCAAAAATATGTCCCAAAATGAATAAAGAATAAATAAAAGGTATAGGTATTTATACTGTATTTTTGACCTTATCTCCCCCTACTTTATTCCTGGTCGACCTATTCATGAAGATGCCTAGGTCTCAGGGTTTCGGGTCATAAAATATTTATAATATTTTATTCTTTTTCTTTTCTTTTATTTATTCTATATTTTGGCTTTAATTACAGTATTTTATACACTATGTAAATGCACATGCATGAATGCTAAGATGCTATATTTAAGGGTATTTACAGGCATTTACTAGGGTTTTTGATGCCAAAATGATAGAATAAAGATGATGAAATGTGGATTCATCAATCATATTTTTCAAAAGTCCATAAAAATTTCAAAATCTTTGAAAATTACATCACAAAAATATTTTTTGTATAGCATTTGCATATCATTAGCATTTTTTGGATTGAGTTTGATAATTGAACAGGTCTATGTAAATTCCGAAGATTGGAGCTTGGTTGGAGCTTAAAATCTACCTAATTAACCGGAACCTTATAGGAACTGGAATTGATGTACTTCATGTCTAGTTGACTTAATTCTTTGAGGATCATGAGACTTGATCAATGGATTCTTGACTGCCTAAGTAGAGTATTTCGGAGTGCACACATGATTCTTATCAATAATGACCTAACTTGGATACCTGCACCTTTCACTTGGCTCAACCTAGTTGGAGTGGTGAGGGGGTTGGATTTGCTGGTATGAGATGCACATAAGTGGAAACGTTTGTCCTTCTTTGGGGAGGGAAGTGCACCCCAACCCGTCCGGTGATGATGAATTTTGAAGACAAGAGAGTATGAGTTGCAATAAAGCTTCAAAAGAGGGATAGTCTACTGGCTCAAGAGGAAAAACTCCATATATAAATGCTGGCATGAATAGTATTTCAAAAGAAAAGCAAAAAACAAAAACTTAAAAAAAAGCGGACAGGTCTGTACAAAAATAAAATTCCTACTGGAGTGTATATATTTGTATAGTCAATAAGCAAGCTTGAGATTCAAAGTCAAATCATGTGAGCCTGCAGCTGGATGATTTGACTACACTTGTCTTGCATCCTAGGATAGGTAGCTACACTGGCTACCATCCATTCTTCTCTTCACCCCTCGTCTTGAGCTGGTTGTCACTTGAACTTAGAAGGGAATACCTTGCTCCTTGAGGAATGAGTTATTGGATTGTGGAGTTATTGGGTTGTCATACTGGAGAAGTCAGTCTCTTTGTCATTTCAGTTTGGGAGAGCCACCATCACTTACACTGTACGAGTCAGATTCATAGTCATAAGGGTTTGTGTATGCGTTGAAGTATTCTGACCTGACTATTGAGGAGACTTGAGCAAAGCTTTGGGATTCTCGAAAGTTGTTGGATTTCAAATCCGATTTTCATTAAGGTTCCTCCCGCACTTAAATTCCAAAGGTCCGACCTAAGCTCCAAACTTTGATTTTGTGAAGACAAGTTTGATAATTAAATTTAATCCATCTTTATTCCTTTTCTTTTCTTTATTTTTTTTCTACACTTATTGCATAAGTGTTTGCTAGGGACTAGCAAAGGCAAGTATAGGAGCATGATGAATCTCCGTTTCATCATCTTTATTCTATCATTTTGGCCTTAAAAAGCCTAGTAAATGCGTGTAAATACCCTTAATTCATGCATCATTGTGTATAATTGTGTAAATAGTGTATAAAATGCGGGGTTTAAAGCCAAAATTATAGAATAAAAAAGAAAAAAGAATAAAATATTGAAAAATATTTTATGACCCAAAACCCCGAGACCAAGACTTCTCAATAGCTAGGTCGACAAGGAATAAAGTAGGGGGAGATACGGGTCAAAATACAATAAAAATCCCTTTTATTTCATTCATTTTTTATTCATTTTGGGACCTATGTTTAGTTTCACTTTTTCTACTTCAAATAAAGAGACTTTGAAAGATGGAATTGCTTACCAAGGGGTGTGGAAAGGATCATGAAATTGTAGATAATTAAATATAGAAAAATACAAAATTGATTTCACAGAAAAATAATATACAAATAAAAAGTTATGGTCTAAATAAAATTCCAAAACCCCAATTGTCCAAACCCTTATATCACAAATAAAATTTCAAAATATATCAAAATCACCTTTAATTGTATATAACTTTTAATAAGTTATTTAAGGAAGGTGGTTTCATATTTTTTGGAGTTACGGTTTGAAAGATAGCTTTTGGACCCCTATTGTATACTTATACCGATTAAAATATTCATTTTATTTATTATTCATTATTTTTATAATTTTATATTTTTGTAAATTTGTAAATATTAACTATAATATATGTGTATATTAAAATTGAAATAAAAACATAAATACATGTGTAAAATACATATACCTATATAGATTATACATCTATTTATTTAAGTGTATATAATACATCAGAAAAATAAATAAAATATATTTAAGTGTATAAAATTAAGTTATAAATATATAAAATAATAAAACAAATTAATAAAACTAAAAATACAAAATAAAAATAAAACATTAAAATATATAGACAAATATAGCTATATAAAAGCCCATAAAAAGTTACTTGTATTTATAAACCTCAAAAAAATAAATAAAAATCATAATAAAATACGTCAAAAAATAGTAAACATTTCTTATTTTATAACTTGAAATTAATAAAAGCGTTTATTTTTTAAATGAATTTTGGAATCATTTTTTCACGATTTTCTCTGGTTGGTCCACGTGGACCAACAGGATGGTCCGAGAGTTGATCGCGGGTCAACTCTCTAACCCGCCTCCTGCCCCTGTCAGACCTCATTTTTTGCCTGACTTCTCGAATTTTTTGAGGCTCACCCTTTCACCATTTTGCGATGCACTCTTCATGACTTTTTCTCCTCGTGGGATGTGCTTACAAACCCAAGCTTCTTCTATGGTATTTATCCATCGAGCAAAGATCTAGCCCTTTCTGTACTCTCACGATGCGTCTTATAGGTAGAGAGCATACCTCTGTCCTATCTACATCGTTCTTTGGAGCCTCTCGACAACATGTACAAAATAACCTCCGAGCTTTCCATTCCTCTTTGAACCTCCTTGGACCCTGCTTTGACCTCCTCGGTGTGCTCTAGAGTGATGTGGGTGACAGACGCATTCTTCCGCCATCTCGAGCGACCTGAAGCGCGGTCTGGGACGATTCCACCTATCTCCAATGTCTTGCCGTCGTCGAGGTCCGGTTTTATGGCAAATGGGGGGATTTTATTGGCAAAATCGAGGGAGAGGGTGAGTGATAGACGCATTCTTTTGCCATCTCGAGCGACCTCAAGAACCCCTCTTTGGCACTAAAAATTCTTGCAGGTACGAAGGGCTTTAGACCCCCATTTGGGATCGATTTTTGACAATGCGTAGGTAACTGTAGATGTGACTTTCCTCGACCTTGTGGTGGCCCATCGACGGTTGTTCCGCCATTTTGATGCGATCAGGCATTCGAGGGCCTCACCATGAGAGTTTTTGGAACATTTGCAGCTCGGTGGTTGAATTTGCTCGCCGACGTCGATAGAAACTCGCCAACAGTTGTGTTATTCCCTAATCATCCAAGGAGATCCACCACCGTTCGATTGGCTTCAAAGCCCAGAACTTTCAGCCGTCGTCCGATTCTTCTACCAGCAACCATCAGATCTGAGCTAGTGGATCTAATCCTCGCCCTTCGGACCAAACAATCATCGGGCCATAGGATCGTGACACGTGGTAAGTCAAATCCGTCGTCCATCTTAACCTTTAGTTGGGGTATTTTGCATTTAACCCCAGAGATTTTGTATTTGCTAAAAAATGCTTAAACTTTCATCGGACATTCAAAACTTTTGTAATATTTTCACAATATGCCCCCATACTTTTAATAATTGCAAACTAGTTCATGCCACGTCATCTCATGTGACGCATCACGTGAGGTGGCAATTTTGTGACTGGACCCCATAGGTTTTTATTATTGTTGTTTAGTTCAGAAATAATTTTTGAATGTTATAAATTTTTGTTGTAATTGCTATTAGGTCCCTGTGTTCTGAGAAATTACAATTAGGTCCTCGCTTACGTGGCTCACTTGTGCGAACGCATGAGTTATGTATTTTTTAGGCGGGCCCTTGCTTCTTTATGCATTTCTACTTGTTACTATAATTTTAATATCCAGTTATAATATTTTGGTGAAATTTTCACTTTGGCCCCTACTATTTCTGATATTTACAAAAATACCCCTATTACGAGTGTAGTCTCTTTGTTGTTTCTATTTATTTCATGCATCAATATTATTCAAAAAAATGATAAACAAATAGCATTGTGTTCTTGTTGCATTTCACTTTCACACCATAGTTTTATTTTACATTTTTGAAGCATTTTATTATTTAATAAAAATAAAAAAACATGCATTTTTATCCCTGTTTGCATTATAAAACCCATAAAAATTATAAAACCTTTTTGAAAAATTTTCCAAAATATATTTTGCTTATTTATGTCTGTTTAACGTTCAGACCAAAAATCACTAAAAAATATGAAAGAAAACTCATAAAAATTGAAAAAACCCTAAAACCTTTATAAAAATATAAAAAATCCTTAGAAACACAAAAAATATATTTTCTGCTTTTGAATTTTATCTATATTATTATATTTGTATAAAAATTATTTTGTAGAATTTTAGACGCTTCTTATAATTTTTTATCTCCATTTTAATTTCGGGTATTTATTTTATTCCCTGTTTTGAGTTGTCTTGGACTTTAAAAATACCAAAATAATTAGCAAAAATATAGTGAAATCACAAAAACATTAGAAAAATATAAAGAGTACAAAAATATTTTATTTCCCATATTCTGACTATTTCTCCCTGTTTATATATATATATATACTATCTCTCTCTTACCTATATTGTATATATACTCCCTACATAACTTTATATTTCTATTAAAAGAAAGAGAAAAGATAAAAATATTAAATATAAAAAGAAATCAAAATATAAAATATAAAATATAAAATAAAACAAAAAATATAAATTAAAACCCCACAAAAATAACACATTTATAAATTTTTACTCCACATATGCTTTTCATTGCTTGATCATCTATTGTGGGTTAATTGTTGTCTGAAGTAGGATTTCTTGCAGGTCGCTACAGCGACTGTGTCTCTGCTTTGTGTTAGACGCATTTAGACACGTGAAAAATCCACTTCAACAGCTACTCCATGTCGAAGGATTCTGTCTCCTGACTACCTCATCCATGTCAAGCTATGTGCAATGTGCGTGTCCAAGTCAAGCCATTGTCTGTGAGAGTTATGCGTACGTTGTTAAGTGTTCTACTTAAACACATCAAGATGACAAGTGAACATAGCCTAGTGGAATCAAAGAATTAAGTCTCAAAGGACCTAAAACGCCTTAACCCCAAATCCCAAAAGGTTCCTCTGAAGTTAATTGGATTAAGGTCATAACCAAGCTCCATTCTTCAATTTTATTCGAGACTAGTTAAATGTCAACAATGATTCGACCCTGATGAATCTACGTTTCATCATCTTTTTTCTATCATTTTGGCCTTTAAAACCCTAGTAAATGCATGTACATAGGCTTAATTTAGGCATTTTAGCATTCATGCATCATTGTGTAAATAGTGTATAAAATGCGGTTTTTAAAGCCAAAATTATAGAATAAATAAAAGAAAAGAAAAAGAATAAAATATTGTAAATATTTTATGACCCGAAACCCCGAGACCTAGGCATCTCGATGACTAGGTCGACAAGGAATAAAGTAGGGGGAGATAAGGCCAAAATACAATAAAAATCCCCTTTTATTTTATCTATTCTTTATTCATTTTGGGACCTATTTTTGGTTCCACCTTTTCTACTTGAAATAAAGAAACTTTGTACATAAAAGTTGTAGATAATTAAATAAAGAAAAATACAAAATTGATTTAACACAAAAATAATGTATAGATAAAAAGTTATGATTTGAATAAGATTCCAGAATCCCAACTTCCCAGACCTGTATCTCGCAACAAAAACTCGAAATGTACCAAACCCACTTTAATTGTAAATAATTTCAAATAAGCTATTTAACGGAGGTGGTCTCGTATTTTTCGAAGTTACGGTTTGAAAGTTGAATTTTGGACCCTTATAGTATACTTGTACCGATTAAAATATTCATTTTATTTATTATTCATTATTTTTTTATATTTTTATAATTTTTTAAATGTTATTTATAATATATATGTGCATTAAAAAAGGAATAAAATACTAAATGAAACACAAAAATAAAATACTTGTATATAATACATTGGTGTAATACCTATAACTATACCTATATGATTCATACTTTTATTTTATTAAGTGTACAAAATACTTAAGAAAAATAAAATAAAAATATATTTAAATATATATATAAATATTTTATAAGGTTATAAAATAATAAACAAAGATAAATACATTAAATATACAAAATAAAAATAAAACATTAAAATATATAGATATATATACCTATACAAGCTTAAAAAGGTAACTTGTATTTATACACCTCTAAAAAATAAATAAAAATCATAATAAAATAATTCATAAAATTATAAATATTTTTTATTTAATAACCTAAAAATAATAAAGTAGTTTATTATTTTAAAATGATTTTACAAAACATTTTCCAGGCTTTTTCCTGGTTGGTCCACGTGGACCAACCAGGAGGTCAACTCTCTGACCCCCGCCTATTCCTTGTCAGAAGTGTTTTTTGGCCGTTTTCGAGATTTTTTCGAGGGAACACCTTTCACTATTTCGTTTCGAGTCCTTAACACTTTTTGCTCCTCGATCATTGGTCATACATGCCCTTGGCTTAGCTTGGTCTTTGGACCCTCGATGCGACCACCATCCCTCTTTCTTCATGCCCTGTCGCACCATTGTTCAAATACCCCCGTCATCTTCCTCTTCCAATTTGAACCCTTTTTTGACCGATCCTTTCCCCTCCTTCGTGTGCCCTGGACTGGTAAAGGTGATAGGTTTTCCTTCGGCCAAGAGCTGCGGCGTTAGGTGGGGTCAAAGAAGCCATTCCACCACCTCCGGCCACCTTTGGCCGTGAGGTTTATCTCAGGTATATACCCTCGAGGTCCGCATTTTTAATGATTTTTCTTGCGTAGTTTTATTACTAGTAGCTCCAGCATCCTAATCTCACAGTCTATTCGCCTGAGACCCATTTCATTCACTACCGTCATCCCCTCGCCGGAGCTTGCTCCGGCGAGCCCTGTTTTTGCCACTCTCTGCCTCGATCCGCAGCCTGGAGGGGAGAGGCATTTTGCCCTCGCTTCCCTAACCTTTTTGTGCAGGTCCTGCTACGTTTAAGGGTGCTTGGAGCCCCCCTTGGTGTTCGCCGGAGAGACCTGGAGGGCTGCAGCTTCTCCGACCTCGCGGGCGTACGCCAGATGTTCTCTGGCCGTTCTATGACCTCCAGCTGATAGAGGGTGTCACCAGCAAGCTTCTGGGCTTCCTTGCAGCGAAGGAAGGCAGCGAAGGAAGCCGTGCGCAATGATCCAAACTCGCCAGGCACGTGTTCTTCGTTTGTTCTTCCAACACCTCTTCGAGTCGTCCCATCATCCCCCAATCTTCCTGAGGTGCAGCGGCCGTTGGATCAATCTCGCCCTGGCCGTTCGATCTGCCTTTCACATTCTAATCCTGGCCGTTGAGGGCGAAGGGGCATTGTTCGACGAGGACGTGACACGTGTATAAGTGAGGGGCGCTCAACCGTCAGATCGACTCAGCGCTGGGTATTTTGCATATTCCACCCGACTGGTTTTTGTATTTATTAATCAGGATATAATCATTCATATGCCGTTGTTAAGTTTTGTAACATTTGTGTAACGCCCCCTTAGAGTTTTGTAATATTATATTCTGACCCCTGCCAGGTCACGTGCTTTCGCGCACGTGACTTGGTAATTTTGCAGGTGTACCCAGAGGATTTCGCATATTCATTTTTAATCGCAAAACTTTTAATTGCAGTTATAAAGTTTCTGGCTATTTTTCATTGAAGCCCCTAGAGTTGTGTTATTTGCAGATTCGTCCCTGCTTGGTCACATGTCCAACGCACGTGACCCTAGCGATTTTGCGACGATAACCTCGTGGCTTTAGCTATTTATATTTAGTCCACAAAGTTTTATTTCAGAATATATTTTTGTGTAGAAATTACATCTTTGCCCCTAGACTTTTCCATATTTACAAAAATACCCCTGCTAGGAATGATTTTTCTCTTTGTGTCTAGTATTTATTTCATGCAGATATAAAACCCCAAAAATTACCAAAAAAACAGCATAGCTTCTTGTTGCATTGTATTTTCACGACATTTTTTTGTTTTGCACATTTATTACAGTTTAATATTTATAAAAATTAAAAAACGTGCATTTTTGCTATTGTTTGCATTAGAAAACCCATAAAAATTATAAAAACACCTCAGAAAATTCCCAAAAAACATATTTTTCTTATCTTGATGTGTTTTAACTACAGTCCAAAAATCATTAAAAATTACAATAGAAAACTCCTAAAATGTACAAAACCCCTAAAATCTTTATAAAAATCTTAAAAATTCTATAAAAGTCTTAAAAATACAATTTCAGTTTCTGTATTTTCTTTATTTTATTGTCTTTTTTTAAAATTAATTTTACGAATTTTGGATACTCTTTGATATTTTTCAACCTCATTTTAATCTCAGTCAGCAACCCTTATTCACTGTTTCCAGTATTTTTGACTTTAAAAATACCAAAAAAATTAGGAAAAATCTAGAAAACTCACAAAAATATTAGAAAAATATAAAATTCGCAAAAATACTTTATTTCCTATATTTTGACTGTTTTCCCCCATTTTGATCTCTCTCTTATCTCTCTTTTATTATATATTCTATATAGTTCTATATATTCATTGAAAGAAAAAGAAAAGACTAAAATATAAAATATAAAAAGAGAATATAAAATCAGAAATTAAAAATCAAAATACAAAAATATAAAATCAAAAATTAAATAAAAATATATAAAGTTAAAAACCCACAAAAAATAGCATAGATAGACAGTTGATCACATTCACATTTTTTGTGCATCACTGCCCTGTTCTACCTGTCTGCTCCCTGTGTTCGACCTCTACACATACTTGCTCCTATACACATCTTGTTGTAGAGTTGTAATAAATTTTAACTCCACACATTTACTTTCATTGCTTGAATTACTTGTTGTGGGTTAATTGTTGTTTGAATTGCGGATTTTGCATGAGGTCAACTCAGTGACTGTTGATTTGCCTTGTAAATCGACACGACCTCTCAATTTTCTCGTTCAACAGACCCCCATATTTCGGTCTATCTTGATCATTTTGGTCAAATTTAGATTTCGGCAAGATATCAATATTCGGCTGCTTCATTATTTGGGGGAATATTAATACCCCCTGCAGATCTAAGGAGAGTGTTCAATCAACCTTTGATTGGACCATAAAGAGCCTCCACCGCTCAAGCTCGGTTGAATGCGCTGTGCGTGCGTCTCAGATATTTTAGGAGCATTTTACGCTAGTGCTTTAAACATTTGTGATTATTGCAAATACATCTCCACATGTTGCCCATCACTTGAAAACTCACACGCAAGTTAAGATATTTTAGTCATATTTGCATGGACCCTTGAATACTTCTCATAATCCCAAATAGGTCCAAGTGTAGAACTCCAACATGTGATCTATCACATGTATTTCTATGGATTTTTGCGATGTACCCCTACTTTATTCTAAACTCAAAAAAGTCCAGAAGTTGAACATCACATGAGCATGTACGAGTTGGCTGTGATTTTTGCATGTGATACCCCTAATTTCTACATATTAGTCACACATCCCTTATTTAAAAAATACAAAATACCCCTTTATAGTATATCATATATAATAGCATATTATATGCATAATAATTAAACTACTAATAATAAAAATATAATCAAAATACATATAAATACTTAGTATTATACTATATATAGTATTAAATCAATTTTTAGAAATAAAAATATTTTAAAATCTTTAATAAAATGTTAAAATACCAAAAAATTATAAAGGGATTTTTTAAAATGAATATTAAAATAATAGGAATTAATTAAATAGGTATGTTTAAAAAAAACTAAAAAAGGCATCGATCGACACCTGAGGTGCCGATTTGGGATGCCACCTGCAAATCAGCACCTGAGAGATACGTTGCCAAGGGCTCTCTCCCGATCCCCATACATATACATACATACATACATACATATATACATATATATATATGTACATACATATATATATACACATATATATACATATATATATATATATATATATACATACATATATACATACATATACATATATATATATATATATAACACCTTCTCCCCCCTTATTCCTCCCACAACTCCCTCTTCTCTCATTCCATCTCTTCCTCTCTTACTTCAAATTCTCTCATTTCTCTCAATCTACATTCTAAAGTAATATTTCAATTTCTCAGCATCTCTGTCAATCTTCTACTCTTATTCGAGTAAGAATAAGAATTTTTTTCGTAGAATATTTTTTGTGATTTTTTCAGGTTTCTATCAGCAAAGGTGATATATTATTGCAGATATTGGAATCTATTTATTCTTTTCGGATAGCAACTCTGTTTGAATACACGTGTCATTTAGGTAAATTTACATTTATATATATTTTTTATTGTAGTGATTAATTAGATTGACAAAATTAGAATTATTTAAAGTAATTTAGTTCATTTAACATATATTAAAATTATTATTTTTTATATACTCCAATTGCAAACATTTGTGTTATAATTTTTTTAGGAGGGTTTATCATACATAAGTTGAAGACAAATTAAATGAAAATTTAAAAGTATTATTAATGTCAAATTTAATATTAAGGTCAAACATCTTGTTATCAATTAAGCCCTATTTGTAGGATTGATTGTCAATTGGTTAAGGCCAAACATCTTGTTATCATTGCATGCACCTATAGTTGTATTTCAACATAGTCGAATTTTAATTGCTTCTGATTTAGATTTGGAATCGAGTGTCGAGAAGGACTCTATACAGTGCTTGCATGACTCATTGTGGTGAGCAACGAAGAGTTCCCCAAGATCAGACTTCTGGATTCCATCTTTGAGTGATTAGCATCTAATTCTTCATGCTAATTACATAATTAGATAATTAAACTTAAATTTATAATTGGAATTTTGAAATTAATTATTCTTATAAATGTATTGAAAATGTGCTTTTATTCATGAATCATAACTAACTACCAATCTTCGTAATATCTTAGATATGGCATCAAACAATGTTCATATTTTATTACATTGGGGTGGAGTGGCGAATGCGACTGACGAGCATGTAAATTATATCAAAGGATAAAAATATATGGTTATATTCCCACGTCAGATAACTTATTTTGATATGTTGGGTCGAGTTTCGAAGGACATCGGTATTCCTCTCGATCGATACATCCTTACATTAACTTGTAAGTGGTTGTATGAAAGATCGACATTTTATCTAGTACCAATTCTT
Source organism: Ottelia alismoides (assembly GCA_037367405.1). Classification (NCBI taxonomy): domain Eukaryota; kingdom Viridiplantae; phylum Streptophyta; class Magnoliopsida; order Alismatales; family Hydrocharitaceae; genus Ottelia; species Ottelia alismoides. The sequence goes on along the minus strand of JAZKJV010002196.1, from coordinate 313,610 downwards.
GATGATGAAACCACTTTGGCGATGATGGATTCAATTGACAAAGTGAGATTCATTCACCTTTTCGTCGAAGATGCCCCTCTTGATCAAGAAAACATTCCATCCTCGTCGAGGTATTATGGTTATATTTATATTAAGTAATAATCATGTTTTCACAATGTATAAACTAACAAATATATTAATTAATCAGGCTAACTAATACTTCGGTGGTTGACAGTATTGATGAACCCTCACATTTAAAACAAGATATTGATATTTCGATACAAGACCCCGAAGAAGATAGTGGAGAAATTGAGGTTGAATCTGATTCATATAATAAGGAAACCGTGAACACATTGTGCCAATAATGAGGATACAGATGAAGTGCTGATGGAAGAGTTCCTAATGTATTTGACCATGAAACTGCAGAGGCAGAAGATGTTGTATTTGTAGATAGAGAAGGTGCTTCTAGTACCAATGATTTTGGCTTAGAATATTGATTTGGTAGGAGCTATAAGTCGAAAAAAGATTTGCAATATGACCTTCAGGAATGGAGTATGGAAAATCATGTCTAATACAAGCCAAAAACCTCAAACAAGAAAATCTTTATTGTTGTATGTATTTATGACGACTGTGGTTGGCATCTACATGCATCTGAGAGGAAATCTTGTGGAGATTGGTACATCTCAGGATATAGAGGAAAGCGCATATGTCGGAACCCTGTTCTCCTACTCAAACACCGACAATGCACATCGATGTTTGTAGCACAAAAAATATTATCCTCATTCAGAGCACAAGTTAGTATGATTCCAGGTGCAATTATATATAAAATAAAAGACAAGCTACATATAGAGATTAACTACATGACATCTTGGAATGCAAGAAGACGTGCAATGGATATTATTTATGGGAATAAGAATGTCTCTTATTGTAATGTTCAAAGATTCATTCATGCCTTATAATGAAACAATCTTGAAACGTATACATGGTTTCAAACAGAACTAGCTGTAACCACAACCCAAGTTAATTTCAAGAGATTGTTTGTTTTGTTTGGTCCATGTCGTAGAGCATCTAGATTTTATCATCCAGTTTTAATCATTCACGGAACACATTTGTACGGGAGATATGCTAGTCATATGTACATTGCTACTGCCATCGCGAACCAAGGTTTTCCTCTCGCATTTTCTATTGTAGAGAAGAATAAGATTATTTCTACATGGAGGTGGTTTCTGAATTTGGTTAAGCAAATTATCGATCGGGGGGATATGTGATTCATTAATGATTGATTTCCTGGCTTGAAGGATGCTATAAGTGGTTTATTTCCACTTGAAAAGGGATTCATTCACCGCCATTGTCTTCATCATATGCGTGCAAATATGCACAGAGATGGGCACAAGACTCTCTCCATTCTAGCTCGATTCTATGCCGCTGGGGAAGAGCCATGCAAAAACAAGTTCAATAGCATGATGCGAGATATTAACATTCTCGATAGGAATGCATTTGAGTGGATCGTGTCGCAAGATAATGGTGATAAGAGTTACTGGGCATTAAGTCATGACAATGGACATCGATAAGGACACATGACCACAAATTTACCTGAAAGTTTCAACGACTCTTTAGAGGAGCATGTGGTTTGAGGTTATATCTATCATCTTAACATTTTCCTAAGAATTAATGAATACTTTAACGATCGATGTGAAGAATAAGAGGGCACAACAACATACTTAACCAATAAATATGAGGAGTTACTCAAGGTAAATACTAGAGCTGTCAGATCATGTCATGTCTGTAGATTTACTCTAATACAATTTCAAGTATTGGATCGAGAAGGATATGCATACGAGATTAACTTAAATGGTGAGGAGACCGATTGGACTTATGGATTTATGCAAATGAAACATTTCGTATGCCCGCATGTAATAGCCGCAGCCGCCCACACTTGGACTCATTTGGACAACTACAACCTATGTTCACAATATTATTCAAGAGACTATTATCGGAATACATATCGTTTCTTTTTCCATTTCGATTCTAGATCAAGGCTATTAGAGGAAAGAAGATGAAATCATCATGTTACCTCCGATTATAAGAAAGAGGAAACCTGGACGACCTGTTCAAGGGAGAATTCGAAATGAAATGGATGAAATGTGTGTAAGACCAAAGTTGTGTAAAATCTGCAAGCAACCTGGACATAACGGATTAAGTTTTACACACACACAATAGGTAACATATACGTTAAATTTTTTGTTTTTAATAAATATCTTTTCAGAATTTTTTATTCTCATTTCTTTATTAATCTAACACATTGTTAAATGTAGATGGCTCACATGGATAGAGTACCTGGTCCAGTGATGCATCTGTATTGTACAAGTAGAGTGAGCATCGATCTTCATAGCCCACCAGCTCGGTTAGTAATTAAATTCATTTATGATATTTTTATTATTAATATAGTAGACTCTTATGTGAGATTATTATAAATGTTATGTTATTAATGTTGTGTGAATTCTATTCGTAGAACATAACGATATGTTAAATGAAATTATCCGAGAGAAGAGTACAATAATAGAGAGACTTCTTGAATTATCTGGATTTTGGTGTGTAGTAAGCATGAGAAGGGTACAGATGGACCCTTCGTTATGACTAGTTTGTTTGAGCGGTGGTGACCAGAGTCTCATACATTTCACTTCTGACTTGGCGAGATAGCGGGATTGATTAGTAGACTGAACATCGATGTGTCACCTATTACTATTCTAGATGTTCTGTCAGAAGGATGGGAACCCCTTTGTATTAGCTTGTTAGATGCTATTCCCGCTCGCATAAAGAGAGGTAAGGTGAAGTTATCATGGATCAGGGAGATATTATTTGTAGATAATGAACCACTGCTAGCTATTGAAGATGAGCAGGAAGCAATACATAAGGTGAGGGTCTTGATTTTTTATCATATTGGATGTAGTGTACTCGCAGATAGCAGCGAAGATATGGTACCTCTCAGGTAAGCATATGATTGCCTATGTCGCATTTGATTTTAGTACACACTAATAATACTATTTTGTTGAAATAGATACTTGCTTCATACACATGAATTGGAAGAATGTGCTCAAATGGCATGGGGCGTTGTTGCTTTAGCCCACATGTACGCAGAGTTGGATAGGGGTGCAAAGATATGCACATATAGGATTTATGGGTTTTTAACAGTTCTGCAGATATGTACAGTTTAAACATTGCACAGTTCTATAGTTAACATTACTCGATTTACTTCAATTAACATGGATAACGTACAGGTTTGGGCATGGGAGCATGTGCACATAGGCAGGATAATTGTGAGACATCGCGCAAAGATTCAAGGAGCATCATTGACTTTAAAATGGATCGGCGTGCGAAGTTTCAAGGACAAAATGCAGATAATGACATTGGTATTTTACTGTAACGAGTTATATATGCAACAAGCACATCAGACAAATAATGAAATAAATTGCATATTCATCTTACTAATCAATCATAAACTAACTTACTTCTTTAATGAATACAGATTATTTGGACACCATATGTTGATGAATAAATCATACAACTACATGATATTTATCAAAGAGGTCAGTCGACTTGGATGAGTAGGGTACCATTGATATGCTATGATATCATAACTATGCATCTACCGGAATGTGTTATGCTTCAATTTGGAATGCGACAACATATCCAGGCATTTGTTGAGAGAATAGACGTTGTCTCTCGACGAAATAAAATACAAAGAACAGATATCCTAGACTGGTCAGTTCTACATCGGCAATAAATAGAGCAATGGGCGGAAAGCGAAGAATTGATTGTTCTTGAGTATCCAGATGTAAACAATGATCTGTACATGCAATGGTACTGGAGCATTGCGAGAAGGTGGATCCAGACACAAATTTCACCTTCTACAATAGCATGCCAACCTCATGTCCCAATAGAAAGAAGACTGGTATGTTTATATAATTATAATTAATTTTAAGGTAATCTATTGATTTATTGAATCGCAAATTTATTTGGTGGATACGATTCTACAAGGAAGGACCAGTCTTGATGAGATTAGGCAGTCAATTGACTTACCTTCTGCGATGAAGGAAAAAGTCGAGAATACCATTGCATACTTTGACGACACGATTAACATGTTCTCTTTAATGTATCTTTTTCATCACTACGACCAGCAATACATGCCACAACACGAGCCGCATACCACCAGAGCATCAGGTTTCTTCATTTCTATATATTTAATTAGATATCTTTTTATCGACTCATTTTGATAAATATATGATGCAAATCCCTTTAGATATGAGTTACACGGGATTCATCGGACAAGGATCTCAACCACAACAATCAACATTCGCAACTTCAGGTCACAACAATTTCTTTCTCTAATTATCAAAAAGGTTCATTTTAGTTTTTCCAATATAAAGTAATAAATAAAACCTAATTATTTAGGTACACATTATATAGGATTCACTAGACAAGGATCTCAAACAAAATCAATATTTAACACATCAGGTGACAACAATTTCTTTTTTTGATTTTCAGAAGATTCATTTTAGTTTTTCTAATTGAATTGTAATATAAATTTTTAGGTATGCATTATACGGGATTCACCGGATAAGGATCTCAACAACAAGAATCAACATTTAACACTTCAGGTGATAACAAATTCTTTCTTTGATTATTAGAAGATTCATTTTCCATTTTTCCAATTTAAAAGTACTAAAAGAATCTAAATATTTTGGTATGCGTTATACAGGATTCACTGAACAAGGATCTCAACAACAAGTGCTAGTATTTGAGACTTTGGTATGCATTACATTTTATTGTTAAATTAATTCAATTTAAAATTTTGATAGTATTAAATATAATACAAATCTTATAGGTTTGCATTATGAGGGCTTAAGAGGACAAGGGTTGTTGCAAGAGCAACCACCTTTTGTGACTTCAGGTAGCATTAAATTAAATATTTCATTATTTCAGTTGGACCATTTGGAATTTAATTTTTCCAATCTTTGATTAATAGAATGCAATTATTTCATTCTTATAAGATATGTTGTACCTTCGAGCCAATTACAATTTGCGGACTATTACAGCTGGTCCTTCAAGTCAATTTGACTCGGGATCCTCGCAACTGATACAACCAAGTCAATACAATTCCTAAGCACTTGAAGAAGATATATCTGTGATGATTCCTCAAACCGAGTCAACCGAAATGGAGCGACAATTACTTAGAGTTTCCATGCTACAACCATAGCAACCTGCAGATCAGCCTCATAGGCCATCGGTAGGAGTAATGATCAGAGAGCCCACACATACATGTCAAGTTACTCAACCAGTTGAACTTCCTATAAAGTCTTCACATCCACTTGGTCATGTACTAAGTTATTCAGAATAGAATATCAAGAAGAAGGCAAAAAAAGTCATGAAGATGTTCGTAAGAAGACATGGGACAAGACCAAAGGAGGTGAAGGAAGAGGAGGAGGAGGAGGTATAAAAGGAATTCTAAAGAAATTGATACCATAGATGAATGTAAATTATTTTACATTATTTTTCAAGTAATTTAATTGTTATATGATTTAGTTGGTACCAAAAATAAAGCAGCTGATGCTACTAGAATATATGCATTTTTTTAAATGGCTATGAGTTATGATATTGGATGTTGAGATTATTAATCTATAATGGTGAATGTCTTTATATTCGATGTTACACGACGGTAAGTACTCATTTTAGGAAAAAATAACTATGTTACATGATAATAAATACTCATTTTAGAAAAAAATAACTATGTTACACGACCGTCAAACAAGAGGAATCATACATAAAATAAGAGGATAATATTTAAAATAATTTTAGTACATTTATTTTCCATAAGGTTTGATAATTTTTAGTACATTGGTAGAAAGGTATTTTTACCTATTTTACAGAATAATAAAAATATTTTCTTCATATTTTTATTTAAAAATAAAAAATAAGTTATTGTTTCAGTAAAAAAAATAGTTTTCACTTTAAACATGATTCAAAACAAATAAAAATTCTAAAACCATTAATATATATATATAACATGAAATAAAATTAAAACATAAAAAAATATAAAATGAAAATCAAATAAAAATATAAAACGAAATGCCAATATTTCTTTACTTATATGTTTTTTTGTAGAGGATCCCCCTACAATTATTAGTATATATCTTTAGTCCAAAAACCTTTTGTCTGTGTTGTAAAATTTTGGTAAAGTTACATAGTGGCCCTTGCACTTATTTTTAATTACAAAATTGCCCCTAATATTAATTTAATTTATCTTTATTTCTTGTTTTTATTTTAACTATTTTACTCAGAAAGTTCTAAAAAATTATATGTACGCTCCTAATTGGACGCTCTTCCAGGTTATAAATTTATTTTGTAATTTTAAGACTTTTTACTATTTATTAAAAGTAAAAAACATCTTTATTTGCTTCTGCCTACAATAGAAAATACATAAAAAATATAATATATTTTTTGAAAAAAATCCAAATATATATATATATATGTAGTTATCGAGTTATTTTACAACTCCAGACCCAAAAATCACTAAAAATTATAAAAGAAAATGCCTAAAATTGAAAAACTCTAAAAACCTTATAAAAACATAACAAATCCTTAAAAACCGTTAGATGAATTCCAAAAATATATTTTCCTTCTTTGAATTTTATTTATATTAATATATATCTAAAAAAATAATTTGGAGGAATTTTGACATTGTTTTCTATTTTTCATGTCCATTTTAATTTCGGGTATTTATTTAAACCCTGCTTTAGGGTATTTTTTACTTTGAAAATATATAAAAATTAGCAAAAATTCTTAGAAAATAATATAAATAGTAAAAAAATATTTAAAACACGAAAACATTTTATTTTCTGAATTTTGAACATTTCTTGTAATATTTGTAGCCACCCTAGCTTATATTGTATATATATACTCTTATATGCTATATTATATATTTTAAAAGAAAAAAAGAAATATAAAAACTTAAAAATGTAAAAAGAAAATATAAAAACTAGAAATTAAAAATCTAAGTACAAAATATAAAATAAAATATAGAATATAAAAATATAAAATAAAAATCAACAAAATAAGAATATATAGACAAATCTTTCACAATCACATTTGTGCAATCATTCTTTCCCGATCTACTTATTTTGCTCCATGTGTTCGACACTCTACGCATACTTGCACACTATACATGTCTTTGTTGTAGATTTAAATAAAATAAAATTTAAATCCGCTTTTGCTTATCATTGCTTGATCATTAATTGTAGGTTAATTGTTGTTTGAAGCAGAGTTTCTTGCAGGTCGCCATAGTGAATGTGTCTTCGCCTTGTGTAAAACATATTTTAGACCCGTGAAAAAACCGATTCAATAGCTGCTCACGTAGAGTAGTTCAAGTAGGAGCACCACTGCCCCGACCATCCAACCATTATACTTCTCATTGTGGTCGTTCATTTGAAGCGGAGCACTGACGAATCCCCATTCATCACACTTTATTTTTTTATTTTAGCTAGATATTTTAGTAAAACCACATGTAAATAGTTGTAAATACAATAAATTACCAAAAGGTATGCATTTGTTAATATTCAATAATTAGCATATTTTTGTGGAATAAAAGAAAAAAGAAGGAGGTATTTAGAATAAATATCGAGTGACCCGAACCCAAGGGAGGGCCAAGCAGTGGCCTGACCGCAAAATAAAACAAGTAGAGAGAGATAGGACCATTCATCCATGTGTGTATTCCTTATTACTTGTATATATTTTATTTTCACAAAAATAAAATAAAAGTGTGTTTCTATTATTTTGTATATATTTCTAAAAATAAAAAAAATCAAAAAGTAAAATTAAAAATGAAATAATTTCTCTCTCTACCTTGTACAAATACCATGTATATATGTAACATATCGCTATTTATTTCACCCTTGAACATAATCAATAAAAATAAAATAAAAATTATTTTATATCCCAAATTTTATGTTGCAAATAAATAAAATATGAAATTGCGGTATTTATACAAAAATAAACAAAATAAAATTGAAACAAAAATAGATAAGTATTTTATATATGCACTTAATATAACAAAATGTATACACCTTAATTTATTTTGCAAAAAAATAAACAAAAATCATAAAAAAATAGTTTAAAAAGAAATAAAAAATTTTCATATTGAAAATATTTTTTAATAAAATAATTTTTGATTTTTAAATGATTTTATAAATAATTTTGACCCAGAATTTTTTTGATTGGTCCACGGGGGATCGTTGACCCTTGGTCAATTGCCCCCCCCCTAGCTACTCCTCTCGCGGATCTGAGTTTCGACCCTATTTCGCCGACTTTTCCTGAGTTGATCCGACCTCCATCTTCGCCACTCCACAGCTCCGATTGTCGAGGACTGATCCATGGCCCTTACTTGATATCACCTTTAGGGATCCATTCCTCGATCCGCGCGCTCAAGCTCCACCTTTCTCGGAACTCATCATGTAAAAGCCACATGGAGGCGCCTTTTCTGTCCATCTTTTGGCCATCGCCTTCGTCTCCTGGGACCTCAATTCTTCTTCCTTGAGTGACAGCAAGAGAGGGAGAGTGTTGCAGCGAGGAATCGAGCCTCTAGCCTCAGATCCAGCGAGCTCTTCGCCGTGCTCTGCCACCCGGTGAGATTGAACCTCTGGAAGCGTCATTCCATCGAAGCGACGACCCCCGAAGGTCCGTGACCTTCAGCCTAGACAAACTCCTCCATCAGGTAACATAGATAACATGTAGCTTGCTTTAATTCTGATCTTTTAGATTCCGGTCACCTGAGTTTCACCGGACTATTGTGCATCATCGGTCCATCGATTCATCAATCCGATCATCCCTTCCCTTCATGAGACCTCGTTCCATCTTCTCCGCCCCTCCGTTCCCCCCTAGTTCGCCTAGGAATAGGGTTCACGCTCTCCTCCATCGTCGCCTCGCCCCTTCGCCTATTTCGCCCGCTAACGGGTCAAGGCAATTTGCCCTCGACCCAGTGATTGTCCTGTGCCGGTTTAGAAGCCAATGGGCCTCATCTAGAGGTCCGAACACTCGGGCACAGGAGCTCCATGTCTTGAGCGTCGCCGGAGCACTCCAGTAGCTCTCGGCCCCATCGAAGCTACTAGCAGTTGTGGACCATCGTCAACATCATTTCGCGCATCCTAGCAGCTTCAGAGGACGCTCCAGCAGCTCGTATCGATCAGGCAAAGCTCGCCGGTGGCGAGTTCTTTGCAGTTAATCCTAGAGGCACCTCTGCTGTTGGATCGAACCCCAGCACTAGTTTTGATCATGACCTTTCATCTTTGGGGAGATCCCAACCGTTGGATCCATTTTAGAATCCTCTGCCAGTCGTCCATCGCCGAAGGGGTATCACTCAATCACAGCCGTCCGATCTCAAGTGAAAACCCCCTTGGCTGTTAGATCTGTAGTAAAGGGAAATTTACTCTTAGGCCCTTCGCACTTTTCTCATTTCTGATTAGTCTTGTAAATATTTTTAGAAGTTATTTTGAGCTTGGACATTTTGCACTTAGCACCTCGTGTTTATTTTATTTATGCTTTAGTCCTTATGTACGTGGAGCACATGGTCTAGCACGTGACTTGTGGGTTAATTGCATATCTTTGCTTGAACTTCATTGATGTTACTATTTGAACTTTTATAAATGAGAATTGTATTTATACCCATGTTTATGTGTTTCACGTGCCATCCTCTTGCGGCCTTGGGCTTTTTGCATATTTGGCCCCATACTTTTTCTGTGTGTTATTGTTTGACCCCTGGAACTTACTTTCTTTGCACTTAGATCCTTGTGTGCTATGTCTCTTTGATTGCTTGAATAAAATATCAAATCTCATCCAAACTTTATGAAATTTGGTTACGTGGCTCATGCCACTATGTAAAAATTCCCATGAATTTTTGGGACATTTTTGTTATCATTTTCTATTTTTAAAAATTCAAAAACCTCTGATTTTGCTTTTTTCTAAATTGAAAAATCAACTAAAAATATTAAAAACACTCTAAAAAATCTAAAAAATTACTAATATCTTGTTTTGTTGTGTTTATTATTCTATCCAAGTTCTGTTTGATTTGGATTTATGAAAACTCTAAAAATTGAAAAGCACTAAAAACGTAGAAAAATCATTAAAAATTTTTAAAAAAACTAAAAAAATGCAATTTTAATTTCTGTAGTTAGTATTTTACTTTCAATTTCTCATAAAATTGTTGTTAAAATTTTAGTCTATTTGGAAATTTTTAAATAGCCTTTTGATTCTCGTTGCACAGTAGTTGTCATTTTTCATCTTATTTCATTTTTATAAAATCAATTAAAAATCAGAAAAGTCCAAGAAAGATACCAATACATATGAATATTTCTAAAACCCCAAAATATTTTTATTTTAATTTTCTGACTTGGTTTGGTGTGTTGAATAATTGTTGGTTTGTGCTTTTGGATTTCCTTTATTCATTTTCTTCATAATTAAAAAATCCAAAAAATTTTAAAAACTTAAAAATCCACCAAAAATTCATGTTTTTGAATCCCGACTACTTCGTAGGTTTTTCCATCTCGTGCTTCTTGTGTTCGACCCTAGTAGCTATACCAGGTAAAATAAAATAGCGAGACTGCTGTTTTTGACCTAATTGTTTTATTCTGTATTTGGTGGTCTTTGATCTTTTCTCGATTGAAACCGATCCGAGAGGTTGAGGTCGCAACAACCATTGATACCTTCTCACCTTAGTCGCTTGGATTTCGTGGTCATCAGAATGGCACCGTTGTCGGGGAGCACGACTTAGTAGTCGGTTTTCTTTTTCAGCTTTTTGTCTTCATTTGCATTTTCTATCATTTATTTCCAGTCATTTTTATCACATTTTTATAATAATCCGTGGACTGACACATTTCTGTTTGATCTTCTTGCAAGGGCCCAATGATCAAGGGCGGCTTCCTTCAGGAAGCTGACGCACCCGCGGGGTTCAAACGCGTCTCCTTTCTTCATAGAGCCGTGGGAGAGCGCGAGAGAGGAGAACATGAAATCGGGAGATTATCTTACAGTAGTTTAGACTTAACTTAGTCTCTTTTTCAGCATTTTATTATTGTAGTAATACAGGGACAGACTCAGACTCTCAGAGACTCTTGGTGTTTATTGGGGTCTGTTTCGCAGAGCACCTGTGTGCTCGGGGGACCTCACCGCGGTTTTCATTGGTTTTGTTTTCACCGCATTTTATACTGCTTATGTGATTTTCGAGGATTTTGCCTTACCTTAGGATTTTCTCTGATTTTGGCGTAATTAGTTAAGGCCAAACCCTAAATATCTTTTTGTACGTATAGTTCGTGCAGGATCCGTAGTGGCGAACACCGAGTGGCTCCCAAGATCGGACTCCGGACTTAGCTTGATTACCCGATTACCATGCTTCTCGTGTAAAAACTGCTTCGTCTAAGGCTATTTTCCTCGTGCATCATATAGGTAGTTTTATTTCAGTCTTTACTTTTTGTTGATCGCAGAAATGACCACTTGGATAAAGGTGCTAATCGATCGTTGCGACCCAAGCAGTCAAATGCGAACAATCAAGAAAAAAATAGACCACCACGAGAGATAAAATCAATTAAAAATAAGCTAGCGGTCTCGCTATTTATTTAACCTGGTATAGCGACCAGGGTCGAACTCAAGGAGCACGGGTTGGCCTCTCGGCCTACGAAGTAGTAAAAAAGGGAAATAAAATAAAAGAAGCAACTATTTTTGGTGGTTTTTGAATATTTTATATTTTTTTGGATTTTTTAGTTAAATAAGAAAATAAGAAAAGCAAATAAACACACACTTCAACAATTTATTAAATGCACTCAAAATCAACCAAAAATTCTAACAAAAATATTTTTATGTGGTTTATAATTTTTAGTGTTTTTGGTGAATTTTTGGGATTTTTCTAATGTTTATTTAATTTTCTAAAAATGAAACAATGACTGAAATGAAAGGAATTGTCCAACCGAGCTAAAAGGGCCTAAATAAAATATCTAAATGCCCCAAATTAGCTGGGAGGTAATTTTCCTGTAAAGAAGATAAAACAAGGAAAATTTAGGCACCTCTATTATTATTGTTGGATTTTTGGTTTAATTATTAGAATTTTTATAAGTTTTTAAGTGTTTTTCAATTTTTAGTGGTTGTCAGTAATGAAAAATAGGCAAAATTGGGTAGAAAATCTAACACAACAAAACAAACAATAGACAATTTTTTTTGTAATTTTTAGACACTATTTAATATTTTTTTGTGATTTTTAAAGTTAGAAAGTGAAGAAAATAGATGTTTTTGGATTTTTTAAAAATATCAAATGCCAAACAAAAATGTCCTAAAAAATCCTCGAAAATTTTACACTATGGCAGGAGCTATGTGTCCGATTTTCGTTGGATTTGGAGGTATTTTGCTATTTTATTCAAAAATAAAGAAGGGGCACAGTGCACATGGACCAAAGTGCAAATACCCGAAAGTTTGGGGGGTCTGGTGCAATTAACCCAGGAAGTCACGCGCGTCGCGCGTGCCTGAGGCACTCAGGGACCCAAATGTAAGAAAAATAAGTTCCGAGGGCTTATTGGTAACTGGTACCAAAAGTCCAAGGACCTATTCGCAAAATACCCTAAAAATCACGTACATGTTCAAATGTATCACGCACAGGGGTATAAATGCAAATAGTTAAAAACTTTCATTTATCAATGAACAACCAGAACTGCATGGCCTATATTGCAAATAAACCAGAAAATCACGTGTCGATGCACGTGTCATACAACGCACAGGGGCATAAGTGCAAGGAAAATAAAGTGCGAGGTCCTTAATGAAAAAGTACCAAAAACTCGACAACTACACTAGGTATTTACATGACTAAATGCTAAATGAAATAAACAGGGGGGCCTAAGGGTAGTTTACCCTTTATTAATGCGGATCGCAGGATGGACGCCACGTGGAGGGATCGGCGGTGGGGATCGGCTGGCGCTCCGACACTGGGGTCCTCGAAGTGATCCGACGCTCGGGGTTCAGTCACGTGGTGTGATCAACGGTCGTGGCTCTCTTTGGCTAACCCACGAGCATCGGGCGGCTGGGATCGGTCCTCCTCAGATCTGACGGTGAAGGCGGCTCCGGGAAAGGACGGTCCAGATAAGAACTGGAGCAGGAGGGTTGATCGAACGACGTCTGAAGGTCGAGGAAGAACAGGTGGCCGGCGAGGTTCGCCGGCTTCGTGCGTGCGCTCCTGACCTCCCCTGCTGCGTCTGAGGATCGGAGAAGCTCCGTCGAGGTGCTGCGCAGATGCTGATACCCTCCGATGGCCCAGCCGAGCTCTGTAGAGCTCCGGCGAGGTCGGCGGAGACGGGGCTCCTGGCCTGAATGACCCAAGCCCTCAGATGGGCTTGGTAGTACCTGCAAAGACGACCAAGAGACTCGCAGGTCGAGGGTAAACTGCCTCGACCCGGTTAGGCGGAGTGACGATGGACGATGGGTCGCAGCGGACGAGCTCCGGCGAAGTGGGAACGGTGGAGCTCGAATCCCAGCTCCTGTGCGAGCTGGGTTGGATGGAGGTGTGGAGAAGATGCGCGGGAAGGAGGCGAGGGCTATGGCGATGCCCGATGATCGAATGGTGGTCGGAATCGATAGGAATCGACGATGGACGGCGGCGGAGCGGTTTGGGGGTAACTAGAAATTACGGAAAAAGAAAGGCTAACGGAGCTACCTGGGTGGCTGAATGGGATGTGGGTGAGCTTGCGCAGCTCTGGGTCTTTGCCTCACGGAGCGCCGACGTCCGAGGCTCGATGCTCCTGCTGGTGGCGGAGCAAGGCGGCGATGCTCGCCGGATAAGTGGCCACGCTCCCTCTCCTCGCTTCAACAGCACCGGACGCGAGCTGTCACTCTCGCGCACACACTGGAGCTCACTGGAGGTGGAATCAAATGACCAAAGATGAGATTTGAGGTGGCGGAGCTCGAGCTAAATATGGTTGCGGGTCCGGCTAGAAGAGGTCGGGTAGGGCGATCGAGCGCGCGGATCCCGATGTGGATACCTGGACGAAGGTCTCGGATGTAGCATTAAGGAGTCGGACACGGGGTTTAGGTGGTAGGCGATCGGGTTTAGCGGGGAAAAATCCGAGAAGATGGGTACCCGCTAAGGACCCGTGTGAAGTGGTCCTGGGGGGGTAGTTGACCGGGCGGTCAACAATCCCCAGGACCAATGACAAAAGGCCACGTGGCTGGAATTTGAAATTAAAATTAAGGGTAGCAAATGGCCGATTTAGTGAAAACTTAAAACATGAAATATTTTTATTTTACTTTTTTCTATTTTTTAGTGATTTTTAATAATTTTTTTCGAAATAAAAATAAGGTATATACATAATATGTTATATATATAGGTATATGTACACTATATTAGGTTTTTTTAATTTTTATTTTTAATTATTATTTTTGTACAATTTTATTCCCCCTTTATATTTTATTTATTTTCATTATAGAATAAGGAATAAAAAGAGATTTTTATTTTATTTTAATTATTTGTATACATAGGTGAAATAAATACATATATACATTTATATACTTGGTATATTTACAATATATTTTTGTGTTTTTAATTTTGTTATTTTTATTTTGTTTTTGTTTTAATTGTTTTTATTTTATTTAGTTACACTATATACTATAGAATATTTACAAAAATTTTGGAGATTACTTTTATTTATTTATAACGATAAATAAATAGGGATGATGGAACTATGTACAAGGTGATCATGTACATGAATGAGCTTTTTGGTTTCTTTTTAATTTTTATATTTTTATATTGATTTTATACTTATAAATATATACATGTATTTACAAGCCTATTTTTGTGAGGAAAATACTTTTATTTTATTTACATATATATTTACACACATGAGCCCCTATCTCCCTCTACTTTGGCTTTTATGCGGTCAGGCCCATGTTGAGCCCTCCCTTGGGTTAGGTTGCTCAATATTTATTCTAAATATTTCCCTCTTTTTCTTTTTAATCTTTATTCTTTTATTTTTGCACAAAAACATGCTAATTATTAAACTTTATACAATGCATGCTTTTGATAATTATTTGTATTTATATGAATATACATGCATTTGCAAAAGTTTTTGTAGCTAAAATATAAGAATAAAGAGTGATGAATGGGTATTCATCACCCCCCTATACTTAACTTTTGCTAGTCCCTTAGCAAACACTTATTTGAAAAAGAAGTGAAAAAGAAAGAAAGAAAAAGAAAAAGAGGGGAATTTACATGGATCAATGTTGAATATTAAACTTTCCTTCATTAAATTGAAATATGGAGCTCGATCAGATTTTTGGATTATTAATGTGTCGGAACCTTATTTAGACTTAAGCTTAAAACTCAACAGCCTCTAAGTTCCACCAATCTATGGACAAGACTCCTCAATAAACCAGATCAGAACAAGTCTACATACACAAACTCTAATGACCATGAATTTTTCCATGCAGTGTAAGTCATATGTAGCTCCCCACCTCAGAAGTAACAAAGAAACAACCTCCCTCAACCTGGTAACTCTAATGCCTCGGTCTAGCAACTCTTTCCTCGAGAAGCGGGGTATTCCCTTCTAAGTTCAAGTGCAACCGGCTCAAGAAGAGGGGAAAGAAGTATAGACTTTTGGAAGCTCAGCCAGTGTAGCTAAGTCTCCCGCTGCAAGCTTCATGAGATGTAACATGGATACCATAAGCTTTTGCTTTATTTGACTATATATACTCCGGTGGGGTTATTAAATTTTCAATCCGACCCACCACTTTTTTGGAGTTCTTTTTGCATTTTGCAATTTTTTTTCAAGTGCTTCTATACAACATATCTACATGGTGCAGCATATATACAAGAAATTTTCCTCTTGAGCAAGTAGACTATCCCTCTTTTGAAGCTTTATTGCAACCCACGGCTTCTGTCTTTAGCCTTCATCACCACTAGACCAAGTTGAGACGCACTTCCTTCACTAGAAGAAGAAGAGAGGTTCCGCCTAGAAGTACTACCCTCATATGCTACCCCAAGCCAAAGGAAACTGCCTCCTCACCACCTCATCCGTGGAGAGCCATGTGTAAAGTGCTGGTGCAAGTCAAGCCATTGTCTCTAAGAGTCATGCGTGTGTTGTTAAGTGCTCTACTTAGGCTCATCAAGATGACATATGCTCATAGCCTAGTGGACTCAAAGAATTAAGTCCTTATGGACCTGAAAAGCCTTAACCCTAAGCCCTATAAGGTTCCTCTTAGAGTTAGGTGGATTAAGATCTTATTCAAGCTCCATTTCTCAATTTAATTCTAGGCTTAGTTTAAATGTCAACTCTCATCCAGGAAAAACTATATACATATATATATATATATACAAAGATGCTATTTACAAATATTTACAACCGTGCAAAATTTTTGAAAAATGTTTTGAAATCATGAATGGATGGATGCATGAAGTGCAAGTTTTGCAAAAGTATTTACAAACATTTACACAAGATTTTTGCAAACTTTTGATTTTCAAAACATTTTGGAAAAATTTTGTACTACATACATAGTTTTGATAAGAAAATATTTACACAAACTTTACACAAAAGATTTTTGAAAACATTTTTACAAGAATAATTTTGTACACTAGCTATGTATGTGCAATAAAAGAATGATTATGTACAGGAAAAATTTTTAATTTTTGTGATTTTTAAGGTTTTTAGCCAATTTATTTGTTAACACACTCACACAAAGTATGAGTTATGGCTAAAGTATATATGAAATATATACACACACCCCCTATACTTAGCTCGAACGATGTCCTCAGAGTGATCAAGAGCGATGAAGAAGACATAACTCGTGCTTAGTAAAAGGGAAGTGAAAAGGAATGGCTAAGTACAGAAATGAATAAATGAATAGAATGAGAGGAACTTGGTGGTTTCCCCCTATACTTAGGATTGCCTAATCCTAAGTATAGCAAGCTGTACATGAAGGGAAATCCGAGTGAAGAAGATACAGAGTCTGCCCCCCCCTATACTTAGGGTCAAATATCCCTAAGTATAGGCAGCAAAACAGGGGCAGAAAGAATGAAAAGAATACCCGCAGGTCCCACGTCCCCCCTATACTTAGGGTAAAGTACACCCTAAGTATAGCATAATCATAAGATGAGAAAAGGGATGTGGGACTAAAGAATAGTGATATAGACAACTGGATCTATACAAGTCGGAAGAACAGTGATAATCAGGCGTGAGATGCAATAGATGTGAGTCAAGAGACCACATCTCACGCAAAATGAATAGGGGCAACATCAACGACCAACGGCTCATGATCTAGAAATGGCTTGAGCCGCTGGCCGTTCACTCGAAAGGTACTCTCAGAAGACAACTCGGATATATCAATGCTACCGTTGTCGTGTACCTTTCTGACCAAGTAGGGTCCTTTCCATTTGCTCTGTAGCTTCCCTGGAAATAATCGAAGCCTAGCATCAAACAGCCATACTCTCTGTCCAATCTCAAAGTGCTTGTGGCTGATATGAGAATCATGCCACTCATTCACTTTCTCCTTATACTGTAGGCTATTTGAGAAAGCTGTATCTCTAAGCTCCTCCAGGGCGGCTAACTCTGCCCTCCTCTGGTTTCCTACACTCTCTGGATCTAAAAGAATATTTGTGACTGCCCAAAGTGACGTGTGCCTCAGTTCAACAGGTAAATGGCACGGCTTGTCATATACGAGGCGAAAGGGAGATGTGCCCAATGGAGTCTTGAAAGACGTCCTATATGCCCATAGGACCGAGTCCAAAAGCTGTGACCAATCCTTTCGGTCAGGGCGGACGACTTTCTGCAATTTGATCTCCCTATTCGACACCTCGGCTAGACCATTCGTCTGTGGATGGTAAGGTGTAGCAACACGATGGTCTATACCGAACTCGCTAGCAAGGGCCTTCACCTGGTCGTTGATGAAATGAGACCCCCCATCAGAAATCAGAACTCGTGGAACCCCGAACCGCATGATGATGTGCTTCCTCAAAAATCTGCAAACTGTCCTCGCATCAGCGGCTCGGGCGGGGATGGCCTCAACCCAACGACTAACATAATCAACGGCCAACAGAATGTACTCAAATCCCTGACTCTTAGGGAATGGACCCATGAAATCGATGCCCCATGCGTCAAAAACCTCACAGAAGTGAATGGGCTGCATCGGCATCATATCACGCTGTCCACAAGTGCCCATCCTCTGACAGTCAGTACACCTCTTCACGAACTCATCAGAGTCCTTGAAGAGGGTAGGCCACCACAAGCCGGATTGGAGCACTTTCTGTGCCGTTCTCCTCCCAGAATGATGTCCTCCTGCCTCAAGCTTGTGGCAGCAAGTGAGGACGCTATGGTGTTCCTCCTGAGGAATGCACCGACGCCAGACGCTATCCCCTCCTTCGTGGTAAAGGATAGGATCCTCCCAGTGGTAGGACTTGGCTTCGCAAGGAAGGTCTCAAGCCTCTGCCTGGGCCAATCTTGTGGGACTTTCCCATCAACGAGGAAGTTCACAATATCGGCATACCACGGGAGTGAGGCGATAGCAAGGATCGCCTCATCTCGGAAGGTATCTCGAATGGGATCAATCTGCTCAGACTCCTCAGGCTGCTCTAAACGGGAGAGATGATCCGCCACCACATTCTTGACTCCAGGCTTATCCTTGATCTCAATGTCAAACTCCTGGAGTAGAAGGATCCATCTAGTCAGTCTGGCCTTGGCATCCTTCTTTGTCATGAGGTATCTGATGGAGGTGTGATCTGTGTACAAAGTCACTCTAGATCCAATGATATAAGATCGAAACTTAACTAGGGCGAACACTACAGCTAGCATCTCTTTCTCTGTGACCGTGTAGTTCCGCTGGGCGGAATCCAAGGTGCGGCTAGCATAGTGAATAGCAAATGGAACTCCATCCCTCCTCTGTCCCAGCACAGCTCCTACGGCAAAATCGGAGGCATCCGTCATGATCTCGAATGGGAGAGACCAATCAGGCGGCTGGAGGACAGGAGCCTCAATCACACACTGCTGGAGAGTCGTAAAGGACGAAAGACACTTGTCATCGACAAGGAACTCGGTGTCTTTCGTCAAGAGGTCAGTCAATGGCCGGGCAATCCTACTGAAATCTTGAATAAATCTCCTATAAAATCCAACGTGCCCCAGGAATGACCGTAGTTGCCTCAAATTGGACGGTGGTGCAAGCTTTCTAATGACATCAACCTTGGCCAGATCAACCTCCATGCCCCTGTTGGAGATGATGTGGCCAAGCACCATCCCTTGAGTCACCATGAAGTGACTCTTCTCCCAAGATAGAACCAAATGGTACTCAATACATCGCTGGAGTACTCGGCCTAGGCAGTCAAGACAGGAGTCGAATCCGTCGCCGTAGACCGAGAAATCGTCCATGAAGACCTCCAAACACTCCCATACCATGTCCGAAAAGATGGACAACATGCATCTCTGAAAAGTCATAGGGGCATTGCATAGCCCAAATGGCATGCGTCGAAAGGCATATGTACCAAAGGGACAGGTAAAGGTGGTCTTCTCCTGATCCTCAAGAGCGATGGCCACCTGGTTGTAGCCCGAATACCCATCCAGGAAGCAATAATGGCTCTTCCCTGCCAGTCTCTCAATAATCTGGTCAATAAAAGGCAGGGGAAATGGTCCTTCTTGGTGGCCTGGTTGAATCTCCTGTAGTCAACACAGACCCTCCAAGAGGTGGGTACTCGTGTAGCAATCTCCTCTCCCGACTCACTGATCACAGTCGTGATGCCCGTCTTCTTGGGCACCACATGCAAAGGGCTGACCCACTTGGAATCGGAAATGGGATAAATAAAATTCGCACTCCACCATTTTGATATTTCCTTCATCACGACCTCTCTCAGGTTGGGGTTCAGTCGCCGCTGGAACTCACGCGACGGCTTCGCCCCCTCCTCGAGATAAATATGGTGGGAGCACACTGATGGACTAATCCCATGGAGATCTGCTACGCTCCATCCAATTGCCTTGCGGTTCTTTTCAAGAACCCCCATCAAACAGGATTCTTGCTCTCCAGTCAGATCGGCGGAGATGATGACTGGGTACATCTCAGGTTCTCCCGCAAGGAACTGATACTTCAGCGAAGTAGGGAGCGGCTTCAGCTCTGGACAGCTGGGTGCTGGCAAATCTGGCCTCGGAAGATGGTGCGTGAGTGCTGCTAAATCTGCCAAATCTGCCTGGGAGAGAGAATACGAGCTCTCGCAAACTGGGTCTGGAGGAGGCTGCTCAACTGTGCTGTCTCTGATCTGCTCTGCCTCTACCTCCTCTTCATCTGTAGGCTCAGGTGGACTCAGGTCTGGCATCTGGTCGTCACAATCTACCCAATCAGACTCTGAATCCGAGGGATCTGCATCAAACAAGGTGGCATCAATACCACTGTCACACAAGGTGGCCTCAGTACCACCATCACTAGAAACCGTGTCGCGGTCGAGAACCGGCTCTGCTGCCTCTGTCGTATCCTGGACCAGGGCTGTGCTCTCCAAGCTCTCCTCTGTTATCATCTCTGCATCAGTGGTGTCTGGAAATGAGAGGATGGCCTGTGCGGAAGGGTCTGCCCATGCTGCCTCATCATCTGTGATCACAAAATCACAGTCCTGGTGGATGTCTAACCCGGCATCTGTCAGCTGCTCTGTGTCTGTGCTGGTCTCTGAGCTTGCTCTCTCTCTGGCTCTGCAGTCCTCGACCGTCTCTATTTGTACACTTTCACCCTCGACGCGAAAGTATACCTTCCCGCTATCATGATCAGTCACCGCCTTCGCTGTGGCCAAGAACGGACGACCTAGAATGATGGGGGTATCGGTCACTGAATCAAGGATCTCCATGTCCAACACTACGAAGTCCACGGGGAATTACAGACCCTGAATAGTGACGACAACGTCTCGCAACAACCCCTTCGGCCTCTTGACAGATCTATCAGCAAACTGAAGGACTGTCCTGCTCTGTCGAAGAGTGCCCAACTCGAAGCGGTCGAGAAGGGCTGCCGGAAGGAGGTTGATAGAAGATCCGCTGTCCAATAGAGTACGGTCGAACCTCTGCTCTCTAATGTGACATCTGACATATGGGGCTCCTGAATCTGGCCTCTTGGCCGGCAGACGGTTCTGGATCGCGAAGCACGTGGCTTTTGTCAGCACATGAATCTCTGAATGGTGGTTCCTCCTCCTCCTCCTGACTGTGGTCCTATCTCTCAATGATCACTGAAGAAGGGCGATGTGCTGCAAAGCCTCCTGAAGGGTCAGCTGTATATGGAATCTGTCGATCATGCTCTGGCTGAACTCCTCCTGCTCTCTCTTTTTTGGTTCTTTTTCTCTTTTCTTCCCCTTCCCCACCAGAAGGGCTCTGGGGAAGGGGATCACAGTGTCTTTCTCAGATGAAGGACTAGGAAGAGGTCTAGACGGCTCGACGGCCGGATCCACACATACATCAATCACCACAGTGGGATCAGAAGAAACTAAACCTTTTCCTTTATTCAAAGCATTGTTCTGAGATACATCAACAGAAGGAAAAACAACATCTCTCTCAAAATGAACACTGGTGGCCTCAGTACCACCGCGAGCTGGCTCTGCTAGACGTCTCGCGGCCTCAGTACCGCGTGCTGGCTCGGCTACTCTGGTGGCGTCAGTACCACCTCCTCGAACTGGTAAGGCGGCGGCCTCAGTACCGCCGGTGGAATCAGCATCCTTGGTGGCATCAGTACCACCGTCATCCTCGGATGCGGCCTAGTACCGCTCTCCTCCTCCTCATCTGGCGCCTTGGGTGGATTCTCGAGTAGTCGCTCAGATGAGGCGCCGCCTGCTGGTGCTCTACCGCTCCTAAGTGTAACAAAATCAGCATCAAACAGATCTGAAGACATATCATCAAATGGATCACTAGGAGTGGTATGCTCAGTGTTAACTACCTGCTCAGACTTCCTCTTCAGGCTATTCGGATTCGGCTCTATCTGTGCAGGGATGGTGGCCTTCCCTCTCATCAGGTCCCGCATCTCCTGGCGGAACTCATCCATCTCCCGTCTAAATGTATCATGCTGGTCCGTGAGGAGGTGGGCTACGTCGTCCAAGGTGGAGCTCTCATGAGGGCCTGACGGGTAGCCTCTCTGGTAATGAGGCTGCTGGAACTGGTGCTGCTGCTGCTGAGAGGGGTAGGAGGAAGGATGCTGCTGCTGGTGTGACTGGTGAGCCTACTGCTCACGTCTCCAAGACTGTCCCTGCTGCTGATAGGGACGAGGAACGAAGGATGACTGCTGGTGTGGCTGGTAGGTTGGGGGCTGTTGCTGCTGGTGATCTCTCTGCTGGCTATACTGCCCACCCTGACCGGATGACTGCTGCTGGGGATGGGTACCTCCACTCCCCCACCTGAATCCGGGATGGTCTCGTCGGATCCCAGGCTGGGGACGGTCATACCAAATCCCGTTGACATCCATCAACGGCTCGGCGTCGTACTGGGCTGGCGGGAGTACTGCCAGAGGCTGATCCGGCTGGTATACCACCATCTGCATGTCTGGAGATGGTGGTGACTGGTAGGAGGGCTGCTGCGGCTGGTACGGCTCCGCCTGTACAAGGTGAACCTGTCTAGGCTACTGAAAGGAGCTGGAGCGCTGGGACGAGCTGCTGCTACCGCCGGTATTGCCTCGCGACTGAAGACGGGGCTGTGAAGCCGTCTGTGCCTCCTGGAGACACATGAGCTGGGTCTTCATATCACCCAGAGTTTGTGCCATCTGCTCCATCTGCGTGATACCCTGGCACTGCTTCTTCTCGATCAGCTCCATCCGGTCCAACTTCTCGCTGATAATACCCATATCCGCAGCGGACGACTCTGCCTGGGCTGCTGCAACTGCGGATGAACTGGATGGACCGGCGTCGACCCGTGCTATCCTCTGGTACTGCACGGGTCCTGGCTGCTGCTGGGGTCTGCCCTGAGTATACAATCGGGTCTAGGACATCACCATATAGTTCTCGGCTATCTCCTCGTAGATGGCCCAGACCTGGTCGTGATCCTTGGCGAAATAGGACCCACCACAAGAAGCATTCACCAAGCCCTGGAGCTCTGGTGTCAGCCCGCTGAAGAAGCTCTGCACAAGGTTCGGCTTCGAGATGTCATGGTGCGGGCATCGGTCAGTAAGCTCACGGAACCTCTCCCATGCCTCATGGAATTGCTCGTTGGGGAGCATGGAGAAGTTGTTGATGAGGGCTCTCGCTGCATTAGTCCGCCCGAGTGGATAGTACTTGTTCAAGTACTCGGTGCGGAGCTGTTCCCAGGTGTAAACGAACTTCCCCAAGTGCTTCAGCCAGGTGGTTGCTCTGTCTGCTAAGGAAAAGGGGAAGGCAATCATCCTGATCATATCCTGGTCCACCTGACGATCGTGGACAGTGCTGCAAATCATCTCAAACTCCTGCAGGTGGAGATGAGGCTCCTCTGTCGCCAAACCGTGGAATCGGGGAAGAAGCTGCAAGGTGTTCGGGGGGAACTTGAAGTCCCCCACGATCGCTGGAAGTACCACCCAGCGGTGTGTCAAGGTCGACCCGGGATTGTGGTTCTCCCGCATCGATCTAAGTGGTGGTGGTGGTGCTCCTCCTGCTCCTCCTGCTCCGCCTGCTCCGCCACCTCCGGATGCAGGATCATCAGGTCCTCCTCCTGCTGCCAGATCGTCGGGGCCTCCTCCTGCTTTTCCTCCGCGGTTGGCTCTCAACTGCTCAAACTCTCGCCTCATGTCCATCATGAAAGCTCCCTGATCCCTCAGCTGCTGCTGCACTGACTCGAGGGAGGCGATCAGGGTGGAGTTGATCGAACCCTGGTCCAGGACAAAATGCTGCTCTCCTCGTGGACCTCTGGGGTGATCCTCAGAACTGCCGGCCATGGCGTCTGCAAAATCAAACGAGCCAAACTCAGGTGCTGTCAAATCTGTGAGTCTCTCCTCTGGCTCATATCTCTCAGAAACGAAAGAAAGGGGGTCGAGGGGGAACAGGGCGGAATCATACTCGGGCTCGGAGAATTGGTCTCGGCTCTCGCGGGCCAACCTAGATGACTGGGTAGACGTGCCCGAAAGCGGTGCAGCCAGAGGCTGCCTAAGAGAGCGTCTACCCATCATCGTGATCTGGTCGAGTAGTGCGGATGGGATCTGGAGAAACTATGATCAAAATGCAAACCCCTCTGTTTACCAACGCAACACGAGCTGAAGACCGTGAAGGCTCGGTCAGATTATCTTGTCAATTTTTATTAGGTGAACAAACAATCTATCAGAGTGCTTACGTGACCTGTTGGGATACCCGATGCTACTCCAACCGACTGGCCCGCACGGAAGAGTCGGTAGTCAGCTAGAAATAACACCGGAGGGCTCTACCTAGGGTGCGGGTCACTCTCTCGCGCAAGCAAACCAAACAATGAGGGGATTGCTCTCCCCAAGACAAATTTTTAAGGTGAGTGTCTTTTAGGGTCAATAGTCGTAGCCAATCCCAATTTTATGGTTTTTCTTTTTAATATTTTTCAATGAAAACAAAGGCCTAACGAATTTTTCGGTTCTCCTGGTTATATAATCCAAAACAGGGGGGAGAAGACGAAAAAGCCGATGCGCGAGAAATCAATGACGCATGCAGAGATAGAAATGCGTACCTGACTCCAGCAGTCGACATGCAAAGTGATCCGCGCAGAATTTAAAAACAGGAAATAAACTACCTAAATGGTGCAGCGGTGAAAACCGAGTCCTAAGCAGGCAATTTCTGCTCGATAGAACCGTGTAGCCTAGTCACTCGCC
This sequence comes from Ottelia alismoides, assembly GCA_037367405.1. Taxonomy (NCBI): domain Eukaryota; kingdom Viridiplantae; phylum Streptophyta; class Magnoliopsida; order Alismatales; family Hydrocharitaceae; genus Ottelia; species Ottelia alismoides. The sequence continues at coordinate 288,827 of JAZKJV010002196.1, read as the reverse complement.
CTCGATCCAAAGAGTCCGGTTGACGTATCCGAAAATGCCGGTTTTAAGAAGTTGTTTTTATCGTGTTGTGCGTTGTAGGCGGCAATCGGAAACGATCATGAAAATACCACAAATAAGTTATTCAATTTTTAATCTCGTGGTTTTATGTTTATTTTACTTGGGCAAGTCCCAAGGTCGATCACAAGGAGGCAAAGGAACAACCTAGAATTAAGTCTATCAAAGTTCGTGTTCGGTTTTCGAGGCGGTCTTTTTTTTGGAATTTTTTTAATGCAATAAAGGATGCAAAATGCAAATTTGGCCTTATTTTAGGGACTAAAATGTCAATTACGTTCAAATGATGTCCGAAAAATACGAAACTTGGTCGAGATGTAAAACATGCTGAAATGGGTGCACTGTAATTTTTTTGGAATTTTTGGATGCAATATGAATTTTTTATGGATTTTTAAATGCAAACAAAATGATTTTCAATATTTAATTTTAATAAATATCAAACCTACTTATTTTCGAGAATCAAAATTATCTGAGATCTATCACTAGGTGACGGATCTCAGAAAAATCCTAAACCTAGACTCTACGCTCTCTCACGACTCGACTCGATCTTAGATTAATTGCGGTTTTTGCAAGAGTCGGTGAAGTTGCGTCGGTAATTGGAAAAAATCGCTTCATGTACAAGGTACCTCGCAAGAAAAATAAGAGAGAAAATGTAAGAGAGTGACTCAAAAATATATGAAAGAATTTTGGTAACCCGCCTGTCACGCGGGTGACCCGGGTTCGATCCCCGGCAACGACGCCATCTGACGTATCCGAAAATGCCGATTTTAAGAAGTTGTTTTTATCGTGTTGTGCGTTGTAGGCGGCAATCGGAAACGATCAAGAAAATACCACAAATAAGTTATTCAATTTTTAATCTCGTGGTTTTATGTTTATTTTACTTGGGCAAGTCCCAAGGTCGATCACAAGGAGGCAAAGGAACAACCTAGAATTAAGTCTATCAAAGTTCGTGTTCGGTTTTCGAGGCAGTCTTTTTTTGGAATTTTTTTAATGCAATAAAGGATGCAAAATGCAAATTTGGCCTTATTTTAGGGACTAAAATGTAAATTACGTTCAAATGATGTCCGAAAAATACGAAACTTGGTCGAGATGTAAAATATGCTGAAATGGGTGCACTGTAATTTTTTTGGAATTTTTGGATGCAATATGAATTTTTTATGGATTTTTAAATGCAAACAAAATGATTTTCAATATTTAATTTTAATAAATATCAAACCTACTTATTTTCGAGAATCAAAATTATCTGAGATCTATCACTAGGGTTTTAATACCTAATAAAAATGAAATACTAAAATGTGCACAATGATTTTTACAGGACAAAATATGCATGCATATGCAAATCTTTTTGGGCACAATGTTAAGAATAATTAACTCTACAAGATGTGATTTTTCGAGAATTTTTAGAGCAACGGTTAGTCAACTATTAATTTCAGAGCAGAAAATGGGTAAAATACGCCATTTTTCACAAAACAATTATTTATTAATTAACCGTCCGTCACAAAAATATCCATAACATGTCAAAGTGTAGAGAGTAAATTAACAAACATCATGCTATTTTTAAATTGATAAAATAATGTAGAGAAGTGTTCAAAACTGAGGGGGAACTCAGGGGTCCAGATGCAAATATAATAAATAAAAGAAATAAAGTAAACTGCAGTGGGGGGACTTTTGTGTAATTACCAATAACTCCGGGGTATATCTGCAAAATCACCAGAGGGTACGTGCACTGCACGTGCCTCTGGTCGGCGGGGATTGATCAGCGAATAGGGGGAACCTCCGGGGGGTTCTTCGTAATTTGCCTAGGGGTCACGTGCCACGCACGTGACCCTGGAAGATGCCTTGCTGGGGACGTTCCCCCACGCACGTGCGAGGGGCGTGCGGGGGGGCCTCGGGCTTTGGGCGCCCGGTGGTGGAGCGGCGGAGCTGGTTGGTGGAGGGCGTTGACCGGCGGCTGGTGGTGACGTCGGTGGATGGCTCCGGCCAAAGCTCGGCCGAGCGGGGGATTGGCTGGGCGCCGCCGACTGCGGAAGAGGGGCGGAGCCGGCGTTGAGGTGCTGGACGAATGCGTGGCCGAAGCGCGGAGCTCCGGTGTCGTTGCAAGCTGCTGGAGATGGAGGTTGTCGTCCGGCCAAGGCGGAGGTGGCGAGGACGATGAAGGCGGGGTTGCGATGGCTGGAGGAGTTGCCGGTGAAGATGGGTCTCCAGGAGGTCGGAGAAGAAGTCGGAGGCGAGCGCAGCAGAGTAGGTTGGCGAAGTCGAAGAAGGCGAAGATTGCCGTCGACGGTGGAAGGCGGTCGATGGAGTTGCAGCTAAGATGAAGACGTTGGCGTTCCCAGTGGTCGGCGGAGTTCGCAGAGGTTGAAGCTGCTGTGGAGGGGGCGATGCCGGTGGCGTGGGCTGGAGAACCACCGCCTCCTGCGGTGGTTGTGGCTGCTGGAGTCGGTGCGAGGGCGGAGGGCGTCAGCGTTGAGCTCCTGGCGGTGATTGTCGGAGACGAAGGTGGTTGGTGGAGCATTGTTGATGTCGTTGGCTCAACGGGTGGCCAGAGCAGAAGCGCATGCGGAGGAGTAGCTCCGTGGCTGCAACGAGGGCCGGGGGACGTGGCCTCGGATCTCGTCGACGGCGAAGCTCCGGGCTGTTACCACCGGGCTTCGCCTGAGGCTTGTCGGCGGATGCTTGCGACGAGGGTTGGCGCGGTTCTTAAATAGGAGAACGGGAGGTGCCAGAGATGGAAGAAGATCGGGAGACGATTTGGGAACCAGCCGAGGGATTCGCGGAGAAGGGGATACGCAGATCGGAGATGGGGATCCAATTGGAGGCGTCTGGCGGCGCGAGATCGATGGGTCGACCGATGGATTCGTGGCAGAGTGGGCCGCGATTTGCGGCGGAAATCGCAGGGCGGCGGCGATTTGGGAAGAAGGCGGGAGGTGGACGACGAGTGCTGGGCCGTCCGATCGGCCGAGATCGGAGGGCCCAGCGAGCGACACGTGGCGGGTAAAGGGGTGGCAGGCGAGGCACGTGCGTGGCGTGTGCCTGGGAGGCACGTGCCTCGCACGTGCGGTTTTAATTTTAATTTTTAATTTTTTTTATAAAACTAATATATAATAATGCCAAAAATGGCTGACACGTGGCGGCACCAGGTGCGGCCACGTGTCAGCACCAGAAAATTCCGAAAATAAATATCTTGTAAAATCGAAAATAAATAGTAAATGACCTCGGATCGAAAAACTTTCTTCATGAAAATTGCTCGTCTCGATGAGATCTACCACTTTCATGAACACATCAAAACCAAAATCGATCATTTGCATAAAGTGAATTTTTGGGGTATCCTTTGTACATAGAATACCTTAATTTTGGGGTTTTGTAATTTTTATGTCATTTTTAACCAAGATAAAAATCCGGAAAAATTATGGTAAAATCAAAGATAAATAAAGACACATTAATCTAATTTTTTTGGATTTTTATTAATTGAGAAAATATATACATAAAATAAAGGTCAGAAAACCACGAAATATACAATGTATAAAAGAGGCCCAAAACCCAACTTTCACATACGAGCTCCGATTCACTTGAACTTGGTCTTGTTTTGAAGGTAATTGAATGTAAATTAGTTCAAAAGTGAGTAGGATTAAATCGGACACTGGATGGGGGAGATATGTGGCTTTTAGTCTGAAAATACTGAAATTAGGGTTTGGGTTTTTGGTCCACTTATTTGGGTTAGTTATTTTTTGTATTTTTCCTTTATTCTTGTTAGTGATATGTACACAGTGGAAGTGGTTTTGAGTCATTCGGAGTTAGCATGAATGAGTTAAAAATCAGGGAAGTTAGGATATTTACAGGTTATTTTGGCTTTGATTTTTGGCTTCTTATTTTATGCAGATTTTTGTGTTAAAATGTCATTCTTATGGAAACATGCATGAATGCTAATTATGCAAAATAGATGCAAGAATGCTATTGATTTTGAGGGAGTTGAGCTTAATAAATGATATTTAGAGTGATGAATACGAGATTCATCATCCCCCTATACTTAAACCATGCTCGTCCCTGAGCATCAAAAAGAAATGCCATGAGGTGAAATGAGATTGGTTCCATACCAAGACCATGAGCTGAAGGTGAAAGTGATCCTAACTCAACCTTTGGATTATTTGTGTGTCGGAACTTCCGTGAAACATAGAATTTTAAAATCAACAACCCTCAAGTTCTACACATCATTGCTACAGTTTCGGCTCAGAAGACATCTTAGATCAATCCTCTTCCCAAAGTATACCCTATGAACATTGAATAACCGACTCTTGTGTGTGAAAGGTTTTTAGCTGTTCCCACTCAGAATGCCGGACTACCGCGCAAACCTCCTCTCCAATAACTCGTCCTCGGGGAGTCAGGTATTTCCTTCTAAGGTCTGTCGCGCTGTGTTCACAATCGAATTGGGGGAGAAGTTAGAAGAATGAGAAAAGAACTGGAGGGTGATAAGTGTAGTTCACCTCTCCTTGTGAAGCTGGCCAGTGTAGCCGAGTCTCCACCAAGATCTGCAGGTTTCTTGAAGCTTGGACCTTTTTGGTCAGATTTTATTTGGTAGTTGCTTCTTTGTTTTTGGAATTTTTGGTGGTTCTGCTTGTATCTTGTTTTGCCCCTACGGATATAGCATCTTTTGTTTACGTACATTTTTTGGGGTCTTAAAAAAAATTGTGCCCAGCCGTCCATCCCTTTTCCGAAGCTTTATTTCAACCCGTACTCCGGTCTTTAGATTTCCACGCTACCAGAAAAGAAACTCACACAGTCTTCCAACATCCCGTCTGAGTTGAGCTAAGTGCATAGTGCGAGAGTACAAATTAATTCCTTATTCCAGAGTTGTACCCAGAATGAAGAGACCAGGTCTTTCTCGGTGAAGTTCCTCTGAAAATTAGGTTGATTAAGGTTAAGTCCAGATCACTCTCGGTTTCGGTTCATAACTCGGTTCAGAACCCAAAGACTTTTCACATATGCAAATGCGATGCTTGATGAAATGCAGGTGGAATGCAGACAATTTTTTTTTGACAATTTGATTTTTTTATGCAAAAATGAATAAGAAGCCATTTTTTTTCAAAAATTTTGGGCAAAGTCAGTGTTAGTGGCAAAACATTTTTTTTTGAAAAATTACCCACCCCGTAAATACATATAGACTTACGCGCAAGTACGAGGTATGCTAAAATATATACAAAGTATATATACAGACCCCCCTATACTTAGCGAGTGCTGTGTCCTCAAAGCACAAGAAGCGTAATGAAGACATAGCTCGGGCTAAGCGTAAGAGAGAAAAATTATACAATGGTTCGCCCCCCTATACTTAGACTGTGAATAGTCTAAGTATAGAAGAAGAGCGCAAAAAGAAGCGGACGGGATATGTAAATGAGGAGAGTATAAACAGATGGGTGGCGGTTCCCCCTATACTTAGGCTCTGGCAGCCTAAGTATAAAAGAAAGGTGGAGATGGAGTGATCGAGAGATCGGAATGTGATGAGGGAAATGGTATATACAAATGGCATCGGTCCCCCCTATACTTAGGCCTTGGCCTAAGTAGAGGAAGAAGCTGTACAAGGAGACCGATGTGGACGGGAGGGAGGGTGGGTAGCCGATGATTAAGGCGGTTTACGACTGATCTTTTTGTGAGCCTGTGGTGGGAGATCGTAATAATGAAACGGAGATGAAGCATATGATTCCCCACCATTATCAGTGTCATCCTCAGAAAAATCATGATGGATAGTAGATGAAATATTTGAGTCAGATGAAAGGTAGCCATCATCAGAGTTATCCTTAGAGGAATAGTATTTGAAAGTGGACATACTCCAGATATTCATGTCTTTTTGTTCCTTCAATTGTTTCCTCAAAATTCGTTCCTTTTTAAGATCAATCGGTTTATCCTCAAATGAATCTTCAGATGCTCCGGTCTCAGTCAGCTCATAAGATATAATTCCAGTGTACTTGTGGAAGGTAGGAGCATAAGCTTTGGATGAGTAATAATTAGGAACGGGAGTTGTCCAACGAGAATCGAATTTTGGATCCTTGCGAAGATATGGCTTTAGAGCTGCCGAACAGACTTCACTCATGTAGACTACCTTTTCCGGACCTGATGAGGGATCATCAACCGATTCCTCTTCCGAAAGATCAAAGGTGACTTTCTTTTTCTTATTTCGTGAAGTTGTCGGTTCACTTGAGTATCCAGATGAGTAGCCATTACTGTTCTTCTCCTTGGTCGGTGTTCGGGCTACGTGTTCGTTCTTTGTTTCCTGAATGTTGGTGCACTCTTGATTTGGGAGGATTTGGTCAAGATAATCAGAGTATGTTGCTCCAGGGTGCGACCATGCAAATATCTCAGGATCGTAGAAGAAGGATTTGTCTATTTTGAAATCTGCGGGAATTGAGATATCGGGGAAAGTCTCTAAACCAATAATCTCATTAACAAACGCAATCTCAGGTGTAGCAGCGGGGTAGGGCTCTTCTACCGTTTCATGGTTGCGGTTGTTGGGGACTTCGTGGGTTACCTCAGAAAATCGTGGTTCCTCAAAGACTGTATCAGATCGTAGTGATTCCAATGCCGTAAAATTTATTTCCCGAGTCTCACAATTGATACTCGCCTTGGCCAATGCCAAGAATGGTTTTTCGAGAATGATTGGAGACTGGGTGAATTCTCCTTGATGCTTAATATCAATGACCGTGAATTCTACCTTGAGCGGGGCACCTTGGAATTTCATGATGACAGAAATGGTTCCTCTCGGCCTTTTTATTGATCGGTCCGCTAATTGTACAATCTCTCGTATCTTCCGAATCGGTCCGAGTTTGAGTTCGTGAAATACAGAGGTCGGGAGGATATTGATCGGTGAATCGTCATCAATACGAGCATGGGTGAAAATTGTGTCTTTGATTCTGCAGTCAAATCTGGGCAACCGCTTCACTATGCGGCTCTTGGTTTTTCTCCTCAACACCAAGGAGGAGGCCATTGACAAGATATGTCTTTTAGTTTTTGTTCTAATCCTTCCCGGCTTTTTGACCATTAATTTGTCCATTAAAAATTCCTTAAGGTCAGGGAAGTGTTCAATGGCCTTTATGATGGGAAGTTCAAAAATCAAGTATTTTTCCAGTGCTTCCCGTAAAGCAGGATCCAAATTCCTCAGATCTTCTTCAGATTCAATTTTTATGAGATTTTCTGGATTTTCAAATTTTTTTGTATTTTTTGTGTGGTGTGGCGATGTGGTGTCTTCCTTAGATGAGAAGGGGCTTTGGTGTTCAGGGTATGGATCAGTGGCATAATCATTCCTAGGGGAATAATGAGCAGAAGTGTTGATGTTAGAATCATCCTTAGGTCTTTGAATATCCTTAAAATTTTTATCATGGGATCCAATTATTTCCTCATTTAGTTTTACACCCGATCCACCATAGAATGAGATTACTCGGTCGGCAAATTTTTGAAATCTATCCTCCATCAATTCAAATCTTGTTTTGATCCTCGAAACATTATCCTCACAATTTTGCTCATGATCAATCATGGGAGCACTCGGATTTTGTTCAATAATTTCGTCTTTCATTTTTCTGTACATGCGGAGAGGAGAATTTCTTGGAATATCCATTATATGATCATTTCTTGAAAATTTCTCCTCAAAATTTATGGAAGGAGGCTGCTCATATGGTACCGGCATGTGTATTTGATCTGAGTAGAGTTCGGTCCTTTGATCATGTTTGGTCGGCTCTTGATATTGTGGAGTCAACATACAGGGTTTATATGTGTCTAGGAGGTCTGTCCAGTCCTCTGTATGGGTTTCATGTCTGACGAGGGATCTGTCGTGGTCAATCCAACGCTGATGATCATTAAGTGCATGTCCTTCCATCTGGATTTGGTTTCTCTGCCAGTCATGGGATTTAAAGGGATTTCGATCTTGAAAGGTTTCATTGGCGAGAGATTGAGAATGAGGTGATTCAGTCCAAGATGGTAAGTGGTCATTTCTGGTTGGATGTTTTGAGTAAGGATTCAATGAGGTGGCCGAATTCATTTGCGGTTGAAAGTTTCCTACAAATGTTGGGGGATTATTGAAAGAAGAGGATGCAATTGATTTGGGCCAAACCGAGACAGATTTGTTTTCATAGCGATGTTCGGTCATTTTTGAAGGAGTTGAGAGAAATGATGGGTTGGATCTGAAATTTGGAAAAATTTCCATGATGAGATTAAAATCAAGAGATGGGAGAGATGATTGTATGGGACAGAAAATTTTATCAAATGTGCGGCTATTGATCTTTGATATCGGTTCACGCACACCAATACAAACACAAATCAAACCCCGGGTTCACCAACTCACACAATGAAGCCGTAAGATTTCGGCTATTATCTTTTTCAATTTTAGTTGGTGATAATTCAATCTTGGCAAAAATTTAACGAGCTGAGATTTTGGATTTGGGCTCTATCCTTAAATGTCGTCTCTCGCTCACTCAGAAAAATAAAATCATCCAAGGTCAGGGTTTCTCTCCCGCAAAAATTCTTGATTTTATGGTTTATTTGAGATCAGATATATTTAGCAATCCCGATTTTAATGAGGTGATCACTGGAAAATTAGATGAGCACAAATACACGTCTATCGTCCAGTCCCAATTTCCTTTAAAGTTATGTTATAAAACAAGAGAGAGGAATTTGGAAAAAGCCGATGCACGCGGAAAACTATGATGAATGCTCAGTTAGAAGACTTACAGTGAATCCTCGCAATCTCCATGTGGGATGCTAGACAGAATTTAAAAATTATTCTATATGATGTGCATGCCGATGGAAAACCGCACCTAAGCAGAAAGTTCTATTAGAGGGAAGAATTGATTTAAATTTGGCTAAGTTGAACGATCTATGTGCGTCTCAATTAAAGTGCAGTGTGGCTTAAGATCCTACGAGCACAAGCAAAAATATAAATGCTCTGAGAGCCGTATGTGCAGGTCTATCCTATTCGCCACTCAAGTCGGGCCCCACCCTCGCCGGAGAGTGAAACAGGCCACGACACACCACAGAATAAAGTTTAGAGGTCTTTCTACACACGCGAGAGTCCAAACGGACACCGCTATAAATGAGCAGAAATTAAAAGTGCAGAAATTAAAAACCTAGACTCTACGCTCTCTCACGACTCGACTCGATCTTAGATTAATTGCGGTTTTTGCAAGAGTCGGTGAAGTTGCGTCGGTAATTGGAAAAAATCGCTTCACGTACAAGGTACCTCGCAAGAAAAATAAGAGAGAAAATGTAAGAGAGTGACTCAAAAATATATGAAAGAATTTTGGTAACCCGCCTGTCACGCGGGTGACCCGGGTTCGATCCCCGGCAACGACGCCATCTGACGTATCCGAAAATGCCGGTTTTAAGAAGTTGTTTTTATCGTGTTGTGCGTTGTAGGCGGCAATCGGAAACGATCAAGAAAATACCACAAATAAGTTATTCAATTTTTAATCTCGTGGTTTTATGTTTATTTTACTTGGGCAAGTCCCAAGGTCGATCACAAGGAGGCAAAGGAACAACCTAGAATTAAGTCTATCAAAGTTCGTGTTCGGTTTTCGAGGCAGTCTTTTTTTGGAATTTTTTTAATGCAATAAAGGATGCAAAATGCAAATTTGGCCTTATTTTAGGGACTAAAATGTAAATTACGTTCAAATGATGTCCGAAAAATACGAAACTTGGTCGAGATGTAAAATATGCTGAAATGGGTGCACTGTAATTTTTTTGGAATTTTTGGATGCAATATGAATTTTTTATGGATTTTTAAATGCAAACAAAATGATTTTCAATATTTAATTTTAATAAATATCAAACCTACTTATTTTCGAGAATCAAAATTATCTGAGATCTATCACTAGGGTTTTAATACCTAATAAAAATGAAATACTAAAATGTGCACAATGATTTTTACAGGACAAAATATGCATGCATATGCAAATCTTTTTGGGCACAATGTTAAGAATAATTAACTCTACAAGATGTGATTTTTCGAGAATTTTTAGAGCAACGGTTAGTCAACTATTAATTTCAGAGCAGAAAATGGGTAAAATACGCCATTTTTCACAAAACAATTATTTATTAATTAACCGTCCGTCACAAAAATATCCATAACATGTCAAAGTGTAGAGAGTAAATTAACAAACATCATGCTATTTTTAGATTGATAAAATAATGTAGAGAAGTGTTCAAAACTGAGGGGGAACACAGGGGTCCAGATGCAAATATAATAAATAAAAGAAATAAAGTAAACTGCAGTGGGGGGACTTTTGTGTAATTACCAATAACTCCGGGGTATATCTGCAAAATCACCAGAGGGCACGTGCACTGCACGTGCCTCTGGTCGGCGGGGATGGATCAGCGAATAGGGGAAACCTCCGGGGGGTTCTTCGTAATTTGCCTAGGGGTCACGTGCCACGCACGTGACCCTGGAAGATGCCTTGCTGGGGACGTTCCCCCACGCACGTGCGAGGGGCGTGCGGGGGGGCCTCGGGCTTTGGGCGCCCGGTGGTGGAGCGGCGGAGCTGGTTGGTGGAGGGCGTTGACCGGCGGCTGGTGGTAACGTCGGTGGATGGCTCCGGCCAAAGCTCGGCCGAGCAGGGGATTGGCTGGGCGCCGCCGACTGCGGAAGAGGGGCGGAGCCGGCGTTGAGGTGCTGGACGAATGCGTGGCCGAAGCGCGGAGCTCTGGTGTCGTTTCAAGCTGCTGGAGATGGAGGTTGTCGTCCGGCCAAGGTGGAGGTGGCGAGGACGATGAAGGCGGGGTTGCGGTGGCTGGAGGAGTTGCCGGTGAAGATGGGTCTCCAGGCGGTCAGAGAAGAAGTCGGAGGCGAGCGCAGCGGAGTAGGTTGGCGAAGTCGAAGAAGGCGAAGATTGCCGTCGACGGTGGAAGGCGGTCGATGGAGTTGCAGCTAAGATGAAGACGTTGGCGTTCCCAGTGGTCGGCGGAGTTCGCAGAGGTTGAAGCTACTGTGGAGGGGGCGATGCCGGTGGCGTGGGCTGGAGAACCACCGCCTCCTGCGGTGGTTGTGGCTGCTGGAGTCGGTGCGAGGGCGGAGGGCGTCAGCGTTGAGCTCCTGGCGGTGATTGTCGGAGACGAAGGTGGTTGGTGGAGCGTCGTTGATGTCGTTGGCTCAACGGGTGGCCGGAGCAGAAGCGCATGCGGAGGAGTAGCTCCGTGGCTGCAACGAGGGCCGGGGGACGTGGCCTCGGATCTCGTCGACGGCGAAGCTCCGGGCTGTCACCACCGGGCTTCGCCTGAGGCTTGTCGGCGGATGCTTGCGACGAGGGTTGGTGCGGTTCTTAAATAGGAGAACGGGAGGTGCCAGAGATGGAAGAAGATCGGGAGACGATTTGGGGATCAGCCGAGGGATTCGCGGAGAAGGGGATACGCAGATCGGAGATGGGGATCCGATTGGAGGCATCTGGCGGCGCGAGATCGATGGGTCGACCGATGGATTCGTGGCGGAGTGGGCCGCGATTTGCGGCGGAAATCGCGGGGCGGCGGCGATTTGGGAAGAAGGCGGGAGGTGGACGACGAGTGATGGGCCGTCCGATCGGCCGAGATCGGAGGGCCCAGCAAGCGACACGTGGCGGGTAAAGGGGTGGCAGGCGAGGCACGTGCGTGGCGTGTGCCTGGGAGGCACGTGCCTCGCACGTGCGGTTTTAATTATAATTTTTAATTTTTTTTATAAAACGAATATATAATAGTGCCAAAAATGGCTGACACGTGGCGGCACCAGGTGCGGCCACGTGTCAGCACCAGAAAATTCCGAAAAAAAATATCTTGTAAAATCGAAAATAAATAGTAAATGACCTCGGATCGAAAAACTTTCTTCACGAAAATTGCTCGTCTCGATGAGATCTACCACTTTCATGAAGACATCAAAACCAAAATCGATCATTTGCATAAAGTGAATTTTTGGGGTATCCTATGTACATAGAATACCTTAATTTTGGGGTTTTGTAATTTTTATGTCATTTTTAATCAAGATAAAAATCCGGAAAAATTATGGTAAAATCAAAGATAAATAAAGACACATTAATCTAATTTTTTTGGATTTTTATTAATTGAGAAAATATATACATAAAATAAAGGTCAGAAAACCACGAAATATACAATGTATAAAAGAAGCCCAAAACCCAACTTTCACATACGAGCTCCGATTCACTTGAACTTGGTCTTGTTTTGAAGGTAATTGAATGTACATTAGTTCAAAAGTAAGTAGGATTAAATCGGACACTGGATGGGGGAGATATGTGGCTTTTAGTCCGAAAATCCTGAAATTAGGGTTTGGGTTTTTGGTCCATTTATTTGGGTTAGTTATTTTTTTGTATTTTTCCTTTATTCTTGTTAGTGATATGTACACAGTGGAAGTGGTTTTGAGTCATTCGGATTTAGCATGAATGAGTTAAAAATCAGGGAAGTTAGGCTATTTACAGGTTATTTTGGCTTTGATTTTTGGCTTCTTATTTTATGCAGATTTTTGTGTTAAAATGTCATTCTTATGGAAACATGCATGAATGCTAATTATGCAAAATAGATGCAAGAATGCTATTGATTTTGAGGGAGTTGAGCTTAATAAATGATATTTACAGTGATGAATACGAGATTCATCACCGGTCTAGACCCACCCCTCCTCTTCTCGACAGGTCGAGTTCAGGAGTAGCGCTTGACGGGGCAGGCTCGTGGAACGTAGGCTCTCAGGAAAGCGACCAAACTATTTTTATTATTGATTTATTAGTAGGTCCAATTATCGCTCTATAGGAACAGGCAATCAATTAAGTGTGGGGATCCTACTAATTACGGCACAGTCAAGCAGAAAATCCTAAATCTATGGGCTTGAGAAAAACTGCTGAAAACCGTAAAAGGCAGCTAAAAAGCTAAAACCGCGAAAAACCGCGAAAAATCTAAAGGGTCCCCCGAGCACACCAGTGCTCGGCGAAACAGACCCGGGAGTCCAACTGTCTCTGAATGTACCTGTATTATTACAACAGTTCAAGTATACGGGAAATAAATCCTAATCTAAACTACGCTAATCCGCGGCTATTCCGCGGCTCCCGCACTCCTGCTCGCTCTCCTGCGCTCTCCTGCGGCTCTGTAAAGAAAAGAGCCGCCTCCGACTCTCGCGGTTGCGTCGGCTTCCGAAGAAGCTGCCTCGATCCTCGGGCCCTCGCAAGAAAACAAACACAAGAGTGTTAAACCAGATTATTTAAAGAATGTCAGAGGAAACATAGCTACAAAGATCTATACAAAAAGCCGCGAAAAGAAAACCGCGGAAAGAATATCGACTACTAAGCCGTGCTCCCCAGCAACGGCGCCATTCTGTTGATCGTAGAAATGACCACTCGGATAAAGGTGCTAATCGATCGTTGCGACCCAAGCAGTCAAATGCGAACAATCAAGAAAAAAATAGACCACCACGAGAGATAAAATCAATCAAAAATAAGCTAGCGGTCTCGCTATTTATTTAACCTGGTATAGCGACCAGGGTCGAACTCAAGGAGCACGGGTTGGCCTCTCGGCCTACGAAGTAGTCAAAAAGGGAAATAAAATAAAAGAAGCAACTATTTTTGGTGGTTTTTGAATATTTTATATTTTTTGGATTTTTTAGTTAATTAAGAAAATAAGAAGCAAATAAACACACACTTCAACAATTTATTAAATGCACTCAAAATCAACCAAAAATTCTAACAAAAATATTTTTATGTGTTTTATAATTTTTGGTGAATTTTTGGGATTTTTATAATGTTTATTTAATTTTCTAAAAATGAAACAATGACTGAAATGAAAGGTATTGTCCAGCCGAGCTAAAAGGGCCTAAAGAAAATATCTAAAGGCCCCAAATTAGCTGGGAGATAATTTTTCTGTAAAGAAGATAAAACAAGGAAAATTTAGGCACCTCTATTAGTATTTTTGGATTTTTGGTTTAATTATTAGAATTTTTATAAGTTTTTAAGTGTTTTTCAATTTTTAGTGGTTTTCAGTAATGAAAAATAGCCAAAATTGGCTAGAAAATCTAACACAACAAAACAAACAGTAGACAATTTTTTTGTAATTTTTAGACACTATTTAATATTTTTTTGTGATTTTTAAAGTTAGACAGTGAAGAAAATAGATGTTTTTGGATTTTTTAAAAATATCAAATGAAAACAAAAATGTTCTAAAAAATCCTCGAAAATTTTACACTATGGCGGGAGCCATGTATCCAATTTTCGTTGGATTTGGAGGTATTTTGCTATTTTATTCAAAAATAAAGAAGGGGCACAGTGCACAGGGACCAAAGTGCAAATACCCGAAAGTCTGGGGGGTCTGGTGCAATTAACCCAGGAAGTCACGCGCGTTGCGCGTGCCTGAGGCACTCAAGGACCCAAATGTAAGAAAAATAAGTTCCAAGGGCTTATTGGTAACAGGTACCAAAAGTCCAAGGACCTATTCGCAAAATACCCAAAAAATCACGCACATGTTCAAATGTATCACGCACAGGGGTATAAATGCAAATAGTTAAAAACTTTCATTCATCAATGAACAACCAGAACTGCAGGGCCTATATTGCAAATAAACCAGAAAATCACGTGTCGATGCACGTGTCATACAACGCACAGGGGCATAAGTGCAAGGAAAATAAAGTGCGAGGTCCTTAATGCAAAAGTACCAAAAACTCGACAACTACACTAGGTATTTATAGGACTAAATGATAAATGAAATAAACAGGGGGGCCTAAGGGTAGTTTACCTTTTATTAATGCGGATCGCAGGATGGACGCCACGTGGAGGGATCGGTGGTGGGGATCGGCTGGCGCTCCAACACTGGGGTCCTCGAAGTGATCCGACGCTCGGGGTTCAGCCACGTGGTGTGATCAACGGTCGTGGCTCTCTTTGGCTAACCCACGAGCATCGGGCGGCTGGGATCGGTCCTCCTCAGATCTGACGATGAAGGCGGCTCCGGGAAGGGACGGTCCAGATAAGAACTGGAGCAGGAGGGCTGATCGAACGGCGTCTGAAGGTCGAGGAAGAACAGGTGTCCGGTGAGGTTTGCCGGCTTCGTGTGTGCGCTCCTGACCTCCCCTGCTGCGTCTGAGGATCGGAGAAGCTCCGTCGAGGTGCTGCGCAGTTGCTGATACCCTCCGATGGCCCAGCCGAGCTCTGTAGAGCCCCGGCGAGGTCGGCGGAGACGGGGCTCCTGGCCTGAATGACCCAAGCCCTCAGATGGGCTTGGTAGTACCTGCAAAGACGGCCAAGAGACTCACGGGTCGAGGGCAAACTGCCTCGACCCGGTTAGGCGGAGTGACGGTGGATGATGGGTCGCAGCGGACGAGCTCCGACGAAGTGGGGACGGTGGAGCTCGAATCCCAGCTCCTGTGCGAGCTGGGTTGGATGGAGGTGTGGAGAAGATGCGCGGGAAGGAGGCGAGGGCTATGGCGATGCCCGATGATCGAATCGTGGTCGGAATCGATAGGAATCGACGATGGACGGCGGCGGAGCGGTTTGGGGGTAACTAGAAATTACGGAAAAAGAAAGGCTAACGGAGCTATCTGGGTGGCTGAATGGGCTGTGGGTGAGCTTGCGCAGCTCTGGGTCTTTACCTCACGGAGCGCCGACGTCCGAGGCTCGATGCTCCTGCTGGTGGCGGAGCAAGGCGGCGATGCTCGCCGGATCAGTGGCCACGCTCCCTCTCCTCGCTTCGACAGCACCGGACGCGAGTTGTCACTCTCGCGCACACACTGGAGCTCACTGGGGGTGGAATCAAATGACCAAAGATGAGATTTGAGGTGGCGGAGCTCGAGCTAAATATGGTTGCGGGTCCGGCTAGAAGAGGTCGGGTAGGGCGATCGAGCGCGCGGATCCCGATGTGGATACCCCGACGAGGGTCTCGGATGAAGCATTAAGGAGTCGGACCCGGGGTTTAGGTGGTAGGCGATCGGGTTTAGCGGGGAAAAATCCGAGAAGATGGGTACCCACTAAGGACCCGTGTGAAGTGGTCCTGGGGGGGGGGGGGGGGTAGTTGACCGGGCGGTCAACAATCCCCAGGACCAATGAGAAAAGGCCACGTGGCTGGAATTTGAAATTAAAATTAAGGGTAGAAAATGGCCGATTTAGTGAAAACTTAAAACATGAAATATTTTTATTTTATTTTTTCTATTTTTTAGTGATTTTTAATAATTTTTTTCGAAATAAAAATAAAGTATATACATAATATGTTATATATATAGGTATATGTACACTATATAAGGTTTTTTTTATTTTTGATTTTTAATTGTTATTTTTGTACAATTTTATTCCCCTTTTTATATTTTATTTATTTTCATTATAGAATAAGGAATAAAAAGAGATTTTTATTTTATTTTAATTATTTATATACATAGGTGAAATAAATACATATATACATTTATATACTTGGTATATTTACAATATATTTTTGTGTTTTTAATTTTGTTATTTTTATTTTGTTTTTGTTTTAATTGTTTTTATTTTATTTAGTTACACTATATACTATAGAATATTTACAAAAAATTTGGAGATTACTTTTATTTATTTATAAGGATAAATAAATAGGGATGATGGAACTATGTACAAGGTGATCATGTACATGAATGAGATTTTTGGTTTCTTTTTAATTTTTATATTGTTATATTTATTTTATACTTGTAAATATATACAAATATTTACAAGCCTATTTTTGTGAGGAAAATACTTTTATTTTATTTACATATATATTTACACACATGAGCCCCTATCTCCCTCTACTTTGGTTTTTATGCGGTCAGGCCCATGTTGAGCCCTCCCTTGGGTTAGGTTGCTCAATATTTATTCTAAATATTTCCCTCTTTTTCTTTTTAATCTTTATTCTTTTATTTTTGCACAAAAACATGCTAATTATTAAACTTTATACAATGCATGCTTTTGATAATTATTTGTATTTATATGAATATACATGCATTTGCAAAAGTTTTTGTAGCTAAAATATAAGAATAAAGAGTGATGAATGGGTATTCATCACTTTTATGCGCGGATCACCCTGCATGTATAGAGCTGGAGTCAGGTACGCATTTCTTACTCTACATGCATCATTGTGTTTGATCACACATCGGCTTTTTCGCCTTCTCCCCAGTTTTTGAACTCAAAATAACTAGGAGAAATGAAAAATTCGTTAGATATTGTTTGCTTGAAAAATATCTAAAATATCAAAAACTATAAAATTGGGACTGCTAAACACACTTGACTATAAAAGACACCTCACCTAAAAATCCGTCTTGGGAGAGTATTCCCCTCATCGTTTTGTTTGGACGAGCGAGAGACTGACCTGCACATTAGGCTAGAGCCACATCCGATTTCCGAGCAGAGTACTGACCTTTTGTACAGGACAGTCTGTTGGGACTTTGGGATTCCTATCAGCTCACTTAATCGCTCTGAAAGACTGATTTGATCACCTAATAAAAATTGACAAGATAATTGATCGAACATTTACGGTCTTCAGCTCAGTGTTGAGTAGGTGAATCGGGGGTTTGCTTTCTCATTTTGTGTGTTTTCAGATCTCATCCACATTCACTCTCTAGATCGAGATGATGGGTAGGAGGCCCCTTAGGCAGCCCTTGTTGTAGTGCTTTACATCATTCCAGCCCGCTCATCTAGGTTGGTTCGTGAGAGCCGAGACCCGCTCTCCGAACCCGAGTTT
The DNA here is from genome assembly GCA_037367405.1 of Ottelia alismoides. NCBI lineage: Eukaryota > Viridiplantae > Streptophyta > Magnoliopsida > Alismatales > Hydrocharitaceae > Ottelia > Ottelia alismoides. Next base: position 271,112 of record JAZKJV010002196.1, on the reverse strand, counting down.
GATTCCACCCTGTTCCCCCTTGACAACCCTTCTACTACCAGTTCTGAGGTACCAATGCCCGATCAGAGCGAGCAACAACCAGTTGATTTATCGGCACCTGAGTTTGGGTCTTTTTCCTTTGTAGAGACCATGGCCAGCAGCGAGGACCGTATCGATGGCCCTAGAGAAGAGCAGATGCATGTGTTGGACCAAGGTGCGATTAACAACACCCTGTTAGCCTCCCTTGAGACGATGCAGAGACATATTCGAGATCAGGGGGCTTTCATGATTGAGATGCGCAGAGAAATGGAGAGACTAAGAGCGGACAGAGATCAGCCGAGGGCTGATGGAGAGGGAGACATTCCAGACACAGATCAACCTGAGGAGCCAGTTCAGCCAGCATCACCATCCAGATCGATGCAGGAGTTGTACAACCCCGGATCGATGCTCACACACAGATGGATCGTGCTGCTAGCGATTGTGGGGACTTCAAATTCCCTCCACAAATGTCTCAACTTCTTCCCCGCTTCCATGGGCTCGCGACTGAGGAGCCACACCTCCATCTCCAGGAGTTCGAGATGATCTGTAGCACTGTCCACGATCGACATGTGGAAAAGGACACTATCCAAATGATCGCCTTTCCGTTCTCCCTCATGGACAGAGCAGCCAACTGGCTGAAGCATCTAGGAAGATTTATTACCACTTGGGAGCAGCTCCGAACCGAGTACTTGAATAAGTACTATCCACTCAGTTAGACGAATGCATCGAGGGCCTTGATTAGCAACTTCTTCATGCTCCCCAATGAGCAATTCCACGAGGCATGGGAGAGGCTTCGAGAGCTCACAGACCGGTGCCCCCATCATGACATTTTGAAGCCCAACCATGTTCATAGCTTTTTCTGCGGGCTTACACCGAAGCTGCAAGGGTTAGTGAATGCATCATGTAGAGGCTCGTATTTTTCCAAGGATGAGGATCAGATCTGAGCCATCTATGAGGAGATGGCCGAGAACTACACGGTGATGTCTCAGACCCGCCTCTACACTCAGGGGAGGCCCTAGCCACAGGCCGTGTCATATCAGAGGATAGCATGGGTCGATACCGGTCCTTCTACTTCGCCAGCGGTAGCAACATAGGCAGAGTCGACAGTCGCCAACATGGGTATCATTAGTGAGAAGCTGGACCAGATCGAGTTGATAGAGAAGAAGCACTACCAGGGCATGACGCAGATCGATCAGATGGCACAGACGCTGAGTGACCTTAAGTCATAGATCATGCGTCTCCAGGAGGTACAGAAGGCTTCTCAGCCACGTCTCAGATCACGGGCAGACATCGTCAGCAGCAGCAGTTCGGCCCAGCCCTCCACCCAGTACCGACAGGTTCACCTTGTTCTGACGGAGCCATACCAGCCACAACAGCAGCAATACGTCCAATCGCCACCATCTCAGGACAGCCAGATGGTGGTGCATTAGACAGACCAGCCCCTGGATATACTACCCCCACCCGCTTACGAGAAGGAGCCGTTGATGGATGTCAACGAGATATAGTATGACCGACCCCAGCCTGGGATCTGACGAGATTATCCCGGATTCTGTTGGACGATCGGAGGTACCAATTCCCAGCAAGCTGCCTCCAGTTAAGGGTGGCCAGTATGACCAGCAGCGAGAGAAGCACTAGCAGCCCTAGTTCCCATCACAGCAGCAACAGGCACATCATCCATACCAGCAGCATGGTCCTCGTCCCTATCAGCAGGGACAGTCTTGGAGGTAGCAGCAGCCTCAGCCGCAGTATCACTCGCAGTACCCCTCTCACCCTCCGCCACAGCAACAACCTCAGTTTCAGAGAGGCCACCTGTTAGGTTCTCATGGTCCCACCTATGAGAACCCCTCTTCGGATGACTTAGCCCGACTCATGTCTAAGCAGCAGGTCACCTTCCGACGGGAGATGGAAGAGTTTCGACAGGAGATGAGGAATATTGTGAGAGGGAAGGCCTCCATTCCTGCCTAGATTGAGCCAAATATGAACAACCTGAAGAGGAAGTTTGAGCATGTAGAGTTCACTAAGATTACCACTCCTAGTGCTTCACTTGGTGATGTTACTGCATACATGTTTAGTGCTGATTTTATTACACTTAGGAGCGGTAGGATGCCAGCAGGCGGTGCCTCGTCTGAGCGACGACCCCATGCATCCCCAAGAGCGTCAGACGAGGAGGAGAGCAGTGCTGATGCCTCTAGAGACTATGATGATGACGGTGGTGCTGACACCACCAAGGATGTTAATCCAGACAATAGTACTGAGGCCGTCGCTTCACCAGATAGAGGTGGTGGTACTGATGCCACCATTATTGCTGAGCCAGAGCGCGGTACGGATGCCGCTATTCCATATGCCGAGAGTGGTGCTAAGGCCACCATTTCCAGTTCTTCTCCTGTTTCTTTTCATTCAGTTCATGTATCTCAAGACGATTTTGTGAATAAAGGAAAGGGATTATTATTTGTGAATCCATCTGTGTGGATTGATGATATATGTATGGATTCTACTTTGCCTGAGCAGCATAGACCCAATCCTAGTTCTTCATATGAGAAGGACCCAGCCGTCCCCTTTCCCCAAGCGCTCCACTTGGGTAAGGGGACCAAAATAGATCCAAAAAAGTCACACCAGCTAGAGTTAAACCAGCAGATGATGGACCGATTTCTCATTCAGCTGACTCTACAAGAGGCTTTGGAGCACATCCCTCTTTTCCAGAGATCACTCAGTGACAGGACCACCATTCGGAGGAAGAGAAAGAACCACCAATCTGATATCCATGTGCTCACTCGCGCCACTTGCTTCACCATTCAGAACCGTCTGTCACCCAAGAGGCCAGATGCAGGAGTCCCCTATGTCAGATGACACATTCATGAGCAGAGGTTCGATCGGACTCTATTAGATAACTGTTCTTCAAACCTATTTCCGACAGCCTTACTCGACCGCTTTGAGTTTGGCCCTATTAGATAGAGCACGACGGTCCTTCAGTTTGCTGATCGATCTGTCAAGAGACCGAAGGGGTTAATGAAGGACATGGTCGTCATAATTCAGGGCCTGCAATTCCCCTTGGACTTCGTAGTGTTGGACATGGAGATCTCTGAGTCAGTGACCGATAACCTCATCATTCTAGGATGCCCGTTCTTGGCCACAGTCAAGGCCGTGTCCGACCATGATAGCGGGAAGGTTTACTTTCGCGTCAAGGGTGAGAGTATACAAATAGAGACAATCGAGGAGACTAGATCCAGAGATTCAGCTTGCTCAGAGCCGCCATCAGATTCAGAGCAGATGACAGAGGCAGAGCGAGACATCCACCAGGACTGTGATTTTGTGATTACAGATGACAGTTTGGTCTGATCCAGTTTCGCGAGCCATCCTCTCACCTTCAGAGTTCGCTGATGCACAAATGCCAGTAGAGGAGAGATTGGAGAGCGCATTCCTAGTCCAGGATACATTTCAGGCAACAGAGTCGGTTCCGATCACGAGGCAGATTCTTCTTTTGATACTGATCCAGATCCCTCGAAGTCAGACATAGATTGGGCAGAGTTTGATGACATGATTCCTTGTCTGATTTCCCTAGAGCCTACAACTAGGGTGGAGACTGATTCCATTCATAGCAGAGACACATCAGCAGAGTAGTCTTTACCAGATTCAGTTTTTCAGTGAGAGTCCTCATTTTCCCATGCAGATTTGGTCGCATTCACTCAGATATTTCAGAGGCCAGATCCACTAGCTCCCAGTTGCCCAGAGTAGAAAACCTTGTCGCAGTCGTTGAAGTATAGGTTCCTCGCGGGTGAGCATGAGAAGCACCCAGTTATTATCTCAGCAGATTTGACTGGAGAACAAGAGTCTCATCTGATGGAGATTCTTGAAATGAATCGTAAGGCGATAGGATGGAGCGTAGCCGATCTCCAGGGGATAAGTCCATCCCTGTGCTCCCACCATATCTTTCTCGAGGAGTGCGCAAAGCCGTCGTATGAGTTCCAGCGGCGGCTGAACCCGAATCTTCGAGAGGTTGTCATGAAGGAAATTTTGAAATGGTGGAGCGCCGATTTTATCTACCCCATCTCAAACTCCAAGTGGGTTAGTCCATTACATGAGGTTCCCAAGAAGACGGGCATCACTACAGTTGTGAGTGAGTCTAGAGAGGAGATCGCTACCCGGGTACCCACTTCTTGGAGGGTCTGTGTGGACTACAGACGATTGAACCAGGACACCAAGAAGGATCATTTCCCACTGCCTTTTATTGATCAGATTATAGAAAGGCTAGCAGGGAAGAGTCATTAATGCTTTTTGGACAGGTACTCCGGATACAATCAGGTGGCCATTGTGCCATAGGATCAGGACAAGACTACATTCACATGTCCCTTCGGGACATATGCTTTCAGACGCATGCCCTTTGGTCTATGCAACGCTCTAGCGACATTCCAGAGGTGTATGTTTTCCATCTTTTTGGACATGGTGGGTGAGTGCTTGGAGGTCTTCATGGACGAATTTTCAGTCTACGGCGATGGGTTTGATGCTTGTCTTGAGTGCCTAGACCAGGTCCTACAGCAATGCATTGAGGCCGATCTTGTTTTATCTTGGGAGAAGAATCACTTCATGGCGATTGAAGGGACGGTGCTTGGCCATATCATTTCAACAGAGGCATGGAGGTTGATCCGGCCAAGGTGGATATCATTAGAAAACTCAATCCACCGTCTAACTTGTGACAGTTACGGTCTTTTCCGGGGCACGTTGGTTTCTACCGACAATTCATTCATGATTTCACCAGGATTGCCCGACCGTTGACTGATTTGCTGACCAAGGACATCGAGTTCATAGTGGATGATAAGTGTCTTGCGTCATTTGAGACTCTCAAGAGTCTAGTTGTAGAGGCTCCTGTCCTCTAGCCGCTTGATTGGTCTCTCCCATTCGAGATCATGACAGATGCCTCCGATTTTTCCGTGGGGGTCGTGCTAGGACAGAGGAGGGATGGATTACCTTTTGCCATTCACTACGCTATCCATACATTGGATTCCGCATAATGGAACTATATGGTCACAGAGAAAGAGATGCTAGCCATAGTCTTTGCCCCGGATAAGTTCATATCATACATCATTGGATCTAGAGTGACTATTTACACTGATCATACCGCCATCAGGTACCTCATGGCAAAGAAGGATACCAAAGCGAGATTGACTAGATGGATCCTTCTACTCCTGGAGTTTGATATTGAGACTAAGGATAAGCCTGTAGTAAAGAATGTGGTGGCAGATCATATCTCCCGATTAGAGCATCTTGAGGATTTTGAGCAGATTGATCCTATTTGTGAACTATCATGTTGCCAAGAAAGTTCCACAAGCTTGGACCAGGTAGAGACTTGAGACCTTCCTAGCGAAGGCCAAGTCTTACCATTGGGATGAACCCACCTTTACCATGAAAGAGGGGATAGTGTCTAGCGACAGTGCATTCCTCAGGAGGAGCACCATAGCGTCCTCACCTACTGCCACAAGCTATAGGCAGGAGGACATCACTCTGGGAGGAGAACGACACAGAAAGTGCTCCAATCTGGACTATGGTGGCCAACTCTCTTCAAGGATTCTGATGAATTCGTATAGAGATGTACTGACTGTCAGAGGATGGGCGCTTTTGGATAGCGTGATATGATGCCGATGCAGCCCATTCACTTCTGTGAGGTTTTTGATGCATGGGGCATCGATTTCATGGGTCCATTCCATAAGAGTCTGGGATTCGAGTACATTATGTTGGCCGTTGATTATATGAGTCATTGGGTTGAAGCCATCCCCGCCCGAACCGCAGATGCTAGGACTGTATGCCGATTTTTGAGGAAGAATATCATTTCACATTTGGGTACCTCGAGTGTTGATTTCTGACAGGGGTCTCATTTCGTCAACGACAAGGTAGAGGCCCTTGCTAGCGAGTTCAACATAGACCATCGACTAGACACTCCATACCATCCTCAGACCAATGGTCTTGCTAAAGTGTCGAATAGGGAGATCAAGACTATATTGCAGAAGGTCGTCTGCCTTGACCAAAAGGATTGGTCACAGCTTTTGGACTCGGTATTGTGGACATATAGAACATCCTTCAAGACTCATTTGGGTACATCTCCCTTTCACCTTGTTTATGGCAAGCATTTCCATTTACCTGTTGAGCTGAGACATAATTCACTTTGGGATGTTACAGAGATACTTTTGGATCAAGTATCAATAGGAGACCAGAGAAGAGCAGAATTGGTAGCCCTAGAGGAGCTTAGAGATGAAGCCTTTTCGAGCAGCCTATATTATAAGGAGAGAGTGAAGGAGTGGCATGATTCTCATATCAGCCACAAGAAGTTTGAGCCAGATCAGAGAGTACGGTTGTTTGATGCCAGGCTTCGATTATTTCCAGGGAAGTTACAGAGCAAATGGAAGGGACCATACCTGGTCCGAAAGGTACATGACAATGGAAGCATTGATATATCTGAGTTGTCTTCTAATTATACCTTTTGTGTTAACGGGCAGCGGCTCAAACCATATCTAGATCATGAGCTGCTGGTCGTTGACGTCGCCCCTATTCATTTTACGTGAGATGTGGTCTTTGACTCACATCTATTGCATCTCATGCATGATTATCACCGTCTTCCGCCTCGTATAGATCCAGTTTTCCATATCATTACATTCTTTAGTTCCACATCCCATCTTCATATTATGACTATGCTATACTTAATGTGTACTTTACCCTAAGTATTGGGGGGGTGTAGGACTCTTGGGTATTCTTTTGATTCTTTCTACCTCTGTTTTGTTGCCTATAATTAGGGATAGTTTACCCTAAGTATAGGGGAGGTAGACCCTGTACATTCTCCCACTCGAATTTCCCTTCATGTACAACTTGCTATACTTAGGATTATTTGATCCTAAGTATAGGAGGAAACACCGAGTCCTCTTCATTCTATTCTTTGATTTGTCGTTGTAGTATACTATTCTTTTTCACTTCCCTATACTAAGCACGAGTTATGTCTTCTTCATCGCTCTTGATTCATTCTGAGAACATCGTTCGAGCTAAGTATAGGGGGTGTCCAAAAATCATAAAAAATTAAAAAGTTTCCTTGTACATAAAATTCTTCTTACACACATAGCTATTTATGAAAAATATTTTTGTACAAATGTTAGTAAAAATCTTTTGTGTAAATAGTTTGTAAATATTTTGGTATCGAAATTATATATATAGTACAAAATTTTTGTAAAAGGTTTAAAAACAAAAAGTTTGCAAAAACCTTGTGTAAATGTGTGTAAATATTTTGCAAAACTTCTGCATTCATACATATATCCATGTTTTCAAACATTTTCAAAAATTTTGCACATTTTCAAAAATTTTGCACATTTTCAAAAATTTTGTGAAAAAATGCATCTTTATAAATATTTGTAAATATTTTGCAAAAAATGCATCTTTGACATTTAAACTGGCATGGTATTAAATTGGAAAATTGAGCTTGGTTAAGACCTTAATCCACCTAATTCTAAGAGGAACCTTATAGGGCTTAGGATTAAGACTTTTCAGGTCCATTTGAGACTTAATTCTTAGAGTCCACTAGGCTATGAGCATATGTAATCTTGATGAGCCTAAGTAGAACACTTAACAACGCACACATGACTCTCAGAGACAACGGCTTTACTTGCACCAGCACTTTACACCTAGCTCTCCATGGATGAGGTGGTGAGGAAGCAGTTTCCTTTGGCTTGGGGTATCATATGAGGGTAGTACTTCTAGGCAGAACCTCTCTTCTTCTTATAGTGAAGGAAGTGCGTCTCACTTGGTCTGGTGATGATGAAGTCTAAAGACATGAGTTGTGGGTTGCAATAAAGCTTCAAAAGAGGGATAATCTACTGGCTCAAGAGGAAAAACTCCTTATGTATATATGCTGCTCCATGTAGATATGTTGTACATATGCACATAAAAAATGTGCAAAGAAAGAAAAATCACCAAAAAAAAGTGGTGGGTCTGATTGAAAATAAAATACCCACCGTAGTGTACATAGTCAAATAAAGCAAAGCTCATGTTACACATGACCATCTCATGAATCTTGCAGCGGGAGACTTAGCTACACTGGTTGGGCTCCCAAGGATACATGGCTACACTGGTCATGGTCCATTCTCTTCTTCCCCCTCTTCTTGAGCCGGTTGTACTTGAACTTAGAAGGGAATACCCCCCTCCTCGAGGAAAGAGTTGCTAGACTGAGGCATTAGAGTTACCTTGTTAAGGGGGGTTGTCGCTTTGTCATTTCTGAGGTGGGGAGCTACATATCACTTACATAGTACAAGGAAAGATTCATGGTCATTAGAGTTTGTGTATGTAGACTTGTTCTGATCTGGATTATTGAGGAGTCTTTACCATAGATTGGTGGAACTTAGAGGCTGTTGAGTTTTAAGCTTAAGTCCAAATAAGGTTCCGACAAATTAATAATCCAAAGGTCTGACTGAGCTCCATATTTCAATTTAATAAAGGAAAGTTTAATAATCAATCTTGATTTCCCTTCTTTTTCTTTCTCTTTTTCACTTCTTTTTCAAATAAGTGTTTACTAAGGGACTAACAAAAGTATAGTATAGGGCATCACTCTTTATTCTTTTATTTTAGCTAGATATTTTGGCAAAACGACATGTAAATAGTTATAAAGACAATAAATTACCAAAAGGCATGCATTTGTTAATATTCAATAATTAGCATGTTTTTGTGCAAAAATAAAATAATAAAGAATAAAATAAAAAAGAATGAGGTATTTAGAATAAATATCAAGTGACCCGAACCCAAGGGAGGGCCAAGCAGTGGCCTGACCGCAAAATAAACAAGTAGAGAAAGATAGGGTCATTCATCCATGTGTATATTCCTTATTACTTGTATATATTTTATTTTCAAAAATATAAAATAAAAGTTTGTTTCTATTATTTTGTATATATTTCTAAAAATAAAATAAAAATCAGAAAAATAAAATTAAATAAAAATAAAATAAGTTCTCTCTCTACCTTGTACATATACCATTTATATATGTAGCATATCACTATTTATTTCACCCTTGTACATAATCAATAAAAATAAAATAAAAAATGTTTATATCCCAAATTTTATGTTGTAAATAAATAAAATATGAAATTGGGGTATTTATACAAAAATAAACAAAATAAAAATTAAAACAAAAATAAATAAGTATTTTATATATGCACATAATATAACATAATGTATACACCTTAATTTATTTTGCAAAAAAATATACAAAAATCACAAAAAAATACTTTGAAAAAATAAACATTTTTCATATTGAAAATATTTTTTAATAAAATCATTTTAGATTTTTAATTGATTTTATAAATAATTTTGACTCGGGATTTTTGTGATTGGTTTAGGGGGATCGTTGACCCCCAGTCAACAGCCCCCCCTCGACCACTCCTCTCACGGATATGGATTTCGACCCGAGTTTGCTGACTTTTCCTGAGTTGATCCGACCTCCATCTTGACCACTCCACAACTCCGATTGTCGAGGATTGATCCATGACCCTCGCCCAATATCACCTTTAGGGATCTATTCCTCGATCCGTGCGCTCGAGCTCCACCTTTCTCGGACCTCATCAAGTACAAAGCCACCTGGAGCCGTCTTTTCTTTCCATCTTTTGGCCATCGCATTCGTCTCCTGGGACCTCCATTCTTCTTCCTTGAGAGATAGCAAGAGAGGGAGAGTGTTGCTGTGAGATATCGCAGCCTCTAGCCTCAGATCCGGTGAGCTCTTAAACGTGCTCTACTTCCCCGTGAGCTTGAGCCTCTGGAAGCATCATTCCATCGAGGCGACAACTCCCGAAGGTCCATGACCTTCAGCCCAGACGATCTCCTCCATCAGGTAACGTAGATAACATGTAGCTTGCTTTAATTCCGATCTTTTAGATTCCGGTCACCTGAGTTTCACCAGACTATTGTGGATCATCGGTCCATCGATTCATCACTACAATCATCCCTTCACCTTCATGAGACCTCGTTCCTTCTTCTCCACCCCTCCGTTCCCCCTAGTTTGCCCAGAAATAGGGTTTACGCTCTCCTCCGCCGTCGCCTCGCCGGAGAGCCCCGCTCCGCCTTGCCCCTTCGCCCATTTCGCCCGCTAACGGGTCGAGGCAATTTGCCCTCAACCCAGTGATTGTCTTGTGCAGGTTTAGAAGCCAATGGGCCTCATCTGTAGGTTCGAACACTCAAGCAAAGGAGCTCTAGGTCTTTAGCGTCGCCGGAGCACTCCAGTAGCTCTCGGCTCCATCGGAACCTACTAGCAGCTACACACCATCGTCAGCATCATTTCACCCATCCTAGAAGCTTCAGAGGACGCTCCAGCATCTCGTATCGATCGGGCGACGCTTGTCATTGGTGAGTTCTTCGCAGTTCTTCCTGGAAGTGCCTCCGCCGTTGGATAGAACCCCAGCGCCAGTTCTGATCGTGACCCTTCATCTCTAGAAAGATCTCGACCGTTGGATCTATCTGAGGATCCTCTACCAGTCGTCCATCATCGAAGGGGTATCACCCAATCAAAGTCGTCCGATCTCAAGTGAAAACATCCTTGGCCATTGGATATGTAATAAATGGTAATTTACTCTTAGGCCCTTCACACTTTTCTCATTTCCGATTAGTCCTTTAAATATTTTTAGAAGTTATTTTGAGATTGGACATTTTGCACTTAGGATCTTGTGTTTATTTTATTTACTCTTTAGTCCTTATGTACGTGGAGCACATGGTCTAGCACGTGACTTGTGGGTTAATTGCATATCTTTGCTTGAATTTCATTGGTGTTACTATTTGAACTTTAATAAATAAGAATTGCATTTATTCCACTGTTTGCGTGTTTCACGTGCCATCCTCGTGCGACTTTGGGATTTTTGCATATTTATCCCCATACATTTTCTAAGTTTTATTGTTTGACCCCTGGAAATTACTTTCTTTGCACTTAGGTCCTTGTGTGTTGTGTCTCTTTGATTTCTTGAATAAAATATCAAATCTCATCCAAACTTCACGAAATTTTGGTGTGGCTCCTTTCACTGTGTAAAAATTTCCGTGAATTTTCGTAACATTTTTGTTTTCATTTTATATTTTTAAAAATTAAAAAACCTCAGATTATGCTTTTGTCTAAATCGGAAAATCAACTAAAAATGAAAAACACTCTAAAAAATCTAAAAAAATCATTGTTGGCTTGTTTTGTTATGTTTTTTATTCTTTCCCACTTTTGTTTGATTTAGATTTATAAAAACCCTAAAAATTGGAAAACACTAAAAAAACTTAGAAAAATCATTAACAATCCTTAAAAACCTAAAAAATGCAATTTATGTAGTTAGTATTTTACTTCTAGTTTCTCAAAAAATTGTTATTTGAATTTTATATGCTATTTAGATTTTTTAAATAATCTTTTGATTCTGGTTGCACAATAGTTGTCATTTTTCATCTTGTTTAATTTTTATCAAATCAACTAAAAATCAGAAAAATCCAAGAAAAATACAAAAAACATCTGAATATTTCTAAAACACAAAAATATGTTTATTTTAATTTTCTGACTTGGTTTGGTGTGTGGAATAATTGTTGGTTTGTGCCTTTTTGATTTCCTTTATTCATTTTCTTAATAATTAAAAAATCCAAAAAAATTAAAACTTAAAAATCCACCAAAAATTCATATTTTTGAATCTCGACTACTTCGTAGGTTTTTCCATCTCGTGCTCCTTGTGTTCGACCTTGGTAGTTGTACTAGGTAAAATAAAATTGCGAGACCGTTGTTTTTGACCTGATTGTTTTATTCCATATTTGGCGGTCTTGATCTTTTCTCGATTGAACCCGATCTGAGGGGTTGAGGTCACAATGACCATTGATACCTTCTTACCTTAGTTGCTCGGATTTCGCGGTCATCAAGCACTTCCACGAAGGCTCTGGAATTCCTTGCGAGTTGATCAACTTCCAAGATCGCCTTCTACGTCTGATTGAAGCTCACATTAGCCATGTTCTTCCTACGCCTTCCAGAGCCGTCTGATCGCCTGTTGCTCACCAGTTCTGATCTGAGTTACCCGATGGCCCCTCATTCCGAGCTCTTGGATCAAAGGTCTGAGCGCATCTGACCTCAGAGAAGAGACCCCATTTCATACATCAGATCATCATATAACGGTTCACCAGAACCGTACATACACGCTTCCGCTTCAACCATCAGATCTTTTTCAAAGATGCATCAAAGCTGTCAGCATCCTCTTGTACCATTCACATGTCGCCTAGGTATATTTCCTTTTTACCCTACATGTCTTTCTATTTCTATTAAGTCCAATAAACGAAATAAGTAGTTAAGAACTTTTGCAGTTAGAACCTTGTACTTTATTTATTTATACTTTAGTCCAGCCAAGTCTGTGTCATGTGTACATGCACGAGTGTTTTGGGATATTTGCAAATCGTACCCTGAACTTCTCATATGTTATGAAATGAATGGTTTATTTGAATATTTACACTTATATGCCTGCTTGCATGAGCTCACGTGTTGCACGTGCATTTGGTGGATTAATTACATAGAGTCCCTTGTACTTTCTCGACTTGCTATTTTCTAGGCCCTAGGACTGAGAATATTTGCTATTAGATCCATGTGAGCTGTCTTAACTACTTGTCTTTGATTTTAATGCAATAAATATTAAATCAACTCCAAATATTCTATAAAAATTACTTGTAATCCCTGATTGCATGCCTGATTTATTATATTTTTTGTTAATTAATATATTCCATATTATTAAAAGTTCAAATCCCCTAAAAAGTGTCTTGTTTATCTTAGAAAAATCAAAAAATTCGAAAAATCATAGAAAATTTCCATAAAATTACGATAGTTTTCTTTTATTATCTTTGGTTCAAGAATTAATTTTGCTTAAAAATACTTCATAAAAATCATAAAAATTGTAAAACATATTAAAACTTATAAAATTATATAAAATAGTAGAAAAATCCAAAAATAGCGATATTAGACTCTATTTGTAGATATTTACATATTTTTCATCATAAAAATCACTTCCACGAGTTTTGAGCATTTTAATAATTTTTATCTTGCAAATTACTCCTAGTTGTGCATTGCTTGTTGTTTTTATCAATGTTTAATTTTTTTGAAAATTTCAAAAACATGTAAAAATTATATAAAAACTACAAAAATAATATAAAACATATAAAATCCAAAAATATATTTATTATAATTTTCTGAGTATTTTTTATCACTTAGAAAAATACAAAAGAGTGTTTGTGTGTATTTACCACTTGTTCTTATTTCTCTCTTATTCAAAAATTGAAAAACTAAAAAACTCTAAAAAGATTTTTGCACCCGAAATCTCATAACTTAGCCCTTAATCGTGCTCCTTGTGTTCGATCCTAGTCACTATATGATGACATGAAAATCCGATTGGTTAAAATGGAAGAAATAATGTTAGGTCATTCTTAACCAATCAGTTCGGTCAACAAGAAAAATATGTATAACCACTTAAGAGAAATCAAACCATGAAATATAAGTGGTTTTCGCTATTTAATATACCTAATACAACAACCATGGTTGAACGCAAGGAGCACAATTTTTATTTTTTTGAAAAGAAAAGTGATAGAAATGTAACATGAATTTTCTAGAATTTATTGAGCAACAAAAAGATTTATTTCAATAAAAAAGATCATGCAAAATCAAGCCTGGAAATTACAGGGACTGAAACGTAAATAGACAAATTTTTACATGAAAATGGAACAAATAATAAAATGTGGGGAATTATTAAAATTTATCCAGACGGTGTCTGCGACGCACCTGACATGAGGAAGAGTAGGGGCTTCTTACAAATACTAAAACTGTCGAGGTCGTTTATGTAATTTTTGCCAAAGATTTTTATTTTTTATACCCTTTAGGGTTCCCTGTGTTACCTTTTCTCTCTTCTAAAACCAATGAGGGGCTAGCCGCAAGGGGTTTATCGCCGCCCCTCTCTTCCTTCACTTTCATGTAGATCGACGGAGCTGGGTACGGGAGGAGGTTGGCGTCGACGATGGCGGAGGTGTGGGCTGGATTGGCGGTGCAGAAGGGGAACGACGAGGTCGGGTGGCATGTGCGGGCGGAGGGAGAGTAGCACTGCTAGGCGGAGGGGCGGTTGTGTGACCATGTTGCGCGGGTGGCCAACGAAGGCGACGACACTCTGCGATGGTGCTGGGAGAGTAGTGGAGGAGCCCAGGCGGCTGGACGGCGGGCCGCACGACGATGCTGGGTGATGGCAGTTGAGTCGGAGTGGCACACAAGTGGCGGGCGATTCAGTCGATGGACCTCGTTGGTGGCGACATGACCTGAAGTGGCAGAGGTGGAAGGTGATGAAGGCTCCGCCCAAGGAGGAGGATGAGATGGGTTGGTGCTCGTGAGGATGCGACCGACAACGGTTTCTCTAGGAGGTGGAGGGTGGCGCTCTTGCAGCGCCAAGTGGAAGCGGTCGGCGGCAGGGGGTGGAGACCCTGTCGCTAGATTTTTTATTTTTTATTTTTTTGTTTACTTGTAGGAGATAAAAAATGTATTTTTTATTTTTTATTTTTTCCTCCAAAATGCATGTTACATAAAAAACTATATATATTTTTTATTATGTAAAACCATGAGGACGCGAACACGACGATTTGGTCTCGATTATTCAAAATGCAAAAAATAAATAAAATAGATGCGTAAACGAGTGCATCTCCGAGGAAAATGAAGGATGGAACTGGATCTCCGACCATCGTGCGTGGTTGGAGGTAAGAGATTGTGCGAGGTAGAACGGGAACGTGTAGAGAGCGAGATGTGAGATGAATCCAGAAATTAGATTGCGACATATGATGATGATTAATTAAAACTACGGAACTGGATTTACTATGAGACTGAAAATTAAAACTATGCTACGATTACTGTGGATGGAATATGCGGAAAAAATGGATCTAACCTGAGGGAGGCGGGCACCGTAATGGCCTCGACGACAACCAATCCACTATCACCAGACGGCTCGAGTGCTGGGCACCTCTATCGATTGATAGAATTTTTGGGATGATGCTCCTTCTCCACCAAAGAATGATCAAGAGCAAATGAGGGAGAAGGAGCCCTATAAAAAGATAAAGAAAATCAAAAAGGAAAAATGTACCAATAAAGAATGTATGTAGTGGTGAATTAAATTAATTAATTAAGTAAATAATTAAAAGCAAAATTCGATATTAAATAAAATAATTAAAATAATTAATTTACAAAAATTAATTAGCCACTTTAATGGTGGTTATTTAAGGCATATAATCAAATCTTTATATACAAGGTATGTTTTCAAATCAAATAAATGAACAAATTAAATACAATTTAATCAATTATTTTAGATATTAAATTTTTTGGTGATTTTTATGCATGGAAATTAGTTATATACAAGTATTATATACATATAGTACGATATACACATGTACAAATAAGGAAATTATTTTTAAAGATTTTTTAATTTTATTTTTTTTAAAATTTTTAAATTTTTTAAATAATAAAAATAATATTTACAATTATTTACATTATGTATAAAAAATATGAATAAATATATACATCAAGTAAGCAGTAAAACTAAACAAACCACCTAGAAAACTGACTTTTCAATGGTGACTCAAAAAATTATGAAACTACAACCATTTGAAAGATAAACTAATTTAGAGTACAATGGATGTGAGTTTGATTCAATTTGAGTTTGTATGGAACCGGAATTGATCTTTCGATGATTGCTTTACGGCTTTTTCTGAGTGTGGATAATCTCACACTATACATGATTTTATATTGCAATTATTTTTATTTTTTACAAAATATTTTTACTTACAACTTTTGTTGAGAAAAATATTTAATTTGACGTCAGTTTACATACAAATAAAATAGTATAAGTTTTATACAAATATACAAGGAATAAATGTACAAATTATTTTTAGATTAAAGACCCTAACTCCCCCTACTTTATTCTTGGTCGATCAGGTCAAATCTTGACCTTCTCTCGGGGCTCGGGTCAGTCTGCATTTATTTCATAAATACTTCCTTTATATTTATTTTCCTTTTCTTTTATCCTTTATTCTTTATTTAAGTATAAAAAGTGGTAAAAATGCATATTTAACAATTGCATGCAAAGTGGTAATTTCATGAAATTAATAGGTTTTTACAGGTGTTTGACTAAGGAAATGAAGCTAAATCAAAAGAATAAAGATGATGAATCGTGGATTCATTACTATACCAGATAAATAAAAGTAGCGAAATTGCTTATATTTTATCGTTTCATCTTCTAATGGTTTTATTTTTCTCGTTGATTCACTCGATTGATTTGGGTCATGATGACACCTTAATTTCATACTTAATCCGAGTCGTTTTAACGTGCTTCATTAATCCTCTGTTGTAATTGCTTCACTACCCAGGTCATGTGTTCAGGAGTGGTGTTCATGAGCGGCGAATCCAACAGCTCGGTATCGGGTGGGTAGCATGGTAGGCAATGTTATGTTGGTGGTGGTTAATAACCAAAATCCAATGGCAGAAACTGCAAATGTGGTGGTTATGTACAAAAAGAAAATTAAGAAGCAAAGTCCTCCTAATAAAATATTCAGGATCCATGAAGTCCATGTAAAAATAACTCCAGTCTTCCATCTCCAAAATAAAATACAGAGATCAGAAGATCATGATAGTCAAGTCAATATATGTAAGGAAAAAGTGCAAATGCATATAGAAGATCAAGTATGTAGACAAAATAAATACAAATAAACAAACCCTTAATTCATCTACTCAACACAATGAATATAGTGAAAGTTCAGTATTTTATCTTTTCAATTTTAGAGTTAGGTGAGAAGAAAATTATTTACAAACTCAATTGTGTAGTGACCTAGAGTGGTTGCGTTTTAGTCAGCATAGCACATCTTCTAGAAAATTGAGACCACTTCGTCTAAATTCTAAGGCAAGTGCTTGCAGCAATAATAGGGTTCGAGAGCCAGCCCAAGTGCTTAGGTAACAAGTCCAAAAATGGGGGCTCTAGTCCTTATGTCTGCGTGCCTTACTCGGTTTGGAAGTACCTATGACAATGAGGGGGATACTCTCACTAAAACAATGATTTTTATCCTTTATGTTTGATTTTAGTGTCGAGTATAATTAAAAGTTTCAATTTTATTCGTTATCACTTTTTTGATATTTTTAAGAAAGGAAAACTTCTAACAAATTTTCTAATTCCTTTTATTACCTAAGTCAAAGAAATAATGGTAGGAGCTCGGAAAAGCCGATGCACGAAAGATATGAAAGCAAATGCTAGAGAGAAAGATAAGTATCTGACTCTAGCAACCTACATGCACGTTGATTTACGCATAAAATAAAATCTAACCTATATGTGTGCAAGTAGGAACCGACTTATTAGGAATTTCTACTCGGTAAGCACATAATTATTAATTTGACTAAGTACAAAGCTCTATTGGAACGAAATTCTTTTAGGTGTGTTAACCTAAGTCTACCTAGCTCAACCAAATAAAATACAAAAATCTAGGGGCTCAACGCACACAAAAACAAAGAAAAAGAAAGCGAAAAACTCAAAACTTGACAAACAAAATGAAAGAAAGGCAGAAAAATCGTGAAAAAGTCGACGAGGCCTCCAAGTAAAAAAATCTCTCAGACAGTGGACCTCAGAGAGTTCCAATGTCCAAAAAGTCTAGTTATTACAATATTTTTAAAAAATGAGTCTTTCTCTCTCTCAAAGTATAAATACAAATAAAAAAGCAAATAATTGCTACGTTGCTCTTCTCAAAGTATAAATACAAATAAAGTATTTTCGTATTAATATGTGTCTATTTTTGTCAATTTTCTTATAATTTTTTATAATTCTATGCATTTTTAATTGATTAAAAACTTTAAAACAATGACTTATGTTAATATGTAGAATTATTTTGAGTTTTAAAAATTAAAAATAAGTACAAAATCACTCAAAACTATTTCTACTATATATTATATAATGTAAAGAAAAAAATATAAATAGGAAATTTTTTAAATTTCCATAATTTTTGTAAATTTTTATAAGGTTAGAAGGGTATTCAATTTTTATGGTTTTCCTTTTTTTGTGATTTTTGATATGGGAGATCTATTATATAGTAATATATAACATCTGATTTTTTGGAATTTTCAAAAGAGGTTTTATATTTTTTGTTTTTTTATTTATAAATAAAAAATAAATATCTCTTAAATGATTTTTAATAATAGAAATTGCAATAAAATGATAAATAAAAATCATGGCGGGAATGGGCATCATTTAAAGCATAACCTATAATTTTCCACAATTTTGAAGCACATGAGCTTTTTATCAATAATTAAAGACAAAAGTTAATTTACAATGTAGTAGGAAGGGTATTTTTGTAATAAAAATAAAATGTGAAGGTCTCAGTGCAAAAATACCCAAAATTTTGAACTTAATTACAAAATTTATAAACTAAATCGAAATAAAAAAGATACAGAAGGGGTTCAGTGCAATTTTGCATCTCCACATGGACCGCCACGTGACTTAATCTGGCATTGGGCCCCAATCAACTCGCTCTACTAAGCATGTCGTGGCCTACGTTACTGTATACTGGAGAGATCCTCACTGGAGAATGAGTAACCCGAAGACCAATAGTCTAACGAGAGTTCAAGTGTGTCTCTATCCTAATGTACGGGTCACTCTCTCGTGCAAGCAAACCAAATAATGAGGCGATGACTCTCCCAAGATAAATTTTCAAGTGAGGTGTCTTTTAGGATCAAGTTTGTTTAGCAGTCCTAATTTTATGATTTTGTCTTTTTAGGTAATTTTTCGATAATCAAACAACACCTAATGATTTTTCCGATCTCCTGATAATTTTAATTCCCAAAATAGGGGGATGAAGTCGAAAAAGTCGATGCGCAGTCAAATACAATGATGCATGCAAAGATAAAAATGTGTACCTTGCTCCAGCACTCTACATGCAATATGATCCACGCATAAAATTAAATAATAAAAGGAAACTAACTATATGATGTACGAGGAAATCGGCTTTAGACGAGAAACTTCTATTGATCGTAAAGAACAATAGCTAGCTAATCAAATCGAGTCTAGAGTCCGATCTTTAGAGTCACTCAGTGCCCGTCACAACGTTTCCTGCGAGCGTTGTATGTGACTCCTCACGACGCATGGTCTCAAATCAAATTAAGACAACTTTTTCAATTTATTTTTAGCTAGGTCCAATTATGTTCTATAGGTATAGGCAAGCAATTAGGTGTTGGGCCTTAGCCGATTACGTCACAATCAACAAAAATCCTAAGTCTAGGGGCCGAATCCGCGAGTATCAAATAGAAATTAAGGCAGTGAAATCATGAAAACATGAAATAACATTGAGGTCAACCAAGTGCACTGGTATTGGAGAAATAGACCTCGAATATTGTCCAAGTCCAACAAGAGTCCAAGTGTATAAATTATTACAATATAGTCCAAATATTCTCTAAAATAAAATAACTGTCTTCTTCTCTTCCCTGCTCCACCTCCTGTGCGGGTCCTCCAAAAAGAAACTCCAAGTCATCCTCCAAGTAGTTCCTAGCACAAAAAGCGAATAAGAGATGGTCATAAAACAACTATAATATATATGAGACAAATATAGCTGAAAAATGACTACTAAACCATGCTCCCCGGCAACAGCGCCATTCTGATGATGCGAAAATCCAATTGGTTCAAATGGAGGAAATAATCTCAGGTTGTTACTCTCAACCAATCAGTTTGGTCAATGAGAAAAATATGTATAACCACTTAAGAGAAATCAAATAATGAAATGTAAGAGGTTTTCGTTATTCAATTTACCTGGAATAGCGACCGGGGTCAAACACAAGAAGCACAATTTAAAAACTCAGTACTCATATTTCAAAAATAATGAATTTTTAGTGGTTTTTTATTTTTCAAAATTTTTTATTTTCAAATAAGGAATAATATGCACAAGGGAAGTAATATAGACAACACACTCTTTTTGTATTTTTCAATATGATCAAAAAAACTCAGAAAATTGCAAAGAAAATATTTTTGAGGTTTAAAGGTTTTAAAATGTTTTTGGTATTTTTTTCAAGTTTTTCTGATATTTTTATAATTTTATAAAAATTAAATAGTGGCAAAAGTAGTAAACAGTGCTCATCCTGGAGTAATTTGTAACTTAAAATTAATTTAAGGGTCTAAAACTCATGGAAGTTATTTTTATGTTAAAATATAAACTAATATCTACCCACATGAACTAAAATCACTATTTTTGGATTTTTCTACAATTTTCTGTGATTTTTCTAAGATTTTTTATACTTTTCATTTTTTGAGGTTTTGAAAATAATTTATGCATGAAATTTGGATAGATAATAAAAGACAATAAAATACACCTAATCTAATTTTTTTGAATTTTAAAGCAATATTCTAATTGTTATGATTTTTTAAATTACAGTCAAATAATATGGTACAATTTTTTATTTTTTTAAAATATCAAATAAAATAAATACGATGAATTTTATATACAATAAAGAGCAAAATGTGAGGAATGTAAATGAATTTTCTAGAATTTATTGAGAAAAAAAGTTTTATTTCAATAAACAGATAATGCAAAATCAAGTCTGGAAATTATAGGAACTGAAACGTAAATATTAAAAGTATTTACATGAAAATGCATTAAATAGTAAAATATAGGAAATTATTGCAAATTACCCAGATATTACGTGCAACGCACGTGACAGGCGGAAGAGTAGGGGCTTCTTTAAAACTATTAAAAACGTCCAGTGCATTTCTGCAATTTTGGCTAAAGATTTTTTATTTTTTAAATATCCTCTAGGGTTCCCTGTGCTCCATTCAATCTCTTCCAAAACCAAAGAGGGGCTAGCCGCAAGGGGGGGGGGGGGGGTGTCGCTGCCCCTCTCTTGCTTCACTTCCACGTAGATTGGCGGAGGTGGGCGCGGGAGGAGGCTGGCGTCGGCCATGACAGAGGCGTGGGCTGGATCGGCGGTGGAGAAGGGGAACAACAAGGTCGGGCGATGCATGTTGGCGGAGGGAGCGCAACACCACTAGGAAGTGGGACGGTTGTGCGGCTAGGTCGTGCGGGTGGCCGACAAAGGCTGCAACAGTCCGCGGTAGTGCTGGGAGAGCGGTGGAGGAGCCTAGGAGGCTGGACGACGGGCCGTGCGGTGCCACTGGGCGATGGTGGTGGAGTCAGAGCGACACATAAGTGGCAGGTGATTCGGGCGATGGACCTCGTCGGTGGCAGCGCATCCTTTAGCAACAAAGGTGGAAGGCGGTGAAGGCTCTGCCCAAGGCGGAGGAGGAGATGGGTCGGCACTCGTGAGGATGTGGCCGGCAGCGGTTGCTCTAGGAGGCGGAGGGTGGTGTGCTAGCAGTGCCCAGCAAAAGCGGTTGGCGGTAGGGGTTGACGACCCTATCGATAGAATTTTTATTTTTTCATTTTTTGTTTACATGTAGGATATTAAAACATTAAATTTTTATTTTTTATTTTTTCCTGCAAAATAGATGTTCAAAAAACTATATATTTTTATTATGCAAAAATGCATGAGGACGTGAACACGACGGTTCTGTCTTGATTATTTAAAATGTGAAAAATAAATAAAATAGATGCATGAGCGAGTGAGGCTCTGAGGAAAATAAAGGATGGAACTGAATCTCCGACCACCATGCATGGTTGGAGGTGAAGAGATCATGCGAGGTAGAACGAGAACGTGTAGAGATCGAGATGTGAGATAAAATCGGAAATTGGATTGGGACCTATTATGAGATTAAAACTATGCTACGATTACTCTAGATGAAATTTGCAGAAAAAAATGGATCTAACCAGAGGGAGGCATGCCCGTAATGGCCTCAACGACAATTGATATGCTATCACCAAACGACTTGGGGGTTGGGCACCTCTATCGACCAACAAAATTTTTGAGAATGAGGCTCTTTCTCCATCAAAGATTGATGAAGAGCAAATGAGGGAGGATGAACCCAAGAAAAAGAGAAGGAAATCAGAAAGGAAAAATGTACAAATAAGGAATGTGTTTAGTGGTGAATTAAATAACCAAATTAAATATATTAATTGATTATTAAAAATGAAATTTGGATTTAAATAAAATAATTAAAATAATTAAAATAATTAATTTACGAAAATTAACTAATCACCTTAATGATGGTTTTTTAAGGCATAGAATCAAATCTTTATATAAAAGGTATGTTTTCATATCAAATAAGGGAATAAATTAAATAAATCTAATTTTCGTAATTATATTGATTTAATTAATTGATGTTAGATATTATATTTTTTTGGTGATTTTTATGTAAGGAAATTAGTTGAATACAATTATTATATACATATAGTACAATATACACATGTACAAATAAGGAAATTATTTTTAAAGATTTTTTTAATTTTATTTTAAAATTTTTATTTTTAGTAATTAAGATAATATTTAAAATTATGTAAATTATGTATAAAAAATAAATATGAATAAACATATACAATACATAAGTGGTAAAACTACACAAACCACCCTAGAAAACCGACTTTTTAACCTTAACTCCAAAAATTATGAAATCACGACCATTTGAAAGATAATGTAATTTAGAGTACAATGAAAGTGAGTTTGATTCAATTTGAGTTTATATGGTGCTGAAATTAAACTTTCAATGATTGATTTATGATTTTTTCTGAGTGTGGATACTCTCACTCTATACATGGTTTTATTTTGTAATTATTTTTATTATTTATAAACATTTTTATTTACAATTTTCTTTAGAAAAACATTTAATTTGAGGTCAATTTATATACAAATAAAATAGTATAAGTTTTATAAAAATATACAAAGGATAAATGTACAATTTATTTTTTGATTTTGGGATTAAAGACCCTATCTCCCCCTACTTTATTCTTAGTCGATCAGGTCAAGTCTTGACCTTCTCTCGGGGTTTGTGTCAGTATGCATTTATTTCATAAATACATCATTTATTTTTCTTTTCTTCTTTATTCTTTTATTTGAGTATAAAATGTGGTAAAAATGCATATTTAACAAATGCATGCAAACAGGTAATTTCATGAAATTAATATGTATTTACAGGTGTAACTAAGAAATTGAAGCTAAAATAATAGAATAAAGATGATGAATCATGGATTCATCATTCCCCTATAATTTACCTTTCCTATTACCTTAGCAAACACTTATTTGGAAAATAAGTGAAAACAAAAAGAAAGAGAAGAAAAAGGAAAGAAATTAGAACATTGTTGCCTTTCGAACTTATCTTCATAAAATTGTAGTATGGAGCTCTTTCAGACCTTTGAATTATTAGTGTGTCAGAACCTTAATGGGAAATGGATTTAAAGCCTAACAACCTCTAAGTTACAGAAGACTCCTATTCATGTCTCCTCAACAGTCATGGTTGAACAAGTCTACATATACAAATTTTTATGACTATGAATCCTTACTTGTACGGTGTAAGTGAAATATAGCTCCTCATCTCGAAAGTAGCAAAGAAACAACCTCTCTAAACAAGGTAACTCTAATCCCCCAGTCTAGAAACTCTTTCCATGAGGAGCGGGGGTATTCCCTTCTAAGTTCAAGTGTAACCGGCTCAAGAAGAGGCGATGGAGAAGAGAATGAATGGTAACCAGTGTAGCTACCTATACTTAGATGCATGACCAGTGTAGCCAAGTCATCCGCTGCAAGCTTACAGACATTTGACTTTGAAGCTCTTATTTTTTTCACTTGTATATGCACTCCGGTTGGCATCTTACTTTTCAATCAGGCATGTCCACTTTTAGAGATTCTGCATTTTTTTCGAAAATATATACAAGGTGCAGCATTACATAAGGAGTTTTTCCTCTTGAGCCACTAGACTATCCCTCTTTTAAAGCAATATTGCAACCCCACAACATCTTATCTTTAGACCTCAACATCGCCATACCAGGTTGAGACGCACATCCCTCCCTTGAGGAGGACAAAAGGTTCTGCCTAGATGTACTACCCTCATATGCTACCCCAAGACAAAAGATTTTGCCCCCTCACTACCTCCTCCATGAAGAGCTATGTGTAGAGTGCTTGTCCAAGATAAGCCATGGCTTGAAAGAATCATGTGTGTGTTGTTAAATATTCTACTTAGACTAATTAAGATGACATGTGAACATAGTCTTATGGACTCAAAGAATTACGGCAATAGGACCTGAAAAGTCTTAACTCCGGTTCTTATAAGGTTCCTCTAAAATTAAGTCGATTAAGGTCCAACTAAGCTCCACTCTTCAGTTTTATTCCAGACTTAGTTTAAATGTCAATATTATCCTGAAAAATGCACATGCAAATGCAATAAATATGTACAATGCAAAGAAAAGAAAGAAAAATCTTTTTGTGAAACAATTTTCGAATTTTGGATTTCTTATGGACTTTTGAAAAATGGTGCACATGCAAAAAGAGTTTTTTAATAAACAAATAGTTAGTAATATATACAAGTATATACTTTTTTTAAATAAGGGTTAGGGCTGAGATACACATATTTACGTAGGAGTGAGTCAATTAGTTATAAGAATCAGTGAAAGGATTTACAACTTTAGTAATTTATACATGTATACATACAATTGGATTTTTTATGATGCATATATTCC
Source organism: Ottelia alismoides (assembly GCA_037367405.1). NCBI lineage: Eukaryota > Viridiplantae > Streptophyta > Magnoliopsida > Alismatales > Hydrocharitaceae > Ottelia > Ottelia alismoides. Next base: position 246,485 of record JAZKJV010002196.1, on the reverse strand, counting down.
TCTAACTTATTTGAAAATCATTTTACAAATAGTTTTGAAGACTACAGTCCAAATTAATTTTTAAAACAATTTGACCAACATTTACAAACATTTCAAAACAATTTTTGCAAACATTTTTGAAATAATATATAAAGATTTTCAAATAAATTTTCAACCATTTTCCAAACATTTGCAAATAGTTTTACAAAATAATTTTATTTCACACAAAGAGAAATTTTTACAAGTCAAAATATTTTTACAAAGTTTGAAAATATTTTTCAAAAAAAATTTAAATGGTTTTCAAAATATTTTTCAAATAGATTTTCAAACTACTTTCAAAATATTTTATCCTCACTTATTAACTAGTACATACAAAAAGAATTTTGAGGAAATATCTGCATCTTTTTATTAATTGATTTACTGAATTTCGTAAATTTATTATACAGTATTTTAGCCATATTAAAAATATGAAGACTAAAGTATAAATACAATATATACGACACCCCCTATACTTAGCTCGAAATATGTCCTCGTAGTGGTCAAAGAGTTGCAAAGGAAGACATAATTCGTGCTATGTATAGAAAAGTGAAAAGAATACTATACTGCAACGTTGAATAAAAGAATAAAATCAGTAGAAGTCAAAGATCCCCCTACACTTAGGATCAAGTAATCCTAAGTATAGAAGATTGTACACAAGGGAAAACCGGGGTTAAAATGTACTGGATCTACCTCCCCTATACTTAGAGTAAAATATCCCTAAGAATAGGAAGCAAAACAGAGGTAAAAAGAATTAAAAGAATAATCAAAAGTCTGATACCCCCCATACTTAGGGTAAAGTACACCCTAAGTATAGCATAATCACAAAATGGAGATGGGATGTTAGATAAAAGAATGTGCGATATGGACAACTGGATATATACAACTGCAAGAGGAAGTGATAATAAGGCATGAGATTTAAATGTTGTGAGTCAAAAACCACATCTCATGCAAAATGGTTAGGGGCAACATCAATGATCAGTAGATCATGATATAGATATGTCTTCAGGCGTTGACCGTTAACTCGAAAGGTGGACTTAGATGACATCTCAGATATATCAATGCTGCCATTGTCTTGCACCTTCCGAACCAAGTATGGTCCCTTCCACATGATCTAGAACTTCCCTGGAAATAATTTCAGCATGGCATAGAATAACCATACTTTCTGGTTCGTCTCAAACTGCTTATAGCTGATGTGAGAATCATGTCATATCTTCACTCGCTCCTTATATTGTAGGCTACTCAAAAAAGCTGTATCTCTAAGCTCCTCCAAGGCTGCCAATTTTGCCTTCCTCTAATCTCCTATACTTTCTGGATCCAATAATATCTCAGTGACATCCCATAGTGACTTGTGCTTTATCTCCACAGGTAAATGGTATGGCTTGCCATAAACGATACGAAAAGGAGACGTACCCAAATGTTGAAGGAATTCCTATATGCTCACAAGATCGAGTCCAAAAGGTGTGACCAATCCATTCAGTATGGGCAGATGACCTTCTGCAATATCATCTTGACCTCCCTATTCGATACCTCAGCAAGACCATTATTTGAGGGTGATATGGAGTGGCAACTCGATGGTTTATGTCGAACTCATTAGCAAGGGCCCTTACCTTATCATTGATCAAATGAGACCCCCCGTCATATATCAAAACTTTAGGCATCCCGAATTGTGAAAAGATATTTTTCCTCAAAAAGTGGAAAATAATATTGGCAACTGTGATTCGGCCGGGAATGGCCTCAACCCAATGACTAACGTAATCCACATCAAGCAAAATGTACTCAAATCCCTGTCTCTTAGGAAATGGACCCATGACATAAATGCCCCATGCGTCAAAGACCTCACAGAAGTGAATGGGTTGCATCAGCATCATATCTCTCTGTCCACAAGTTCCCATTTTCTGACAGTCACTACATCTCTTCACGAACTCATCTGAATCCTTGAAGAGGATAGGACACCAAAGCTAGATTGAAGCACCTTTTGTGATGTCCATCTCCCAGAATGATGTCCTCCTGCCTCAAGCTTGTGGCAATAGGTGAGGATGCTATGCTGCTCTTCTTGAGGAATACACCGTCTCCAGATGCTATCTCCCCCTTCATGATAAAGAGTGGAATTTTCTCAATGGTACGACTTGGCCTTCGCAAGAAAGGTATAAAGTCGTTGTTTGGACCAACCTTATGGAACTCTCTTTATGACAAAATAGTTCACAATGTTGGCGTACCATGAAAGTGAGGTGATGAAAGGATCGCCTCATCTGGTAATGTCTCTGTAATAGGTGTGATCTGATTTGAATCCTCAAAATTTTCTAAACGGGAGTGGCGATCCGCCACCATATTTTTGACTCCATATGGTCAATGTGGCTTTGGCATCCTTCTTTGCCATTAAGTATTGGATGGTGGTGTGATCAATTAAATAGTCACTCTAGATCCAACAATGTAAGATCGAAACTTATCCAAGGCAAAGACTACAACTAGCATTTCCTTTTCTGTGACTGTATAATTCTGCTGAGCAATATACAATGTAAGGCTAGCATAGTGAATGGAAAATGGTAATCTTTCCCTCCTCTGTCCTAGCAGGGCCCCTATGGTAAAATCAGAGGCATCTGTCATGATCTCGAATGGGAGAGACCAATCATGTGGCTCAAGGACAAGAGCCTCAAAAAAATATTATTGAGAATCTCAAATGATGCAAGACACTTATCATCGATAAGGAACTCGGTGTCTTTTATCAACAATCAGTAAGCGGTCTGGAAATCCTGCTGAAATCTTGTATGAACCATTGGTAGAAACCAACATGCACCAAAAAGGACTAGAGTTGTCGTAAATTGGATGGTAGATTGAGGTTCTTGATGATATCCACCTTGGCCGCCCCCTGAGTCACCATGAAGTGACTCTTCTCCCAAGATAATATTAAGTTGACCTCAATACAACGTTGAAGTACTTGATCTAGGTAATCAAGACATGCATTAAAACTGTCACCATAGACCGAGAAGTCATCCATGAAGACCTCTAAATATTCACCAACCATGTCCAAAAAATAGAGAGCATGCACCTTTGGAATGTAGTTGGGGCATTACATAAAACAAAAGGGCATCTAAAAGCATACGTCCCAAATAGAGAGGTGAAAGTTGTTTTCTCTTGGTCTTCGGGCACTATGCCCACCTAGTTGTATATTGAATACCCATCCAGAAATCAACATTAGCTCTTCCCAGCTAGTCTCTCAACGATTTGATCTACGAATAGTAGCAGGAAGTGGTCCTTCTTGGTGGTCTGATTAAACCATATGTAGTCCACACAAACCCTCCAAGAAGTGGATACTCATCTAGCTATCTCCTCTCCATACTTGCTCACAACTGTGATAATACCGATCATCTTAGGTACCACATGCAATGGACTAACCCGGTTGGAGTCAGAGATGGGATAGATAAAATCGACACTCCACCACTTAGATATTTCCTTCATGACCACATTTCCAAGATCCGGGTTCAACCGTCACTAAAACTGACACGAGGGCTTGGTGTATTCTTCGAGATAAATCTGGTGGGAGAACACGGCCGGACTTATCCCTTCGAGATCAATAAAACTCCATCCTACTGACTTGCACTTTCTTTCAAGAACCTCCATCAAACGAGATTCTTGGTCTTCAGTCAAATCTACTGAGATAATGACTGGGAACATATTTGGCCCACCCGCGAGGAATCTATACTTCATGCTCTACAGTAAGGTCTTCAGTTATGGACAAGTGGGAGCTGGTAAATCTGGCTTTTGCAATGTCTGAGTGAATACCGCTAGATTTGTATGTGAGAACTCTCGTTGCAGTGGTAAATCTGGTGAAGACGACCCAGCTGTTATATCTATCAACAGACCCGGTTCACTCTCCACCTTAGCTATCAACTCTGTAGGAACCAGACACTGTAAATACTCATAGAACTCCTGCCAGTCAAAATCAGTGTCTATATCTGAGGGATCTGAATCTGAAGTGTATGAAATGAAATCGACTTCTCTATCATGACCATGATAAACAACCTCTACTATATCTTGTGCCATGAGTGTGCTCTCTGGACTCTTATCTGCCGTGATCTGTGAATCTTCAATGTCTGAAGATGGGGTAAGAGCTCGTGATGCAAGATCTGCCCAAACTGCTTCATCATATGTAATCACAAAGTCACACTCTTGGTGGATGTCTAGCTCTGCCTCTATAATTTTCTCTAAGTCGGTCATCTAATCTGAGTACGTTGAATTTCTAGCTCTAGTCTCCTCTATAGTCTTTATTTGTACACTTTCACCCTCGACATGAAAGTATACCTTCCCATTATCATGGACAGACACCGCCTTGGTTGTGGCCAAGAATGGTTGTCCTAAGATGACAGGGGTATCTGTTACAGATTCATGGATCTCCAGATCCAATACAATAAAATCCATGGGGAATTTTAGACCCTGAATTGTGATGACAACATCTTTAAGTAACCCTTCGGCCTCTTAACAAATCTATCAGCAAATGGAAGGATTGTCCTACTCTGTCTAAGAGGGCCAAACTCGAATCGATCGAGTAAGGTAGATTGAAGAAGTTTAATCGAAGAACCACTGTCTAATAGGGTACGATCGAACTGCTGCTCATGAATGTGGCATCTGACATATGGATCTCCTGCATCAGGTCTCTTGGCTGGTAATTGGTTCTGAATAGCAAAACATGTGGCACGAGTCAAAACATGGATCTCTGAGTGTGATTCCTCTTCTTCCTATGTATAGTTGTCTTCTCTCTCAATTTCTTCTAGAAGAGAGGGATGTGCTCTAGTGCCTCCTGTAGAGTTAGCTGGATATGGAATCTGTTGATCATTTGCCGGTTGAACTCTAAGCACTGTGATTTTTTTGGATTTGCCATTTTCTTCCGCCGTACCAAGCGAAGTGCTTGAGGAAAGGGGATAGCTGGACCCTCCTCAGATAAAGGGATTGGAGGAGGTTCCTACTACTGTGGATGAATGGAGCCCATATAAGAATCATCGTGCAACATATATGGACTCGGAGTAGATGAAGAAACCATTCTTTTATTCACTTTTTTGGTCTTTTTGATATTGTCTTGAGATACAAAAATAGGAAACACAACTGGAATAGAAACGGTGGAATCAGCACTACGCACGACATATGTCTTTGCGGCATCAGCACCGTAATCTGGCTCAACATCACGTCGAATGGTGTCATCAGTACCGCCAACTGCATCTAGAGAAGTGACAACCTCAATACCGTCGACTGGATCATCATCCTTGGTGGTGTTACCACCGTCATCAACATCATTAGAGGCATCAACACCGCTATCCTCCTCGTCTGGTGCTCTTGGATCATCATGGGGATGTGGCCTAGACGAGGCATCGTCGACTGACATCCTACCGCTCCTAAGTGTCACAAAATCATCATCAAATATATTAGAATAAATATCACCCAATGAATCACTAGGTGTCGTAGTCTCTATAAACTGTACCTGCTCGGACTTCCTCTTTAGATTGTTCGTATTCGGTTCAATTTGATTGGGTATGGAGGCTTTGCCATTGATTATTTCCCTCATCTATTACCTAAACTCATCCATCTCCCGCCTGAAGGATGCTCGCTGGTCGGAGAGTAGGTAGGCTAAATCATCAAGAGATGGGTTATCACAGAGTGGTTCATGAGAACCATACGATTTGTTGGAAATGAGGCTGGCTTTGTTGGTACTGAGGCTCGCTGGAAATGAGGCTGTTGGAAATGAGGTTTGCTGGAAATGAGGCTTTGTTGGAAATGAGGCTGGCTTTGTTGGTACTGGTGAGTGGGAGGCTGAGAATATTGTTGAGGTTGTTGCCGCCTCAACTGTTGCCCCTGATGATGGGGACGAGGACCTGGCTAGTAATACTGCTGTGGCTGGGAGTGTTCGCGCTGCTGCTACTAGTTGTTCTGTCCACCCGAAGCTGGAGGCTGCTGTTGGGATGAGGTGCCTATGGAAGACCACCTGAATCTTGGATGATCTCGGCGTATCTCAGGCTGCTACTGGTCATACCAAATCCCACTGACTCCCATCAACGGCTCCTGCTCGTAAGTAGGCAGGGGAAGAACTGCTAGTTGTTGATCTGGCTGATACACCACCATCTGAGTGTCCTAAGATAGTGGTGGCTAAGAGTAGTGCTGCTACAATGGCTGAACCGGATCTGCCTGAATGTGGTGAACCTGGCAGTAGTGGGAAGAGTTGTTGCTGCTGGGATCGGCTCGTTACCTGGGACGGGGATGAGTAGTCATCTGTGCCTCATGAAGACACAACATATGGGTCATCATGTCACTAAGAGTCTGTGCCAACTAGTCTATATGTGTCATGCCCTGGCACTGCTTATTTTCTATGATCTTTATGCGGTCCAACTTCTCGGGGATAATACGCATGTCAGAAGCTGAAGACTCTGTAAGTACTGCTGCTGCTAACGAAGAAATGGATGGACCTGCATCAACCCGTGCTCTGGGTAGGGGCTTCCCCTAAGTGTAGAGCATGGTCTGGGACATCGCTATATAGTTTTTGACCATCTCCTCATAGATATCCTAGACATGGTCTTCATCCTTAGCGAAATAGAAGCCCCCACAAGAAGCATTGACAAGCCCCTGCAGCTCCGGTACCTTCCCACAAAAGAAGCTCTGGACAAGATTAGGCTTGGATATGTCGTGATGTGGACATCGATCAATGAGCTCATGGAATCGATCCCACGCCTCATGGAATTTCTCGTTAGGAATCATGGAGAAGTTGTTGATCAAAGCTCGTGCAACGTTAATCCGGCCGAATGAATAGTACTTATTCAAGTACTCTGTCCGGAGCTGCTCCAATGAAGTAATGTATCTCCCTAAATGCTTCAGCCAGTAGGCTTCTCTATCAATCAGGGAGAAAGGGATTGCCATCATCTTGACGGTATCCTCGTCCACGAATCGGTCGTAGACAATACTGTAGATCATCTCAAACTCCTGCAGGTGAAGATGTGGCTCCTCGGTGGCTAGCTCATGGAACTTCGGCAAAAGCTAAATGGTCTGGGGGGAGCTTGAAATTGCCCAGAATAGCTGGATCCAACGGTGTGTGAGGGTTGCACCAGGGTTCTGCAAATCCCTCATCGATTTGTCTGGTCTGGGTGGATCCTGCGGGTCTTCTAGATGTCCTCCTGCTTCTCCTCCAGCTGTTGGTATCTCTCCACTGGTTGGTCTCGACTGAGGCTCCCCTCTGCCAGCTCGCATCTGTGCTAACTCTTGACGGACATCTACTATGAATGCTCCCTGATCCCAAATCTATCACTATATCATCTTTAGGGAGGTTAGCAAGTTGTTGTTGATGGTGCCCTGATTTATAACATAACTCGAACTCTGAGGTTGTCCATCGGTGCGTCCATCACTACTAGCCATCTCGTGGTTCTCTACAAAGGCAAAAGACCCCAACTCAGGTGCCGTCAAATGAACAAATAGCTGTGCAGGTCTCTGCTCGGGCATCTCAGGACTGGAATTGAACCTCAGGTTTGGAGAGCGGGTCTAGGCTCCCCAAAACCTCGCTAGATGAATGAGTCGGAGTGAGGTTCTACCAAAGGCACCTAAGGGATCTATGGCCCATCCCTGATGTAGGGATGAGTACAGATGAGATCTGGTAAGCAAACAAGAATAGAAGTCAAACCCCTAATTCACCTACTCAATACGAGCTGATGATTGTAAAGGATCGGTCATTTATCTTGTCAATTTTATTTTAGGTGATAAATCAATCTTTCAGAGTAGTTAAGCAAGTTGTTAGGAACTCGATGCTCCTAGGAGACTGGCTCAATCCCAAAGCTCGATCTTTCCAATCTAGTACAAGTTGCGAACCATGTACCGGCTACCGATCAACCGGCTTTGCTAAAGACGTCACGACCCGCGTTATCACATACCAAAGAGATCCTCACTGGAGAATGACTAACCTCAAGACTAGTAGTCTAACGAAAGTTCGGGTGTGGCTCTAGCCTAGTGTGCGAGTCACTCTCTCTCACAAGTAAACCAAACAATGAGGGGATGACTCTCCCAAGATAGATTTTTAAGTGAGGTGTCTTTTAGTATCAAGTTTGTTTAGCAGCCCCAATTTTTATGATTTTCTCTATTTTTAGGTATTTTTCCAATAATCAAACAACACCTAACGATTTTTGGATCTTCTGATTATATTAAGTTCAAAAACAAGGGGAGGAAGATGAAAAAGTCGATGCACAATCAAACAAAATGATGAATGCAAAGATAGAAATATGTACCTTGCTCCAGCACTCTACATGCAATATGATCCGCATATAAAATTAAATACTGAAAGGAAATTAACTATATGATGCACGAGGAAATCATCCTTAGACGAGCAACTTCTATTGATCGTGAAGAATAATAGTTATCTAATCGAATCGAGTCTAGCATCCGATCTTGGGAGTCCCTCGGTGTCTGCCACAATGGGTCCTACTAGCGTTGTATGTTACTCCTCACGGCACGTGGTCTCAAATTCAATTAGGCTAACTTTTTCAATTTATTTTTAGCTAGGCGAAACTACGTTCTATAGGTACATGCAAGCAATTAGGTGTTGGGACTTAGCCAATTACGTCACAATCAACAAAAATCCTAAATAAAAGGGCCAAATATACGAGAATCAAATAGAAAGTAAGGCGGTAAAATCAAGAAAACATGAAAATAGCAGTGAGGTCCCCCAAGTGATCGGCACTTGGCAAAACAGACCCCGAATAATGTCCAAGTCCAACAAGATTTCAAGTATCTAAATTATTACAATACAATCCAAATGTTCTCTAAAATAATATAGCTTTCTTCTTCTCTTCTCTGCTCCACCTCAAGTGTGGGTCCTCCAAAAAGAAATTCCAAGTCGTCCTCCAAGAAGTTCCTCGCACAAAAAGCAAATAAGAGATGGTCAGAAAATGGTTATACTATATAGAGAGACAAATAAGGTTGAAAAATGACTACTAAACCGTGCTCCCCGGCAACGGCGACATTCTAATGAAGAGAAAATCCGATCATTTAAAATGGAAGAAATAATCAGAGGTCCTTGTTCTCAACAAATTAATTCGGTCAACGAGGAAAATATGTATAACCACTTAAGAGAAATCAAATAATGAAATGTAAGCGGTTATCGCCATTTAATTTACTTGGTATAGCATCCAGGGTCAAACTCAAGGAGCATATAAAACTTAGTAGTCAAATTCCAAAAATAATGAATTTTGAATGGTTTTTTATTTTTCAAATTTGTTTTATTTTCAAATAAGGAACAATATGCACAAGGGAATAAATATACAAAGCACACATTTTTGTATTTTTCAATATGGTAAAAATTTCCCTGAAAAGTGCAAAGAAAATATTTTTGGGTTTTAAAGTTTTTCAAATGTTTTTGCGAATTTTTCATGTTTTTTAATGTTTTTGTAATTTTATAAAAATCAAACATCTACAAAATAGTAAACATTGCTTAGCCTGGAGTAACTTGCAACTTAAAATTAATTTAATTCCCTAAAACTCTTAGAAGTTATTTTTATGCAAAAACATAAACAAATATCTACACATAGGAAGTGAAATCACTTATTTTGGATTTTCTACAATTTTCTGTGATTTTTCTAAGATTTTCGTATTTTTCAATTTTTTTTGGGTTTTAAAAATAGTTTATGCATGAAATTTGGACAAATAATAAAAGATAATAAAAGACACCTAATCTATTGTTTTGGAATTTTTAGAGCTTTGAATTTTTATGATTATTAAATTATAGGCAGAGAAAATGATAATTTTAAATTTTTTGGAAATCGAGAAAAAATAAAATATGATGAATTTTATATACAGTGAAGAGCAAAGTGACAAGAATGTAACATGAAATTTCTAGAATTTATTGAGCAACAAAAAGATTTATTTCAATAAAAAGATCATGCAAAATCAAGTCTGGAAATTACAAGGGCTGAAAAGCAAATATTAAATTTTTTTACACGAAAGTGTGATAAATAATAAAATTCTGGGAATTATTGCAATTTACCTAGATGGTGAGCGTGGCGCACGTGATAGGCGGAAGAGCAGGGGCTTCTTTGCAAATATTCAAATTGTCGAGGGTGTTTCTATAGTTTTTGCCAAAGATTTTTTATTTTTTTAATATCCTCTAGGGTTCCCTATACTCCCTTTGTTCTCTTCCAAAACCAAAGAGGGGATAACTGCAAGGGGGGGTCGTCGTTGGCCTCCCTTCCTTCACTTCCACGTAGATCGACGGAGCTGGGCACGAGAGGAGGCTGGTGTCGACGATGGTAGAAGCATGGGTTGGATCAGCGGTGGAGAAGGGGAATGACGTGGTCGGGCGATGCCTGCTGGCGGAGGGAGCGCGAAACCACTGGATGGAGGGATGGTTGTGCAGCTAGGTCACGCGGGTGACCAACAAAGGCAGTGACACTCTGTAGTGGTGCTGGGAGAGTAGTGGAGGAGCCCATGCAGCTGTACGGCAGGCCGTGCGGCACCGCTGGGTGATGGCAGTGGAGTCAGAGTGGCGCACAGGTGGTGGGCGATTCGGGTGATGGACCTCGTTAGTGGCGGTGCAACCTGAAGCGGTAGAGGTGGAAGATGACGAAGGCTCCTCCCAATGCGGGGGAGGAGATGGGTCATCGTTTGTGAGGATGTGGCTGGCGACAGTTTCTCCAGGAGGCAGAGGGTGGCGCGCTGGTAGCGCCAAGAGGAAGCACCCTCCGGCAAGGGGTGGCGACCCTATCTCTAGAATTTTTATTTTTTTACTTTTTTACCTGTAGGAGATTCAAAAATTGTATTTTTTATTTTTTATTTTTTTCCTGCAAAACATATGTTAGATAAAAACTATATATATTTTTTATATTATGCTAAAACCCATGAGGATGCGAACATGACGATTCGGTCTCGATTATTCAAAATGTGAAAAATAAATAAAATAGATGCATGAGCGAGTGCGACTCTAAGGAAAATGAGGGATGGAACCAGATCTCCGACCACTGTGCATGGTTGGAGGTGAGAGATCATGCGAGGCAGAACGGGAACGTGTAGAGAGCAAGATGTGAGATGAAATTGGAAATCGGATTAGGACCTATGATGATGATTAATTAAAACTACGGATCTAGATCTACTACGAGATTGAAAATTAAAACTACGCTATGATTTCTCTATAGATGAAATATGCAGAAAAAATAGATCTAACGTGAGGGAGGCGGGCGCCAAAATGGCCTAGACGACAATCGATCCACTGTCCCCGGACGGCTCGGAGACTGGGCACCTCTATCGACCAACAAAATTTTCGGGAATGCCGCTTCTTCTCCACAAAGATTAATCAAGAGCAAATGAGGGAGGAGGAGCCCAGTAAAAAGAGAAGGAAAATCAAAAAGGAAAAATGTACAAATAAGGAATGTGGTTAGTGGTGAATTAAATAAATAAAATAATTAAATAAATAAATAATTAACTAAAAATAAATTTCGTAATGAAATAAATTAATTGAAATAATTAATTTACAAAAATTAATTAGCCACCATAATTGTGGTTATTTAAGGTATAGAATCAAACCGTTATATACAAGGTATGTTTTCAAATCAAATAAATTAATAAATTAGATAAACAAATCTAATTTTTGTAATTATATTAATTTACTTATTTAATTAATATTATATAATATTTTTTTGGTGATTTTTTTGTAAGGAAATTAGTTGTATACAAGTATTATATACATATAGTACAAAATACACATGTACAAATAAGGAAATTATTTTTAAAGATTTTTTAAATTTTAATTTTTTAATTTTAATTTTTAAAAATGAAGATAATATTTACAATTACGTACATTATGTATAAAAAGTAAATATGACTAAATATATACAATAAGTAAGTGATAAAACTGCAGAAACCACACTAGAAAACCGACTTTTCAACCATAACTTCAGAAATTATGAAACCATAGTCATTTGAAATATAATTGACTTTAGAGTACAATGGAAATGAGTTTGATTCAATTTTAGTTCATATGGAGTTAGAATTGGTCTTTCAGTGATTACTTTACGACTTTTTCTGAGTGTGGATACTCTTACACTATACATGGTTTTAGTTTGTAATTATTTTTATTATTTACAAATTATTTTTATTTACAACTTTTGTTTAGAAAAAAAATTAATTTGAGGTCATTTTTTATATAAAAAAATAGTATAAGTTCTATACAAATATACAAGGAATAAATGTACAAATTATTTTTGGATTTTTGGATTAAAGACCTTATCTCCCCCTACTTTATTCCTGATCGATCAGGTCAAGTCTTGACCTTCTCTCGGGGTTCGGGTCAGTATACATTTATTTCATAAATACATCCTTTATTTTTCTTTTCTTTTGCTTTTCTTCTTTATTATTTTATTTGAGTATAAAAGGTGGTAAAAATGCATATTTAACAAATGCATGCAATGTGGTAATTTCATGAATTTAATAGTTATTTACAGGTGTTTGACTAAGGAAATGGATCTAAAATAAAAGAATAAAGAAGATGAACCGTGGATTCATCATATACTAGTTAATAAAAGTAGCAAAATCGCTTACATTTGATCATTTCATCCCCTAGTGGTTTTATTTTCTTGTTGATTCGCTCGATCGATTTGGGTTATGATGACACTTTAATTTCATACTTAACCCGAGTCATTTTAGTATGCTTCATTAATCCTCTGTTGTAATTTCTTCACTACCCAGCTCATGTGTTCAAGAGTGGTGCTCATGAGAGGTGAATCCAAATGCTCAGTATTGAGTGGGTAGCATTGTAGGCAATGTGATGTTAATGGTGGTTAATAACTAAAATATGATGGCTGAAACTGCGAATGTGTTGGGTATGTACAAAAAGAAAAGTTAGGATAAAGTCATCCTAATAAATTGCAGGTGTGTTGACTAGAGAAGAATAAGCAGGATCCGTGAAGTCCAGGTAAAAATAACTCCAGTCCCATCTCTAAAATAAAATATAGAGATCATGAGATCATGATAGTCAAGTCAAGATATGTAAGAAAAAAGTGCAAATGCGTATAGAAGATCGAGTATGTACACAAAATAAATACAAATAAAACAAACAAACAAACCCTCAATTCATCTACTCAACATAATTAATATAGTGAAAGTTTGATTTTTATCTTTTCAATTTTAGAGTTTGGTGAGAAGACAATTATTTATAAACTCACTTGTGTAGTCACCTAGAGTGGATGTGTTCCAGGATGCGTAGCACATCTTCTGAATCATTGAGACCACTTCGTCTAAAGTCTAAAGCAAATGCTTGTAGCAATAACAGAGTTCGAGTGCCAACCTAAGTGCCTAGGGCACAAGTCCGAAAATGTGGGCTCTACTCCTTATGTGTACGTGCCTTACTCGATCCGGAAGTACCTATCACAATGAGGGGATTACTCTCGCTAAAACAACAATTTTTTATCCTTTATTTGATTTTAGTGTCGAGTAGAATTAAAAGTTCCAATTTTATTGGTTATAACTTTTTTGGTATTTTTAAGAAAGGAAGATGTCTAACAAATTTTCTGATTCCTTTTATTACCTAAGTCAAAGAAATAATGGGAGGAGCTCAGAAAAGCCGATGCACGAAAGATATGAATGCAAATTCTAGAGAGAAGGATGAGTATCTGACTCCAGCAACCTACATGTACAATGATCTGCGCATAAAATAAAATCTAACCTATATGTGTGCAAGTAGGAACCAGCCTAGTAGGAATTCTACTCGGTAAGCACATATTTATTAATTTGACTAAGTCCAATGCTCTATAGGAATAAAATTCTTTTAGGTTTGTTGACCTAAGTCTACCTAGCTCAACCAAATAAAATCCTAAAACCTAGGGGCTCCACGCACACAAAAACACAGGAAAAGAAAGCGAAAAACTCAAAATTTGAGAAACAAAATGAAAGAAAGGAAGGAAAATCGTGAAAAATTTGACGAGGGCTCTAAGAAAAAATCACTCAAGCAGTGGACCTCACAGAATTCTAGTGTCCAAAAAGTCGATTTATTACAATATTTTTACAAAAAATGACTCTCTCCGTCTCAAAATAAAAATACAAATAAAAAAACAAATAATTGCTTGGTTTCACTTCTCCTTCTCCTTGGTATTCTATTTTACTCTCACCCACCCGCCTACAAAGAAAGGGTCGGTCTCCGTTATACTTGGTTGCCTCGACCTCCCAGAAGTCCGTCCTCATGTAGCGGGCACTCGTAGAAAAGTCAACAAAAAGAGATGATTATAACATATAAATAATTATTTTAATAAAAAGAAATAAATGGAAGAAATAGAAATAGATAATATGCTCAAAAAATTCTATCTGGCGCTGCTGCCTAACAATGGCGCCATTTGATAAATAGTTGGTTGTGAGGGATCCTAACGTTCAGTCTTGGAGGGCCAACGGTGTCTGACATGTCGGATCCGGCAACCGCTATATTGGCACCTCTCTAGGCTCTCAGATATCAACAACCAACTAAATTAACAATCAACCCACAATCTAAGATAAATCTATGACCATCTATAGTCAAATTTATTTTTATTTTAACTCCAAAAAATATGTATAAAATGAATACATGTAGAGTGTCGAACCACAGAGAGCAAATACATGGATAGGAGTATTTATTGTCTAAAAATAAACAACAATGTTTTTGTGTTATTTTCAACTTTTTAAAATTTTTGTGGGTTTTTAATGTTTAATATTTTATATTTTTTAATTTTAAATTATTTTATTTTATTTTTAATTTTCTATTTTTTTAAATTTCCTTTTCTCTTAAGATAGAATAAAAAGTATATATATACCTATACAATAATATGCATAATATAAATACTAAATGTGATATATATCTAATAAATATATAAAAATCCGTGAAATACAAATAAGTATAGTCATTTTTTTCAAAGTTTAAAATAAATTTGTAGGTATTTATAATAATACTAATGAAAATATAATATTAAGTGTATATATATACTATATAGGGTTTTATATTTATAATTATGGTTATATAAATTTAAAATTATAAAATAAAGTAATTATGTGTTTTTATATGTACCTATTTTTGTGAATTTTCTTATAATTTTTGATACTTTTACGCATTTTTAATTTATTAAAATCTTCAAAATAGTGACTTATGTTAATATGTAGAATTGGTTTGAGTTTTAAAAATATGAAATAAGTTCAAAATCACTCAAAACTATTTTTAATATATATTATAAAATATAAAGAAAAATATAAATAGGAAACTAATTTTTTATTTTCTATAATTTTTGCAAATTTTTATAAAGAGTTTTTATATTTTTTGTATTTTTATCTATAAATAGAAAATAAATAGCTCTTAATTGATAAATAAAAATCATGGAATGAATGAGCATCATTTAAAGCATAACCTATAATTTTCCACAATTTTTCAAGCACATGAGATTTTATCAATAATAAAACACAACAATAAATTTGCAATGTAGTAGGAAGGGCATTTTTGTAATAAAAATAGAATGTGAAGGTCTCAACGCAAAAATTCCCAAATGTTTGTACTTAACTATAAAATTTATAAACTATATCAAAATAAAAAAGACACAGAAGGGGTTCAGTGCAATTTTGCATCCCCATATGGATCTCCACGTGAGACAAGCTTGCATTGAACCCCAATGCAATATAAAATAAACTAAGGGATCTTAGTGCAATTTTTACACGAAATAGGAAACATCTTTATATATTTGTAGGGCTTTTAATAACTACAAAAAAGAGCAGGGTAAAGTCGATGGACCCAACATTTCTTCGTGCACCATGTGGCCTCCTCAATAACTGATGAAAGTTTTGATTCACTTGAGGATTCGACGTCTCAAAAAAGATCTGAAGTAGAGGGGCGATCTAGCGATAGGTGCTCCTCTGCAAGAATAGGGATGAAATGTTCGTCAGGCAAACTTCTTCTCTCAAATGTTCGATTCTCACTCCTCTGAGATCCAATATCCCTACTGAAATACTTAATCCATTCTAGACGGTGTTTCACAGTCTTTGATGCCCTCAAATGGGTCTAGGCCCCATCGTAGGAGCTTAATGCTCGATGCTACCTGGTGGTTAATTGTTAACGTCGACATCCCTCAAATGGGGTCTTCAGAACAACAAAGTGTGTAGGGAGAATGATGACACAAGGGCGAGGCTTACTTGTGGAAGATTGGGGACTGGGTGGATGAAATAGAGGTGCTCCAACGAAGGGTGAAGGAGGGAGCAGGTTTCGTTGATATTGAAGAGATCATGTTTGCCCGGGTGGTTAGGAAGATGAAGAAGGTGAAGGGGAGTGAAGTGGAGGTGGAATGGGGGTCGGAACAAGGTTAGATGGCAGAGAATGATGGTCAGGGTTTTAAAGCTCTAAAATGATAAAATCTAATTTCTAAACTAAATCCAATGATTAATACATAAAATAAAATCTGGAAATGAAAACTAAGAAAAGAAGCAGCTCCTACATGGGATCAGGGAGTAGGAACCATCATCGATGGAGGTCTGACGAAGGTGTGGATCCGCCCTAGAGACGCCTCCTTCTTGTTGGGAACCAACTAGAATCGCCTCCTGTCATGAAGGACTCACACTACACTCAGTTTCAGAGGATAAGATGCGCTCAAGAACAATCAAACTTTAAAAATGGCAATACGTGGAGTATTATACACAAAAGGGTTGACTACGGATCACATGTGAATCGATGAGTGTACAATGAAATGGAGTGTCGCGCATGATGGGGCATTTTTTCTGATGGGATTTTTCATGAAGAATCGAAAGATTTTGGTAGTCTACGAAATGTGAAAATGTGAAGTGAGGGGTTGATGCTTTTACAGAGAGTGGACCTAGGGAGGGAGGATAGTTGATGCAAGGTCAATAGTTCCCGCGCTCCCATTGGTCCACGTCAAGCATAACATGTCAAAACTAGAAAATTTTCCTTATTAAATGATTTTAAAATAACAAACAATTTTATTATTTTTATCAAAATATTAAAATAATTGTTTATTTTTGTAGTATTTTATTATTATTTATATTTATTTTTACAATTTAATTTATTAGCTATTAATTTTACATGCATATGTGTGTATGTGTAAATACACATGTATTTTGCATAATTTATTTTAAATTTGTGCTTTGTATTTTATTATTTTATACATGAAATTTTTATATTTGTAACTTAGTTAAATACATATTTTGATTTTTTTATTGTATTTGTTTGAGTTTATTTATATACTTATATATGTTACATAGGTACATTATAGAAATAAAGCAACTATATACTAAAGTACATTATTTATTTCAATGGGTTTTTGATGGTTTTATTTTACTTTTGTTATTGAAATGCAATTTGTGCAATATTTACAAATTTAAAAAATATAAGAGCGTTAAAAATTTAAACAATAAATATATTGAATATTATATACACGTATATTGTACAATGAGGGCCCAAAAGCCAACTTGTTCTTAACTCCAAATTTAATGAAACTGCCTTCATAAAATAGACAATTTAAATTTATGAACAATAAAGGTGAGTTGGGTCAATTTTGGATGTGTATGGAGAAGAGACATGTCTGTAAAGTTTTTTGCAACATTTTATTCTGTGTGTCCTGGGCACACTATGCATTATTTTTTAATGAAATAAAATTTTTATTTTTCTTTGTATTTTTATCTACAAGTTTCATGTTTAAAGTTTACTGATTTGAGGTATAAAAATAACAAAATAAAAAAGATCCCAAAACGTAATACATTGGTAAAAAGAATTGGGGTTTTAATCATATTTTCTATATAGTTTCTATGCCATATCTCCCCTATTTTATTTCTTGCCGACCAAGTCATCGTGATGACTGGGTCTCATGGTCTAGAGTCACTTAGTGTCTTTGACACTTCCTTCTTTTTCTTTTCTTTCCTTTATTCTTCTATTTTGGCATCAAATAAAGTATTTTATGCAATATTTGTATGTCTATTATTGAGTGTCATTTTTCACAAATTAATGCTATATACATACGTTTTCTTGAGATTTAAGGCCAAAATGAGAGAATAAAGGTGATAAAATCACTACAAGGAAAACAAGTTGTAGCTACAGAACTATGGCCACGAATATAGTGTTTGTGGCCACATAATTGAGCTCTGGCCACGACACGTCGTGGCCAGTAGCCGTAGCTACAAGTCTCGTCGCGAGAGTTCTCTAGCCACGAATATGCCATGGCCACTACAAGTGGCCACAGAACTTATCATGGCCACAACTCTTATATGAAGACTTTGGCCATGAATTGTGGCTACGAGAAACTAGTGGTCACGGAATTATCATGGCCACAAGTTTCCGTAGCCACATTCCGTGGCCACAACTCATTTTTTTGTAGTGAATGGAGATTCATCAGATCCCTCAAGTGCACTGACACTTGGTGAAATAAATCCCAAACAATCACATAAAGGATAGTAATGGCTCTATAGAAAACAAAAAAGGGGCAAGTACCAAAATATATAAAAATTATTACGAGAATATTCTGGAATAAAATGAACTGAAATGAAACTAAGAAGTTAAAAATGGTTTCTCGCTCCTCAATCTCATCTTCAATTGCTCTATCTTATCAATCGATGAAGAAATCGGCCTCCACCATGCTTGAGTGCGTTGGAGCTCCTAAGATCTCCTACCTCACTCGTCGAGCCCTCACAACAAGGGGAAACAAAAGATGTGTCAAAACAGATTATGAGAAAAATATAGAAGAAAGAAAACAAAATAAAATTACTGAAAAGAAGAATGAAATAAGGAAATGCAAATAAGAAGTAAATAAAGAAAATAAATAGACAAGTAAACAAGCCAGAAAAGTCAAGTAAACCAATCTACCCTCGTCGTGCCTCCCCAGTAACGGTGTTATTTGTTGATCAATGATTTTCATGTTTTTAATTATTTAATAAAGAAAATGAACGTGAAAATTATATATATCATAATGTAGTCGCAACCCAAACCATCTTAAAGAAAAAATATTAATTATTCTAAGACAACAATAGAAGAACAAGTGCAATTTATTTAACATGTGTAGTAAACTAGGGGTCGAACTAAGGGAGGCTATAATGTCCGAGGGTTATCTAATTGATGTTATTTAAAAGGGGAATTTTCTTTTATTTTCTTTTTAATCTTTCTATGCTTTTTAATATATTTGATATTTTTATGGATTTTAATTTTATTCTTTATATTTTCTAGTATTTAATTTTTTAAATCAATTTTTTATTTTGAAAAGTTTTATCGTTTTGATTTATAAATAAAACAATTTATGAAGATGTATAGACAAAAGGTAAAAAAGGAAACTTCTTTTATTTTTCAAATATAAAATAATAAAAAATGCATAATGAATTAATTTTTGTGTTTTATATATTTTTTTACTATTTTATGTAATATTTTGAATTTATAAGGATGTTTAAAGCATAAAAAACTGAGAATAGTAACTAACACACAATTAATCTAATGTTCTTGTATTTTTAAAATTTAAAAAGAAATCAATTCAATTGGAAATCAAATTCAAATAGATGAGAATTTATTAAGCTTTAAAACAAGTCAATTAATGTTTTTTTTGTTTTTATCTTAATTTATATGATATTTTTAGGTTTCATAGTTTTTTTTAGTTTTTTGGTTTATTATGGAATTTTAAAATAAAATTATACATGTAATAAAATAAGATAAAAACAACAACAATTATTATTTTAGAATTTTTCTTAAGTTTTTTTTCAATTTTTTGTGAAATGTTTTATTGCAAATAGAGAAAATGAAGAGAGTTTTTGGATTTTAAAAATACCAGTGAAAGAAATTTTCAAAAAAATTATTATATTTGAAACTAATAAAAAAGAATGGAAAATGATTTTCGTGAATTTTATGAAATTATTTAGATATTTAATAAATACAATCAAAGTGGAAAATGAAATAGTGCAGAAATTGGATCTAATTGTAATTATTTAAAGTTTAAAGATTTAATAATAACAAATTATATAAATACAATGCAAAAATAAAAAATTCACCATTGTTTCACGTGTTTACATATATGAATCTAGGATTGAGGGAAGTGTTTCTAATTAATGAAACTTAATGGAGCAAATAATAATAGAACACAATATTTTTATTGCAATTTTCTCAAACAAGCATGTGAATAGACATTTGAGTTCCAATCAGAAAGACAAAAATGTGTAATGTAAAAATAGCAAAGTTACGAATGTAATTATTCAAGCAACCATAGTTGGACACGTGTTCGACTAAGACTTATTTAGAAATAATGGAAACGATATGGGGAGAAGTATAAATTCACCACTGAAGAGTGCCTTACACGTGATGTATTGGGTGGCTCTGATTTAAAGATGATGATCTCATCTGAAGGCTTTTATTTGGGCATGAACAGATGACACGGATCAAATCTGGAGAGATGTGTTCTTGATCGGGTGCTCCTAGAGTAACTTGGAAGAACATGAATGAAGGTTGCTCAGGATGAACTCGAATTGATCGAATCTCCTTCATTATGCCTCGGATCTCTGAGTTGATCGTAGAACTACTTCCTGTCAGCTCCCTACGGTGAATAGGGTCCAGGTCCTGCTGATCAGGGACATGGAGCTCAAGTCTGTGGAGAGGGCATGAAGTAGTGGGATCATTTGGGTGAGATGAGATGATGATTGGATCGGATTCAAAAACATCGAGAGCCTCTAATATGACGCCTCAAAGATTGATACAAGAACTACTTATCTAAGAATAAATAAAACGAAACTTGCTAAAATTAAATGTGAAAATGGAAAGATCTTTACCTGACATTACATATGGTGGATGGTGGAGGATTAGTCTTGATCTGGCTGTGAATGGGTCTCATAATTAACGCCTCCTCACGTGCTCCAAATTGAGGAGCACCATTGATGTCACCTCCTGCACATTCCTGGAGCCGATCTTGGGGTGAAGAAACAATAAAAAAATGGATAAAATTCAAATGGTGAACCGGGAGCTTATTTATAGAGGCTGAGATGGCCAAAATTCAAAAGAGAAATGGGCACAAAAACTAAGGCGATGTGAGTGAAAAATGCAATCGAATGGTGAAGAGATTAGGTGAGAAGGATGAATGAACGGGCCTGGAAAAATTGATGACAAAGGGAAGTCAGATTTATTTAATCAGGAAAGGGATGAAGGGGATTGGTTGACCAGGTCAACAAACACGGTCCAACCAATCAACATTCATACTCAAATGGGTCCAAATACTAGAAGATAAAAACACTAAAATACATAAAATAAATGGAAAATAAATACATAATGAATTTAAGTTAAAAGTTTTTCCAAATAAAAATTTTATAAATAAATAAGTTAATTTTTGGTAATTATTAAAATATTAAATAAGTTAATTAATAAGATAAAAATATATAAACCTTTATTCATGGGTATAAAATACCTATACATGTACACATTTTTATTAATTATTTTTAAAAATAAATTTTTATTTTATATTTTATTTATTTACATATTAATTAGAACATTCTAAATCTATTATTATTTAATTTTTAGGAATTAATTTAATGGGTTAAATAAATAGGCTTATGTCCAATATAGGTAATTGATACTTATAATATAAATACAATGATTTTATTTTTGATTTTTTTCTCTTTTTGATGTTTATTTTGTATTTGATATTAATAACATAAAATATGTACAAAATATTAAAAATACAATACACGTGTGTGTGTGTGTGTGTGTGTGTGTGTGTGTGTATATATATATATGAGGAAAGGGAGCCTACTTTGTTAAGTAGGTAACTTACCTACTTCACATTTCATTTTTGCAAATTTTTTTATTTTTTTCAAAAATGCCACCATGTATTTTCATAATTATATCCCTCTAATATGTCATTCAAATCCAGAACATGTAAAATACAACAAATCTGTGACCGTTAAAAAATGACTATCTAGATGGAGGTCGTAGGAGCCCCTGTTTCTGACGAAATTTGAATGACATATTAGAGGGATATAATTATGAAAATACACTGTGGCATTTTTCAAAAAAATAATAATAATTTGCAAAAATTGGATGTGAAGTAGGTAAGGTTACCTACTTCACAAAGTAGGCTCCCTTTCCTATATATATATATATATATATATATATATATGAGGATAGGGAGTATGCACCCACTTGCTTGTAATTCTACATGCACCCGAGTCTATAACTCCCACATTTTTTTACTTTTCCGAAAAATACCGCCATGTATATTCATCTATATATCCCTCCTATACGTCATTCCAATTTCGTCAGAAACAAAGACCCCTACGTCCTCCATCCAGAACATGTCGATTACAGCAATTCTAAGACCGTTAAAATAATGCGTTCTAGATGGTGGACGTAAGAGTCTTTTTTTCTGACGAAATTGAAATGACATATAGGAGGGATATATAGATGAATATACATGACAGCATTTTTCGGAAAAGTAAAAAATGTGGGAGTTATAGACCCGGGTGCATACTCCCTATCCTCTCTCTCTCTCTCTCTCTCTCTCTCTATATATATATATATATATATATGAGTACAATAGAGAAAGGGATTTTTACCCGACAGACCATATAAACATTGCCAATTACCTCCACGTCCTTTGAAACAACCTAATCCCCCCCCCTGACCCTGTAAACTTGCCAACTCTTACCCCCATGAACCATGCGGTTTATCTGTTTGAAGCTCGTGGGGGTTCTTAAGGTAATTTACAAGGTCGATGTAGCAATTACATTGTGCAAAAGGTTGTAGAGATAATTTAAAAAGTTCATAGGGTCTGCTGAGTAAAAATCCCATATGGAAATTGTGTACAATAGCACTCCGAAAAACTGACTTTCAAGTCTTAACTCCAAAATTTATGAACCACCTTCATTTTAAAGCTTATTATTTTGAACACAGTGAAACTGAGTTCAGTTTATTTTGAATCTATTTGGAGTAGATATTAATCTTTCAATTTTGGCTTTACGGATTTTTCATAGTGTTGTCTCTCTTATTCTTTACAAGGTTTATTTTTATTATTTACAACTTAATTTTATATACAAGTTCCAAGAACAAAATATTTTTATTTTGGTTTATTTTTATGATAAATAAAAGGGATTTTTACCCGGCAGACCCTGTAATCTTTTCGAATTACCGCTACGACCTTCGAAACATCCTAATTCCTCCCCCGACCCCGTAAACTTGCTCCGTCTTACCCAATAGACCCTACCGTCAATTTTAACTATATTTGAGTCAATTACTTGAGTTAGGCTTGAGTTAACCTAACCAATTTACCATCGAACGGTTAAGATTAGCCCAATTTTAAAAAAAAGAATGGAAAAAAAACCCTGCAACGGAGACTCCATTGGCTTCGGGGGGCTGGGGAGGGCTCGAACAGGGGAGCTGGGCACGGGGGCAGCTTCCAAGAGGGGGAGCAGGGAGCTTGGGATCGAGGCTGGGTGACATGGAGCTCCATCGGGGGGACGGGGAGGCCTTACAGGGAAGCTGGGCGACATAGGGGCTCCATCGGATTCGGGGGGCCGGGAAGGGCTTGAACAGGGGAGCTGGGCGCACGGGCCGGGGGGGGGGGGGGGGGGGGGTGCTCGATCAGGGAAGCTGGGCAGTGTGGGGGCTCCATCGGATTCGGGCGGCCGGGGAGGGGGTCGGCCTCTGCTCGCAAGGAAGGGGTCGGCCACCAAGCGGCGCGCGGGAGGGGGTCGGCCTCCCGGTGGCGCATGGGGGAGGGGGTTGGCCCTTGCTCGCGGGAGGGGGCCGGCCTCTAGGCGGCACACGGAGAGGGGGTCGGCCTCCGGGTGGCGCGCGTGGGAGGGGGCCGACCTTCGGGTGGTGCGGGCAGGAGGGGGTCATCCTCTGCTCGTAGGGGAGGGGGTTGGCCTCCAGGCGGCGCGTGGGGAGTGGGTTTGGCCTCCCGATGGTGTGCGGGGGGAAGGGGTCGGCATCTTCTCGTAGGGGGAGGGGGTCGGCCTTTGAGCGGCGCACGGGGGAGGTGCTGGGGATGGGTAGGGGTGGTAGGAGGAAGATGATGCGAGGAATACGAGGGAGGAGTGAGAATGATGGCAATTATCGTAAATTTGCTTAACAAAGAGGATAATATGTACTTTTTTTAACGGAATATGGTTAGTTTTAACGGCTAAATGGATGGAGGTTAACCACAGGGTCTGCGGGGTAAGGGTTAGCAAGTTTACGAGGTCGGGGGAGGAATTATGATGTTTCAAAGGTCGTAGCGGTAATTCGAAAAGATTATAGGGTCTGCCGGGTAAAAATCCCTAAATAAAATAGTATTAGATATATAAGTATGAACAACGATGGATATGTAAAAGTGAAATCGATTTTCTGAATTTATATAGGTTAATGACCATACCTCCAATACTTTATTCCTTTTCGATTAGGTTAAGTTGTGATCTACTCTTAAGATTGCGATCATCCCCCGAAGAAAGTGGGTAGCCATTTATGGCCCGTATGAATATCTATTTGTATGAATAAGATATGCACCGGGTGTTTAGAAAAAAGAAATTTCATACGAAGAAGGCCACCCATTACAGAATCTTTTCCGGTAAGGAACACTGGCAGTGCACTGTCGAATTGAAAGTAATATGTGAAAATGGCAGGACGGAGAGAACACTACCTATGGGAAACTATTTCTCAAAATCGGTACGGATCGAAACTTTTTCTCGGAATGGGGATGTATCGGCAAACCATTTGCCGCTCGCCTGCGTGGCGCGGCAAACGGTTTGCCGTGCTGATGTGGCACGGTTTTTGACGTTTGAGACACAAGGTGCGACAAATGATTTGTCGCCGATGCCACGTCAGCACGGCAAAACGTTTGCCGCACCATGCAGGCGAGCGGAAAACGGTTTGCCGGTACATCCCCATTCCGGAAAAAAATTTCGGTCCGTACCCATTTTGAAATTCGTTTCCCATGGGTGCCCATCATGAGAAATAACTCCACCCGGATTCAAAATCAGCAAAAAGCCAAAGAATCCACCAGCAAGAGATGGACAGAGAGGCGCACATATTTTTAGAATATGTCAGTAAACCCGTCTCAGTTCTCTCCACTTCACAAGAATTCCACCGTATCTGAAGTAACAGTTACTTGTCAACCAATTTTCATGATTTTTCTTTAGATAAACAGGATCTATCATGGATAAGCCTCCAATTACGTAACTGTTTTAAGGTAACAATTCGACGTTACTCGTTGGTGGGGAGCTCCCATTCGGAGTTTGTCAATCACAGCTTGGAAGAACTGTCCTTTATTCCTGTATTATAGGAAAAGAGGAAATGTAGATTTGTTTACGAAGGTAGGACATAATCCTATAAATACTGATATAATAATAGGATGGTCCTGTCACTTATCTATTCCGGTCTCACCAGTTTGCTGCCAGTTCTGACGTGCCCCATCAACAGTCTCTCAACCTCTGCCTCGCATAAATAAGCACCACTACCATCTGTACTCCCCCCACTCCACACTGCCTCATCTCTCTGTCTCTCTCTCGCAACACCTCTCCGTCTGCCTCAGCAACTTGCCTGCTCTGTAACACAGTCCAATCTCCCTTTGGCTGCTGCTTCTTAAGGTATGTTCTTCACAAGCCACCAAAGGTGCCTTTCTACCTTTATTTGGATTTTATGTTTACTAGTAGAAACCGAATAGTTTTTCATACTCTTTGCCTGCAATTAGTATTAAGTTCCTGGGTTTCTATAGTATGCAGCATGATTGGGTCTGGTGGGGTTTTAGTTTCAGTCAACAGTTTCGGTTTTTTTTGAATTTTTTACTTATCCTACAGTGGTTGGTCTTCTTTTTAGAGTTCATGGCTGATCACTGGATTTTATTACAAGGTGAGATTTATTGACTGCGGATGGCTTTTCATAGGAAAGTTCTTCCACGGTTTTCATAGGAAAGTTCTTCCTTTTTCATACTATTGTCTTTCTAGTTTGTAGTTCTTCCTTTTGCTTTTGAAATTCTGGTGCATAACATTTTACATTTTGCCAAGGTCTTATATTATTCGAAAAATTCTGTTGAAGACGAATTTTTGCTTCGAACTTTAAAACAATACGGGCTATCATATAGTAGTGGACTATTAATTCCATAATTTTTCGAATATTTTTTCGGTAAAAAAAAGTTTGATAGGATCGTTTTACTTAGGGATGCACATGGATCTTCTAGGATCGAATATTTGGCTTAATCCATGCACGATCCACATTTAACGGATTTTTTAATTTTCGAATCCAATCCAGTCCGGTCCACCAGATTATAAATTGGATCGCATTCGATCGGATTTTTAGTCCTCATCTATTGATACTTCATAGGCTATGATTAAGTTTGTAAAACACTAAATCTAGGTATCTGAATCATGGCTCTAAAATTGAGAGTATGGATAAATGTAAGGAAGTAATAGTTAAATTTTAGAAACAAAAGAATATATTCTTGTTATGGATCTATACGAACAATCATTGTATACCTAAATATAAATAATATACATGTAATCCATAGAAAGTGTAGAAGCATGACGATGAGTTTGTTGCAAGTTTGTGTGTATCAAATAAGAACTACAACTAGCTTGTTTAGTTGCACGGTGCGAGAGGGAGGGTTCTGTGTGAGGGAGGTCTAGGACGAGCACCGTGTGTGACTGTGTGATGCGGGAGGGAGGCACCTGAGGTATTTGGCTACGCATGTGCACATGGTGCGGAAGGGAGGCACCTGAGATGCTTGCTTGCACGTGACTAATGGAGGTACAAGAGAGACGTGGATGATGTATGGTTGTGCATGCGCGAGCGAGGTCTATATACTCATGCACATGGTTGGGAATGAGGAGGGTTTAGCGTAGGATGAGGATGACAATTGGTTGGGGACAAAGTTTAGTTGCACATGCACGAGAAAGGTCTGGGAAAGCCAAGGATGAGGTGTGGTTGCGCATGCGCAAGAGAGGTTTGTCTGAGTGCGGATGGTAGGGATGAGAACGATAGCTGGTGGAGATATGTGTTGCCAACGGTATAGAGGTGTGCAATGCGGGTGGGCATTTTGTTTGGATGGGGCTCGAATGAGGTTTAGGTGTGTAGGTATTTTTTAAGAAGGGTGTTTCATTTAAAAAATTAGAAGGATCCATGTAGGTATTACTCTTTTTCTAACCAATCAGCAGGGCAGGGTAAGGAGGTCTCTAACCAAGCATGGGTGGGGTAAAACTTGAGTTGGAATGGGTTTAAATTATAAAGAAAGTAGTTTGGATCAAATTAACAGATAATATGATGAGTAGGTATTTACATATAGCTTTCAAATATAAAATTATATATATATAATATGTTCTAATGACAAAAATTAATTATTATATATTATTTATTAATAAATTAACATATTAGATTTGATTTGACAATAATCCGATCGAATTCATAAATAAAAATTTATAAATTTTCAATCCGGTATGATGCATTATACCTATAAATCCAAATTGATCCGATACAATGACACTGAATTTGGTGGCATTAGGAATTTTTTTTCTGATCCATGTGCACCGCTAGTTTTAGTTAGTCGATGCAAGAACATTAGGTGAACCCATGTTATACCAGCCTTCTTGTTGCTCGCACATTCACTCTTTTATTTCTTCAATTATTTATTGCTATATCACTGAAAAATCATCTTCCATGAGATCACGTTTAGAAATGATGGAAGACTGAAGTATGCTTGGGTTTGTTTAGGACTGATTACTATATAAGGTTGCATGTGTACCAAGAGAAGCAGATAGGAGGAAATATGAGGGTGGTTCATGTGTCTAAGAGGACTCTACTCAACCTATACAGATAAGTCCACACGCCTAGTTTATTAAGGGCTGCGTAATGTTAGACAACACAAAATCGATATTCATAAAAAGATCTAATTGCAGCACACTTCTACGGATCAAATCCAAAATAAAGAAGATGAAACTTCTCCTTTCACATATTTTTTTACATGAGTTAAATCAAGGTCTAACACTAGGATGCATATGCTTAAAATTTGAGTCAGATTGAGTTTTGAAAATTCAAGTGGTATATTTGAATCCGTGAATGTGCAAGTTGCTGAAGTCATATTTGGTCGGTCATGAAAAATGAAATTTTCTGAACTATTCAGATTTAGTATTTGAAAATATAGAATGTATTTTGCTAAAATACCTACATAATATTTACTCATATAGATAAGTGTGTATTATAATATTTGTGAAGTGAAATAAAAAGAAATTTTATTTTGGATTTTTTCATCTTTTGATTTTTAATCATTATGATTGTTGTGCGATTTTTGGTAATTTTGGCGAAGAATTACTTTGAGGATAAAACACAAAGGATCTAAGAAGAATTTTCATGGGGTAGGGGTTGAAGATAGGATCGATCCTTATTTTTCTTGCCTTGATAATCTAATCTAATTGAAGCTACAAACAAATCGAAAATCAAAATGATTGTGAAACACATATAGAAAAAAATCAATATTTGGGGTAATTCCTAATAAGATCCTCTTGAAGTGGTTCCATTCCTTTAATCATCAATGTGTAAGCCTTCTTGACAGAGAAATCACCTTCTCTCCAAAATCAGTGGTCAAATCCAGCAGCCAGGCCCTCAATCCTAAATAAGGATTCCCTCAAATCAAGAAGTTCATGTCTACGTCGATCAGAGAGCGCACCAGGAAAAGCAAGTCTTCACACACCGTCAACCCAACAATCCACAACACGAGCCCTTTTGTCATCTGCCAGAGAAAATAGGTAGGGGAAGCGGGAGGCAAGCGACACGCCATTCATCCAATCATCTGTCCAGAAGAAAAATGCAGCCATCACCAAGCACGGACAAAAGAGATGGGGAGTATCTGGGAGAATTGCACGGACACCCTTCCACAATGCCGACTCGAACCGTAGATTACACAAAGTACTGAAGGAGCCCACATCAACCTCATAAATTCCTCATATGAGTCTGCTGCATGTGTCCTCCTTGTCCCCCAAATTCTCGATGCCCACTTCATTAGTAGATCACGGTTCATTAACTCCAAATTCGGCACACCGAGCTCTCCCCTCCCCCCACCAATCTCCTTAGGCAAAGTGATTGTCTCCCAATCTACCAGATGTAAAGCATGGCCATCCCCTCCAGTCTTACCCCAAAAAATCTTCGCATGATCTTCTCAAGCCTATTGCGAATCCCCGCAGGAAGAAGTCTAGTCGGCATGAAGAAAATTGGGATTGCCGTCAGGACCGCCTTCACCAGAACTAAACTTAGAAAAGAATGTACCACAAGTATGTTATACTTAGAAAAAAAATTTGTATTTATTCTCAAACATATTTACAAATAAGATGTTAATATTATATTCACTCTATTCAAAGAATTAAATTAGATATACAAATACACTTTTTTTATTTTTTATGTTTAGGTCGGAAGCTTGAATTAAATCCAAGAAGTTGATATATACGTGTACTGTACATATAAATAAGGATTTTTTTTAAATTCTTTTCACTATATTTTAAATTAAAATTTTATTTTATAAATAAATACATTATCGTGAAAATAATTAAAAATCATATACATGATGATTAAACGTTATAACATTATTAGAAAAATATAGCAAAGTTGAAGTTCTAGTTGCATTGACGTCTGGAACATGACATTTGCATATCAACTATGTTTTGAATAAAACCACCTTCATTAAAAAGAAAATTTTATATCATGAACTTTGAGGACAGTGATGAATCTACGTTTCATCATCTTTATTCTATCATTTTGGCCTTAAAAACACTAGTAAATGCGTGTAAATAGGCTTAAGTCAGGCATTTTAGCATTCATGCATCATTGTGTAAATAGTGTATAAAATGTGGTTTTTTAAAGACAAAATTGTAGAATAAAGAAAAGAAAAGAAAAAGAATAAAATATTGCAAATATTTTATGACCCGAAACCTCGAGACCTAGGCATCTCGATGACTAGGTCGACAAGGAATAAAGTAGGGGGAGATAAGGGCCAAAATACAATAAAAATACCTTTTATTTCATTCATTCTTTATTCATTTTTGGGATCTATTTTTGATTCCACTTTTTATACTTCAAATAAAGAAACTTTGAAAATGAAAGTTGTAGATAATTTCATATAGAAAAATACAAAATTGATTTCACTTTAAAATAATGTACAGATAAAAAGTTATGATCTGAATAAGAATCCAGAGTCCCAACTTCCCAGACCCATATCTCACAAATAAAAAATACAAATGCATCAAACTCACTTTAAATATATAATTTAAAATAATCTATTTAATGGCGGTGGTTTCGCATTTGGTGGAGCTACGGTTTGAAAGTTGAGTTTTGGGCCCCTATTGTATACTTGTACAGATTAAAATATTCATTTTATTATTGATTTATTATTTTTATCATTTTATATTTTTATAATTTTGTAAATATTATTTATACTATATATGTACATTAAAATAGGAATAAACTACAAAAGAAACACAAAATTAAAATACATGTATATAATACATAGGTATGACACCTATAAATATACCTCCATAAAATATACTTCTATTTTATTAAGTGTACAACCTCAGAAAAATAAAATAAAAATATATTTAAGTGTATAAAAATACTTTATAAATTTATAAAATAATAAATAAAATTAATAAAATTAAATACATAAAATAAAAATAAAAAAATAAATTGTATAGATAAATATACCTATATAGGCTATAAAAGGCAACTTGTAAATTAATACCTCTAAAAAATAATTAAAAATCACTATAAAATAATTCATAAAATAATAAACATTTTTTATTTTATAATCAAAATTAATAAATTCATTTACTATTTTAAAATGATTTAATAAAACATTTTTTTGCAGGATTTTTCCTGGTTGGTCCACGTGGACCAACCAGGTGTCTCTGATAGTTGACCCGAGGTCAACTGTCTGACCTCCTCCTATAGCTCTGTCATAAACCTTGGTTTTCCCTCATCTTTGCGATTTTTTTAGGATCCATCTTGCATCATTTCATGATGGTCTCTGAAGGACTTTTGTGCCCCATTCATCGAAGAATCACGTCCTAGGATTTATTGGGTCGGGCATCATCGATTCGCGCAGATTTCCCTCATCCTTCGGAGCCTCCTCGCCACTTCGTCAAACCTTCAAGTATCCCCCCCAACTTTCCTCTCTCTTTTGATCACTCTTCCTCCATCATTCACCGATCCTTAGAGAGTCCATCGAGTTCCTGGTGACAACAACGACTCAAGGAACCCGTTCGCATAAAGTTTGGCGTTGAATCGAGGTAGATCCAGTCCCCTTGCCTGAGCTCCGCCGCGAACTCGCTCTGTCGTCTCTGGTGAGCCTTCCTCCCTTCTTTTTCCATTTTCTTGTAGCTTAAGGTTAGCTTAGGTTAGGTCTATAACAGTTTATCGTTCCGATTGGTATCTTACCGTGAATCTGCTCTCGATTCCACGGTGAAGCTCCACTCCGCCTCCTATTTCTGGCCATCTCCGTCATCCACAGCCTACGCTTTCACCTCCATTTCTTCCTCATCGCTCCGTTCCACCCATCCATCCACCTCGATCTTGCTCGGATCGAACCACCCGAGCTCCCATCTTCGTCGTACGCCGGAGCTCGTCGCCCGACCCATATTCCGCTTCCATTTCTTCATCTGAGGACACCCGTAGCTTCGCCTTGATTTTGTGCGACTAACCCAGTAGGTCAGAGCCAAAGAGAAGGCTCTATCGAGCCTCGGCATTCTAGGGAGCCGCCTCCCAGGTCACTTCCACCGTCCCGACGTTCTACGCCACCTCAGGCTTGCCTGAAACCCTCATTCGACGTGAAAGGGCCCCAGGATCATTTTGCCCTCGATCCTAGGGCCGGAGGACTGCAGAGTCGGCCTCCATCCTCGATCGAACCGACCTCCAGGCGGTGTTCTTCCACCAACCTCTGTGACCGTCCGATCAAGCGCGAACGCCAGAAGCTCCAGCAGCCGTTGGATCGTTTCGAGCCACCACCGTTGGATCTCCCTTGACGATTTAATCTCCGCCGTCCCCTGCGAACCGTCATCGTGCGTCCAGCGCGCGCCACGTGTTAAGTGGACGCATCCCAGCCGTCCACTCCCGTGCTATCTTGGGTATTTTGCACTTTCATCCCAAGGACTTTTTGTGTTTACGCTTTAGTCCAAAAATTTTAATTTCCAGTTCAAAAATATTTGTAATAATTGCAACTAGACCCCTTAACTTTGGTTATTTGCACTTTAGTCCATGTCCACGTCACCTCACATGACTGGGACACGTGATTTTGGACATTTTGCACTGAGGACCTTGATTGTTTCTGTATTTGCATTTATATCCCGGTGCGTGGGGATTTAAATATAAATTTGGGTTAATTACACTTTTGTCCATCCGGCTTTTATTATTTGAATTTAGACCTAAAAAGTTTTTATTTAGTTATAAATTTTGTGAGAAAATTTGCATTTTGGCCCCGCACTTTGCTTATTTACATTTATGCCCTTGCTAGTAGTGTAGTATCTCTTTGTGTTCTCTATTTATTTCATGTGTCTATAAATTTCTAAAAATCACCAAAAAATCAAGTTAAGCTCATGTTTGATTGCTCTTCCTCGCCATATTTTCATCTTGCATATTTATTGCATTTTACTAATTATAAAAAATTAAAAACATGCATTTTCAACACTGTTTGCATTAGAAAATACCTAGAAATTATAAAAAGTTTTTGAAAAATTCTAAAAAAAATATTTTTTGTGTGTTTGCATATCTTTTAGTTCCAGAACAAAAATCACTAAAAATACAAAAGAAAACTCCTAAAAATTATAAAACCCCAAAAAATTTCTTAAAAATCTTAAAAATTCTACAAAAATCATAAAAATACAATTTCAGTTTTTGTAGTTTCCCTACTTTATTGTCTTTAGTTTAAAATTAATTTAAGGAATTTTGGGCACTATTTAGTATTTTTCATCCTCATTTTAATCTCAGCCAGCAACCCTTACTGTTTCTAGTATTTTTGACTTTAAAAAATACCAAAAAATTAGGAAAAATCTAGAAAACTCATAAAAACATTATAAAAATATAAAATTAACAAAAACATTTTATTTGTTGTAGTTTGAGTATTTTCCATTATTTTAACCTCTCTTATCTCTCTTATATATATATATTCCTTATATATATCCTTATTAAAAGAAAAAGAAAATACAAAAATATAAAATATAAAAATAAAATTAAAAATCAGAAAATTAAGGATCAAAATATAAAAATATAAAATAAAAAAATTAAATAAAAAAAATATATAATTAAAACCCACAAAAAATCCACATTGGCTAAGCAGTTCACTAGGCACAGGACTTGACTTTTCGTCTGCTTACTTTACTCCGTGCTTCCTGTGTTCGAGCCCTACTTGCTTGCCACTGTACATTCTTAGTAGGGTATAATAAATTTTAATCATTGCTCTTGATTGCTTGATTGATTGTGTGGGTAAACTGTTGATTAACGTGAAGGCTTGAGTAGTCGCCTCAGCGACTGTGAGTCTGATCTGTCAGACCATCATTTAGCGGTTCTCGTCTTCTCATTTTTCAGACAGTACTATGAAATTAGAGTCCATTTGAGAAAATTCTACCATTTGAGAAAATTCTACGGCTTAAAATGTTTCAGATTTAAAATTTGAGATTTAAGGTTTTTGTAATTTTAGCATTAGTATATTGTGGAATTTTAGACATATTTTCATATTTTTATTGGGAATTTTATATAAAGTCACACATGATTAGATTCAAATGAGTCAAAGTTATATCTGTAGAAAATTTTAAGTTTATATACATTTAATTAATCATTCAAGCTTTAAGCTTTCACAAAAGTTGAAACTCATATCTTTAACCTGGTATTCATTAGCATATTTTATAACAAAATTTGAAGTACATATTGAAGTTTAGATGTGAGGGTGGTCAATCTGCATTTTTCAATGTATGGGATATTCGGATTTATGAAATTATGATTTGACTTTTCTTCCCTAGTTTTGTCCCGATTATGTTTGATAATTTTTATAAGTGGACTTAATTATTATCTTTAGAATAGTGATAAGTTTGATAGAAAATATTTACAACGACCTTGACAACTATGTGAAATTTGTATGTACAATAATGAGGTAATTTGATTTAGTTATGTACACGATTAGTTATTTTTTATGTTTCCTTGTCAAGCGCTCCACAATGCTTCTCCCCTATCATCCCTCTACCTTGACAATCCCTAGCTCCCACTAACTCATCCCCTACCTCATGCAACCTCCCCAACTTTTCACCTTATGTATACAATCAGAACTCTGCCCCTTTTTGCATTTTGATCCCCCTCTCTAGCATGTAACCCCAATAGGACTCAATAGATAGAGTCGTCCAGTGACAGAGAGCTACTTTCTACCCTTGTCGGTGTGGATAAAGGCCTAGATCAGCGACGGCCCAAGGTACACTAGAGCTCTTCCAGTCGAACTTCTTCATGCTTCAAGTACATGTTGAGCTGATAATTGTAGGATTTCATAACAAATTCCATTGTTGCATCAACATTTAATT
This sequence comes from Ottelia alismoides, assembly GCA_037367405.1. Classification (NCBI taxonomy): domain Eukaryota; kingdom Viridiplantae; phylum Streptophyta; class Magnoliopsida; order Alismatales; family Hydrocharitaceae; genus Ottelia; species Ottelia alismoides. The sequence continues at coordinate 211,979 of JAZKJV010002196.1, read as the reverse complement.
TCAGTGGTTAATTCCTAGAGTATATATTTTAGGATCAAGGTTTTTGTGGTTTTTAAATTTAATTAATTTCTTAAAAAATATTTATTTAATTTTTATATACTATATATAAATAAATAATATAAGTGTATGTGTGTATATTTATGCATAATATTGAATCAAGGTTTTTATGGTTTTTAAATTTAATTAATTATTTTTTAAATATATATTTAATTTTTATTTTCTAATTCTTAATTATTTTTTTCATATAAATTAAATATATGTATATAAGAATGTATACATATGTATATAGGTATATAGGGTGATATATATAATATAGGAAATATATTGTAATATATATATAATAAATATAAAAATCAAAAAATATCCAAAAGAATGATCATTTTTATTTTTTAAAGGCTGAAGATATTTACAAGATATTTATAATGATTAAAAATAATATAAAGTATACATAATAATATATAGATATATAAGCCGTATAGGGTAATATAATTGTAAATTTAGCTAGAGATAATAAAAAACCAAAAGAAATATTTTTTGGTTTTAAAAAAACCATCCATTATTGTTATTTTTTGGGAGTTTTTGTAATTTTTTGGTTTTTTAAAAATAAAAAAGCTCCAAAATAGGGACTTTTTAAATATGACAAATTGATTTAAGAATTAAAAATAGTAAAAGGTTAAAAATTTCTCAAAATCAATTTTAGTACATAGTGATATGTACAAATAAAAATATGGGATAGAAAATTATTTTTTTAGATGTTTCATAAAATATTATAGAAAAATTTTAGGGTTATCAAGGATTTGCTAGTTTTTTGGATTTCTTTTGATTTTTTTTTGCGATTTTTTATCTAGAGTGATAAACTAAGCTAGTAAATAGTATGGATATTTTTTCGAATTTTGTCTAAGAGGTTTATAATTTTTTTGTATTTTCTAAGTCAAACAGGAAATAAAAGAACTATTTTTTATTTTTAATAAATAAAGAATGCAACAAAAATAGTAAACAAACCACTTAACGTGAATAAGCAAGTTAACATGCACTTTTCATATTAGTTGCACAATTTCTAGAGTTTAAAAGCTATTTTTAGAAATAAAAATGCAAAAACAAAAATAAATCAAGCTGGAAGATGCATATTTGCAAATAAAATATTATACATGGGTTCATAGGGCAAAATAACCACAAACTTTGAGCTCCAACTCAATTTTTAAGGACCAAAAAGTAAATACAAAATTCAGAGGGGTTTTCCTGCAAAATGTCCACATGAGTGACCTAACACTGGACTAAAATACAATATTAAAAAGGTTCAGGGGCATACATATAATTTATTGAAAAAGTTTTGTACTTAATTAAGTATTAAGAAAACTTTTTTACTAAATACAAAAGGTGGAGGGATGTAGTTGCAATTTTTATCGCCTAAGTTCTTATGATCCAACCTTTGAGTGTGCACCACATGTTTGGTCCAAGGGTTCTCGCCACACACTACTTCATTTGAATTGGATGGCCCGGATTAGATATGCGTCGTGTTCTTGATTAGACGACGGAGGGGGTCCTAGCAGAACAACTGACAAACTAGGCTCCAGTATGGTTTGATCAATATTTTCTCCATACTCTGATGACTAATCTCTCCTCTGATAGGCCCAGTAGCTTGTTAAGGCTTCTCCATATGCAATGGTCCACTCCAACGAGCGTGATATGGTCCAATGACAGATCTGGATGGGCTTCGTGCTCCAGGTAACCTAGAAGTACTCCAGGTTCGATTCTCGTCTCCATAAGGGTTCTTAGGGCCTGGGACCTGCACCGGAAAGCTCCTAGGCTCGAGGTCTACTCCCTCGATCGAAGGATGAAGTTGATAGAGGGGAAATGAATGGAGATGGTGAAGGTTCGACGAGAGGCGGTGGAGTGACCTTCGATCGAGGTTGTTTGTGAGATCGATGGGATCTTTGGACATGGTGTGAATTAGGGAGATCTAATCTCCAGGAATCATGTCACACGCCATGGAAAAGCATGATAAACTCGAGTGCAAAAAAGGAAGAAGACCGGGGTTTTAACATTTCGGTGCTTGAGGAAGAAAGAAGGGGCCAGTTGACCCAGGTGAACTAGGGGAGGTCTCTCATTGTCCACGTGGACCAATCCAAAAATTCTCTGGTTGAAGATCATAAAAAATCAACAAAAAATGATAAAATGGTTTACTTAAATTCTTATTAAGACATGAAAATGTCTATAATTTAATGAAGTATTTTATACATATTTTTGTTTATTTTTTCGAGGTGATTTATTGTAATATAATATTTACAAAGGTAAAATGTGTATGCCCCCTAGGGGGAGCTAACTTAGCTCCCCCCGCCCCTTTTTCACAAATTTTTTTATTTTCTTTTTGAAATCTAAAACCATGTAAATTCATTATTAAATCCCTATATTATGTCATTCAAATTTCATGCAAAAACAGAGACTCGTACGACCTTCATCCAAACGGGGTCGATTTAAAAAATCATGTTACCGTTAAAAAAATGACTGTTTGGATGCAGGCCGTAGGAGTCTCTGTTTCACACGAAATTTTTATGACATAATATAGGGATATTGTGATGAATATTCATGAAAAAAATTTCAAAAAAATAAAAAAATTTAAGAAAATAGGACGGGGGAGTTAAGTTAGCTCCCCTAGGGGGCAGCCCCATTTCCCTCTATTTACAAGCATAAACATTGGTATATATACCTATATTGGGGTATTTTGTTTTTTAATTTTTATTAAGAATTTTTACCCGACAGACCCAATAAACTTTTTAAATTACCTCTATGACCTTTTGCACAACGTAATTACCCCATCGCCCTGATGAATCTACGTTTCATCATCTTTATTCTATCATTTTGGCCTTAAAAACCCTAGTAAATGCATGTAAATAGGCTTAATTCGTGTATTTTAGCATCCATGCATTATGGTACCAAATGTGTATAAAACGTGGTTTTTAAAGCCAAAATTATAGAATAAAGAAAAGAAAAGAAAAAGAATAAAATATTGTAAATATTTTATGACCCGAAACCCCGAGACCTGGGCATCTCGATGACTAGGTCGACAAGGAATAAAGTAGGGGGAGATAAGGGCCAGAATACAATAACCTTTTATTTAATTCATTCTTTATTCATTTTGGGACCTATTTTTGGTTCCACTTTTCATACATCAAATAAAGAAACTTTGTACATGAAAGTTATAATTTCATATAGAAAAATACAAAATTGATTTCACCTAAAAATAATGTACAGATAAAAAGTTATGGTTTGAATAAGATTCCAAAACTCCAACTTCCCAGACCTGTATCTTGCAAATAAAAACTCGAAATGTACCTAATCACCTTTAATTTTATATAGCATAAAATAATCTATTTAATGGAGGTAGTTTCGTATTTTTCGGAGTTACGGTTTGAAAGTTGAGTTTTGGACCCTTGTAGTATACTTGTACAGATTAAAATATTCAATTTATTATTTATTCATTATTTTTGTATTTTTTTTATTTTTATAATGTTGTAAATATTACTTATAATAATTATGTGCATTAAAATTAGAATAAAAACCCAAATAAAACTTAAAAACAAAAGACCTATATATATTACATAGGTATTATACCTATAAACATACCTATACATTTTACACTTTTATTTTATTCAGTGTATAAAATACATCAAAGAAATAAAAAAAAATATTTAAGTGTAAAAAAGTATTTTATTAATTTATAAAACAATTAACATAAATAAATAAATTAAAACTCACAAAATAAAAATAAAATATTAAAATATATAGATATAGATACCTATAAGGGGTATAAACGGTAACTTGTAAAAATACACCTCTAAAAAATAAATAAAAATTACCATAAAATAATTTATAAAATTAGAAATATTTTTTATTTAATAACAAAAAATTAATAAAATCGTTATCTATTTTTAATCAATTCTCCAATCTTTTTCCTCAGACCTTTTTTCTGGTTGGTCCACATGGACCAACTAGGAGGCAGCAGCAGTTGACCGCAGGTCAACTCTCTGCCCCACGTCTGGGCTGTGTCAGAACATAATTTTTCTTGGATTTCACCCTTTTTTGGAGGCTGCACCTTGCATCTACGCAAGATGCATCCTAAAGAACTTTTTCTCCTCGAGATGTCCTCTTACTCGCCCACTGAATTTCTCGGGGAATGGATCACTGACGCTCCTGTTACACCTCGATTTACGGAGCATGTTCACCATTGTTCAAAACTAAACCTGTCACCCTCCTGTGAACCTTGAACCCTCTTTGACCTAGCAAACCCCTTCTCCTCGTATGCTCTGGACTGGAGATGGTGACAGGATCTCCTCCAGCTACTTAGGAGGGTCGCGCGTGGCCGAGGAGCGGCTCCACCACCTTCGCCGGTCTCCGGTGTTGAGGTCACATCTCATTGGTTTTTTTTCAGCCAATTTGAGGTTGTATTTAGTGTATTTTCTTATCGCCTAGTTATCTGATAGTATTAGGAGTCATTTCAAGCCTTTAATTTGTTGTTTCATCGTGTGTTTCGCCCCGATTATGCAGCCGACCCCCTCGCGGGAGCTCTTGAGCTCCGACAACTGTCATCGAGTCCACGCCCTCCGTTCCACTCGCCTTGGCCATTGGGAACCTCTTCTGTCGAATTTTGTGTTTTTCTTGCAAGTCCCAGGGACGAAGAGGCCCATCTGGGTCTCGTTTTTGTTGACGCCCGTGCAACCTGAAGCCATCCTCTTTCCCCAACCTCGCAGCGGTGCCCCGGTGGACTACACGCCATTTTGAGGCCTCCGCTCGTCGAAGGAAGCATCCAGGCAGTTTTTTGAACCATCAGCGGGGCATACGAAGCGTCGAGCATGGAAATTTTGGGTCTCAGAGTTCATCCTGGCCGAGTTCGTCGACCGTTCTTCCTCCACGCCTCAACGCCGTCAGATCCTCTCTTGTTCTTCACGAGATCTAGCCACCGTCCGATGGATTGAGTCCAGCAGCCGTCGGATCAGTCAGCCATCTTCTAATCTCAGCCGCCAGTTGCGAAGGGGTATCGTGCGACCTGCGCGCGACACGTGGCTTAGTGAAGCGGAAGCCGCCGTTGGATCGCACCCTTGACTGGGTATTTTGCAAACATCAGTCCAACCTTTTTTGTATTTAATTAAGACTCTTTAAACGTTCCTCTGCAGGTTTAATATTTTGTTACATTTGCATATCGTACCCTAAAGTTTTTGAGTATTGCGAATACGCCCTTGCCAGGTGCACGTGCCTCTGCACGTGGGTTTGGAGTTTTTGCACGTAGGCCATCGCGACTTTTGCTATTGGTGATTCGTCCAGGAAGTTTATGTTTCAGTTATAATTTTTGTGGACAATTTACAGTTGAGCCCCTAAACTTTGCTATACTCTCACAAATGCCCCTGGCCTGCATGTAGTTTCTTGATGTTGCTGGTATTTATTGCATGCATCTATAAATCACTAAAAAAATCCACAAAAATTGCATAGTGTTCTTGTTGCATCGTAGTATCACGACATATTTTTATTTTCTATATTTATTGCATTTTATTATTTATAAAAATTCAAAAACACGCATTTTCAGCACTGTTTGCATCATAAAATCCATAAAAAATTATAAAAACATCTCAGAAAATTCCCAAAAAAATATATTTTGCTTATCTTATGTGTTTTAACTTCAGTCCAAAAATCACTAAAAATTACAAAATAAAACTCCTAAAAATTACAGAACCCCTAAAACCTTCATAAAACATTAAAATTTCTACAAAATCCTAAAATGCAATTTCAGTTTTGTATCTTCTCTGATGCATTATCTTTCAATTAAAATTAATTTGAGGAATTTTGGACACCTTTTGATATTTTTCATCCTCATTTTAATTTCGGCCAGCCCTTTTCTTCACTGTTTTTCGTATTTTTTACTTTAAAAATACCAAAAAATTAGGAAAAATCTAGAAAAATCACAAAAACATTATAAAAGTATAAAAAGACAAAAACATGTTATTTAATGAATTTTAATTATTTTTAGTTGTTTTTATAAATACCTTATCATTCTCTTTCTTACATTGTGTATATCTTCTATTTAAAGAAAAAGAAAATATAAAAAAACATAAAATATAAAAAGAAAATATAAAATCAGAAAATTAAAAATCAAAATACAAAAATATAAAATCAAAAAAATAAATAAAAATATAAAATCAAAAACCCACAAAAAATAGCATAGTAGACAACACTTCACATTCACTCACACACATTAGTTCAATCTACCTTGTTTGCTCCCTGTGTTCGAACTCTCTGCATACTTGCTTGCTATACATCTTTTGTGCAAAGTTAAAAATAAATTATAACCTCACATTTATTTCTTATTGCTTCATCTATAGTGTGGGTTAATTGTTGATTAAATTCAGATTTTGAGTAGTCAACACTTCGATTGTGTTCCCGCCTTGTGTGGAATACAAGACCGTTCGATTTTTGGGTTTATCCCACCCCTGTAAATTACCCCAAGAACCCTGACATGCTTCAAAAAAATTAGCCGGAGGGTTCATGGGGTAAGAGTTAGCAAGTTTACGGAGTTGAGGGGGGAATTAGATTATTTCAAAGGTCGTGGAGGTAATTGGTTAAGTTTATAGGGTCTGTCGGGTAAAAATCACTTTTTATTATGTTATTTATTATTATATACAAATATTTTAAAATTATTTAAATATTTATTTATTTTTTTATTGTATTTTTTTAATTTTTATGTACACTTAATTAATTATGTACATTTATATTATAAGTACATATAAGTATACGTTATTTATGTTTAAAATACTTGATTTATTTTGATTTTATTTTAACGATTTTATTTTATTGTAATTATGTACATATGTTCTGAATAATATATACAAATTTACAAAAATAAAATAATTTGAAAATATATTGAATAAATATATTGAATAAAATATAAATGTATATTGCACAATATGGGACCAAAACCTAATTTTTGCTTATTAACTTCAAATTGGATGAAACCACCTTCATTAGATAGATTTTTAAAAGTTATATACATTTGATCGATTTTGAGACAGTATGGAATCTGATTTTGATCAATTTTGAGACAGCATGGGTCAAAAAATGCACCTGGAAGGGTTTCTAGAGCTTGGGGGCTCAAAAAGGTTCGATGGTCGTCGGGGTTCTCTCACGAGGTCAAACAAGCCTAGAGGCTCATGTACCTTTGGGGAGGATCAAAATAGCTCCAGTTGATCCTTTGGGTCTCAAATCCTACACAGGAAGATAAAGGGATCAAGGGCAAAGTGTCTAGACCCTATTAAGAGGGAAATGAAATGATGATGGTGTGTGGTGGTGGTGTCCCAGTGAGGCCACAGAGGTAGGACACCCAGATCCTGCTCCATGGCAGAGTAGGTTGAATGGAGCGGTATGACGTGAAGGGAAACACCCAAGAAAGGAGATGAAGGTAGGAGGTGGTTCGTAGACGATCGGAAACAGCGGAAATATTTGTTGGAGGTCGAGCTCCGATGAACTACGAAGAGGCTTAATTATGCTAAATCAAGCGATTACAGATTAATATAATAACACGAATCAAATGTTAAAATAAACCTAAATTAAAAATAAAGAAAAACTAATAAGGGTTGCTTGCCCAATGAGCTAGAGGGGTATGTCACCCTCCTACACTCTGGAGCATACGAAGAAGAAGCCAAAGCATGCCAAAGGTGATTCAAAAATCAAAGAAGAAGAAGAAGCGGGTCTTTAGTACATGAGGATGAAGGGCACAAAAGGATGCATAAAACCTTTGGAAAAAAATCGAGAAGATGGGTCAACACCTAAGTCTGACAGCACTAGGACCTCGGTTAGAGAGTTGATCGTGGTCAACTAGGGGAGAAACATGGTTCGTCCACGAGGACCAACCAAAAAATCATAACTAAAATTATTTGTAAATTCTTAAATAATCAACAAATGATTTTATTAATTTTAATCTATAAAATAAGAAATGTTTATTATTTTCTATAGTATTTTATTATTATTATTTATTGAACTTATTTATTACAAGTTTATTTTTAAGGTTATTTTATAGGTATATTTATCTCTGATATAGGATTCTCTTTTTATTTTGTATTTTTGATTTATTATTTTATGTATTAAGTTATAATATATTTTATATACATAAATATGTTTTTATTGTATTTTTCTGATATAATATTTACACTTCAATAAATATGGATGTATATTGTATAGGTATAAGTATTGTATATTCATTTATGTATTTGTATACTTTATTTTAATTTAGGGATTTTTACCCGATAGACCCTATAATCTTTTCCAATTACCTCCATGACCTTTGAAACATCCTAATTCCTCCCTCGACCTCGTAAACTTGCTCCGTCTTACCCACTAATCCTACCGTTAAATTGACACATCTTGGGCTAACTTGCTTCAGTTAAAGCTGAGTTAATCAGACCACATGAAATCTAATGGTTGGATTTCTTCATCTATCCCTCATTCCTTCTTCTATCCTCTTCTTCATCTTCACTTCCCCTCCAATCCACTGACGACGGTTGAGCGGCATAGGGTAGCAAGGGGGATAAGACCTTTGGGTAGAACACGAGAGGGGTTCATCCTCAAGAATGTTGACATGAAGTAGGGGAGGGGTTCAGCCTCTGCTCGTAGGAGAGAGGGGTCGGCCATCGGGCAGTGCGCAAGGGAGGGGTGTTAGCCTCTGTGGGGGGAGGGGTGCCAGCCTCGAGGTGATGTGGAAGGAGAGGGGGTCAGCCTCCAGGTGGCATGCATGGGAGGGGTTAGGACTATATATGAAGGGGGTTGGGGTCAGCCTCTGAGCGGTGCACCGGGGAGGGTGATGGGGATGAGTGATGGAGGTAGTGGAAGGAGGAAGAATCTGTGGAAGAGGAAGAGGCAATGAAGGTAGTGGTGATGGATTATGGCAGAGGCGACGTTGCAGGCATCGAGGAGGGCGACAGTGAGGGGGAGGAGAGGTGAGAGGAAGGAGGCAGGGTGGGAGGGTTCAGAGAGGAGGGTGTGGCATCGAGGAGGGTGGAGAATGCGACAAAGATAATGAGGAGGAGGTTGCGTAAACTTGTGGGGGGGGGGGGCAACAGGAGGGGAGGCAGCAACTCGGAGTGGAACAACAGAAGGGGAAGAGGTGGTGGAGGGGGCATGGGTAGAGAGCAACGGGAGGGGACAATGAGGTGGGCAGGGCAGGGAACATGGGAGGGAGGTAGGGAGGAAGAGGAGGTGCATCATGCCATTTTGTTAAATTTATGAAACAAAGAGGTCAATTCACATCTCTTTTTAATGAAATCTGGTTATATCGAATGTGAAAATTGATGGAGATTAACCACAAGGTCTTTAGGGTAAGGGTTAGCAAGTTTATGAGGTCGGGGGAGGAAATAGGTTGTTTCAGAGGTCGTGGAGGTAATTGGCAAATTTTATAGGGTCTGTCGTGTAGAAATCCCTTAAGTTAATGTTTTACTTATGGTTTTATTGTGTTCTAAATATGTACATATATTACAAATAATATTTACAAAATTATAAAAATATGAAATTGTAAAACTAATAAAGAATAAATAAAATGAATATTTTATATGAGCGAACTATACAATAGGGGTCCAAAACTTAACTTTCACACTTTAACTCCAAAATTATGAAACCACCTTGATTAAATAGCTTATTAAAAGTTATATATTATTTATTTGTTACATTTGGAGTTTTTATTTAGGAAATATGCGACCGTGAAGTTTGAATTTTGAGATTTTATTTTCAATATAAAAGTACATGTATTTATTTTTACATGAAATCAATTTTGTATTTTTTCTATATATTACTATCTATAACTTTTATGTAGAAAGTTTCCTTATCTAAGTATACAAAGTAAAAAACAAAATAGGTCCCAAAAATGAATTATTGATGAATAAATAAATAGGATTTATTGATGAATTTTGGTCCTTATCTCCCCTACTTTATTCCTTATCGACCCAGTCATCAAGGTTCCTAGGTCTCGGGGTTTAGGGTCATAAAATACCTTTGATATTTTATTCTTTTTCTTTTTTTCTTTTCTTTATTCTATAATTTTGGAATTAAAAATAATATTTTGTACATAAAAATGGAATAAATAATAAATGATAATGTGTACAAATTAATGTTATTTACATGCATTAGCTTGGGTTTTTAAGGACAAGATGATAGAATAAAGGTAATTAAATGGGTATTTATGACCACCAGATACTTGACTTTTCTAGTCCCTAACAAACACTTATGCAACAAGTGCATAAAAATAAAAATAAGGAAAAGAAAAAGAAAGAAAGCAGATTGACTTTAATTTTCGAACTTGTATTCACAAAACTAAAGTTTGGAGCATAAGTCGGACCTTTGGAATTTAGTGTGGTCCGATCCTTATTTGGAATCGGATTTGAAACACAACAACCTTCGAGAATCCCAAAACTATGCTTAAGTCTCCTCAATATACAGGTCAGAATAATTTCAAATCATATGCAAACCCTTGTGACTATGAATCTCACTAGTATAGTGTGTGTGATAGTGGCTCCCCTCAACTGAAACAGAAAAGAGAGTGACTTCTCCAGTATGACAACCCAATTATTCTAATCCAGCAACTCTTTCCTCAAGGAGAGGGGTATTCCCTTCTTAGTTCAAGTGGCAACCAGCTCAAGAGGAGGGGGTAAAGACAAGAACGAACGATAGCCAGTGTAGCTACCTATCCTAAGATGCTTGACCAGTATAGCCAAGTCATCCCGCTGCAGGCTTACATGATATTACTTTGGACCTCAGGCACTGGACCTCGTGAAGTATGGCAGAGTCCTGGAGAGTTATGAATATTTCAATAAATTAGTCTCTCTCTCACTTGAATTGCACAATAAATAAATACAATAAAATAAAGTGGCTATATCTTCCTCTAAGTCTCCTTTGGTGCTAGGTCAGAAAACTAAGCGGGCTTCACGTGGGTACACATGCACTCCAAATAGGGCCTCCCTCGATCTGTGATCCTCGTAATAAAATCAACAAAAGGGTGGTTAGACAGTTCAATAGATGATATCAAATAAAATATAAAAATAAACAAAGGGAGAAAATAAAGAGAAGCAAGAAGACACCGGTAAATCTTGTTATAAAGTGGATCAATAGTCGTCAAAGAAACCACAAACGAAATTCATCAAAATAAATAATTAACCCACAATAAGAATTAAGCAATGAAAAGCAAAATTTGTGGAGTAAAAATTTATTGTAACTCTATAGTAGATGTGTATAATGCAAGTATGTGTAGAGTGTCAAACATTGGGAGCAAATAGGAGAAAGGAGGCAAATGAATGTACAAAGTCATGTTCTTCTTGTTGTCTATGTATTTTTGTCGGTTTTTTGTTTTTATATTTTCAAAATTTTATTTATATAATTTTTTAACTATTTTTAATTTTATATTTTTAATTTTCTTTTTATATTTTTTGATTTTTAATTTCTTTTTCTTTTTATAAAAGATATATAATAATATATAAGGTTATATATACAATATAGGAGAATATAATATAAATACAAATAAATAAATAATAATAGTAGAATTAAATGTTTGTGGTTTTAAATATTCTTTTACTGTTTTTCTGCTTTTTTGAAGGATTTTGCTAATTTTTATGGATTTTTAAAATAAAAAATATCGCAATTCAAGGATTAATTAAAGAGGAAATTTGAATAATGGAAATTAAAAATATTAAGTAATTTCCAAAATTTTCCAAATCAATTTTAATAGATAAATAATTATAAAAAAATTATAAAATAGAAAATGGCATTTTGGTTTTTTTTAGGAATTTTTAGATTTTTATAAAAGATTTTGGGGCTTTTTTATTATTAAGATTTTTCTTTTTATATTTTTAGGATTTTTGGTTTTTGGAGTTGTAAAATAAATAGATAAATAAAAGTTTTTGAATTTTTCCAAAAAGTTTTGCAATTTTTAGTATTTTTTAAGTCAACTAGGTCTTTTTGTGCTATTTTAATTTTTATAAATTATTGAAATGGATAAAATCAAAATGAAAAAATGTTACATGAATATAAAAGATGTAAGGAACTTAATCCTATTTCTATGGAATTTTCGAAGCACAAACACAATTTTTAGTTAACGAAAATTAACCAAAGGATTTAATGGCCTGGCAGGAGAATATATGTAAATAAAATAAAAGACCAGGTCCTTTAAAACTGCATTTTAAACTTTCTGGACCACAACGAGATATAAATAGCGAAGGGGTACTTCCTACAATATAACCAAGCTCACGTGTATGGACTCGTAAGCCTTACTAGCATGGTTGCGATAGCAAATATAAATATTTAGGGGGCTTTCTTGCAAATTACCCAAAATTATAATAAAGTGTTGATGAAAATTTAATTTTTATATATTAAATACAAAAATTGAATTGGGTCTGGAATGTAAAATACCCAACTTAAGCGCAATCCAATAGCGGTGATCCCTTCACTTGCCACGCGTCGCAACGGGGACACGCGATGCTGGTTCGTGCAGTAACGATCAGGATTTGATCTCCTGTAGGAATTCGAAAGTTCTGGCTCGGCTTGATCTGACTCTAGTTGTATTTCATGAAGAGCAGGGACAAGATCGACAACTCTGAAGTGCAGAGGAAGAACGACCGAAGAATATGTCCTGGTGAACATTGATCGTCAAAATCTCCATGCCCAAAGCTCCTACTTTGCTTCTAAAGGTCCCAAAAGCATCCCAGGGTCCTCCCGCATTGAATCAACGTGTCAACATGCCCAGAGGGGCTCTAGTCATAGCTAACGGTGAAGGTGGATCTGGGAGCTCCTCCCTGGTTCTCTAAGCCTCAATGAGGCTTCCTTTTAGGTTTTTTTTTCTTGCAGGGGTTAGTACACAAAAAAATACAAAGCTCGGTCGAGTTTCAAATTGATGGATGGAAGTATGGTGGCTCAGGTGGTGTCCCTGCTGCGAATGGCAGAGGAGGAGGAATTGATGGCCAGATTAGGGACTGGTATGGGTGAATGAAGGTTGAAACGTGATGAAGAAGGAATTGGGAATCAAAGTGAAGGTGGAAGGTGCGATGAAAAACAGTGAGAGCACGATGGATGGTTCACCGACGAACTACAAGTTGAGTTTTCTACGCCAAAACAAATAATGAAACTCTAAACTAAATGCATAACATTAAATCTAAACCTAAAATATGTCTAGAAAAAGCTACCTCGACGGTGGCGATACACGCCATAGATGGGAGGAATGCACCTTCGGCCTTGCCTGACTCCGCTACAACTGGCTGGAGAAGCCTTTGTCATCGACCTCGATTTACAGCACAAGAGAGGAGGTCAAACAAGGGCCAAAAAGGGATTCAAAAATCAAAGAAGAAGAAGAAGGGGGTCTTTTGTACAGGAGGACGAAGGGCAAGGAAGATCGATGGAGCGTGGTCGATTCAAAGCTCCTCCTCCTAAAAATTCATACACGCGTGATAGCTCGAGGATCGAGGAGAAATATTTGTGAAGAAACGCAACCAAAAGGATGCATAGATCCTTTGGGAAAAAATCGAGAAGATGGGTCAACACCTAAGTCGGATAGCCCTAGGACCTCGGTGAGAGAGTTGATAGAGGTCAAATAGGGGAGAAACCCGATTGGTCTACGTGGACCAATCAGAAAAAATCAGACATAAAATTATTTTTAAATTCTAGAATAAAGATTAAATGATTTTATTAATTTTAAGTTATAAAATAAAAATGTTTATTATTTCTTGTAGTATTTTAATATGATTATTTATTTTTTTTAAACTTTTTTATTACAAGTTAATTTCTAGGGTTCCAATTATAGGTAAATTCATCTATGTTTTGTATAATTTTATTTTTATTTGGTATTTTGATTTAAATAAATATAGGTGTTGAATATATAGGTTTAGTTATTGTACATTCATCTATGTATTTTAGTATATTATTTTATTTTTTATGTTTTATTTATGATTTTATTATGTTTTAATATGTGCATATGTTATAATTAATATTTACAAAATTATAAACATACAAATACAAATACAAAATTATAATTTTAGTATATTATTGTCTCTTTCTTTTGCATAATTTTAGTGATTTTTAGGTGATAAAAAGTTTAACTTGTAAAATGTGCATGATTTATAAAAATGAACTATTGCATGCATGAGTGTTCTTGTCAAAGAATCTTGCTCAATTTCTGGTTCTTAGACGGATGAAACATGGGTTCATAATGCACCCAAAAAACTTTATAGTTGCATGTTTCTAACATAATTACATATATTAAGATTCCTTTAGGATTTTGGCATAAGTTAACACATTTTCAGCAATATAATCTCTCTTCTTTGAAAATGACATCATTTCTTGCTATCAATAGGGCCCAAAGAATCATCGCTATTTGAATTTTGTCATCCAACATTGTAGTCTTAGAAGGTCCAAGTGAGTTCCCGAAGGTACACACTTCTACAATATAACAACAGAAAGCCCAACCTCTGTCCAAATCTCTCGAGTTAAGGGCCTCTGAAGAAAAGATGCTCCTGGTTTTCTTATTCCCTATCATATCTCTACAATAAGCATTTGCTCCATTAAACAGTTTGATCCCCCGTCATATCTTATTTGTTTGAAAAAGATAATTATAGATGTAGGTTTTTGTAATTTATTTTATTTATATATAAAAATATGCTATGGCCTTTCTAAATACATATGTTGCATGGTGAACATATACAATATGTAAATATATGAGTATAATGATTGAGATGATTAGTAAATCATATGGGAATATTTGTTTTATTCTGTGTTCTTTATATGTTGTGTGCGAAACTCATGTAATGAAAATATGCACAAATGTAAGCGAAAAGACATGAGAAAGACATGAGATATGTAATCAAGGATCAAGATGGTTTCTTTGGCCTGTACGTAGTTTATTGGTGTTTTTAGAATGTTTCTTCTTGATGAGAAGCTGTGGATGGTCTTCTATCAAGTTCAAATCTCCTAAAGTCAAAGCATCTTAATTGATGGTGATTTTAATTAGGGATATTTACCCAGCAGACCTTAAAATCTTTCGAAATTACCTCTACGACCTTTGAAACATCATAATTCCTCTCACGACCCTGTAATCTTGCTCCGTCTTACCCTACAGACCCTCCCGTCAATTTTAACTATATTTGAGTCAGTTACTTGGGTTTGAGTCAGTTACTTAGGTTAGTCGTGAGTTAATATTACCAATTAACCATCGAACGGTTACGAGTCGAAGCTCCGCCGCCTCAACGCATCGGAGCGCCACTCGCTCGCCGCCTGAAGCCGCAACAGATTATCGAGATCCATCAGCAACTTGGAGATTCAAACCATAAGGCCTTGAGAAGCATCTTTAAAAACATCGCCGTCGGCCGCGCACACCATCGTTGCTGATAAGAGCACCTTCATGCACGAAGCATCGTCACCTACGCTTCATATTTGGAGATCCACCGTAAGACATCTCCAGAATCGATGCTTCTCAAAGATTTCCACTGCCTCGAGAAATCACAAGTATGATGGTGAACCTCCAGAATCGGGGGTTGCAGCGGCATGGGGTGGGGTCGGGAGCACCGTCGGGGGTTGGGGAGCGGGGCGGTGCCCGGGAGGCGGGGAGCAGCATCGGGCGGTGCGGGGGGTTGCAGCGGCAGGGGGTGGGGTCGGGAGCACCATCGGGGGTTGGGGGGCGGGGCGGTGCCCGGGAGGCGGGGAGCAGCATCGGGCGGCGCGGGGGTTGCAGCGGCAGGAGGTGGGGGACGGGAGCACCATCGGAGGTGGGGGCGGTGTGGGGGGTTGCAGGTAGCGTCGGGGGTGGGGGGGCAGAGCATGGCGGGAGCAGTCTAAAGGGCACCGCTTCACTCGGATAAAAGGAGCAGGACGGGAAGTACGAGCCCGTGGGGAACGGGTTAACCAACCAGGACGAGCTTGTCAAGTTCGCCAAGTTGCTCTCCGACGAGAGGAGGCAGAGGTTGTCCGGTGCCTACTTCGAGTGAAGCCGTGCCCTTTAGATCTGGCGATGCTCCACAGATCCATATGTGCTCGCACCTATGTATACATATCCATATGTGCTCGCACAGATCCATATCGGCTGAAAAGGAGCAGGGAGCTCCATCGACTGCAGGGGAGCCGGGAGCACGTTGGAGGGGCGGCGTGCGGTGGTGGGGGGCAGGGGCTTGAACAGGGGACCTGGGCTCGAGGTGGGGATGATGGAATGGCATTCAATGTAAATTTACTAAACAAAATGGGTATAACATAAAAAAAACTTAACGGAATCCGGTTACTTTTAACGGATAAATGAACGGGAGTAAACCGCAGGGTCTGTAGGGTAAGGATTAGCAAGATTACAGGGTCGTGGGAGGAATTATGATGTTTCAAAGGTCGTAGAGGTAATTTCGAAAGATTTTAGGGTCTGCTGGGTAAATATCCCTTTTAATTAATACATACATAATACAAATATCTTGCTCCTGATTCTTTACCTGAACATCAAATCCTGGTTTGTCTTTCTAACAATCCAGCTAGTGCAGGGTCGGAGTAGAAAGAAATAGTAGCATCTTTGCAAGTCGTCTAAGAGATGAACAAATCAATCGAGGAATCCTCCGAAGGCGGATCGAATACCAACAGTCAAGCTGCGTCCAACCTCTCAACACAAGTGTCATCAATGTCGCTGAACCTGTCTCTCGGCTTAGCGCCAGATTCAACCATCGGAGACTTCTCCGTCTCGAGCACAGGTGATAGCAGCACAGAGGACCCTACACCTCCGGGCGTGGAAATTCCATCAAGGGTTTTTCCATGTAACTATTGCCACCGCAAGTTCTTCAGCTCCCAAGCCTTGGGAGGTCATCAAAATGCACACAAGAGGGAACGAACAATGGCGAAGCGGGCGATGAGGATGGGCGTGTTCCCTGAGGCCTTAGTTAGCATGGCAGCTCTTCCCCTTCACGGATCTGCATTACGGGCTCTTGGAGTGCAAGCTCACTCCATGCATCATCATTTTATGATGCACAACCCAGAGGCTCGATTTGTCCCAAGGTTTGACAGCACATCATCCACGCCAATGCCGATGTTCATGGAGGGTAAAGGGGTCGAGATGGCATGGCCTGCAAGTTTTAGACAGTTAGCTGACTCCTCCCCGACGCATAACGAAGAGCCTGATCTCACTTTGAGACTTTGATTGTAATCCAGATAAAAAAAATTTGGCAACTGAACGTAAAAAGAAAATTTAATTAGAACTGAACGTGATTGTACGATATTATTGGCGATCGAGTGAAGGCATTGGATTTCTTGTACAGTGCTGAGTAGAAAAGACAAAATTGAAGAGGCTCCTTGCCTTAACCTAATCCAGATGATTTGGTTTGGAACGTTTTATGTGTATTTTTCATTTTAAAAGAGAAATGACGTTACATTCACTTGGCCAGGTTCCAAATATTGGAAGCTACCAAAAAACGGGTATAGTCTAGAAATGTTGTCAAAACTCAAGCGAATGTCAACTGATGGTCGATGCCATCCTTTTTAATACAGCACATTCTCAATTATTTAGTCTTACGTTTTTTTATTTTGTCTTAGGATCATGTCTGCTTGATCTCACAGCCAATATCTCCTTCAACAACACACCTATACCTCACCCCCTCCCCTTTAAAACTTTTCCATTTCCTACCTCTCCAACAAGCCCCTTTTAATAGGTAAACCGATGCCACCACACCCTCTCCAACTTGAGCAAATCTCACCCTTCTTTTGTTCTTTCTTTTGAAAACTCGACCGCCATTCGATCCATTTGTGTTTTCTTTGTTATCTCTCCTCCACTACTTATTACAGCAAAAATTCTGTTCACCATACAAATGCACGCACACATAAGCGTGCACACACATAGAGAGAGAGAGAGAGAGAGAGTAAAAAAAGGAACATAGGAATATAATAACGAAGGTGGGGAATGGGAATGTGAGGAGTTAACAAATACTACAAATCCAAGAAATAGCATATTAATGAAATGAAAATTATTTTTAGCAAGGATTATATATATGAGAGTTAGCAACATGTTAGCCGAAAATTTGTGTTTATTAAAAGCTTGGTCTGAAATTTCAAAAAAAATAGGTTTTATATTTGCATCGGTGATAATCTAGAAAAGGGGTTAGCATAGAGCGTGCCCGATGGACCTTTGTCTTTAGCGATAAAGATGGACGTTTGCTTTTTGTACTCATATACCTACTTTTTGTGAAACATTTTCAATATTTAATAGATGATGATGGAGCAAACTTTTTGTTTTTCCATAACTTCAATGTGATAGAAATAACTTTATACATAGTTTGAATACAAGAAATAACAAATAATTCACAAAAATGAGGAATTTCTAAATGTAAAATATTTTAATTGCCACAAGTCCTATCCTTTTGCTATATTCTCTTTTGTAGAGCATGCATTGATCATGCATCATCCTACTCTTTTTTCTTATTAACATCTCATTTTTAAACATAAAGAGGAAGTAAGCTTTTTGTACGTCATATATACCTACTTTTTATGAAACATTTTTTTATAGATGTTGATGGAGAGAACTCTTCAAATTTCGACAATTCATTGTGATAGAAATAACCTTGCACATAATTTGGTATAAGAAAAAAAATAAGAAAATAAGAAACAATTTTAAAATAATAAGAAATTCCTAATCTTAAAGAATAATAATAATAATATGCCACAAGTCCTAATCATTTGGTTTTCTTCTCTTTTGTAAAGGATGCTTTGATAATGCCTCCTCCTACTCCTTTTTCTTTTTACTTCTTTAGGGAGGATATGAATAAAATTTTCATGTGTTTTCTTGAAAAAAAATGCATGGTAGATACTTGTTTTTCAATCCTTAAGCTAAATTCACGGCTCAGTTATTAAACCTAAACACCACCTGCATATGCACCTCCACTATCTTCACATCTATCTCGACCACGTTTACCTCATCTACCACCATCATTTTACCCTCTATCGTAGATCATCCTAAGTATACACTCTATGAGGATTTTTGCCTTTCACTTCTAAACCTCCTCCTCTATGAAAGCCCTATTAGCCTCTTAACACTCTTGAAGTGCAAATTGCCCATTTACATGCCTCTTCTTAGCTTAAATGATGATTGGTAGTCTTTAATGGCCATCCTTCGACATTTCCAAGAAAAAACAAATTCCGTAACAGCACATGCTCATGAGACTATCTAGTTTTAGTTATCCTTAAGCTCATTCAATAACACCAATATTGTAGACTTTAAGTCCAACCCCATCGAAGGTAATTGTGTAATTTCCACTTTCTTTTGTATACACCCTAGCTCTTGATATTTATATAAAGTAGACTAGGGCTCTCTTTTCTAAATATCAAGTAATTTTATTCCATATGGTATCAAAACTTTGATTGGTATCCCATACTTCGTTACCTTAGTTGTTTCTGATAAATCGATGAATCAAAAAACTATTTTTGCATTGACTTAAAATGTTTAATAAACAAATGTAAATATGCAATAACATCTCATTCTTGTAACTGTTGGACATGTGAGCCTATGACGAACCATTTTTACAATAAATGTTAATGTAATCTTTTTATATATCAGTTTAAGTTATTGATTGTCACTCCCTAGCTAAGATTAATGAACGGCTGCACTTATAAGGTCCCTTGATACAGTTAGGGTTATGTACCATGGAAATCTTGATAATCATAGATTTGTTAATTCAATGTTCAAATCATAGAGGCTAGTGCATGCATGATATATAGAGTTAGATTGAGGGCTCATCTAGCATCATCAAATGATTATTGAGAAAGGATCTCCAGTCTGGAAAGGAGATAGCAATCCTTAGTCCAAAGTATGATATTTGACCGACCTCTTGATGCAGGTCCTCTACATAGGAATAGATATTCAGAAGTGTCGGATAAGTTAAGTCAAAGAGTTGACATAACGAGAACAAGCTAACCAAGACCTATATGGTATGTTGTCATGAAATAGGCACGCATCCTCTGACCGGAGACAGGTGTAATATTATATGTTTGAGTATATACATTAGACAAACCATTAGGTTAGTGACCTAATCAACGTATATACATCGATGAGATGGTGTGCATACAAGGGAATATGAGTAATATGATCTCTCAAAGAGGTCATACATGTTCACTACTGAAAATGAAGACATGAGCTCACTCATGACCTGCCAAATTTCATCGATGGTTGTCTTGATTTGGAAGCATGACAGAATTTGTAGAAATGATATATGATTTCGAAAAGCATATGATTGATACCAACTTCTAATGATTGAATGAGAAACTTAATGATAAAACCCTTGAGAAGACGATTCAAATGTGATCAGAACTTCGGGTTTATTCTAAGTCTTTCAATATGCATGATGTACGTGTATTAGGAATACTCAAGAGTGATGTGATCATAATCGATTGTATAAACGTGACACTTCCATTCTGAAGGAGTAATGAAATAGGTTTGTATCTTAGTGGTGCCACTTAGTAGATTAATTATCCGATCTACTTCAAGAATTGGACATTGATCTTAGTAGTGCCACTCAGTAGATTAAATACATTTTGAATCTATTTATTATTTATCAAAAATCAAAAATGTGTCTTTTTGTCCCTAATTGTAAAAGAAAATACATGAAAATTATAAAACCTTTTTTTAAAAAAATCAAAAAAAAATTATTCTGTATTTATTTAAGAATTTTACAACTTCATATCAAAAATCACTAAACAGTTAAAGGAAAACTCGTAAAAATTGAAAAAAAACTAAAACCTTTATAAAAATATAAAAAAATCATTAAAAATCACAAAAATATAGTTTCTATTTTTGAATATTATTTATGTTATTATCTTTATATAAAAATTAATTTGGACAATTTGCTTATTGTTTGATACTTTTATCTCCAATTTAATTTTGGGTGTTTGTTTTATTCCCTTTTTTTAGTATTTTTTAGTATTTTTTAGTTTAAAAATAAATAAAAATTAGCAAAAGATCTTAAAAATCATAAAAATAGTAAAAAAATATTTAAAATACAAAAATTTTTTATTTCCTGTATTTTGATTATTTTTACCTACTTTTGTATATATTATCTCTCTCTTACATATATTATATATATTTATATAGCCTTATATCTATTTTAAAAGAAAAATAAAATATAAAAAATATAAAATATAAAAAGAAAATACAAAATAAGAAAATTAAAAATCAAAATATAAAAATAAAAAATAAAAAATAAAACCAAAAAAATACAAAATTAAAAACCCACAAAAGTGTAACTTGGCTAAGTGTTTGAGAGATAATTGTTGCTTTGATTTCTATCTTGCCTGCTCTACTCCTTTGCTTCATGTGTTCAACCCCTACTTGCTTACCATTATACAATCTTAGTAGGGTATAATAAATTTGAACTCTTGCTTTTAATTGCTTAATTACTTGTGTGGGTTAATTGTTGAACAACGAAAGGATTTGAGTAGTCGCCTCAGCGACAGTGAGCCTGAATTGTGAGGTCATTACTTAGCGACTCCCATCTTATCGTTTTTCAGTGCCGCCAACCGTGGACTGGTGCCTGGCAGTGGTGGTGTGATTGGAAGGGAGGAGAAAAATGGCAACGACGATTGGTAGGGGGAAGGGGTAGGTCAAAATTAGGGATTTGTTTTGGGATGTTAGGTGGGAATTGGTTTTTTGGTGGGGTTAATTTAAGTGGGTAAATTTATATGAAGCCCCTTATGTTTATATCATATTACTTGTTACAATATGTAGGTAGCTACTAGTGCTAAGTTTAAGGGGGTTATATTATAAAGATAACCTCTAAATCAATAGTATTATATATTTTATTTATTAAATTATAAAAAAGCAAATATTCACATTCGTGTCCATTAAAAAAACAACATTCATATCCGTATTTGTATTTGCAAAAAATTAGGATGTTAAGTTCATATTTGTATTTGTATTCATCGGATGTTGATTTATAATATCCTTATTAGCATTCATATTCGCCAGAGATAAAGAAATAACATCCATTTACCTCATTTTACGAATGCGAATATGCACAAATGCGGATATATTTGTATTCATTTTCATCCTTAGTTTTGTCTCTTCTTCTCGACATTTTTCCCACTGCATCTTGCACCAAATCACCTCGCATCCTTCCGACGACTTCTTCCCCGATCCATGCTCATACAAGCCTGGTGTTTATCTCAGCCATTGGATCGCTGCAATGACTGCTACGCCTCGATCTTCTCGCCACCTCGACCACATGTACATAGCCGATGCCCGATCTTTCATTCGAATTTTAAACCCCTTCTTGACCTAGACTTGGCATGTTTTTGTGTACATGGACTCTCGTGACAGGGGAGTCTCCAACATCCTCGAGCGAGGTCCGGCGAGGACTTAAAGGCTGGTTCCACCACATCCGACGAAGCCTCGCCGTCGAGGTTGTACTTTGTGGCTCTGCCCACTAAGGTCTGTCCTTTATTGCATTTCCTCGCTTAGTTTATCCCCTAGGTGTAATTTCTACATTTATTTTTTTGTCACTTAATCACTCGCATTAGTCGCTAATCGCTCTCTGATATTTCACTGGAGCTCTGCTCTGGCAAACCTTCCATCTTGCATTTTCACCGTCCACTCCACCCTCACTTGCCCTGGGAACCATCTCTTGTCGCACTTGAACATTACTTGCAGATCCCAGGAGTCAAAGGACTCCATCTGGAGTCATTTTTTGCAGAAGAAGAAGAATCTGGAGCAGCCCCCTTCTTCATATCACGATGGTCCACCGGCACCATCCACACCATTTTGAGGCCGCTGATCGACGGACATTTTGGAGCTTCAAAGATCGTCGGAGTAGCGAGATCTGGCTGGTGGAACTTCGTCTCGGTGGAGTTCTTCGCTAGTTCGTTCTCCACCTCTCTCTGTTGTCGATTCTGGCCGTGTTCCTGGCGACGCACAGCAACCGTCCAATCCAGCGCATCAACAACCATAGATCTTCCTAGCAGGATCTAATCCGAAGCCTTCATATACGAATCAGTATCGAGAGCCGTGGACGTGACATGTGGATTACTTAAGATGCCCCTGTCGTCTGATTGTGCCATCGCTTGGGTATTTTGCACTTGTCACCCAGGTATTTTTTGTATTTAAATATTCAGTACGTAAACTTTCATTTGCCTTTATAATATTTTGTAAAAATTGCATCAGGGCCCCCAAACTTTTGATAATTGAGGGTTGGTCCAAGCCACGTCATCTCACGTGACGCATCATGTGAGGGGACATTTTACAGCGGACCTCCTGGGTTATTATGTATTTCTAATTAGTCCTGAAACTATTTTATTCTATTATAAATTCTTGATGAAATTGCATACTGGCCATGCACTTTATTTTTTACATTAATACCCCTGCAAGGATCGCATTTTCTCTTTGTTGTTTGTATTTATTTTAAATAGAAATTTAACACGAAAAATCTCAAAAAATAGTCATAGACTCATGTTGCATTCTATGTTTACATACATATTTTATTTTGCATTTTGAGGCTTCTTATTATTATTAAAAATAAAAACATTCCTTTTTATCCCTATTTGCAATAGAAAACCCATAGAAATATATAAACATTTTGAAAAGTTCCCAAAAATATATATTTTGTTTATTTATGTATTTTTAACCTTAGACCAAAAATCACTAAAAATTATAAAAGAAAAGTCTAAAAATTTGAGAAACCCTAAAAACCTTTCTAAAATATAAAAAAATTCTCAAAAAATCCAAAAATTACATTTTTTGTTTCTGAATTTTTTATAGATTATTATCTTTATTTTTAAGTTAATTAGGAGAATTTTTGTATTATTTTTTATTGTTCATCTCCATTTTAATTTTAGGTATTAAGTTTATTCATGTTTTAGGGTACTTTTAACTTTAAAAATATATAAAAATTAGCGAAAATTACTAAAAATCAGAAAAATAGTAAAAAAATAATTAAAACACAAAAATATTTTATTTCTTTATTTTAAAA
Organism: Ottelia alismoides; assembly: GCA_037367405.1. Taxonomy (NCBI): domain Eukaryota; kingdom Viridiplantae; phylum Streptophyta; class Magnoliopsida; order Alismatales; family Hydrocharitaceae; genus Ottelia; species Ottelia alismoides. The sequence continues at coordinate 188,004 of JAZKJV010002196.1, read as the reverse complement.
TTTTTCTTATATTTATGTTTATATAATCTATCTTGTATATATACTCTATGTATAATGTTATATATATTATATCTATATTCAAAGAAAAAGAAAATATAAAAAAGAAAGAAAACAGAAAATTTAAAAAATAGAAAATTTAATACAAAGATCAAAAATCAAAAAATAAAAATATAAAACCCACAAAAAGAGAACATATAGACAAATACATCACACTCACTTTTGTGCATTTTTGCCCTGATCTATCCTGCTTGTTCCCTGTGTTCGCCTCTACATACTTGCACCTATACACATCCTCATTATAGAGTTATAATAAATTTTAACTCCACATTTGCTTTTTATTGCTTAATTATCATTGTGGGTTAATTGTTGTTTGAAGATCGAATTTCTTACGGGTCGCCACAGCGACTGTGTCTCCGCCTTGTGTGATGCATATTTAGACCCGTGAAAAGTCTGCTTCAATAGTGGGGCGAAAACCCTCGCTTTCAGTAAGTACACTCTTTGTAAATAGGATTTCCTTATTAAATATAAAAAATACATTAAAAAATAAGGGTTTTATCACTTGTACCCTTCTTAACTTTTGCAATACTAGTTATGTCCCTCCCTTTTGTAGCATATCAGTTGTGCCACTACCTTCTTACAAAATTCACAACTCAACCTTTTGTCAAGGAAAAGTAGGAGCATAATCGATATTACAAATGGGCCAAAATGTGAATTTCGTTCTAAAAAAGGGAGGGGCATAACAAATATTGCATAGGTTAAGAACAACACAAATGATAAAATGCAAAAAATAAAATAAGGAAAAGGATCTCGACATCTTACGCTTTTTGCATGAAAAAATAAGGAAAAAAAGTTAAGAAAAGAAAAAAGGAAAAATAGAACTAAATATATATGCAGACTGACTTCAGAAAATCAAAATATATATAGATGTAAGATATAGTTATGCCATAATCCAAGAGATCAATTCCACATGGATTGATCGCTAAACTAACTGGTATATGGAGATAATGGAAAAAACAAAAAGAATGAACCTTGTCTATAAACATCAGTTGAATACCTATTTTTTGTACTTACAAAGTTCAAACATTTTATAGAGTTCATGCATAAATATATTCCGTTAATTCTTTCACCAATAGTTAGATAATAAAACCATAGATTATAAGAATTCTATCAAAAATAATCAGGATGAAGCTAGGGAAGAAAACACAAACCTTAGTTCTATCATTAGCAACTCCTACACTATAACTATTAGAAAACTTGAACCAACCATATTCACCTTTAAATGTTAATGTGCACAAAAAACTATTTTACAAAAATATCACAAAAATATCAGAGCTAAAGGGACTTTCGATCCTGATTTGAAATTAACTTATAAATAACTAAAAATTTCATGATTTTTCTAGAATTTATTTTAACTACTTGGGATTTATCTTTGTATCTTGTACACAAAATCCCAAAGAAGATTTTAAAATTATTAAGATTCTACCATGTAAATGTGCTAAGAAAACTAGAAAAAATAACCTAGCTTCTGTGATCTACAGCTTGAACATTCAAATTTCGATTCAGATGGACTCATATTTTAAGTTCAACATGAAAAATACTTTAAATCGTAAATTACTTTGTATTAGAGAACACTTAGTTTGAAAAAAATGAGTATTTAAGCCTTCAACTAATCTTATATTACTCTCACTATTTAGAAATATCTCATAATTACATTTTTATTGTAGTTTCTAGATAAAATAATAATTAAAATAATATCCTTCAAAAATATAAGTGAAACCTTAATTTTACAAAGGATTTGTACTTATGTTGATCTTGTATCTACTTATCACATCCTCAAAACTAAATTATAAATATTGAGAAAAGGTTTATTCATTCTATATATCATTACTTTGAATTGATGAAGTTATAACTTATATCTGAATTATTTTAGAATTAAATTAAAATATTTAATTTACAAGTATTTTATACCTATATCTATTGATGTTTAAATATTATTTGTATTAAAATCATTTTATTCATGTGTATTGTCAATTATTTTACACAAAATTTAATTTTTTGAAAATTTTATTAAGGTCACTTTTTAATTTAATATTATTTTTATATTTTTATCATAATTTAAATTTTTCTATCAAAGAATTACCTCGTGGCGATATGTATCACCACTTCGGTCATCTTCAAAAGTCCATCCCTTTCCTGAAGTCAAATCTAATGAACCTTCCATATTCATTGAATTACTTCACATGCACCTAAGGTCTGACCATCGATCCAACAACCTCCAATTGGAAGTTGATGAGTTAACAACATCATCGAGCATTCACTTGTACCAACCTCATTTTTTTAAAAGCCCGTATTTAAAACCATAGGTAGCCTTTTAGTTCACTTTATCCAATCGCAACCCAAAGTTCCACTCCATTACAATGATGTGATTCCAAGCCGCCTAGCAAGGAAGGAGGAAGAATGAGGGTAAGATCCGATAAGAGTCATGCTAACATATTCGAGCTTTTGAACCGTCGCTGTCAAAGTTGTGATTGAGGCTATACAACTCTAGTCACAAGTGACCACACCCATTCATCGTGCTTCTTATGTTCTTCGTTCTACAATCATGTCGTTTGTATTCTATTGTTTATTAATTCAAATTTAAGTTTAAGTTTATATTTCAGTTTTGATTATGGCTGTACCATCCCAAATTCTCAGTTTTTCTTTCTTTGACTTAATCGCCAATCAACTTTCGTTCATCACCCTCTTTCTTACCTACTCGTAGGGCTAGGTACCAGGTTAGGCAGATCTTATTTGATCAAAAACTCAGCCCCCATAATACGGGACCAAACCCAAATACAAAATTAAGCGGACGGACTTTGGGCCAAAATACGAGCCCAAATAGGTTTTCAGGTCGTGTTCGAGCCTAACAAGGCCCAAATTCAACAACCCAAAACCCCGACCCGTTTAGGGTCGCATTGTAAGGCTTATAAACCCGACATGATGCTAGGCTCATACCGACCCATATATATTCTCCCATGACTCATGAATACCACTACCATACAATCCCAACGCCAATAGCCCTTTCTCTCAATTCTCCTTTTTCAACCAAACTCGCAACAGAAAATAAATAAGCAAATAAGAAGTCCCAGTGCCCATGAGAAGTTCTCTCTATTATCTTAATTGATATTACACGTGTGCTTAATGCCTAGTCATGCTTTCCCTACTGAAGAACCAACTTCTTCCTAAATTACATCTTGTTGCATTATCGTGATGAAAGAGATCGTCAAAATCCCACACAACTAATATAAGCAATATCGGTGTGGCTCAAGGTTGAACGCACGCTGAGATTTTTAAATATTGATTTAGGTCTTAATCCACTTTGCTTAATTCAACGTGAAATATATACCAAGTGTTGTGAATGAAAATGAAATGCATGTTAATTTAAAATGCAATATGTATACAAAGTATGTAGTGCAGAATTTACGTGAATTATGTTAATGCAATGCAAATACAATAGTTTTGTTTTGATTTGATTTTTTTGTTTTTTTCCATGTTTTTTTTTATTTTTATTTTTAAGGAATGGAGGAAGGCACGAGGGAACACATCGAAACCAGGACAAAACATTGTCATCTCGTAAGTTTATTTTTTATTTTAAAAAAAATTTTAATTAGTATTTTAATACTTAAGAAAAATGAAAGAAAATGGCATACTTTATGTATTAGAATTTAGAAGTGAGTGAAATAAGGGTTTTACGTAATTTTAAATGTGGTAAAAAAATTATAGTAAAAGTGCAACTAAGATTTGGGTGTGGGGGTGTTAGGCTTTTATAATCTTGACCGTCGTGGTGAAGGTTGAGGGTGGTGAAGATTGAAAAAAGTTCAGTTGTTGGGCAGTTTGACTGGGGTCAAAAGGAGCGGTATGCGAGACAATATGGAGGCAACATATGGCACCATTAACTTGAGGAAGACTATTGCTAATCACGCCAAAAAAATCAAGAAAGATAAAGTCAAATAAAAATAAAAGAAGTTGAACTCAAATCAAAAAATTGTCAACACGAAAATTTTAGATCTCAATAATATTTAGAACTTCCTTGAAAAACATCAAAATAAGTTATACATACAATTTTTAAAGTTTTCTATATATAAAATGTCTGATTTTGAATATTCATTTTTTCTTTGCTCTTCTCTAAATAATATAGGGTTTTTATTAAGTTGTGCCCCTCTGAGATAGTGCAATATCAGGTATGTCCCTCCCTTTATGAGAATATCAGGTGTGCCCTTGACTTCTTGTCGTCGTTCTATCTTATGTACCTCTCGAGTTAGTTGGTGTCCATCCTCAATACAAACAGATGTTAACGTTGAGGACACAAGAAGAACTAAATTTAAAAAAGGACTGAAAGGTCTAATGACGGCGAATCAAATCCCTTCTGTCGATCCAATAAAATAGAGCTACATCAAATCTTGAGAAACAAAGCAGCTACACGAGGAAGAACCATTTGCAGCAACATCAAATTCCACACAACAGAGCATCACTTTGTAGGCCTCCATCAAAACATCTAGGCTCGAGCGATTCCAGTCGAGGTCATGTCTCCATATTCTCGTTTCTAAGGCAAACCCAAAGATCAAGTACCTGAAGGAACCTCTTGCTCAATCATTCCCAAGGGGCACTGACTTCAGCACCATCATGTGGCCGGCCATGTGTTGGTGGACGCACAACCATCTACCTTTGAGTCGTGCATGCTCCACATGATCGAGCTCAGCCGCACTCTCTGATCACCATCTATAGCAGCTTGAGGAGGACCCATCGGGAATTTGAAGGCCCTGTGCCGACTTGAACTTCAAGGATCACATATCGAGCAAGGCACGTTCTCCAAATGACCTCCAGTCCCTCATGTGCTCGACCGTGTGCCGACTGAGCCATTGGGCACACATGGATCTGCCAATGTTATTCACGTTGGTGCTCAGCTAGAAGACAGTCACTACTCATTACAGTATTGTGATGCTATGATTTTGGGGCTCCGTCGAGGAAGGACCCTCTTCACGGATCTGCTTGAGTTTGGTGTACTTGAGCTAGATGTCATTGCTCACGAACTCGTGGCAAGACAGGGAGCTACAGTCGGGCTCACGAATAGAGATGGTCCCTGATGTGGTTCCGGAGTGCTGCTTCGTTCACAGGTAGTGTCGATGTTCGATTAAACTTGACCCACAGTGAAGGTGCTACAAACAGTTGTTGATCTCCTTGCTTTGGCAGTGCAGATGAGCAGAAGAAGCTGATATGACCATTTCTGAAGCATGCCTTCTACTATTGAATGTGGGCGATACAAATGGAGCTTCTCACGAGTGGAGATGGGTTATTGTTGTTGTGCATAACGATGGAGGCAACAGTCCAGCTGGATGTGTGGTGGTGATCGGGCCTATAGCAAGAGTAGGGGAGATGTGAAGGAGGTCGGAGGCGGAGGTATTAATGGAGGAGAAGGTTCCGGTGAAGGGGTTGGGGAGGGGATTGGACAATAATGCCCCTCTTAACCGCACCATGATTTGAAAAACCATGGTTAAGTTCAACTCATTGACGGTTAAAGTAACGGAAAGACGTAAGTGATAGAACGACAAGAAGTCAAAGTCATTTGATATTCCACAAAAGGAAGGGGCATAATTGATAGTGCAATATCTCAGAGGGGCACAACTAATAAAAATCCAATAATATATATAGTATTTCTAAAAACTAATAATATATTATTTACATGTTGTCAGAGATAGAATAGGTTTTTCTTGTCTTATTCCAGTGGGTCTAGGGGTCCATTTATAGGACAAACCTAAAACCCTAATGAGTACAAAAAAGGAGAGAAGTACAAAAATACCCTCAAGGGTTTTGGAAAGATAAACGGTTACATATTTCTAACACTCCCCCTCAAGTTGGAGCATATTTATCAGTCATGCCCAACTTGGAAATAATCCACAGCAGCCGTTTCTTGGGTAAGGCCTTTGTGAAGATATCTGCTAGTTGAAGATCGGTGCTAATATGTGGGGTAGCAATTCTTCCTGTTTTGACAGCATCACGTACAAAGTGGCAATCTACCTCTATATGCTTGGTTCGTTCATGGAATACTGGATTTGTGGCTATGTAGGTTGCAGATTTATTGTCACAATATAAAGGAATAGGAGTAGTGACATTAAAACCAAGTTCTTGAATAAAAGCTATTAGCCATATGATTTCACATGTAGCTTGAGCCATTGCCCTATATTCTGCTTCTGCACTGGATCTGGATACAACGGTTTGTTTCTTACTCCTCCATGTAACTGTATTTCCCCCAACCATCATCGCATAGCCTGTAGTAGAGCGTCGATCTTCTGGGGAACCTGCATAGTCAGCGTCCGCATATGCAGTGACCTCCGTGTGCCCATTTGCCCCGTAGAAGAGGCCACGTCCTGGAGATTCCTTCAAGTATCGTAAGATTTGTAGGACATCTTGTCAATGGTTGTAAATCGGTTGTTCCATGTGCTGACTAGCTCTGCTAACTGCATATGAGATATCTGGTCTAGTGGCAGTAAGGTAGAGGAGTTTACCCACAAGACTTCTATATCTAGTGACATCATCAAAGGTAGAATCAGACAAGCTGGCATGTTTCTTTGGGTCTGCAGGGATACTAGAGGGCTTGCATCCGAGAACCCCTGCTTCAGTAAGAATGTCCAAACAATATTTTCTCTGTGAGAGGTGAAGTCCTTCAGTAGTGCGAAGTACTTCTATGCCCAAGAAGTAGCGTAGATGACCAAGGTCTTTAGTAACGAATACTTTTTGAAGGAAAGCCTTGGTTTCTGATATCCCATTGCAGTCATCACCAGTGAGAACCATATCGTCAACATAAACGGCAAGAATAACAATACCAGTTTCTCGTTTTCTGACAAATACTGAGTAATCAGATTTTGTTCTCTGAAATCCAATTGTACTAATTTCTGTGGTAAGTCTGTCAAACCACGCCCTTGGGCTTTGCTTGAGACCATATATCGCTTTTCGAAGTCGACATACATACTCCCCCTCGACTTCATAACCAGGAGGTTGCAGCATGTATACTTCCTCATCCAGGTCGCCATAGAGAAAAGCATTTTTCACATCTAACTGATAAATAGGCCAAGATTTATTTGCTGCTAAAGAAATAATAGTCCTGATAGACCCCATACGTGCAACTGGGGAAAATGTCTCAAAATAGTCTACCCCATAGGTTTGTGTAAAACCTTTAGCCACAAGGCGAGCTTTTAGCCTGTCAATTTCGCCATCCGTTGTTTGTTTGATCGTGAAGACCCATTTGCAAGCCACCGGTCGAATCCCTTTAGGACACTGGACAAGATCCCATGTTTGTCTGGATATAAGTGCATTCATTTCTTCATCCATTGCTTGTCGCCACCCAGAGTCCTGTAAGGCACTGTGATGATCTCGTGGGATGGAAAAGGTCATTAGAGCATCTGTATATCGTTTATCATAGTCAGATAAACTATCAGTAGAGGTGTAGTGAGACATCGGATAGGAAGTACACTGTCTCTTACTCTTCCGTAGAGCTATTGGAAGCTCGAGAGGATCATCCGGGACATCCTTGTGGGAGGTACTTGAAGAGGGCATATCATCCTGGAAGACTGAGACGGGTAACGGGACATTTGGAGTTGTCGAAACGTTTCTCCGTTTGTAGACGATGGGTGGGGGTGGAAGTTCAAGCGGTATATCAGTGATTGTATGAGAGAAGAAGCTTGTTTTCTCAAAGAAGGTAACATCTGCCGAGATGTAATAGCGATGACCATCAGGGTCATAGCACCTATACCCTTTTTGAGTGCGAGAGTACCCCAGAAAAACACATTTGATCGCACGTGGCGAGAGTTTATCTGTATTTTGGAATTTATGAACAAATGATACGCAACCAAAGACCCGTAGAGGAAGAGGAAAAGCAGACTCCGTGGGATAAAGTAGAGAGAACGGAGTAGACCCATTTAGAGAAGGCGAAGGGACTCTGTTGGTAAGATGAACTGCAGTTAATATAGCATCACCCCAGTATATTTTGGGAACTTTCATTTGAGAAAGAAGTGAGCGGGCAATGTTTAGGAGGTGTCTTAATTTTCTTTCGGCTATCCCATTTTGTTGGGATGTATAGGGACAGGAGGTTTGATGTATGGTCCCTTGAGAAGCAAAAAATGTGGAAAGGTCATTTTGGGTGAATTCCAACGCATTATCTGAACGGAAAGTTTGTACAGTAGTTGAGAAAATGGTTTTAACATACTGAAAGAAATTTTTGATGATAATATTTATTTCCGAGCGTTCTTTTAGTAAATAAACCCAGGATAGTCTGCTGAAATCATCAATAAAAACGACAAAATACTTATGGCCACTGAGTGTACGAACCGGACAAGGCCCCCAAATATCACAGTGGACAAGAGCAAACGGAGTAGACCGACGAGGCTCAGTTCGAGCAGGAAAGGATGCTCGATGATGTTTCCCAAATTGACACGCCTCACACTCAAAGGGTTTTAGTGACGAAAGTTCCGGAAACATCATGGAGAGGGCTTTGGCAGATGGATGACCAAGACGAAGATGCCATAGTAATGGATCAGTGGAAATGGACGCAGCACCCGCAAACTTGGAATCAGTAGGGATGTCAAGATAATATAGCCCATTCTTCTCATATCCCCCACCAAAGATCTGCTTCGTCCGGATGTCCTGAAAATAACAACAAAATTTATCAAATATCACTTGACAGTTAAGCTCAGTGCATAATTTATGGACAGATAATAAGCTGAGAGGAAATGCTGGAGCGCAGTGCACGTTCGTCAGTCTGAGTGAGGAAGAAAAATCTACAGTACCCACACTGGTAATGGGCGAGTGTGCTCCATTGGCCACACGTACGGTTTTCACAACTGAGGATGGTTGGGAAGAAGTAAGAATACTACCTTCCCCTGTAAGATGCGTCGAGGCTCCAGAGTCGATGATCCAGGTAGGATTTGATGTAGTAGCTGTGTTGGCGACTGTACTTGCAGTTGTGGCAAGACTGGCTGTTGAAGCAGACGTGATTACATTAGTATGAGAGTTCTGTAGTAGTTGTCGAAGACTGGCATATTCAGAGGCAGTAAAAGACTGTTGGCTATCATTCACAAGTACTTCTTGGCTTGGGGTAGCATTCTCATAATCAGTATCATAGGTAGACATCTCATAAGCACTATTGGCATTCGAAGGCATACCAAATTTGGCCCAGCAACGTTCTGATGGGTGGTTCAGGCGACCACAATGAGTACACGGGGGGAAACGAGCAGGAGTGTGATCACGACCTTGGACCCGTGAAGATTCGCGGCCTCGTCCATAAGTGCGACCACGTCCTCGTCCATAGTCACGCCCTCGACCCCCGTAAGGGACAGATCGTCCCTTGACAAAGTGAGCGGATACTTCAGCAGATGGAGGGGGTTGTGGAGACTCTATTTCCTGAAGTCGGCCGAAGATGGTTTCAAGAGTGGGTAATGCCCCGGCAGTAAGAAACTGGTCCTTCGCAGATTTATATCGAGGGTGTAAACCTGATAGGAACCGATATACTTGCCATTCTGCACGTTCTCCAACCTGTTTATCACAACACGCCGGTTGAAAAATGAGGAGTTCTTCGAATAAACCTGTGAGTAGCCTGTAATATTCTATCAAGGATGTATCTCCTTGATTTGTAGACCAGATCCTAGTATATATATCTGAAAGCCGCGATTTGGTAGTTTTCTGTGAGTATGTATTTTCAAGACTCTCCCACATTTCTTTGGCCGTTTCTTTGTATAGGAGATTGGATGCAATAGATGGGTCTACGTTGTTTGTCATCCAGGTGATAACCTGACAGTTATCGACAAACCATGTATCAAAGTCTTTGTCCGTTTCTGCGGGGGGAATTCTAGTAAGGACATAGGTCTTCCGCTGGCCGCCAATAAATATTTTAAAGGACCGTGACCAGAGAACATAATTCTCGGATCCTTTGAGTTTTATAGTAGTGCCCTGAACCATCATAGATTGAGATTGGTACAGGGACTTGGAGTCCACAGATGTGGGAGTAGAAGTCATGGCGGCCACACAAGATAGGTAACAAAATACTAGATAATATTGATAATTTCAGACGACATGAAGCTGTAGTAAAATATCACCGGAAGCTGGAGTCATTGGGCCGCATAATGTTGTTATACTGATGAGTGCCCGTTGGATTGTTGCTGTGCACGAGAACCGCTGGAGCCGTTTGTCAGGGTAGAAATGATTTAGACCGGAAAGTTCCGGAGTCGTGGAGTCGTGGAACTCGGTGTTGGAGCCGTTGCTGGAGGTTTTGCCTTGCCGTCGTAGCCTTGGAGTCGCTGTAGCAGGCCTGGAGTCGATGGACTGGTAGGGGCGATGGTCTGGGAGGACTGGGAGGAGCGATGGATTGGGTGCTGGGGCGATGGATCGGCAGGACTGGAAGGGGCGATGGGCGAGGCTCGTGAAGGGATCGATTGGGGCGATGGGCGATTGGGGATCGGTGAGGGGATCGATTGGGGCGATTGGCGATTGGGGCGATGGGCGATTGGGAATCGGCGATTGGGGATCGGGTGGCGAGGCTCGTGTTGGGGATCGGGAGGGGCGATGGCGACTGGGAGGAGCGATGGGCGATGGACTGGGAGGACTGGGAGGAGCGATGGATCGGGTGCTGGAAGGCGATTGGTGATCGGGGGGATCGGGTGCTGGAAGGCGATGGCGATGGAAGGGGAGGTATCGCGTGATGGAGAACGACGGGAAGGAGGCTTTAGGGATCGGGAGGGAGGCGGCGGAAGAGAGGCTCGTGGGACTGCTCTGATACCATGTCAGAGATAGAATAGGTTTTTCTTGTCTTATTCCAGTGGGTCTAGGGGTCCATTTATAGGACAAACCTAAAACCCTAATGAGTACAAAAAAGGAGAGAAGTACAAAAATACCCTCAAGGGTTTTGGAAAGATAAACGGTTACATATTTCTAACACATGTTAATCTATTTTTTAATAAATAAGAAATATTAGAATTTAAATTGAAAAGCTTTTATACACTGGTGAATACGGCAATAAATTCAGTTTTTTTTACTTTTTTGTTTTCTAATTTTTAAAGTTTTGATTTCTTAGATAAAATATAATTTAAAAAAATAAAATAAAAAATTTAAAAAATATGAAAATACGTACATGAAGACTTACGTTACCACTGATAATGTGGTCGTCCATTTAGAATTTGGATTACTTGTCTATGATGGAACAATTCATTTATAGCCAATAGAAGATCCAAAAGAAAATTCAGTTTTATATACTTTCTTCACATCAACTGGTGATAACATTGCTGATATCATGTTGTTTTCTTAAATGATTGGAATATAGATAAATTGTGCACAATTATGGCAGAAAATGCTTCTATTAATGATGTAATTGTGAGACATTTAGATCACTTCTAAATATTCTCAACTTCTTGACAGTATGCTTTTCTGTGTATGTTATTTGGCAGCTATCTTGTTGGGCATACATTCTCGATCTTATTTTTCATGAAAAAATGAAGAGGAAGAAGATGAATATAAATTTAACTCTGTTAGAAATTTGCTTTTTAAAAAGCTCAACAACCAGAAAAAAACATCAACAAAATTGATCCTGGAAGTTAGGAAATATAATTGTTCTAAAATAGAATTTGGAAATTCTGCAGCTTCAACTACTGGTAAATCGTAATCCAATGAACCACTCAATTTTAGTAGAAAATAGAACAGTACTAGAGGCTCTGGGACATTTCTTGGTAGCAGATAAATAGATTACTTCAATTTTTCGCATACCCAACGACCAACAACCACCACTATTCATAATTTGGCAGATAAAGGATGAGTGATATCTGGAAACGTGTTTAAAAATACAAGCCATACATGATAGATCAAAAGGTAATTGGATGCTTACCAGACTCAGGACCATGCGTTCTGGAAGGGTGGTTGGATGCAAGGTTTTGTTTATAAATCGGTGTCTTTCTAAAATCGTCATGCAAATAGAATTAGCAATCCCTTGTAGGAGCAAGTGCCTCTCTTCTCCTTCAAAAAATTAGGACTAAGATAAGCTTCCACTGCCTCTCCCACATAAAGTCCTCACACAAATCATGTCATTCCACATCAGTTAAGAGGAATTCTCAGCAGCAGTTTTACCAATATTGGAATACAAGCTGCCAGGTACATGTATTAAAAGATCGTCTTCGTCCTCACGCTCTTGATTTGCTTGTCCGCATTCACCAACTTTGTATGCAGCTTTGTCCCTGAGATCCTTCATGACATTTTTAAGTTGTTCTTTTGCCCGGATCCTAGTCAAACGTCTCTCAGCCTGTTGAGCTTTTGTAACCTCGGAGTGACACGCAACACAGAGAGTCCTCATGTTCTCGAGCCTGCATTCACCTCCTCCTTTATAGACAGGTACAACATGGTCTGCATGCCATACATTACCCTCAACGGGTTCATAAACAATTTTCTCCAGCATGCTCTCATTGCCAGCTATTCTAGGAGCCATATTTTTTATATACGCTCTCCGTCTTTCAATGGATAAAGGTCTTAGGCTTCGTATTAAGTTGTGACAGTCCAATTTACAAGTTGCGCAGACTCCGTGCTCTAGTTGAAAGAGAGAATCTCGAAGCAATCTTCCGCTGGTCCTTAACCGGTATTCTTCGAGACAATCCAAATTGCAGAACAAATCTTCAAAGTACTGCGGTGTCTTAGCAAGTTTACCAACACATGGATTTTGGCACAACTTACAGAGAGGATCATCTGCAAGGGACCAAGCTTGAATACATTGTTTCTCCTTTGTTGAGCCACGTTTCAAGGTTATCTTCTTCCAGACAGCATCTACAGGTAGATTGTTAGAAATTTCACTCCAAGGAGTGGACCTTCTCTTGCTTCCTCCTTTTAACAACCCCCCACATCCATGATTGACAGATTCCTTCACATAACATAATTCAAGGTGCAAGGGAAGTTGCAGAGGTTCCCCCAGTAATTTGTTCTTTTCAATAGGTCTTAGATCACTCCACTCTTTGATGAAGGTCCGAAACACACTCCAGAAAGCAGGATTTTCTTTCACAGTTTGATATGATTTTTTCTTCCTTTGACACTCGAAAGCAAATGGCATAGACTCAAGGTCTTCTGGACGAAAGTTCTCAAACAATGGCACTGGTCTTGAATCCGTTTGTAATGCGCATACATATAAGTGAATCCTGCCAGTGAACTGACTTACCTCAAATCGTAGTGATTCTGCTTGAATTGGGTAGTTTTCTTCATGTTCAGTAACCGAGCTGTTGGACATTGTTTCATGTGCAGCACAGTTTCTTTTTTCTAATAGTAGATTTTCTCCATTCTTGTCTTTTTGATTCCAGCAGGATGCTGCATTTGCATCTCCATTTATGGTTCCTGGATAATCATTATCTAAATTTTCACATAGAGTATTGTTTCCAACTTCAGAAGAATTGTCACCAACTTTAGATTTGGATATTTCTGATTCGGATATAGAGCTGCTGTCTGGGTTTATCTCATCTCCATTTTCATGACCCTGTTCGTCACAAACATTTGCCTCAGAATCATGGTTAATTACTGGTGTTGGTGCAAAATTAGGTATCACCTCTCCATTTTGATATTGTAAGGAAGTATGCTGATCATCAAGATAAGAAACACTCTCAACCTCTATGCCTTTGACTGCATTAAGTTTTCCATTCATCATTGATGAAACTCGATAAAGACTCCTATTGAGTTGCAGCCAATGAGATTCATCTGATGTGTTCTTTGCGCAAAAGATATACACATTGACTGCATTAGTCTGTCCACGCCTGTGAGCTCTATCTTCAGCCTGTAGCATCTCAGAAGCAGATTTAGGCAATTCCAAAAACACCACATTCTGAGCTGAGGAAAAATCCAATCCCACACCCCCAGCAGTTATACCAATAATGACAATTTTGACCTCCTTACAATTACGAAAAGTTTCAACTGCCACTTGTCTGTCTCTTGGAGATGTGCTCCCATCAATCCGAGCAAACTTGATTTCTTTCTCACATAAAAACTCCTGTATTCCATCAAGGACCTTCAGATGATGAGCAAATATGATCATCTTATGGGAAGGACATACTATATCTGAGATGCTTGCATCTTCAAAATCATTTGTAAAATTGTGATTAGAGAACCACTCACGAAATCCAGAGAGCTTTGCAACACCAAGTTCTTGGAATGAAAGTTCTTTCAAATTTCTGTGATTGCTGATTCCTTGACGAATTACTTTGGAAGAACTTTCATTCTTGGGGTTATCATTCTTAATAGAAGAGCTGCCAAGATATTTCCCTTGACCGTGATCATCTGTGGAGGGAATATCCCTACCAGAGGTGGCCAATGCCATATAGATATCAGAATCCTTCAGCTTCATCCGGATGATCTGCCGTCGCTTTGGGGGTAACTGAGTCATCACATGCTCCTTCAAGCGCCTTATCATAAGGGTCTGACTAAGAAGTAAATTAAGCTCATCTAGGCGAATGCCCCTAGAGTAATCCATGTATACTGTCCCATTAGACCCCCTAACTACTTGGGGTGAACAGTAGTTGTTTGCGAACTCAAATTTGTCATTCCCTAACAACATAGGCCATAAAATATTTATTTGATGAAAAATGTCAAATGGCCTAGATAAGGATGGTGTTCCTGAAAGAAGAACAATACGATCAGTTTTTGCTGCCACATGAAGCACTGTCTCTGTCTCACCAGATTCTAGCTTCTTCTTTGTACAGCGAATATTATGGGATTCATCAACAATCATCAGTGCCCATTTGCGTTCCAGCATGCTTCTGCGAAGGCGATGTAGCATTGTGAAGGAGATGACTACCACTTTCGGAGTTCTATCCAAATGATCCAAATCATTCTGATGACCAAATATAAGATGGATATCTTTTGGCAACAGCGGAAGCCAGTGCTCCATTTCTTCTGCCCATGAATAGCGCAGTAACGCAGGACAGACAACAAGAATAGTACCCTCATTCATAAAACATGATGCAATTGCAATTGCTTGAAGAGTTTTGCCCAGCCCCATTTCATCGGCAATGAGACACCGACCGCCCCTCCGCAAGCCGAATCTGACACCTTCAAGTTGAAATGGAAGAAGGCCATCACGTATTAATTTAGGCAATCCACAAACATGGCGGTCAACATCATCGTCAGACAAATGGTGGGGCAAAAAAGGAATCCAATGATGGCCACTACTAGCTGAACATTTTTCAATGACTTTCCTAGTCTTATAAGGTATTTCCTGCAACTTAAGCCCTTGGAATTTCTTAAGATGCCCTAAGACCATTTCATAATCGTCAAGCTTGAAAACTGCTTTCTTACCGACTTGACTCTGAATACAGCAAAGAGGAACTAATGATAAGTAAGATTCAATCATTTGGAAGCAGTCAGATTCACCGGGGAATGGAGAATCAGGAACCGGCTTTGGAAGGATGGAGAATTCATCAAGTGAGCATATCTCAAGGACAAACTGGGCGCACAATCTAGGTGGGACTTTAGGCCCATTAACCTCGGGTAGAGGACTGCTACTGGTCTTCCTGCATTTGAAAAGCTTCCAGACATTGCCTCTTTGCTCTTCTGCACGCTTCCTCTTCTCAATGGCTGCAAGTCTGTTTGCTTCTGCTCTCTTCTTCTGTTCTTCAGTAATCTCCATTCATTCATCTGATGTGAAAACTATCAAAATTGCGATTCAGGCACCTGTTCGGCCAGAAAGATGCACAAGATCTTCAAAGTCTGGGAAGAGGTTGGAATGATGTTGGTAAAATGAGCCAATTGTTTGTAAAGATGGATACCTGTTAAGAAGTTGGTTAGCTCATACAATCTGAATAACATCATGAGATCTTAAACTAGCAAGTAAAGCATGTGTGAGCAGAAAAGGCCGAGAACAAGCAACTGCTGCTAAACATGAAATAAAAACTAGTTAAAGAAATCTGCCCATTCTGCAAAATACTAGCGTGATTGGTTGACATGAACTTGTTTACGGCAACGCCATCCATGTATACATGAGGAGAGGCAAAGGGGTGGAGTGGAGTGATGCAAGAGCAGACAAAAGAGATGAACCCATCCACCTTTCAAAAGTTGAAGCTGGGTACCCATCATGCCTAACTTGGTGAGAGCATAGACTAATAAGTCCGACGAAGAGCTGTGTGATACTGGTCCTTGCATGATATTCTATCCTCTCAAAGCTGTGTTATAGTTGAAGTAGCGATCAATCATAATAACAGTTTATTGATGAGATGTAAGATTATTTAAAGTGGTACTATTAACCAAAAAAACAGTAGCCTTATTATCACACTATATATACATAGCATTCCACTAAAAATACCAAAAAGGCAATGATTTGACACTATCAGCAAGAGCAAACATGCAATGTTAGTATATGCTAGACATGGAAGCACGATCCACAAACTAAATTTCACGTCTAATTTCTCAAACAACCATATTGGCTCCTACATTACTACATAAGTAAGAAGCAAAAAAGCATCATCGTGACGGTTAGAAAATATAAAGTGTAAGTGGAATAAGAGAATAAAGAAACATAAACATTGAACACAAAGGTTTAATGTGGAACCCTACTCCCTAAGGAGGGGGATGAAACCATAGGAGAAGGCCTCAAAGGGCCAGATTTGTCTATTGAGTTTCTCAATGTTACAGGAGATCTGGGGCTCCTTATATAGCCTCCACAGAGCCTCCAAGTCCCACCAGTGGTAGATGTGGGACTAAACACGTGGATGGGGTAAATGGATCTCTCCACGATCCATTTACACTCCTACAACTCATATGGCGCACAATCAAATATTCCAACACTCCCCATCAAGCTGGAGCATGCAATGCTCAGCTTGGACAAACAGAAAAAAACTCAACCCACGCTACAAGACACTACGGACAATATCAACTCAACGCGCACAATTATCGGTTGTTGTCGAGAATGTTGTTTCTCATGTCGTGCATGTGAAGAGGACGAAGGGGCTGGAGTGTGAGTCTGTTGAATCTCCTCGTCGGAGTACTCTGTCCCGTCACAACATGTGGACAACTGCTCCATCTCTGAAAAGGGTCGAACTAAAAAGGTCGTGGAAGTGCAATCCTCGTCAGAGTCCACGGTAGCTAGAGAATGGAGTCTGAAAGAAGTCTCCTCCTTCGGAGAATTGGGTCTCTCCCATCTGGCACAGAGAATGGTACTCTACTCTGGAGTCACTATGAAACCACATGAAAACCCTTACCAACATGGCATCGGGAATGGTCTTCTACTCTAGAGTCCCTATGACTCACATGAAAACTCTTGCCGACAAAAACAAGAATACATGGGGCCATGACAAAAGATGACAAACATGTGCACATCTGAAAAGAAGGCCGCATACTCATGCGTGTTTGAAACTGACTCGGAATCTGACATCGAGTCTGACAAAATCTCTATAAAGTCGGAAATCTGAATGGCTTGGAAATCTGACATTTGAAGAATCTGGATCTTACAATGAGGCATGTAACTCTACACAATACTTTCTCTTTCTCCCATACTTGTCGGAAAAGGACATTGACAAAGTTAGGAGAAGACAAGATATTGGGGGAAAACATGAACATTCTAAAAAAAATTCTTGTTGCTTTTCTTCATCGTTTTTTTAATAAGCCATCCATTTTAAAAAAAACCTTTTAAGTCGTTTCAACAAAAAAATTACGGCTTTTGCAACATTTTTTTGGCTTTTCGTGTAATTTTTTGTAATCAAGCCGTTGACACTTTTTTCAGCTTTCCTCTCTTTTTTTTGAACAAATATTTTTGCGTACGGCTTTTCTTTGTATGCACCTCCTTTTTTTTAATATGACCCACTTGGGCTCAAAACAACTTGCCTCTCTCTCTCTTTTTAAACTGGTCCAACAGTCCCCTCTTTTTTTTGCTGGATTTTTTTTATAAAATAGTGTCGAAATCGACCTAGGGTTCCCATGATGGGATTTCTTCTTGACGTGCGCCGCCCCGATTGGCTCATGCTTGATGGCGCGGCTGGAGGGTTTTGCGCCTGCATGTGTGGCGTCGTCATCGGCTTGGAGGAGCGTCGTGATGGAGCTTCACCGCTTAGAGTCGCCAGAGGGATGCGGCAGGGGCTAGCTTGTGTGCTGGGTGATGCGCCTCCTGCGCAAGGTGATAGAGAAGGATATGCGGAGCGGGGTCGCCTGGGATGCGCGCATGTCCGTGCGATGACGCCTGCGCGCATGTGACCTCGCCGCTGGAGGCTCGCGCCGCCCGCTGCTTGTGATGGCGCCGCCTCCTGGGGTGTGATGGGGCTCCGCCTGGAGGTTGCCTGGATGGGCGCAAAGGGCACCACGTGGAGGGAGCATCGCGCGGAGTGGAACCCTGATCTAAAGGATGCCGCCCAGATGCGGTGTGGCTGATGCGCGCGAGAGGGATGTGGTGACGCCAGATACACTTGCACCGCTAGATGCAAGAGCTGCTGGTATCGCACAGCTTGGAGGTTTGGTTGCCAATCTCTCCTGTTGGACAGCCTCATCGCGTAGCCTGGAGTGCGTCGAGTGCAATACGCGAGAGATTAGGGCTCCACCCTCTTGGAACTTGCTTGGATGAGCACCTTTCAAGAGAGAACAAAGCTCCAAAATGACACCGTGGATCTAGGGTTTTGGAAAACCCTAGAAATCTTGAACCAAAATTTGAACAAATAATATTCTTCAACAAATAAATCTTCAAGAACATAGAACCCTAAAAACGAATCTCGAATATGAATAAAGATCTTGAAATTCTCGAGAGTCGGTCTGCTCCGATACTATGTTAGAAAATAGAAAGCAGAAGCGGAATCATAAAATAAAGAAACGTAAACATGCAACACAACGGTTTAACGTGGAATCCTACTTCCTAAGGAGGGGGATAAAACCATAAGAGAAGGCCTCAAAGAACCAGGTTTGTCTATTGACTTTCTCAATGATTACAGAAGGTCTGAGAATCCTTATACAGCCTCCACAGAGCCCCCAAGTCCCACTACTGATAGATATGGGACTAAACATGTGGATGGCGTAAACGGATCTCTCCAAAATATATTTACACTCATACAACTCATATGGTACACAACCAAATACTCCAACAGTGACCCGTAGGCAATAAAGAAAACTCGTATTTTTCAAACAGCGAAGACTAAGGTGTTTTGAAATGCAGGAAGACTAAGGTATTTTGAAAAGCGGGAGATTTGAAGACGGCAAGAACAAAAGAATTTGATCGGATAGAAAAATCTGCAACCACATTATTCCAGTTTGAGAAGAGTGGTGACAAGTTGCTTCGACGGACCTCTCCCTGGACCTACGCAATGCTACCGGGCAAAAAGAATGGAAATTTACCTCTTGAAGGGAGGACAAGAAGGCACCATTGATGCAAGGAGAGTCGCGAGGCGGCCGTCACCAGCAACGGAGGCGGCGATGGCAGGAACCGTACGCGGAGGAGGCCATATAAAGGATGCCTAAACCCTAACTCCCGAGAGCAGCAGCCCAACGGCGCACGGCGAGCAGGAATTGGCGGCCTGATGCGAGCACTGAAGGTCCCCAACCGCGTCCGATGGCAGGGTCCAAACCTGCGATCGGCTCCAGGATATTGACGCCGGCGAGAGGAGGCGAAGTCGACGTCCCAGTGCGTACCTGTGTGGGCTTTGGCCAATTTCTCCTATTTTTTTTCTGAAGTTTCTTCAAAGCATATAACAAAAACTAAAAAACATAGAAAGAACGGCCAAAGGAAAAGGGGGAAAAAGTTGGTTAAAGAAGGGTATCTGGAAAAAAAATCCTATTCAAGCTTCTAAAAATAAAAGATGGATAAAAGAAAGGAAGATAAAGCAACAAAAATGAGAATGAGCATAGAATATTTAATACATCCAATATATACAAATGGATTCAAAATTTAATCAAATGTTCAAAAAATGCTAAAGATATATGGATCAATCTGCAAAATAAATCAATTATAGTTTCAAAGAGCTACCTAGAAGGATTTAATTATAATTATAAAATTTTGAAATTTCACTTATGACAGTTGGAAATATTATAATTGGATTGTAAAAATTTTTCATGTGTAAAAATAGTTTGGTTATGTAATTGAGTTTTATATTCTTGTAGAAAATCATTGATGTATATAATTGTATATATTAATTTTTCATAGATATATTCTAAAGTATATTTCTACAAAATAGATTATATAATTTAATTATCACATCCATATACAATGTCATTTGATCACAATGTAATTTGATCACAGCCTTATACATGTTTATTAATAATTTTGATTATAGAAATATATTAGATGAATTATAATTGGTGATAGTGAGTACAATGATTCTATGAGATTTTTACAAATAAAAATATTTGTAGTTGTCTTAATGAGTATTTTCATTTTAATTCATCCTATTTTTATAGAGCTAAAAGGAAGAACCTCCGTACGATTTTTATTGATTTGGAGAAGTCTTATGATTATGTCCAACGGAAGATATTGTATAGAGTTTTGGAGAAGAGACAAGTACATGTCCTATACATTAACCTCATGAAAGATATGTATGATTGATGAATATCCAATTCATCTTTATTCATCTATTTTGGCTTAAAATCCCTTATAAAATATATGTAAATAGAATTAATTCTCACTCCTTTCAAACATTATCCCTTTCCTACCTGCTTTCATGGCCTATACCAACATGAGTGGGATAGACCGCTTGATGAATCCATGATTCTCACTCATTATTCTTTTATTTTAGCTCTTCTTCTTAGCAAAGAACCATGTGAATACCTGTAAATATAATAACTTAGCATTTTGCATGGTATTGTTAGTATTGCATATTTAGCATATATTTTTCAAAAATAAAAGAATAAAGGAAAAAGAAAAAGAATGAGGTGTTAGAATAAATAAAGAGTGACCCAAACCCTAAGAGAAGGTCAAGACTTGACCTAATCACAAAATAAAATAAGTATAGAGACATAGGGTTCACTATGTGTTGTACATGTAATATTATCTATATATTTATTTTTGACAAAATAAAATAAAAAAATTATTTTTACATCCTTGTATAAAATCCTAGAGATAATATAAATAAGAATCAGAAAAGCTAAAATTAAAATAAAAATAAAATCCTCAAATGCTTGCACAAAATACACATGTATATATTACATTCATTATTTATTATATACCTTAATAAATTTATAAAAATAAAATAAAAAATATTTTATACTCCTAAAATTATGTTGTAAATAAATAAAATATAAAATAATGGTATTTTTGTAAAAATAATAAAATAAAAATATTTGTATATAATACATATGTATAATATACCTGTATATAACACCATATAATGTATATACCTTTTTTTATTTTTCATAAAAATAATTAAAAATCACAGAAAAATAGCTTGAAAATAATAAACATTTTTATCTTATACACTTTTTATTTTAAATTCACTTGTTATTTTTTATTGAATTTTCAATTATTTTGTACATTTTGAAGCCTATTATTCGCTTTTTCGCACTCAACTAGGACCATCTCTTGACATGATTCTTCGCCCGAGCCTCTGCCTAGAATCCGTGACCCTCACGGATCCCTAGGAAGGTACGGATCTTCCTAGGGTTACACGTACTCGATCGATCTTTCCAACCCATGGAGATCCCTATAAATCCTCTCATATGCCTCCACTATAGAGCAGCTTGTCCCTTGCACCCCGTTTCTTCCCTATACACCTTCAGTGGAGTGACAACAGCTCAAGGACCTGTTTAGGATTGCTTGGAGGTGCTTGTGGATTCGTAGCTCATTGCATCGCCGGAGATTTGCCGCGAGAAGCCTCCCCGCCCGTTGCAGCGTGGTTGAGGCCAAAACTCGTCCTCTCACCTTTGTTAGGAGCTCTAAGCTCATTGATAGCTTCATGTATCACTGTTACCCTTCGCACTACCCAATTAGATTCCATTTCTTCTATTTCGCACATCGTCGGTTCCCACGCTCCGACCAGCAGGTTGGAGCCTTGTTCCACTCATCTACTCATTCTGATCGATACACCTAATCATCATCAATCTCCCCCATGTAACCTGATCACCTTGAATCTTGCTCACTTGAGTGAGATTAGGTCTGATCTCCTTCCTCACCGTATGATGGAGATCAAAACCAATTCGCACTAAGGAGCCCATTAGATCCCCCTCTGCTCAGGAGGAGCAGCTCCAGGTCATCCTTCATCATCACGCACATCCAGCCGTAGCCGCTTCCATTTGAGCATGTCATCTAATGCGGAGTAGTTTCACGTCACTGCTGGACCTCCCCGATCCTTCATCAGAGCGACGAATTCCCTCTGATGCTCGGTTGAAGCTCGTCGGGATTCGGTTCTTGTTAATACCTTTTCCGTCGTTGGATGAGTCTCCTCTTGTCAGTTTACATCATAGCCACCCGACAAAAGGGATGCTCAGGACGTTAGATTAGAACTAACAAGTCAGATCCGACCACACGTCCGCGACAGACCCTTCACTATCAGATGCACCAGCTGTAGTGATCAAAGCCGTATGCAACAGTCGCTCCCAAGTACACCACATGTCCTCAAGGTATATTACACTTTTTATCCTTCATATTTAGTTATTTCACTTTAATCCATTAAATAAATATTGTAGTTGAGACACTTTGCAGTTTGGAACTTGCATGTTTAGCTATTTGCCATTTAGTCCCTCTCAGTTTGTAGCACGTATATGTTCACGTGACTTTTGGGTTATTTGCAATATATGACCTAAAATTTTTATCTGTTATAAATTAAATGGCATGTTTTTAGTATTTGCATATATACCCTTGTGAGTATAGATCACATGCGACACATATGCTTGATTGTGATTTTTACAGAACATGCCCTAGACTTTTTCACTTTGTTATTCTTTGGTATGTGAACTTATTTTATTTGCAAATTGGTCCTTATGAAATATGCATAATTGCTTGATGTATTTTGGACTTAATGAATAGCAAATTATTTCAGAAAATTACATAAAAATTACCATTAATTATTGTTAGTGTATAATATTCATTATAATTTTATTGGATTAATTTACTTTCATTTAATATTTTAGAAAAATAAAAAACTCTTAAAAATATCTCTGTTTGCCTTAGAAAATTTATAAAAATTCGAAAAATGTTTTAAAATTCCAAAAAATCTTGTGCATGCCTATTTATGTATTTTATTTACAGTATTAATTTTGTTTGAAAACTCCCGAATAAAAACCTTAAAAATTATAAAACACCTAAAAATTATAAAATTCATACAAAATTCAAGAAAAATCCAAAAATTGTAATTTCAGTTTCTTTTTGTAGGTTTTCATTTATGTTGTATCATAAAATTGCTATCCACGACTTTAAGGCATTCTAATTATTTTTAACTTGCAATTTAGTCCTGATTGTGCACTGTTTTTCTATTTTGATCACTTTTTGATTTTTATAAAACTCCAAAAATATCTGAAGAATCCCTGAAAATTACTAAAATTATTTCAAAACATATAAAACCCAAAAATATTTTTAACTTAATTTTCTGAGTTTTTAACCTTAAAGAAAAATACAAAATATTGTTGTGTTGCCTTATTTTATTGATTGGTGATTATGTTTCCTTATTCATAAATTTTAAAATTTGCAAAATTAAAAACCACTAAAAAATTATTTTATTTCTGAATTTTGACTACATTGTATCACATTTGTGCTACTTGTGTTCGACCCTGGTCGCTATATCAGGAAAATAAAAATAGCGAACCGCTTACACATGCTTTGATTGCTTGTTTAATATTTCCTTTGAGTGGTTTCATCTTCTTGATTGAGCTTGGTTAATTGATTGGGGTTGCAATGACCTCGGATTTTACTTAATTCTTAACCCTAGTTGATTGGTCGCTGATCAGAATAATGCCGTTACTGGGGAGCATGACTTAGTAGTCATTTTTCACTTTTATTCATTTTTTTCTCTATTTGATATAACTATTTTCTGATGCATTTTCTGTTTCACTTTTTGTGCGAGGAGTTGCCCGAGGACGCATCGGTTATCTCTTAGAGGAGACCACACTTGAGGAGGAGGTAAGGAGCATAAGAGAGTAGTTATACTAGGTAGAGTAGTTTATTTCTGCAGAACTATTATTATTGTAATAATTAGACCCTGAAACACTCTTGGACACTTAGACATTTCGAGGTCTGTTTCACCGAGTACCGGTGCACTCGGGGACCTCAACACGACTTTCTCGTATTTTGTTTTATCACAATGTATTTCTTTGATTCTCAAGGATTTAGCCCTTAGACTTAGGATTTTTGTTGATTGTAACATAATTAGCTAAGGCCCAACACCTAATTTCTTATCTATTCCTATAGATCATAATTGGACTTAGCTAAAATAAATTGAAAATTTTAGTCTAATTGGGTACGAGACCACACATCGTGAGGAGTAACATACAATGCTAGCAGAACTCGTTGTGGCGGGCACCGAGTGCCTCCCAAGATCGTATTCCAGTCTCTATTTGATTAGCTAGCTACTTTTCTTCACGATTAATAGAAATTGCTCGTCTAAGGTGGATTTCCTCGTAGATCATATAGGTAGTTTATTTTTTTTCTTTAATTTATGTGTGGATCACCATGCATGTAGAGTGCTGGAGTCAGGTACGCATTTCCATCTCTGCATGCATCATTGTGTTTGATCACGCATCAGATTTTTTGACTTCCTCCCCCTATTTTATTGGACTCAAAATAACCAAGGAAATCGAAAAATTTATTAGACATTGTTTTATTTAGAAAAATACACAAAAAGTGAAAACAAAATAAAATTGAGACTACTAATGTAAACTTGACCCTAAAATACACTTCATCTAAAAATCTTAGTTTTTTTTGGGGGGGGAGTCACTCCCTCATTAGTTGATTTATCTACATCGAGAGAGTGACTCGTATACTAGGTAGTGACATACCAGAACTCCTTTCAGATTACTGGTCTTGTGGCGTGTTGTTCTCCATCGAGGACTTCACTAGGTAGCTGCTAATCTGTCCGGAACTTCCTTAGCAGAGTGGATAGATCGGGTAGCCAGTAAACGGTCCGCAATCCATACTGGCTAAGAAAAACTAACTATAGGATTGGTCCAGTCTCCTAGGAGCATCGAGTTCTCAACAACTCGCTTAATATCTCAGATAGATTGATTGATCACTTAAAAAAATTGACAAGATTAACGACCGATCACTTACGGTCATCAGCTCTCATGTTGAGTAGGTGAACTTAGGGTTTGGCTTCTTATCCTGTTTGCATTCCAGATCTCATTGGCGTAAATCCCTACATCACGATGATGGGAAGGAGGTCCCTTAGGTTGCCTTTGACAGCAATGATTTAGAGCACTCCTCCTCATTCATGTAGGTTAGCTTCAGAGAGCCCTGACCCGCTCTCTGAACCCAAGTTTGCTACCACCCTGTTCCCCCTCGACCACCCTTCTACCATTCATGAGGTGCCAGAGCAGAGGCCATCACAGTTACGTGTTCATTTGATGGCACCTGAGTTGGGGTTATTTGCCTTTGAAGAGACCTAAGAGATGGCCAGCAGTGAGGGACACACCGATGAGAAGCCACGGGCATCCACATATGTACTTGATCAGGGAGACATCAACAACACGCTCCTAGCCTCCCTAGAGACCATGCAACGACAGATCAGAGACAAGGGAGCATTCATGGCTGAGGTGCGACAGGAGCTGACACACATGCGAGCTGAGAGAGTAGAGCCTCAAAGACTAGTTGGTTGAGAGACACTAGCAGCCGGTGGAGGAGACGGATGACCCAAGGATTAGCAGGAGCTATCCAGACCTGCACGTATGATGAGACAGTTGCACAACCCTAATGCAACCCTCACCCACCGCTAGATCCAACTACCAGAGATTCTGGGCAACTTCAAGCTTCGCCCCCAGACTATCTAGCTACTGCCCAAGTTCCATGGGCTAGCCATCGAGGAGCTGCATCTACATCTTTAGGAGTTTGAGATGATCAAAAATACAGTCTACAATAGATTCGTGAATGAGGACACAATTAAGATGATGGACTTCCCGTTCTCTTTAGTTGATAGAGCAGCCTATTGGTTGAAATATTTGGGGAAGTATGTAAACACATGGGAGAAGCTCCGAATCGAGTACTTGAACAAGTACTATCCACTCAGCCGGACCAACACAGCATGAGCATTGATCAACAACTTCACCATGATCCCAAATGAGCAGTTCTACGGGGCTTGGGATCGATTCAGAGAGGTCATCAACCGGTGTCCACATCATGAGATATCCAAGCCCGACCTAGTTCAGAGCTTCTTTTGTGGGCTAACATCGGAGTTGTAGGGGCTAGTGAATGCTTCGTGTGGAGGGTCCTATTTTGTTAAGGATGAGGACCAATTCCAGGCCATCTACAAGGAGATGGCAGAAAATTACACGGTGATATCCTAAACTAGGGTATACACTCAGGGTAATCCCTCCTACTGGCCGTGTCTTATCAAAGGATATCACAGATCGATTCCGGTCCATCTACTTCGTCAGCAACAACACAGGCTGAGTCCTCAGTAGCTGACATGGGGATAATCAACGAGAAGCTGGAGCGATTCAAGATGATTGTGAAGAAGCAGTGCTAGGGCCTTACCTAGATTGATCAGATAGAATAGAAATTGAGTGACTTGAAGACTCAGATCACGTGTCTCTAGGAGGCACAGATGGCTTTACAGCCTAGTCTCAGGTCACGGGTTGATTCCAGCAGTACCAGATCCACCCAACCATCTATCACATACCGTCAGGTCCACCACATTCTGGTAGAGCTGGTACAGCCGCATCAGTACTACTCCCTACCACCACCATCGCAGGACACTCAGACGGTGGCCTACCGGTCATATCAGCCCCCAGTAGTTCTTCCTCCTCCACCTTTTGAGCAGGAGCCATTGATGGAAGTCAACGAGATTTGGTACGATTGGTACCAACAACAGCCTGGGATCCATCGTGATCATCCTAGATTCAGATGATCTACCAAAGGCACCTCGTCCTAGTAGTAGCCTCCAGCTTAGGGCGGACAGAGTAGCCAGTAGCAGCAGCAACCCCATCACACCCAGCTGTACCCGCAGTAGGGTCCTCGTCCCTCATACCGGGGACAACAGTTGAGGCAACCATAACAACCTCAACAGTTATCTCAGCCTCCCCCATCAATACCAGCAAACACAACCTCATTTCCAGCGAGGCAACCCATCCGGTTTTCGTGGACCCATCTATGAGAACCCAACCCTTAACGACCTCGCCCGCCTACTATCTTATTAGCAGGCATCCTTCCAGCGTGAGATGGGCGAGTTTCAACAGGAGATAAGGGAAATCATCAAGGGCAAGGCCACCATACCCGCTCAGATTGAATCGAACCCGAACAATCTGAAGAGTAAGTCTGAGAAGGTATAATTTACAGAGATTACCACTCCTAGTAATACTTTGGGTGATATATCTTCCTATGTGTTTGACGCTAATTTTGTGACACTTAGGAGAAATAGGACGCCAGTCGGTAGTGCCTTGTCTGAGCAATGACCACTTGGAGATTCTAGAGCGTCAGACGAGGAGGATAACGATGCTGATGTCTTGCATGATGATGATGGTGGTACTAATGCCACCAAGGATATTGATCCAGCCAATGGTACTGAGGCTGTCGTGATTCCAGATGACATGGGTGGTACTAATGCCACACGTGTTCCAGATGCTGAGCCAAAGCGCGGAACTAACATCATGAAAATAGATGCTGTGGGTGGTATCGATGCTACCAGTTTTCCTTCAGTTGTGTTACCCTCTTTTGTATCTCAGGATAGTTTCCAAAAAATAAAAAAATGGAAAAAGAGAAAAGGACAAAAATATGAATAAAGGAAAGGTTTATGTATCTCCTTCGAGTCCATATGTGTTGCATGATGATATTAGTATGAATTCTATTCTGTCACAAACACAAGAGCCTATTCCTAACTCTATATCTCTCTGGAGAGGGTCCATCCATCCCCTTACCTCAGGCACTCCGCTTATTGAAGGAGAATAAACTAGAAACCCCCCAAAAGAGATACCATCTAGAGTTCATCTAGCAAATGACCGATCGATTCCAGATTCAACTGACTCTATAGGAGGCACTAGAGCACATCCCTCTTTTCCAGAAGAATTTGAGAGAGTAGACCACAATTTGTAGAAATAAGAGGAATCACAATGCAATGATCCATGCTCTTACTCACGCCACATGCTTCGCCATCTAGAACCGGTTGCTAGCCAAGAGGCCAAATGCAGGAGCTCCATATGTCAGATGCCATATCCATGAGCAGCGGTTCAATAGTACTCTATTAGACAGTAACTCTTCAATTAGCCTTCTTCCGACATCCTTACTCGACCAATTCAAGTTTGGCCCTCTTCGATAGAGCAGGACAATCCTTAAGTTTGCTAATAGATCTGTCAAGAGGCCAAAGGGGTTATTGAAGGATGTGGTCATCACAATTCAAGGCCTGAAATTCCTGTGGACTTTGTTGTAATGGACATAGAGATCCCTGAGTCTGTGATAGATACCGTCATCATACTAGGACGTCCATTCTTAGTCACAAACAAGACGGTTTCCGATCATGATAACGGGAAGGTATACTTTCACGTCAAGGGTGAAAGTATACAAATAGAGATGATCGAGGAGATCAGAGCGAGAGATTCAACCTGCTCTGAGCAGTCAAGTGATACAGAGAAAATGACAAATGCAGAGCGAGACGTCCATCAGGAGTGCGACTTTGTGATTACAGATGATGAGGCAGTTTGGTCCCATCATGTATCACAAGCTCTTGTCACGCTATTAGACACTACAGATTTAAAGATTTTGGCAGACGAAAGATTGGAGAGCACATTCTGGGCACCGTATACATTTGAGGGTGCTGATCGTGGTCAGGATAGCGAGGCAGAACATTTCATATTCTTGTGATTCAAAACCCTCGGATTCAAACATTGATTGGGATTACTTTTATGATTACTTGCCATGTCTGATTCTTATAAAGCCGATATCTACGGTAGAGAGTGAGCCAACATATATTACAGAGACACCAGCAGGGCCATCTTTGCCAGATTTTCACATACAACGAGTTCTCCCATGTAGATCTGGTTGCCTTCACACAGACTTTTCAGAAGCCAGATTGCCAGCTCCCAATTGTCTAGAACTGAAGACTAGCCAAAAACGATGAAGTACATATTCCTTGGGGGCGAGCCAGAGATGTACCCAGTCATTATCTCAGCAGATTTGACCGGAGAGCAAGAATCTCGATTGATGGAGGTTCTTGAAAGAAACTACAAGGCAATTGAATGGAGTGTATTTGATCTCTAGGGGATAAGTCCGGCCATGTGGTCCCACCATATCTATCTCAAAGAGGATGCCAATCCATCGTGTGAGTTCCAGCAACGGCTGAATCCGAATCTTCGAGATGTGGTTATGAAGGAAATATCAAAATGGTGGAGCGTCGATTTTGTCTACCCCATCTCCGGCTCCAAGTGGGTTAGTCCATTATATGTGGTACCCAAGAATACGGGTATCACTAAAGTTGTGAGCAAGTCTGGAGAGGATATAGCTACTCGGGTACCTATTTCTTGGAGGGTCTGTTACAGACGCTTAAATCAGGCCACCAACAACGATCATTTACCACTACCATTTATTGATCAATTATCGAGAGGCTAGCTGGGAAGAGTCACTATTATTTGCTTGACAGGTACTACAACTATAGTCAGGTGGCCATAGCGCTCGAAGACCAGGAGAAAACAACATTCACCTGTCCGTTTGGGACATATGCTTTTAGATAGATACCCTTTGGTACTGTGTACCCCACACTCCAGCCTCTCCGCAACTGCCAGCAGCTGCGCCTCGCTAGCTCTAGCAATGGAAGATCGTGTGCCGCCCTTCCCCCATGCACAGTCCAAGTCATGCCCACGCACGCTCTGTGAGCCCTGTGCCCGGACGCAACCCTTCTCCAGCGGACTGCCCAGCGGTTGTGCGCTCCCTCACCAAGCACGCCCTAGACACGGGTTCCAATCTTGGAACCCACGTTTCTACGAAGAAGAAGGTCAATTTCTCCCTTTTCTTATTTTTATTTTATTTGTGAAAATTGCACTTTATATGCATATGTTTCTGTAATTCTAAAAATGCACTTGAGCACAGTTTGTGTTGTTTTATTTTAAATTCTAAATTGCACGGATACCCCTGTTTTGAGAGTTAATTTGGACTATATTGTGGCATCATTTCATTTATGAAAAAATAGCCTATTGTAGTCCAATTAATTTTGTATCTAATGGCTATTTATTTATAACTTTGTGAGTGTTTGGGTAATTAACTAAAACTATTTTGGTGAAAACTTGCTTACTTTACCCAATTCATGGTCTTAAATTCATTTTTAATTAATTCTTAGTCAAAAAATTGTAAAAAAATCGTAGATGATGCTTCTAGTTGTGTTTTAATTATTATCCAAATTTAATCAAAAATGGA
The DNA here is from genome assembly GCA_037367405.1 of Ottelia alismoides. NCBI lineage: Eukaryota > Viridiplantae > Streptophyta > Magnoliopsida > Alismatales > Hydrocharitaceae > Ottelia > Ottelia alismoides. The sequence goes on along the minus strand of JAZKJV010002196.1, from coordinate 157,520 downwards.
TATGTCTAGTGCTAAAATAAATTGTTGAGTGATTTCTAACAATGATTTTCAATTAAATCCATGAATAATATTTTTGCAAAATTTCGAGTATCTTGAATTGCTCATTAAATATATTTTTGAGATAAATTGATTCTAGATAATTTAATTACATGAATTTATTAGAAATTAAATACTCGCAGTCACTTTATTTCCATTAAAAATTTATAAAAATTCATATATTCTCGAAAAATTCCAAAAATTATTGTATCTTCATTTCATCATGTTTCACTTCCGGTAAAAATTTCATAATTTTTGCATTTTATTTATCTGAAATATTACATAAAAATCAATAAAAAGTGTGCATTTTTCATTGTTGCATTTTAAACCCAAAAAATATATTTTGCATTCATCATTGGATTAGGTTTCTAGAAAAAAAAATACAATTTTGCTAAATTGGATTAATTTCAAGTTAAAATTAATTTGGCTAAGTTGCTTGATTTCTTAATAGCCTAGTTCAATCGCATTTTTTACGTCCATATTTTTTGCATAAAAAATATCATCTTCTCTGAAAACAGTGCATTAAATTACCTAATTTGAGTCCTATGTTTTTTTTTGCTTCTTTAAGTCGGCCCTAGGGCTTGCCCAAGTAAAATAAATACAAAATCGCACATTAATTAATTCATTGATTTATCAATACGTGTGGTTAATTTTTTATCGTTCTTGATTGCTCGATTGCAACAAAACGACACTATTAGCTATGGTAATTCGAGGCTCTATATGCTTCATCAACCATGGCTGAGATAAGATCATCCCACAGATATGATGGTTGCGGAGTGGGGCTAATCCAACGACGTTGATCAAAACTAGGCAAGGAGGAACGATCGAACGCCGATGAAGGAACTTGTAATAACAGGAAAGAAATCCAATTCTTCCGAGCTTTGATCGGTAAGGGTGTGGGCCTCTGACCTTCTCTTCAGCTCCGAAATGGCCCAGATGCTCCTAGTGAAGTCTACTATTGTCTGGAAGGTTGAAAAATACCCGAGGATGGACTGAGCATCCATCACAGGTCGAAGGAGCAAACCATCTCTAGGAACCTTCAGTGAACCTAAAAATCCTCTCTAGAGAGCTTTGGGTATGAATGACATGCACAGAAAGCAAACCAGGGTCGAGAAAATTCCTCAATCCTATTAGGAGGAATGGAAGCGTGGTGTGGTTTAGCGACGGTTGCTCGAGCGAGGTGAGGAGGAGGAGCATCTAGATCCTGCTCCTTGGAGAAGCAAATTGAATGGAATGGTGTGGGGTGAAGGGAAACATCAAGGAATGAAGGTAGAGGTGAAAGATGGGTCTGGAACAAATCGATGCACGATAGAAGGGTCCGCTAGAGAAGAACTCGGGCGAACTACAAAATGGATTAGTTACGTTAAATCGAACTATAAAATAAAAATATAAAAGCATGAAATTAAAGCTACGACTAAGAGCTACTTAAAAAGAAAAGAAAAGAACACATCCAACAGTCGGAGCTACAAGGTGAACCTCACGACAGTGGAGGTCACCGGAGATGTGTAGACTAAACTCTGTGTATCTCCTTTCTTCACTACAAATGGCTGGAGAAAACTCCTCTCACGAGGCTCGATATAGAGTATGAGAAGAGGAGTAGAAACAGAGCCTAGAGGATTCTCAAAATGGAGCCTGGATTAAGTGTGGCTGATGTACAGGTGATAGGGCAGGGAAAGAAAGAGGCATGCCGGGCAATTCAGAGCTCCTCGACCCGATGTAATGATGGTAGGTGATAGGTGGAAGATCGAGGAGCAAAAATGTAGAAGAATCATTCCATTTCAATGCTCGTATTGATCTGGAGAAAAAAGGAGAAGGAGCGATCAAAGCTAGGTCTAACAAACCTATGACCTTGATCAGAGAGTTGACCGAGGTCAATTGGAGGTGAACCCTGGTTGGTCCATGTGTACCAACAAGAAAAAACTAGACCCAAAATTATTTCTAAATTGAATAATAAATAATAAATGATTTTATTAATTTTATGTTATAAAATAAAAATTGTTTATTATTTTATTTAGTACTTTAATATTATTTTTATTCATTTTTTGATTTTATTGATTACAAGTAAATTTTTAGGTTTTATTTATAGGTATATTTACCTATGTTTTTGGTATTTCATTTTTTATTTTTTATTTTATTAATTTGTTTTATTATTTTATAAATATAACTCAGTCATGATTGGTCCCAAATCCGGGTAAACAAGGAGGGTTACGTTAGGTAGCTGATCTCTAATGTAAAATAGTTGGAGTCCACTTTCTAAAAAGTATTTTAAAAAAATACTATTTAGGAAGTTGCCTCATGACAGATGGATCTTTTCAACATGGATTTGAGCAAACATATAGATATCGTTGGGGCATTCCCTACTTGCTATGCGTTGCATCTCCTGAATGCAATGAAAAATTGGAAAGGGCTGCTACATTGCAGCATGGATGTAGTTCAAAATTTGTAAGGGTTCTCGCATGATGAACGCATGTTGGTAAATAAGCTAGTTCAGTTGCATTATCGCCCGGATGCAGTTCAAAATTTGCAAGCGTTCTCGCATAATGGACACATGCGAGCAAAGAAGTTAGTACAAAAGAGATTACAAAGGAAGTTGCGGATTGGTAGTTGGAATATTAGCATTTTAACTGGAAATTGATGGACATAGTGGATACGATGGAAAGAAAGAAGATTCATATACTATGTCTTCAAGAGACTAAATGGATTGGAGAGAAAGCAAGGGAATCGAGAAGACATGCTTTAAACTTTGGTATTCAGTTAAAGAAAAGGGAAAAAATGGTGTTGGAGTGGTTATTCACAAGGATTTGAAGGATTGTGTGGTTGAGATGCAAAGATTCGGGGATCGGATTATTTTGTTAAAATTGGTGCTTGAAGAAGAAATTATGAATATCATTTCAGTTTATGCACCGAAAATTTAGATGAAAGGACTAAACAAACTTTTTGGGTGGATCTAGATAAGATTTTACAAAGAAGCCCACAAAGAGAGATGGTTCGCTTAGGTGGAGATCTTAATGAACATATGGGAATAGATTCTCTAGGGTATGCTAATGTTCACGGAAGACATGGTTTTGGGGATAGAAATGAAGAGGGAAAAGTCATTCTTGATTTTGTAATGACATATGATCTTTCATAGAAAACACTCTCTTCAAGAAGAGGGGGGAGCATTTAACTACTTATAAGAGTGGCCCAACTAGAACACATATAAATTACTTTGCATTGAGGAGAGGAGATCGTATATCTTGTAAAGACTGTAAAGTAATACCAGGAGAGAGTTTGACAACTCGATATCGCTTGTTAGTCTTGGATGTGCAAATAAAAGGGATGGTTAAGAAAAGAAGGGTTCCTAAGATCACTAAAACTAGATGGTGGAATCTCCGACTGAAGTAGTTGAGCTTCAAGAGAAGGTTTTAGAAGACTTATCTTGGGATTTTAGAGGAAGTGCAAATGAGATGTGGGAGGCAGTAGCATCTTGTATCCGAAAGGTAGCCAAAGAGATGTTAGGCGAGTCAAAGGGAGGAGCTCCATGTCAAAAGAAGACTTGGTGATGGAGTGAAGAGGTGCAAGAGAATCTAAAAAATAAAAGAGCATGCTTTAAAGCTATTTCTAAGGATAGAACAGAGGAAACTATCACAAACTACAAAATAGTAAAGAAGGCTAAAGCGAAGATAAGTCAAAAGCTTATGAAACTTTGTATAAAAATCTCAACTCTGAGGGCCAAAAGGATATGTTCATGTTGGCCAAAGCAAGAGAATGAAAGACCAAAGACCTTTCTCAAGTGATATGCATTAAGGACGAGGAAGGTCACGTGCTTGTTACTCCGAAGGATATAGAGACTGGATAGGAGCAGTACTTCCATAAACTTTCCATTGAGGAAGGAAATAGAGAGAACACTTTGGGTGATCTAGCTAGTAGTGAAAGTTACTTGAATCGTGCAAGCTATAGACGAATACAAAGAAAGGAAGTAGAGGAGGCTTTGAAGGTTATGAGACCTGAGAAAGGTGTAGGACCGGATGACATCCCTGTATAAGTATGGAGAGTTTTAGGTGAGCGCGGGTTGACTTGGCTTACGAATCTATTCAATGTTATTTGACATAAGCAAGAAAATGCATGAAGATTGGAGGAGGAGTATCGTGGTGCCTCTTTATAGGAATAAAGGAGACATTCAAAATTATTCAAAGTATAGAGGTATCAAGCTGATGAGCCACACTATGAAAATTTGGGAACATGTAATCGAAAGAAGGTTGAGGCAAGTTTGCAAAGTAAAAGAAAACACATTCGGATTCATGCCAGGTCGCTCAACTATTGAAGTCATCCATTTGCCGAGGAGAACAATCGAGATATTTAGAGCTAAAAGGAAGAACCTTCATATGATCTTTATTGATTTGGAGAAGGCTTATGATTTTGTCCCACGAGAGATATTGTGGAGAGTTTTGGAGAAGAGACAAGTACATATCCTATACATTAACCTCATGAATGATATGTATGATAAGACTTTATCTTGTGTAAGTACACTGTCTGAGAACACTAACTATTTTGACATCAACACTAGTTTACATCAAGGTTCAGCTTTGAGTTCATTTCTTTTTACTTTGATTATGGATGAGTTGACAAGTCACATTCAGGATGAGTTCGCTTGGTGTATATTATTTGTTAATGATATTGTGTTGATTGACGAGACTAGAGATGGATTAAATGAGAAGCTTGAGGTCTAGAGACATGCTTTGGAGACTAAAGGATTTCGTATAAGTAGAGCTAAGATAGAATATATGGAGTGCACCTTTGATGGAAACAATGATGAAGGAATCTAGATGAAGATTGTGATAATAACATTCAGAAGAGATATTCTTTTAGATATCTGGGATCTATTCTGCAACATGATGGGAGACTTGATCGATATGTTACTAGTAGAATAAATGCATGCTGACTAAATTGGAGAGGAGACTCTGATGTTCTTTGTGATAAGAAAATTCCTTTAAAAGTTAAAGGAATGTTTTACAAAGCAGCTATGAGAGTTGATATGCTCTATGGAACTAATTGCTGTCCTGTGAACCATAGGCATGTGTAGAGAATGATTGTAGCAGAAATGAAAATGCTAAGGTAGACGTATGAAAACACATGTAAAGATCGGATTCAGAATTATGCAATCAGAAATAAAGTTGGTGTAGCTACGATCGAGGATAAGATGCGAGAAAACCGCTTAAGATGGTTTGGTCATTTGCAAAGAAGACCAGATGATGCACCAGTTAGGAAATGTGAGTGATGGGATGTTGAGTCGTCTAAGAGAAGGCAAAGATGGCCCAAGAAGTGTTGGAAAGAGACTATACGAAGGGATCTCAATTTTCTGAATATAAGCCCGAGATTAACCCAAGATAGATCTGAATGAAGGCGAAGAATCCATGTAGTTGACCCTACTTAATTATGGGAAAAGGTTGTGTTGTTATTGTTGGTGTTTTTGTATTTTATAAAATTATAACTTATTCTTATATACGTAAATATTTTCTATTATATTTTTCTGATGTAATATGCACACTTAAAAAAATAAGGGTAAATATTATATAGGTATAAGTATAGGTATTTCATCAATGTATTGTAGTATATTATTTTATTTTTGTGTTTTATTTATTATTTTATTATATATTAAATATGTACAAGTGTTATAAATAATATTTGCAAAATTATAAAAATATAAAATTATAAAAGTAATAAATAATAAAAAAATGAATATTTTGTATAGGTAAACTATACAATAGGGGTCCAAAAACCTAACTTTTACACCTTAACTCCAAAAAATTATAAACCACCTTCATTAAATAGTTTTTTAAAAGTTATATACAAATAAAGGTGATTTTGATACATTTTGATTTTTATTTAGGAGATATGGGTCTGGGAAATTGAGATTTTGGCTTTTTATTTAGAGTATAAAATGTATAATGTATATTATTTTTGTATGAAATCAATTTTGTATTTTTATTTGTATTTTATCTACAATTATTATGTACAAAATTTCTTTATTTGATGGATAAATAATAAAGGACAAAATAGGTCACAAAATGTAGTATATATGAATAAAAGAATTTGGTTTTTATTGTGTATTTGGCCCTTATCTCCCCCTAATTTATTCCATGTTGACCCAGACATCACAATGCCTAGGTCTCTGGTTTAGGGTCATAAAATATATTTGCAATTTTATTCTTTTTTTTCTTTATTTCATATTTTTTCAGTAAAAACAATATTTTATATACAATAAATACAATAAAGAATGAATGTTAATTTGTACAAAATAATATTATTTACATGCATTAGCTAGGATTTTAAGGCGAAAATGATAGAATAAAGGTGATGAAATGGAGATTCGTCACTCTTTTATAAATGCCTTTGCTAGTCCCTAGCAAACACTTATGCAATAATTGCATAAAATAACAACAAAGAAAGGAAAAGGAAAGAAAGTGGATTGCATTTGATTCACATACTTGTCCTCACAAAATCAAAATTTGGAGCACAAGTTGGACCTTTAGATTTCTAGTGCGGTCAGAACCTTATTAGGAAACGTATTTGAAACACAACAACCTTAGAGAATTCCAAAACTCAGCTCAAGTCTCCTCAATAACTAGGTCAATATACTTCAACTCATACACAAACCCTTATGCATATGAATCTATCTTGGAAAGTGTGTGAGATATGTATCTCTCCTCAGCTGAAGCGGTAAAAGTCAGTTTTCTCCAACATGGAGACCCTAAGCGGGGTATTCCCTTCTAAGTTCATGTGTTAACCAGCTCAAGAAGAGGAATAGAAGAGAAGAATGGACGGTAGTTGGTGTAGCTACCTATCCTAGGATGCTTGACCCGTGCATCCAAGTCACCCGATCTCAAGCTCACAAATGTATGACTTTGAAGCTTAAGCTTGCTTATTGACTATACAAATATGTACACTCTCGTAGGTATTTTTTTAATTAAGACTATCCACTTTTTTGGGGTTTTTTTATTTTTCTATTTTTTTGAAATACTATATACATTACCATGTACATAAGGACTTTTTCTTCTTGAGCTAGAAGACTATACCTCTTTTAAAGTTATTGCAACCCACAACTTCTATCTTTATACCTCGTCGCCCTTGGACTCGATCGGGGTACAATGGCCACAAATGTGTGACTTCTGATGTTTCCATTGTCTTGTGTCTCTTGCCGACAAATCCATCCCTCTAACACTTCAACTTAGGTGAGCAAAGTGAAAGGTGCAGGTACAAGCTACGTCATTATCAACAAGAGTCATGTGTGTGCTCTGAAATACTCTACATAGGCAGTTGAGATGACATTGAACTAAGTCTCATGATTCTCAAAGAATTAAGTCAACTAGACTTGAAGTACCTCAATTCCAGTTCCTATAAGGTTCCTATGATTATGTATATTTAAGGTCCAACTAGGCTTTAATCTTCAGATTTTACTTAAACATGTTCAATTATCAAACTCAATCCGAAAAATGCAAATTCTATATACAAAGCAGAAAATATTTTTTGATGCAATTTTCAAATTTTGATTTTTTTATGAATTTTTGATAAAGGTTTGCAAATTTTATGTAATTTTTCAATTTTTTGCAAATTTTTATGCAATTATTGACAAGAGTTAGGATTTCTAAGGATTTACACAAGGGATATGTTATTATTATTATAGATACATATATATAGTTGATGTAAAATGTTTGTTTATTAGGATGATGTAAATATTCCTCAAACCTATTTGAATCCAATTTTACAATTAATTTTGAAAACTATAGTCCAAAATAATTTTTCCAAATAATTTTTACAACCATTTACAAACATTTCAAAATAATTTTGCAAAGATTTTTCAAATAGTATATATAGATTTTCAAAATATTTTTTCAACCATTTTCATAGCATTTGCAAATAGTTTTTCAAAATATTTTTATTTAACACAATGAAAAGAAATTTTTCAAACAAAATATTTTTGCAAAGGCAGAAAGATTTTTCAAACTTTTGCAATCAATTTTCTGATTTTTTAATCAGTATATACAAAAAGAATTTGAGGAGTAAAAAATATATTTTAATTTATTGATTTAATGAATTTTATATGTATATATAGTATTTTATAAAGTATTTTAGCCATATTATTGAAAATATGAAAGTACGAGTTATGGATAAAGTATATACAAAGTATATACGACCCCCTGATGACACGAAATCCGACACGATCGAGATGGATAAATAATAAAGCACAATTTAGTCGTTGTTCTCAACCACTCGAATCGGTCAACGAGAAAAATTTATATTCAAACCACTTCAGATAAGATAAATCAATGAAAGCAAAGATAAGCGGTTTTCGCTATTCTTTTTACCTGGTATAGCGACCAGGGTCGAACACAAGGAGCACGTTTGAAAAACTCGGCAGTCAAATTTCAAAGTTAAAATTTTTAGTGGTTTTTGAATTTTTTTATTTTTTTTAAAGTTTTATAAGTGGAAAATGCACAAAAAATGATCAGAAAATAAAAGAGAATAAAATGCACCTACAGAAATTTTTTTTCGGAATTTCTAAGAACTTTTTCTATTTTTATGAATTTTTAAAAAGTAGGCAGAGAAAAAGACACAAACCCACTATTTTTTTGATTTTTTTAAATATATTAAACGACACTAGAATGCTATGAAAAATTTAGACAATATCCACACGCATGTCAAAAGCAAAAACAAATTTTCTCAGATTTTATTGACCATGCAAATATATTTATTCTGATAAAAAGGTCAAGCAGTAAAGAGTCTGAAGCACAGGGGTTGACTTGCAGTTATTCAAAATTTATGCATTGAAATATAACAGAACTAACTTGCGGGAGAAAAAGCACAATTTACCCAGTAAGAATGATGTCCAGCATGTACTCTTCTGATCTTCAGAGGCTTTATTGTGAAATCAAGAACTTGCAAGGGTTTATCGTAATTTGACCAATAGAGATATTTTATTCCCCAAAGATAGGGTTCCTTCGTTTCCAATGTTAAGGGGGAAAAGAGGAGCAAGCCGCCGCCGCCCACGCAGAGTAGGAGGAACGGCGCTCGGTGGCTCGGGCGGCGCAGAGGAGCCGCAGGTCTTGGAGGGCGGCACCGCCGCCTTGCGCGGGAGGGGAGGTGGCGCCTGGAGGGAGGCGCGCGCACGTGGGAGTCGCCGGGGCACAGGCCTGGGCTGCGCCGCCACGTGCGCGCGAGGAGCGCGGGGGAAGACGCGGCTGGAGCCGGAGGAAGGAGGTGCGCAGGTGACAGACCTCCGCCGCTGGGCCTGGGCGGAGGTGCGGTAGCGCGGAGGGGCGGCCCACGCACGGGAGAGGCAGAGGCGAGGTCGGGAGGGGCACGCCCGGCGGGGTTGCACCTGGAGGACCCGCAGGCGCGCGCCGCCCGCGCTACGGCGGTGGAGATGTGGGCTGCGGCTGTCGAGCAGATCTGGAGAGGAGCAGTGGAGGAGACCGTGGAGACGAAGCTCTAGAGGCGCTGCGGCGCCGCTTCGCGGGCGGAACTGTCACCGCTCGAGCGGAGGCGGAGTGGCGGCGCCTGCGCGGAGGGTGCTCAGGCGCGCGTGGGTCCGGAGGAGGCGGCGGGGGCCGCTGGCGGCTGAGACGCCGCCCGTGGGTGGTGCGGCTTCGGCGATGGGGAAGCGGGGGTGCTGCAGGCCGCGGCCCCCTGCTGCTGTGTTTTTTTTGTTTTTTTGTTTTTTTTATATTTTCTGTTTATATAGATCCTACAGAAAATATTAGTACCAAAAAAAATATTTTTTTATTTTTTTATAACAGCAGATGTAAACAGAACTAATATTTTTTTATTGTGGTTTTTTTATTCGCAGGAGATGTAAAGGGAAATAGGAAGAAAGAGAATTTTTTAGTTTGTTTTTTTATATGATCCTGCAATAACAAAGGTTAGAGACAAACAAAATTTATTATTATTATTTATTTATACACAAAATCGGAGGTGTGGATGGGGATGGATCTTGGCGATGCGAAAGAGAGATCCAAAACTCCGACCACCGTGCGTGATCGGAGGTGAGAGATTGTGCGAGATAGAACGTGATGATGGAGGGATCGAGACATGAGATGAGAGATCGGTGTTGGGCGGAAAATATTTTATGGAAATTTTTGTTGATCTTTAAAATCCTAAAAACTAACCAAGTGGATACCAAAAATTACACCTACGATTTACCTACGAATGATGACGAGAAGAAAAATTGGGATCTCACCTTGGGGTCGGAAATGCTATTGTGGCCTCGACGAGAACCAATACGCTGTCACCGGACGGCTCGGAGGCTAAGCGCCCTTCTTCGACGAGTAGCTTCTCGGAGATCGGGCTCCTCTCTCCAAAGATTGATCAAGTGTGAATGAGGGAGGAGGAGCCCATTAAAAAGAGAAGAAAATCAAAAATGGAAGATATTCACAAATGAGGAAAGTGTTTATTGGTTAATTAAATAAAATAATTGAATAAATAAAATAAATAATTAATTAAAAACGAATTTCGTAATTAATTAAAATAAATAAATTAAATAATTTCCAAAAATCAATTAACCACCTTAATGGTGGCTATTTAAGGCACAAAATCAAATCTTCACATAAAAGGTAAGTTATCAAATCAAATAAATTCAAATAAATCCAATAAATTAAATAATTACATATGATTTTCGTAATTAAATTAATTAAATTAATTAATGTGAGATAATTAATTTTTTTGGTATTTTTTATTTAGGGAAATTAATTGTATACATATATTATATACATATAATATAATGTACATAGGTGCAAATAAGGAAATAATTTTTATAAAGGATTTTTTTTAATTTTTATTTTTTTTATTTTTTTTAATAATTTTTTTAATGAAAACAATATTTACAATATATATTATGTATAAAAATAAATATAAATAAAAATGTTCATCAAATATATAGGAAAACTGCACAAAACACCCTAGAAAACCGACTTTTTAACCGTAACTCCAAAAATAATGAAACCACAGCCATTTGAAAGATAATTTAATTTATAGTATGATGGAAGTGAGTTTGGTTCAATTTGAGCTTGTGTGGAGCCGGAATTGATGTTTCAATTATCACTTTGTGGCTTTTTCTGGGTGTAATTATTTGCAATATATACAATATTTTATTTTACAAATATTTTTATTATTTACAACACAATTTTATTTACGACTTTTATTTACGAAAATAATTAGTTTGAGGTCACATTATGTACAGATAAAATAATGTATGTTTTGTATAAATATACATGAAAAATATTTACAAGATATTTTTGATTTTTCTGACAAACGACCCTATCTCCCCCTACTTTATTCCTGGTCGATCAGGTCAAGTCTTGACCTTCTCTCGGGGTTTGGGTCAGTCTGTATTTATTGCATAAATACATACTTTATTTTTCTTTTATTTTTCTTTTCTTCTTTATGCTTTTATTTATGTACAAAAAGTGTTAAAAATGCAATTTTAACAAATGCATGCAAAATGGTAAAATTATGAAATTAATGGGTATTTACATGTGTTTGACTAAGAAAATGAAGCTAAAATAAAAGAATAAAGGCGATGAATCGTGGATTCATCACCCCCCTATACCTAGCTTGAGTTATGTCCTCATAGATTAGAGAGAAAAAGAGAAGATATAAACCGTACTTGAGTATGTGTTGCACATGAAATGTCTCAGGTTTGCTTTGTGTGGCCCTCACTCCTCCTTTGATGCTCATTATTTATTTAACCATTTGATGATATTATCAAGTTATTCTGTCAAAATATCAGATCTTCGATTGATTCGAGTTCATCTGCTATCATTTCATGACTTGAAGATATAGACCGTACTCGACATTCTGTGACTTTGGCATGCAATCCTGAGTCGAGTAATAGTCATATTCTATGGTAGTGTCTTGGTCATGAGTTATATTTCCTTGACTCTGGCTCTCATAGGTTTAGTCAAAGGAGAATGGGTTGTATGTGAGAGAGAATCATCTTGAGTAGGGGATGGTTCAAGCAATGAATTGTCAATCATAACTGGGAATCATGTTTCTATATCAATTTTAGTTATGCACATGTCCATCCTCGAAGTCACTCGCTTCATTTTGTTTACATTATATTCATTAAGTTCTGCGGGCGGTTCATATTGTGAATAATCAATCGAAGAAGGAGAGGGGTGGAATAAGGATGGAGTCTATGAAAGTTGGGGGAGAATCGACTCAAAGAAAGGATTCTACTGATGTGAGAATGAAATCAAAGATGGTCAGGATTCAGTAATGTAAGTGTGACCCACAGAGTCTAGGTATGGAAACCAGTATTCCAACATCTTCAAAAATGGAGGTGAAATGATTTGCGAACCTCAATATATGTATGCAAGTGCAATGAGCTTTGACTGCACACATTCAACACACAATGCAAACCCCAAAATTCACCAACTCACACAGCGAAGACTGTAAAAGTTTGATCGATTATCTATTCTATTTCAAATTGGTGATAAAACAAGATATAATTCCAATTACGCAAGATTAAAAGGTGGTTTTTGGACACTACCCTAGGGATGTGTCCTCACCTATAAACAAGCACAATATATATTGTGTACAAGGATGGGGTTACTCCCCCACAAATAATGATATTCATTTTTATCTGGTTTTTAGTCAGTCAATAAGGTTAGTAGTCCCCTTTTTTAATTCGATTATCACTTTGAATTTGAGTAGAGATCAATACACATCTACATGGGGATTCCAATTTCCTCTAATTCCATGTGAGTGAAAACCGAGGGAGAATCGAAAAAGCCATGCAGCGGAAAACATGATGATGAATGCAGAGTTAGAATACTTACAATGCTTCCTCACAATCTCCATGTAGGATTCTAAACATAATTGAAATCGTAATCTATATGAATGCATCGGAAAACCCGCTCCCAGAACAAGAATTTCTATTAGCGAGTGATATAACAATTTAATTTAATTAAATGAGATTCAATCTAGTGCGCCTAATTAATGTGAAAGTGTGGGCCTAGTCCTACGAGCACAAAAGTAACCATAGTAGCTCTAATAGCTGTGGTGGAATTCTAGAACTACATCAATCACCACAAAATGGGGCCCAGTAGGCAGAGTGTCTAGCTCGAGTATGCATGCGATTCTTCAAGCGAAGACCACTAAAAATTGGCAGAATAATTACAAATTCATTAAAAAATAAAAGAAAAACACTCTCTCTCCAAAATAAATTCTTTGTGCCTCTTCAACGAGCTCGGTCCACAGAATCGTCCGCCTTCGATTACTTTGAGTTGGTTGGCTTTCGAGAGCGCTGCTCCAAGTTACTGGGTACCTCACATGAAAAATAACAGAAATTAATGTTAGAGACATATTCAAAAAATATATACAAAAATAAAATAAATAAAAATGCTAATAAAAATAAACAATGAAAATAAATAGAGAAGATAGTGAGTCAGACTATCTAGGGATAGAAAAAACTAAAAAGTAAATTACCTAGAAATTAATCCTAAATGGTATACCTCTCCAACAACGGTGCCATTTGACAAGCATGGAAATATCTACGTTATTTTTTTTTCAAAATAATGAATGATGTCAAATGTTGTAGTCAAGAAATATAGTGAATCGTCAGAAATGATCACACCGAGAAACGATATGGAGAATCAAGTGTCATTGATGTATTTATTTATTTTACTAGAGTAAGTCCCAAGATCAAAATCAGATAGGCAATGTGAGGGTTTAGAATTAATATGTAAATAATTCAAGAAATTCATATTTTCAGAGAGAGAAGAATAATATTCTTGGTGTTTTTATCTTTTTCTACTTTTTATAGATTTTAATTTAAAGGAGATGAAAATAAATGAGAAAAGAAATATAATGCATGGATTTATAAAATAAATTTTTATGCAAATAAAATATGATGCTATGATGTGTGAGACAATATATAAATGCATTTTTGCTTTTTAAATGATATGTAAAATGAGGCAAAATCGTGAATGCAAGGATAGATGCAAAGCGAGTCCAAGCAAGACATGCCAAGTTATAAGCCAATCAATTAATTAGTTAAACCTCCTTTCCTTCTTTGCAAATGATTTGTCGATTATGATATTATTAAATTCCTGAAATAAATTCTCCCAATTCAATGTACAATTTACTGAGCAAGAGAATCAATGAATTAAAAGACAAGTGCTCAAAATTTAAGAAAATAGATCCTTAATTTATTAATGTCAAATGTTATCTCAAAAGTAGAACCTCGATGTTCAATATGATAGAGGATAATTCAAGGTTCAAAATGACACCAAGAACACAAAATTATGATAAAAGATGCTCAAAAAATAGTTTTGAAAGTTGCAGGAATTGAAAAATAATTAAAATAAATAGATACTTGTACTTATACCACTAGAAAGGACCCCTCTGCAATTTGTAAAAGACACTGGTTCTTCTTCGCAATTTACCCCTAGCTGGGGTATATATGTAGTTTTCGGAAGCTTGGAGTGTTTGCCTGATATTTTCCCCATGGACGAATGTGTTATGCACATGCTGCTGACATCACTAGAAGCGGGGACACTTTTGTGATTCACTAGAACATGAGTGGGGTCAAAGCAATTTTCCCTCACACGCGTGACATGTGCGTTGGCACCACAGGATCGGGTGGTAGCTTAATCACGAGCTGTCACATGTCAGCTTCGGCTTCTTCAGGCGGTGCGGAGCTCCAGGGATTGACACCTCCTGCACTCAGCCTTCCAAGGAGAATGAATCAGAGGTCTAGGATTTGGGGCTCTAAGAGGTGGTAGGGTAAGAATGGTCAAGGAGCGGGCTCACACGGTGGAGTCGACGTGGCAGATTGGCAATGCAATGTTGAAACTCCTAGGCAGTCGAAGTGAGGGCAGCTAGTTGGGCTGGATGAGACCAGCAATGTGATGTTGAAAATTTGAGACAGTGGATGAGAGAGCGGACGATTGGTCTAGCAGAGATCGGAAAGTCACTGGAGGTGCTGCTTCAAGCAATTGTGATGCGGATGAGTAGGAGGTGATTGTTGGGGGCGGTGCGGAGCTCCAGGGATGCCATGATGGACGATGGTGAGAGTAGTGGTCGGTGAAGATTTCCGGAAGGAGATGGGAGGGAGAAGAGGTGCATAATAGAAAGGGAAGCTTGCATAAGGTGGAATTTCCTGTGATGGAGGAGATAAGGATCTCTACTCCTGATTTTCGCTCACGACCTCTAGCGGAGAGTTTGAGCTGGGATGTTATCTAGTTGAGATGTAGCAGCGAGGTCAAAGCTCTCTCTGGATCACGCCTGGATGTATTTTATCCAGAGTTGGGTTTTCTGTCATCGACCCAACTCCAAGCTCTCTCTCTCTCTCTCTCTTCCTCTCTATTCATTTTAGGATAACGATGGTGGAGAATGGCATATCCCAATTAACATGGGGTCTTTGGGATTTAATAGGAGAGGGAGATAGGGGATTGAGAGGTTGGTGATGGCTATGGCCGTGGGTTATAGTTAAGAAATTTAGGGATTCTAGTTGATGAGGCGTGGAGTTTCAACAGCGATGAAGGTGGAAATGATAATGAATTTATCGAGGGGATAAGGCCATTAGAGTTTTGTTTCCATGTTGGTCGGAGAGAAGGGATAAGGGAAAGGAGATGGATGTTGTTGGAGAGTCATCGGTCGTTTGGGAGGAGATAAGGGACGAGGAATGGATAAGGTTAGAAGGGTATAGAGAAGGGGTCGATCTGGTTGTTGCTCTTCCGATCATTGTAGGCGATTGGAGTTGGTTGCGCAAAAAAGGTAACTGGAGATTTAGGGATGGGGAGAGTGGTTGTAGCGGCCGAGATGGAAGCAGGAGAGAGACGCAATGGCAGAGGAGCAAAGAAGGGAGATGACGGCGTGGGCCAACGCAAGGATGGAGGTGATCACATGTGCTACATTAGGAGGAGGGTGGAAGAAGGTCACGTGCTATGCACGTGAGGAGAGAGAGGAGGTGAGGGAGGGTGACCACAGCCAGGTGGCCCAGTGGGAATGTACTATGTCTCACATTGTTGACCAAAATGGTTGACCAATGCATAAAAATGCAGAGATAAGTAGATTGGAATTAGCAAATGGACTCGGATGCAAAAGTGCTCAACATGAAAATTGTCCATTTAAATATAACCTACAACGTTCATGAAGGATTCGAATGCAACTGAAATGATCCATGCAATATATGATTCCTTTGGTTATGTTTTATGTATATAAAATACCGATTTTTGTCTTTGAAATTTTTATTTGATTTTCTGTGGATAAATAAATGCATGGGGAAATACTACATGCTACAAAATGTTGCAATGGACTCAAATGTGAGTTTTTGGATTTTTTATGGATTTTAAAATGGTCAAAAAATTAGGGAGGTTGCACATGTGGATCAAGTGAATAAGCTCATGGCAGAACATGTCAGTTTTATTGCTTTCTTGATTTTTTTTGTATTTTGATTTTTATGTGATTTATTAAAATAATGAATAAATTAAAGAAATTAAAAACATAATTAGAATGAATGAAATACACACACACACACACACACACGAAATAATGGGTCAAAATTAGCGAAAATGTACAATGCATAGTTAGGTGCCAAAACTCGATTTTCACAAATGGACTCCGATTCTTTTGAATTTGGTTTTAGTTTGTAGATATTTGAACATACATAAATTCAAAAGTGAGTAGAGTTTATTTGAACACTGTTTGAGAGAGGTATCATTGTTTTTGTCTATTTTTTTTTCTAAAATTAGGGTTTAGGATTATTTCACATATGTAGAAGCTAGAATGTTTTTAGGACTTTTAATGAACTAAAGTTAGTGATATGTACGTAATGAAGTTGGTTTCATGTCAACTGGAGTTATCATGAACTAATTAAAAATGCATGAAGTTAGGTGTTTTATAAGTCAATTTTACATTGGATTCTTGGCTCCTCATTTGATGTAATGATGAATGATAAAATGCAAATATTATTTACAAATGCATGAAAGTTAATTTTATGAAGTTAACATGAACCTAAATTATGGAGACGAAGCTCTATTTTCAGCTATTTAGATTCATCACCTAGTCATCAATAGTGCTACCTAGAAGGTGAAGAGTAAGCCCACCAAATCCATGTCAATTGAGAGCACTACTAAGTATTCGAGATGTGTGTTGAACCTACATGAGATATACAACATACAAGTGACACATCCGATGAAGAACCCATGGCCTGCACCTCACAGACTTGATATATAAGGGACACATCCTAAAGTCTAGTCGCTAGTGGAGGGAAGAAGCACTCCACTTCTTCCCCCTCTCCCTGCTTTAGGATCTTGCAAACCAACCAAGTATATCATGACAAGCATGTCTGAGGATGGATCTCCTAATACCAGTAGATGCACCGAGTAATTTGTTATGACCAGTCAGACACTTCCTCACAAGAATATTCTTCATCCAAGGTTGTGTTGGACAACCATATGAGTGGGCAGCCAAAGGGCAAATTAGTTGGAGAGCCTCAATCGTACACTACTATTCTTCTGAGGACGACTCTAATGATGGCTAGGATTCTGCTTCTTCCTCCGTTCCACCTACTCCATCTCCATATTCACGTCCATCTTGCTCATGCAAGAAGGTTTGTTACAAACCTTCTTGAGACTTGTACACTCTTAATCTGTCTTGTATAGTCCCCCCCCCCATATCATGTGATTCGTATCACTCACCCTAGTTCCACATCATTTTCATTTTGTGTATATACTTAGGATGATTAGATCTTAAGTATAGGGTGGTGAATGACACAAGTTGCTTCTTCTTTTCTTTTTCATTTTATTCCCCAATCGCATCGATTCCTGCACTTACTATATCTTTTATACTTAGGATGACCAGAGCTTAAGTATAGGAGGGATTGATACCCTCCATCTATATTCATTCATCAATTTATTCTCCTATTGACATCGACCACCACATTTTTGTTCTTCTTATACACTTTGGTTGACTAGAGCCTAAGTATAAGGGGCGGGAAGACTTGTATACTTACATTCTTTTCACTCTCTTACGCTTAGCACGAGCTATGTCTCTTCCTCGCTTTTTGTGCTCTGATGACACATCACACAATAAGTATAGGTGGTGTGTATATATTACATATATACTTTACCCATAGCTCGTACTTCCACGAATTATATATATTATTCTATAAATATAAGATGTGTAAAATGATAAAAAATAAAATTGTTGTGTAAAATATGTAAAATACATGTAAATTTGTATAATATGTAAACTGCATACAAGTTGTAAAACATGTATAATCTGCAGATGTTTGTGAAAATAATATTCTTTTATAAAATTATTGCAAAATAGGATGTATACAAAAAAATCTTTTGTTAAATAAAATTGACTTCTTATTAATTCTTGCATAAAAAATTTCACCATTCAAAAATTTGCACTTCATTCATGTGCATTTTTTATCTACATTTTATTTGCATATCATACATATGTGAAGTGGAAAGTTAGCAATTAATGAACATATTTATGAGTAAAAATAGAGAGTGGACTTGACCTGGCCTAATCTACCTAAGTTTCGGAGGAAATTCATTTAGAAGTGGGATATTGGGAACTTAATATCTCAGGCATAATTTTCCAAGTTCACAAGACAATTTCTAGACTTTGACTCTTAGTGTCTAACTTGGTTGCCTCATTCTGAGTAGACTCATATAACTAATCTATACTCTACACCACACACTTACCTTAACTCAGATGAGATGTTGGAAAACCATGTGTCTCTTTCTTTGGTAGTGTGCATATCTAAAGACGAGAGTACTAGGTTGAAATAAAGCCTTGGAAGAGGGATGGACTGCTAGCACAATATTTTAAGACCCCAAAACATGGGCAGAATAAAAGATTCTATACCTTTAGAGGCACAAAAGATCAATCCAGGGCACAGAAATTCCTACCAAAAAGAATAATATTTGACCACAATGGTCCAAACTTCAAATATCATGTCAATCTGGTGGAGACTTGGATACATCAACGAAGCTTCATAGGAGACTTGACTACACTGGTCACTCTCCACTTCTTTTCTCCTTCTTCTATACTCTCCCCCCCTGTTGTGAACTAGAACATTCTTGAACTTAGAGGGAAATACCTGACTCCAGGAGGACGAGTTACTGGAGGAAGAGATCGCATGGTCGTTTGACATCTTGGATAGGGAAAGCTAACATCATTCACACACTATAGATGGTTATTCAATGTTCATGTGGGATGCTTTGGGAGGGGGTTAATCTAAGATGACTTCTTAGTCGGGTGTGGACAAGGAAATGCACAACTTGGAGACCGTTGTTCTTAAAAACAAGATTCTCGTAAGGAGTTCCGTCATATTATTAATCCAAAGATCAAGTCGGGCTCCGTTTTCACGTTTTGTTCATGACCTTGGTATGAATTCAATATCCATTTCACTTATGTAGTCATTTTAGTTGCTCGGGAACGACCAAGGTTTAAGTATAGGGGGTTGATGAACATGCGATTCATCACTCTAAAAGATGAAAATAGAGTTCCATTCCCAAGTAATCCACTGCATTTATTATTATATATTGCATTTTTATCATTCATGCATATGAATAAATATGATCCATATTTTAGCATGCATAATTGCATTAAATAAGAAGCCAAAAATCTTATACATTATTACTTGTATATTGTCATAACATTCCGTATTTTAAATTACTTATTACTAACTTCAGATAAATTAAAATCAACTTTGTTGTGTATATATTACTAATATTAATCAAGAAAAATATCAATAAAATTCTAACTTGTATATTTATCCAATAAAATCCAAACCCTACTTCTGAGACAAAAGATGTAGACATGGATATATATCTCATATAGTATACTATGAATCTCTACTCACTTTTGAATTAGTATACATCCAATTGTCTAGAAAAATAAGACCAAATTCAAAAGAATCAGAGTTCATATGTGAACTTCGATTTTGGGACTGCATTGTATATTGTACATATTGACTGATTTTAACCATAATATTTTATACAAAAAAATAATTCTTTTTATTTATTTCTTTTCCATTTATTTTCTTTGATTTATGCTTTATTAAATTATGCAAAAATCTAGATAAAAATTGAAGTAAAAATCAAAGAAAATAAATCACTTTGAGTGTGTATATATAGTTTTTATACATGCCCCTTTTATTTTATTTCTTTATTTTCTTAATCATTAAAAATCAAAATAATGTATTAAGCTGTAAATATTTTTTTCCATTTTTATCTGATTTTATTTTACCTTATTTAAATATTATAAAATATTGCAAAATATAAAATTACAGCATTTTATATCTATAAAACACCACCAAAATACATTTTATACATATTATCTATTTTGATTTTGGTTCCCTCACGAATTTGTACATATCATCAAGAGGAAGAACTTTCATGAAGACCACATTTTGATTTGACATCATTTGCTATTTTTATTCTCATTTCTTTTCTAAATTTATGGGAGCGACACGTAGCAGCTCTTGGAGCCACCACATATTACCCCCTTACCCAACTTTATTTTATTTTTATTTTTTATTTTATTTTATTCCTGCAATGTGGCTTAACCATGCCCCTCCAATTAAGCCCCATCAGATGGAGGGGTTTAGTCCTCCTCCCTTTTGCCTTTTACGGTGGTGCAACCCAACCGCCTCTGCCTTCCTGAGCAACCACCTGTGGCTGAGTCGCCAACCGCACCTCCATAGATCTAGCTTCGCCCACTCCCTCGGTCGACCCAACAGCTCCTCCTGAACGACAACCTCTCCTTTTCTTCCGAGAAAACCCCAACCCTTATCCATCAAAACCTTCGGTGTTGCTCCAATCCGAACCCATGTGCCATTAGCAAGAGCTAGAAGGTCCAGTCGCCTCGTCCCTCTAGCGAAAACAGAGGAGAGTCGAGGTCGAGCAGCGATGGACCCACATGTCCTTAGGTGTGATTTGACATAGGGAAACACCTATGTCATCGTGAGTCTTCGAGCAGGCTAAGCTTCTCTGATCCATCACCGATCAGATCGATGCACCAATCAAAGAGAGAGAGAGAGAGAGAGAGACTCCATCGAGTATCCTCTTCCCCAAGCGATCCAACCTACTATAGGTAGTTTCCTTCTTCTCCTTCTTCCCCTTCTTCTTTCTTATCCTCTTCGTTCTTCTCATCTTCTTCTCTCCCTTCTTCTATTTCCTATGTTTCCTCTGTTACTTACCCTTCCTTCCCTTTCCTCCCACATTGAGCATCTCCACCTCCGTCCAACGATCCTGACTGCTCACCGCCCTCAACCATTGCCTCCACCAACAACCATCGCCTCATCCGCCCTCAACATCATCACCACATCAACCCTTCTCTTCACCGTCAATCAGCTCATGCCATCGAGATCGTTCGCAGCTCCACCTTCAAGCTGCTCGATCATCCCAACCATGCAGGAGTAGTACCGTCGGTCGTTTCACCTTCTCTCACCGGTGCCTTCCATCCACCGAATCCATGTGTTGGAAATGCGAGCCCACGGTGAGCCATTATGCAATAAATGTTATTGCAATTCACTCCTTAATCTGAAATGAAGATTACATAATTTGCATAATAGGTCCCTTAGTACAATTAGGGTTAAGTACCATGGCCATCTTGATGATCATACAGCTGTTGATTCAACTATTGAATCATAGAGGTTGGTGCTTGAATGAATATCTAAAGAGTTAGATTGAGGACTCATCAAGCACCGTCAGATGATTGTTAAGAGATGATCTCCAACCTGAGTAGGAGATGGCAATCCTTATCTCTGAAGGCTGATATCTGACCGACCTCTTGATGCAGGTCCTCTCTATAGGAATAGAGATTCGGAGGTGTCAGATTAGTTAGGTCAAAGAATTGACTTAACGAGATCGAGATAACCAAAGTCCTATATCGTATGCTGTCATGATATAGGCACGCATCCTCTGACCGGAGACAGATGTGTTGCTATATGTCTAAGTATGTACATTTGGCAGACCAATAGGTTGATGACCTAATCAAGGTCTACACACCGGCGCGCTGGTGTGCATATAAGGGCATATGAGTAATACGATCTCTCAAAGGGATCATACAGGTTCAGTTACTGAACCGGAAGACATGAGCTCACTCATGAGATATTGGGAAGAATCAAATTCCGTGCGTACGGTCGTCTTGCTTTGGAAGCTTGACTGAATTTGTAGGTTTGATATATACTTTTGGAAAGTATATGATCAAGACCTAGGTATGATATATGCTTTTGGAAAGTATATGATCGATACCGACTCCCAATGATCGAATGAGAAACTTATTGATAGAACCATGAAGTAGACAGTATAAAGTTGATCGAATACTTCGGGTTTAGTCTGAGTCTTCCAGTATGCAGGATGTACAGGTATTAGGAATACCTGAGGGTGATGTGATCATAAACGATTGTATAACCATGACGCTTCCATTCCTAGGGAGTGATGAAACGGGTCTGGATTTTAGTGACTCCTCTCAGTAGAGAAGTGATCTGATCTTGGTCCAAGTATTGGACATTGATCTGAATGTGATTCAGATACAATGAGAAGATTAGATTTACGGTCTTGATTTAATCAAGCATCTATGGGAGGCCCGCGATCTGGATTTGAGATACGATCTCAATATCCATGTCACTATACGTGGAACAATACAATCGCCCTGTCCTTATCTCCAAGTATCTGCGGAGAAAGCGCATTATCCTTGAAGGAGTTCATGGATAATTCTATTGTTGATATATGTATCCGAGCATTGAGAAAATGGATAATTAAATGTGATTTAATTATCATGAGTAATATGAATTTGATTCATATTATAAAGAGAGTTATCTTAGATAATTAAATGAGATTTAATTATCAAAGATGTAAATAATGTGAATGTGATTCATATTATTTGGACACAAGAGAATAGAGATCCAAGATGATTAAATATGATTTAATTATCATGGATATGAATAATGTGGATAGCAATATCCATATTAGTCATATATATTATAAATGTGATTTATAATATATAAGAGAGAGCTATTTGTAATTTACATTTGTTAATTAAATGTTAATGTGAATTGGATTCACATTGGACATTAAATTGAAAAAGTAATTTACATTTTGTTTTGGGTTGTGAATGTGATTCACAAATTTCCAATGGCATGATTGTAATGTTCACAAAATAAATTGGATTTATTTTTGTGAAATAATTTGCAACAAAAGTTGTTGCAAATATTGGAGAGAATCATGAGATAATATAATCTCATATAATAGGAAAAGGAAGCTCCCTTCCTAAAAAGGAGAGGGGACGGCCACAATTCCCATGAGGAATTGGTGGCCGTCCACCCTCCTTATGGAAGGAGGCTTGCCTCCTTTCCTATTTCTCCATTGGAGATTAATTTGATATAAAATCAAATTATATTTATTGTATATTTGATTTTTTATTAAATTAATTGTTGTTGTGTTTTTAGCAACAAATCATGACCATTGAAAGAAACACAAATTAATGTGGACCATTGGATTTGTGTTGACACATGGATTGAGATCCATGGATCCCAAAACCCTATATAAGGAGAGGCACCCCATTGCTCTTCTTTACACATAAGTTGAGGCAACAAATCTCTCTCTCTCTCATTCTCTCTACACGTCCTCTCTCCATCTCTCTCATGTGGCCGTCCACCATGGATGCCCTAGAGAGGTTCTCCATCGCTGCGGCATCGTCGTCATGCTGCCCGATGGTTTGCTCGAGGATCTCCGTCTCCTTCGGTGCGCCCCGCTCGTGAAGAAGACATCGAATCTCGTGTGTCGAGATCAGGAGATCCGCCGCTTGGATCATCAACATGGATTGCGAGAAGCACGCGGTTCATCCCCGCGCTCGCAAGCGTCTCCTCCGTCGGATCGGACTTGAGACAGGAGGTCTCTTTGTTTAGAGACTCGATCGCAACCACGCTTCAAGAGGTAAACCTAATACTTGTTTGTGGTTTAGACGAAACGATCCGAGAAGTGTTCTTGGATCATGTGGTTTCGTCGCAAGAAAATTTTTTTAATTTCCGCTGCATAGAACAACTAGTGCGACTAGTCGTTCTTCGTCGTATTCGATGCGACGCTCACGCTTCCGTGATGCGCTTGAGGATCTAACCATATCCTTCAAGTGGTATCAGAGCCTTAGGTCGGTGTTTTTGGATACGATCCATAAACCGAGGACGACTTGGGTTCATTAGGGTTTGCGAAAGTTTTCTTGCATTTCATTTTCGCATCTCTGTTTTGATATTATTTTCGGCACTGTTTAAATTGTTTAAACACGAAAATAATAATTGGATTTTGTTCCCCATTAAATAAGGAAACCATAGGATCTGAGTTTGCGTGATTTCGATTCCGTTTGCTCTAGATATGCTCATTTTAGTGAACATGTATCCACTGTTTCGGGGACTGCGGATCATGACGTAATTAAGATGTTAATTGCGGATTTGAAACGCCTTGAAATGCGTGCAAATCACTTGGGTTCTGTTGTAAATCAAGTTAGCAAACTTTAGAAATTTACTTTGCTTAATTTGGATTTAAATTGATTGAGATATGGTATTTTTAGTAAGTGAGGGTCACTGCTGAAAATACTTTCCTAATCAAGAACCTAGTGATTGTCATTTAATTAATTAGTGAAATTAAATTGTTTAATTTCCTGGAATAATTATGAATAAATATTTGTGAAATATTTAATGATAATTATGTCCTTAAATGACTTTGTCATAACCAACAAATGATTAGATGTGATCTAGATCAACATTGGTTACATGATCTACATGATCAACATTCCAACAAACATGTTGCTTGAATAGGACTTGGGATTTGTTTAGCAAATCTCATTATAATGTTAATCAAAAATGTTTTGATTATTACTATATGGTACAATTTCGGTTGAAGAACCGATGATCATCTCAAGTACAAATTAATCAATTTGGCATTATCCTTTCCCGATGCGGATATGGTGCCTAGTCGGAGAGCATTGGGGTTGCGGGTTGCAACGTATGTGGTCCGTCCCACTCTCGTCGGTACTGTCCATGACAGCGGGTAGGGTCGGGATAATGTCCGAGGGATTAAGATGTATTTTTTTCTAATTATTAAAATTCGAAATAATACGTATTTGAGATAATACCATTATTCAAGTAACTATTAAAAATGTTTGTTGGATATTAATTGGATCATTAATTTAATATGATTAGATTAATTGGAATCCAATTAAGATTGAAATACTCTAATATTATTAGAGTTAATAATTCCCTTGGAAGAATTAATTATGTGAATGTGATTCACGATAATTAATTAAAATTTGAATATGAGGTGGAGGATCACATAAGTGACATCCATGGTCTCCCGTCATGGCGAAGGGTTCCGTCGCCAGGGATTGTATGTGGGAGACGCCTGTCCGAAGTGACAACTCCTGTATGCAAGCGCATCTGGATCGGACTCTTTTCTTCTCGAAAGAGTAAGGCCGTATACGTAGTGACCCCAATATCGGATCCTCATATTATTGGGGTGATATTGGATTGCGTATAGCGAGTACTATTCCTGTTGACGGTTGGTTCAATTAACGACGGGTCAACATCGCCTTAGGGGTGGTGGGCTCGGGTGTTAAAGACCGAATTGGGAAATGCAAGTTGGACTTGCAAAGCGGAATGTGTTCCCACTTCTTTTTATCCGAGTTGCAGATTCTCATATTATTGGGATGTAACAAAGATAAGGAAGGAGATCCCAGATCTTGTTGAGATATAATGGTAAGTATATCTCTTACATTGAAAGTGATTAAGGGAATGAACTTTCAGTGTTGACAAGACAAGACAACTTTGATATAAAAATCCTAAATCAAAGTAAAATATATATATTTATATATTTATGCAAATTTCTTATTTCAGATAATCCTTCATTAAAACCCACTCAATGATATACTCAATAATAACCAGTGAAATATCTTGGATTGGACTCATGATCCAGATATTGTACTTGCTGTTGGACACATAATGTATGTGGTTGCAATGAGCAAGTTTCCTCATAATAATGAGGAATGACAATTAAATAGATAATAAGACTACAACCCTAGGGTTTGTGTGTCTTTATAGTCTTGATCTCTCATCGGATGTACTTTGGAAGTGACCTGTCGATGATGATCGTAATTTTCAAATAATCCTTATAAAATTAATGAAGATATTCTGGCATACATATGTGCTCTTGACATTTAACATGAATGAGATGGTTCACTGCATCATGCAGAATGGTGGCTCTATAAGAGATGATGTATTCAAATTGTTTGAGTACCTACCTGAACCTATGTTTTAAGAGTTTAGATGGATGTAGATGATGAGTGTCATCATTCTACTATCTATACTCTGGTCATTCATGAAGCTTCATAATATTCATATTGTATGAATTTAATGAAGCATGTATAAATGTTGAAATGCTCTTACATAAGAGATCCTTAGTCTTAAGCAATGGTTGCTTATAGATAAAGGGAGCGCAGTGGAAGCATGGGTTGGACCCGAGTAAGAAGTATGGTCAAAGAGTTGACTATACATCTATGACTTCCATATGTCATCCGAAGAGTTGGATGAATGCCAATACTGCAATAAGTTGATGTGTTGATAGTATGACTATCAAGTCTATCTAGAATCCTTAGAGAAGGACTCGGATGGAGCATCTGATTAATCTACATAAATCATTGATAAGATAAAGTCAAATAATTGTATCTCAAACTTCTGATGACATTTGCAATAGGTTGCATATGTTTTAGAAGACTGGAAAATTTGATCTTAAAGGTTTATAGTTATCCACATGGATATTGATGCAATTGTTGCAACAATCTCTGTTGGATTGATAGACTTGTTAATTTCAGTGGGAGAGTCCTTAGTCTTAGAGAATGTCTCTATGACCTAGATATAAGAATACACTCATTGTTTGTTTCTAAATGTTGGAAATAAACATGAATTCTGAGGTAGAACTATCATAAAAAGTTATGATGGAGATATTTCAGATAGTAATCTAAAATCTAGTGGACTCCACTAAATTAGAAAATTAATGAATGGTTCATTAACATTTCTAAATACTGAAATTAAACCTTAAGATCAATAGGAGGATGAAGATCATTTGACAATGATCTAGCATCGAGCCTTGGACATTTGTCTATTGATTTGATCAATAGACTAGTAAGAGATGAAACTTTAGAATGTCTAAAATTTCAAAACTTACATACTTATGAATATTGTATTCAAAGAAAAATGTCCAATACACCCTTCTTAGAGAAAGGTGTAAGATGTCAAGGTATTCAGGATCTCATACATATTGATGTATGTAGATCATCTATATCATAGTAAACATTATGGATATGTGATATCTGTTGATGATTATGTATGATATGAGATTTCTTCTCTTCACCTAAGAAACCTTTGAAATGTTCAAAGATTTCATTATTTTTGGTTTAAAACCAAAAGTTTGAAGGAAGATAAAATGAATTTGATCTAATCTAGGTAGCAAGTACCTGTTAGATAAATTCAAAGAATACCTTATAGAGATATGAATATCATTTCTATCTCAATCCTCCTAACACACCTTAACTCAATAGAGTTATAGGCAGATACAATTGGATCATGTGTGACATGATCTTATCAATGATGAATTTTAGCATAATTATCCCTTAGTTTCCAGGTATATATGTGTAGTAGAGACTACAATGTATATCCTTAATAAGGTTCCATGCAAGATGGAATCTAGCACTTGAGAGTGTTGCTTCATTAGGAAAATAAAGGATGGTATTGGATACCTACTTTATGATCTTGAGATTCTTGAAATATCTCATCTCTGAGAATGTGATTCTTGGAGGTTGAGACTCTTGAGAATCAAAATAAAAATGAAGTGTAGGAACTCATTTAATCTTGAAAAGATAATGAGGCTCCTAAAAAAAATTGGAAACTAAAAGGATAATTGAAGATGAAACACTAAAACCTCTTCAAATAAGTTTGAGGATGGATTCCATGTGTCAGAGAAATCTGACAATGATCGAACTTCATGTGATAAAGCTTCTGAAGATCATAGCATGGATAGATGGATGTTAGCAATAAAAGTCTAATGTAGACTTCATGTACAAGTGTTGTATATGGACCCTCGAGGATCCACCTATATGGGTAAGACCCATAAAGGTGTAAATGGATCTTCAAGAGAAAGGGAACCTGATGAGAAGGTACATACCTTCAAAGCATAGTTCGTAGCAATGAGCTACACATGGAAGAGAAGACATTGCTTGCAATGAGACTTGCTTTTCGGTTAACATGCTTAAAATCATCAGAATATTGCTAACCTTAGCTACACAACTTGACTATTGCATCTTCAAGATGTAAGTCCAGATTGCATTCCTCTATGAATATCTCTCTGAGGATATTCACATGAAGTAGCCCCAGGGCTTCATGGTTGAGGAAAGCAAGGTGTGCAAGATAAGGAATCCATCTAAGGACTCAAATAAGCTTCTTTGAGATGGACCATAAGATTTGATGAAATTATAAATGTTATGATTTCAAATGAAATCTTGATGAGCCATGCGAAGCTTAGTGGGAGTGCCTATGTGTTCATTGCGCTAAATGTAGATGATATCCTGATCATTTAAAATGATATAAGGATAATAATAAGTGTTTTATAATCTGGTTATTCCATATCTTGAAATATGATTTCAAAGATACCTCTTAGATCTTAGTTCTGAAGTTGTTCAGAAGCCAAGAGAAGAGGATAATTGGACTGTCATATTTGTAGTATACCTTGGACATATTCTATTCATAGAAATTCCAAGAAAGGCTTCTAACCCTTAAGATATGGTACTGACCTATCTTAAGGGATAGCACCTCAAAGAGTTGAGGAAGTAAATGCTACAACTACTTGCACTTGTGCATTAGTTACGAGAAGCTGAGTGTATGCTAGAGTGTACAAATACCAGATGTCTGTCATGCAGTGGGAGTAGTAAATTGTTACTAATCCTACTGTAGAGATAAAACACTTGATTGCAGTAATAACAAAATCTTCATAGATGAGGAGATTTTTGAGATAGTAATCTCAAAGTCTTATCTTCAAAAGTTTAAGACCATGTAGATAGTGATCTATAAAGGTCTAAACTTTAGATACCTTAGGAGATAGAGATCTCCGAGAATGAAGGTATTCTAATAAGGATTATGGGGATACTGGTTATGATGTCAGGGACAATGTAACCAACTAGATTGAGTATTGGTTGCATGAGATGCAACATTCGCATTAGATGCGAGCACTGTTACTGGGGATATGCAAGTGCCGTAAAAGGACTTGGCATAGTCTCGCGGGAACAAAGTGACTGATCAGCTTACCTAGCTATTTTCTAAATAGCCTATGATTATCACATGAGTGCGGGTTTAAATGATTAGCCCATTAATGGCTCTTTGGGCTAGTGGGAGATTGTTGGAAATGCGAGCCCACGGCGAGCCATTATGCAATAAATGTTATTGCAATTCACTCCTTAATCTGAAATGAAGATTACATAATTTGCATAATAGGTCCCTTAGTACAATTAGGGTTAAGTACCATGGCCATCTTGATGATCATACAGCTGTTGATTCAACTATTGAATCATAGAGGCTGGTGCTTGAATGAATATCTAAAGAGTTAGATTGAGGACTCATCAAGCACCGTCAGATGATTGTTAAGAGATGATCTCCAGCCTGAGTAGGAGATGGCAATCCTTATCTCTGAAGGCTGATATCTGACCGACCTCTTGATGCAGGTCCTCTGCATAGGAATAGAGATTCGGAGGTGTCAGATTAGTTAGGTCAAAGAATTGACTTAACGAGATCGAGATAACCAAAGTCCTATATCGTATGCTGTCATGATATAGGCACGCATCCTCTGACCGGAGACAGATGTGTTGCTATATGTCTAAGTATGTACATTTGGCAGACCAATAGGTTGATGACCTAATCAAGGTCTACACACCGGTGCGCTGGTGTGCATATAAGGGCATATGAGTAATACGATCTCTCAAAGGGATCATACAGGTTCAGTTACGGAACCGGAAGACATGAGCTCACTCATGAGATATTGGGAAGAATCAAATTCCGTGCGCACGGTCGTCTTGCTTTGGAAGCTTGACTGAATTTGTAGGTTTGATATATACTTTTGGAAAGTATATGATCAAGACCTAGGTATGATATATGCTTTTGGAAAGTATATGATCGATACCGACTCCCAATGATCGAATGAGAAACTTATTGATAGAACCATGAAGTAGACAGTATAAAGTTGATCGAATACTTCGGGTTTAGTCTGAGTCTTCCAGTATGCAGGATGTACAGGTATTAGGAATACCTGAGGGTGATGTGATCATAAACGATTGTATAACCATGACGCTTCCATTCCTAGGGAGTGATGAAACGGGTCTGGATTTTAGTGACTCCTCTCAGTAGAGAAGTGATCTGATCTTGGTCCAAGTATTGGACATTGATCTGAATGTGATTCAG
This sequence comes from Ottelia alismoides, assembly GCA_037367405.1. Lineage (NCBI taxonomy): Eukaryota > Viridiplantae > Streptophyta > Magnoliopsida > Alismatales > Hydrocharitaceae > Ottelia > Ottelia alismoides. The sequence goes on along the minus strand of JAZKJV010002196.1, from coordinate 126,988 downwards.
ATACAATGAGAAGATTAGATTTACGGTCTTGATTTAATCAAGCATCTATGGGAGGCCCGCGATCTGGATTTGAGATACGATCTCAATATCCATGTCACTATACGTGGAACAATACAATCGCCCTGTCCTTATCTCCAAGTATCTGCGGAGAAAGCGCATTATCCTTGAAGGAGTTCATGGATAATTCTATTGTTGATATATGTATCCGAGCATTGAGAAAATGGATAATTAAATGTGATTTAATTATCATGAGTAATATGAATTTGATTCATATTATAAAGAGAGTTATCTTAGATAATTAAATGAGATTTAATTATCAAAGATGTAAATAATGTGAATGTGATTCATATTATTTGGATACAAGAGAATAGAGATCCAAGATGATTAAATATGATTTAATTATCATGAATATGAATAATGTGGATAGCAATATCCATATTAGTCATATATATTATAAATGTGATTTATAATATATAAGAGAGAGCTATTTGTAATTTACATTTGTTAATTAAATGTTAATGTGAATTGGATTCACATTGGACATTAAATTGAAAAAGTAATTTACATTTTGTTTTGGGTTGTGAATGTGATTCACAAATTTCCAATGGCATGATTGTAATGTTCACAAAATAAATTGGATTTATTTTTGTGAAATAATTTGCAACAAAAGTTGTTGCAAATATTGGAGAGAATCATGAGATAATATAATCTCATGTAATAGGAAAAGGAAGCTCCCTTCCTAAAAAGGAGAGGGGACGGCCACAATTCCCATGAGGAATTGGTGGCCGTCCACCCTCCTTATGGAAGGAGGCTTGCCTCCTTTCCTATTTCTCCATTGGAGATTAATTTGATATAAAATCAAATTATATTTATTGTATATTTGATTTTTTATTAAATTAATTGTTGTTGTGTTTTTAGCAACAAATCATGACCATTGAAAGAAACACAAATTAATGTGGACCATTGGATTTGTGTTGACACATGGATTGAGATCCATGGATCCCAAAACCCTATATAAGGAGAGGCACCCCATTGCTCTTCTTTACACATAAGTTGAGGCAACAAATCTCTCTCTCTCTCTCTCTCATTCTCTCTACACGTCCTCTCTCCATCTCTCTCATGTGGCCGTCCACCATGGATGCCCTAGAGAGGTTCTCCATCGCTGCGGCATCGTCGTCATGCTGCCCGATGGTTTGCTCGAGGATCTCCGTCTCCTTCGGTGCGCCCCGCTAGTGAAGAAGACATCGAATCTCGTGTGTCGAGATCAGGAGATCCGCCGCTTGGATCATCAACATGGATTGCGAGAAGCACGCGGTTCATCCCCGCGCTCGCAAGCGTCTCCTCCGTCGGATCGGACTTGAGACAGGAGGTCTCTTTGTTTAGAGACTCGATCGCAACCACGCTTCAAGAGGTAAACCTAATACTTGTTTGTGGTTTAGACGAAACGATCCGAGAAGTGTTCTTGGATCATGTGGTTTCGTCGCAAGAAAATTTTTTTAATTTCCGCTGCATAGAACAACTAGTGCGACTAGTCGTTCTTCGTCGTATTCGATGCGACGCTCACGCTTCCGTGATGCGCTTGAGGATCTAACCATATCCTTCACCATGCTCTGACAGCACTACAACCTCCGTTGGATAATGCAACCAACCCTTGATCCAATGACCATCAAGCCACCATGACAACCTCCTCAACCCTCCACCTGAGCCGCAACATTGGGTGGAATCTGAGCAAGGGCGGTCACCATGTGTGGTTTCAGAGCTTGAACCTCAGCCACGAACCCGAAGCTACCTTTTAAGCCTAGTACACATGCTCCCAACACATGCGTTTGAGAAAAACTTCACCCAAACCCCTACTGTCCTAGAAATTACACTTGATCCCCCATCCTAGAATACATGCAGCACATGTGCATGCACATAATTTGTAGAAAACCCCCTAGGGTTTTGGGAAATTTCATTTGAATCCTTGTCAACATTCTTTTAAATTCATTTTATTTTCTTGTATGGCATATCAAACCATGTGTTTGAGCTCTATTTTGAGTATCATTTTTCTCATTATATTTCTTTTATGAAAAATGCATGTTGTAGACAAACTAATTGTCTATCATGTAGATATTTAATGGCATTTTTGCGAGTTGTGGTTTATTTGTTAAAATTAATTTGTGATTAATTACATATTTTACCCATCTGTGAGTAACTAATTCATAATAATTAAAACATTGCTCCAAACATTCAAAAAAAATAACGTTAGGTGGAATTAATTGTGTTTTAATTTGTGCAAAAAATCATTCAAATTGCATGCATATTTAGGTTAAAAATAATTTTTCCTTTGATTCATGTAATTGATTTAAATTTCCCTACAAACTTGATAATTTTACGAGTTGTTATTTTTCCTAGATACATCTTGATTAGTCTTATCAAAGAAAATTTTAATTCTAGAAATTAATTGAGTTTACTATTTACTAAAATTAAAGAACTAAAAATCATATAGTCTACATATTTAATAGCCAAAATTTCATTTGCATCAGAAAAATCCTAATATTTCAAAGTAGCTTGATTTCATTATAATTAACTTACTAACAAACTTTCATAATTTTTGCATACCTTTTGCACAAAAAAATGCAGAAAAACCCACAAAACGTCTATTTTTCATGCATGCATTTTATGTTCTAAAAATACAAAAAATTTGTTCTGGATTCTTCATTGCATAAATAATTAAGGAAAATGTATGTTCTATATTTTTGAGCTAATTTTCTTATTAATTTGGATTTTCATCTCAGGTTAATTTGACCTAGAAATTGACATTTTACATTCACAGTTCGTGTTTATTTTCACAAACATTTACCAAGAAATTCCTCAGGAACCTAGTATTTTCATTATCTGAAAATTTACCTAAGGAGACAGTGGCCTCCATGAGTTCGACCTTGTGCTTGTGTCCAAGTAAAATAAATTTGTTCACTATGCATTAGATTGAAAAATTTATTTTAAGTGATTTTTGATTAATCCTAAGTGCCCGACTACAACATAAAAATGACAAATTAACATAAGGTAATTGGGGTTATTTCAAATGATGAAAATAGAGCTCCGTTTTCAAGTAATTTATTACATTTATTCGTATATATTGCATTTTTATCATTCATGTATGAGTAAATAAGATCATTATTTTAATATGCGTAATCACATTAAATAAGAAGCTAAAAACTTTGTACATTATCACATGTATATTACCATAACTTCTTATGATTTTAAATATTTTTTGCTAATTCAAATAAAATAGAAGTAAGTTTGTTGTGTACATACCACAAACAATACTTAAGAAAAATATCAAAAAAATACGAGCATGTATTTTTGCCCGATAAATCTCAAATCTTACTTCTAAGATAAAAACTATAAATGTGAATATCTATCACATACAGTCTCTATGAACCTCTAATTAATTTTGAATTAATATGCATTTAATTATCTACAAAATAAGATCAAATTTAAAAGAATCGAAGTTCATATACGAAACTTGGATTTTGGGACTCATTATATTGTGTACATATTAATTGATTTAACCTTATTATTTTTTGTACAAAAATAACTCTTTTGATTTATTTCTTTGATTTATGTTTTATTAAATTTTGCAGAAAAATCAACATTGAATTAAAATCAAAGAAAATAAATCACTCTAAGTTTGTATATATAGCATGCATATGTGCCTTTTATTTTATATATTTATTTTCTTAATTATTAAAAATCTCAAAAAAGTAAATTAAGTTGTAAATATTATTTTCTATTTTATATGATTTTATTTTGGGTTTTACATTATTTAAAATTTAAAAATAAAAATAAAAAACACATAGTATATAATATCACCAAAAATACATTTTGTATAGATATTTTTTTGGTTGTGGTCCGTTCATGGATGTTGTAGATCTCGTCAAGATGAACCACTTTCATTAAGACCACTTTTTGATTTGATCTCTTTTGTTATTTTTATTGATTTTTCTTTTATTTTCTTTTCTGATCTCTAGGAGTGACACGTGGTAGTATCCGACTTGACATGGCATATCCCCTCTTACATCCTTGATCTTATTATGGTTTAGCAAGTGTCATTGCTTTTGCTCATGACCTACTCGGTATTCAATTGACATATTTCTAAAACGATGATTCATTAGGGAAAAGATTGTAGAAGAGAGTACGACGATTCCTTGGGGAAAAGATTGTAGAAGAGAGTATGAACACAATAAAATTATTTTTTTAATTAAGAAAAGTTAGTTTTCAACGTTGTCACTACAACTAATAGTTTGTTGGTATTATGTAAAATCGAGGATTTTGAAAATCAATGTAAATACTGAAATAGTTCCAGGTTGTAGTTTGGTAGGGTAAGCGAGCTGAGACTATCGAGTGCAGAGAAGCGTGCGAACCGATGAGGTGCCCGTGAGAATGAGCGAACCAGAGCCCGTCCACCGTAAAGGGACTCACTTTCAGACTAGGGGAGGCTAAGAGCGAGTCCTAGGGCCGCGCATGGTCTAACCAAGCCGAAAACTATGACGAAGTTCTTTGCGATAGAAAAAGCCACAGACCTCAATTAGAGACCTGGAAAGTAGCAAGGTAAGGGTGCGAGGGCTCGACTACTACCTCGGAATCCATCGAGTATATACCTTCTTCTAAGGGTGCCTACAGCCTTTCATCGGGTCTGAGTCTCAGTCCTTTCTTTCACGATAGAATATAAAAATAAGGAAAGATCAACCATCATCAATTTCATCAGATAAAAAAATGCTCCATTGGCTATGCGCACTCAACAATGCCTACTTTATCAACTTCCATGGTATTGGCGCTCTTCTTGTTCATTGCCAAGAGTACACAGACCCCCTTGTGCACATGCATTAGTGTTGCGATATTTCTTTGAATTCAAATAGATAAGGATATATCCATATTCATTTCGCCTTCATATCCATTTTATATAGATTTTAGCATATGTATGCATATATAGATATTTATTTTGCAAATTATTGCTTATATATATGTAATCATGTTAATTTCATTGTTCATGCAATAACTCGAAATTTAGAGCAAAATCTGATTTTGGTTTTTCAACTGAAGTGCAAGTAGTTAATAGGAAAATTATTTAGAAAGCTTTAATAAAATTGTCATTTTCTATAACCTTGTTAAATTTTCATATATAACTCTTTGACAAGTCACATTATAATGGATTAATATGATTTGAGTTAGTTAATATGTTGAGAGGTAGTTTGTATTTCGAAGAAGTATCATTCTCTTATTAATAAGGAAACAAAATCCATGAAAATGATTGTATCATTCGCTTATATTACAAGGAAGAAGAATTGATAAAAGTGATATCACATACATAGTTAGACTGAATGTGATTAATTTATATCTAATTAAACTGATATTGGAATAGGTAAATGAACCATGTACCTATATGCCATTGGAATGTGTCGGGTTGATCCATGACTTGATAGGAACGTGACAGGTCAGGTCACAACTGATGGATTAGGTACCCACCCGATGAACATCCATCAACACCTAGGTGCCAAATGGAGGTGATGGTTGTCGTTTCAGCACCTTATTCAAGTGCTTTCTTGGGTGTCAATATGTATTTTAACTAGGAATGCAAACAGACGTATACATATATTGATATAGGTGTTATTATATCAATATCCATTTGTAAATACGAATAGGATGCAGATACCTATAGTGACAGATATGAAAAATATGTTATAATATCCTTAAAAATGGATATGAATGTAAAATAGACATTGATCACATCCAAACAATATTAGAAATATTCTCTATAAAACTTAAACATACTTGTATTGGACGGAATACACATGATATAAATGTACTAAATGTGCTTATATCATAATTAATATTGCAAATATGATAAAAGAATTTATAAATTTATGTTATAAATGGTTAAAATAATTATACAACTACATTTATATATGAAAAAAATATACGGATACATATATTTATGGATACAGCAAAAAACGGCCAATCGAGTTGTCTAAGAGGAGACAATTGTCGATGTAATGATCAGTCGAATTTTTTATAGAATTTTTTTATTACTTATATTCCTAAACTAGATGTGTATATTGTCAAGTACGGGAGTGACGAACTCAGGGAGATAAATTGTTTGAAACAAGGGTAAAATTATAGAAAACAAATGTTTTATTGGTTTTCTAATTTTTTATTTATTTTTAGTTATTTTTCTGATTTTTATTTAATTTTTATGAAATTTATATTATTATGTGATTTTAATATATCTATGTAAGAATATAGGTATACAGTTTGTAATTTTATATTTTGGTTTTAATTTTGTAGTTTTTATACATTTCGAGTATTTTATAATTTTTATTTAATTTTTGAAAATGATTTGAAATTTTTATTTGGTTTTTTAAGTTTAAAACTAATTTTTATTTGAAAACACATTTTTATTTGTTATTTTAAAAATAGAAATGGAACAAAAATATTTTAATTAATTTTTATTAGAAAGTAGAGAAAAATATTAGAAATGATATATTGTGCATTTTTAGATGAGTTTTATTATTTAGTTATGATTTTTCAAAGTTTTGATATATTTCGCATTTCATATTATTTTTAATATTTACTTTTTATTTTATTTTAGGTTTATTATGTAAAATATAGTAATATTAATTGTATATATTTTTATAGATTTTTTGAATATGTTTTATATTTATATGATTTTTAAAGTTTGTTATAATTTTAATAATTTAAATGATTTATTAAAAATAGAAAATATTCTATTTTTTAATTCTGAATATTCTATATATAGTAAAATACTAGGTATTTTTATATATTTAATTATAATTTTATGTTTTATAACATTATTTATTATTTATTATAATATGTATATAGTAGTATAATATTTAATATACACTTAGAGGGACATTTGTGTTAATTTTTTGGAAATTTAGGGGCATCGCATAATATGCAAAAGTTGGAGGGTGTATCGTGCAATTGTTCCAGTTGTCACGTGATGTTTCACATGATTTGGGAACCGATCTGGCCATGTTCACAATTATCCAAGTGCTAGGGGCGTGCTCGTAAAAAAAACACACCCCCACGTGTTGTGCATGTTAGGTGTTAAAGCGTTGGGCGGCGGGGCGACCAGGTTCTCCCGGCATCGACACGTGGAGAATAGAGGACCCTCGGATCAGATCAGATGCGAGGGTTATTGTATAACCTGTATAGACGAATGTTCTTCCCCCTTTTTTTCTTCGAGTGGTAGTTTTTGCAGGAAATGATGTTATGATCGGTGAAGCTTCGTCTTCCGATCTCTAATGATATATGTAAACAGATTGAATCGAAGATGCCATGCTACTCGTATTTGCGATGTCTCTTGTTAGAAGCTTCACCGATGCAGTGTATAGGTGTGATCCTTTGATGCTTGGTTTTAGGCGTCGAATCAGATGGTTCGAACTTCCCCTTTGGATGACTTGTATCCTGGAAATGAAGTCTGACTCGAGCACAAGGGTTCGGTCACACAACAAAGCAGAGAGTTGGATGATAAAAACAACTGCAGGTGATCACTCTAGGTTTCGTGTTCATTGCATGACGATGCTTTCAGACGATTCTCGTTGGTGAACCTTTCTCTCTGATCAACTATGACACAAGGATTCAGATGTATGGGAGAATATGAGTGGAGGGGCTCCAGTGCAACAGATGAGGAGCTCCAGGTCTCCAGCCATCATGCGTGGCTTGAGTTAATAGGTATTGTAAGGTAGAACAACGAACTAAGAGGGATACTAAAAGTGGATGGATTTGCGATGATCAGGAATTGGATTTGTAGAGAAGTGACTGAGAAGAGAGTGGTTGAAAGGAGAAAAGAAAGGATGAGATGAGAAGGGAAGAAGGAGGATAATATCAAAGAAAGGAAACCTACTTGGAAGCAGACGATGCGTGGACGCCTATGGATCTGGAGTGGGGACTCCATATGGTAATAGACTCGACATGATGGTGTCCTTGGAGGCTGGGCCTGCAGTGGGAAGAAGACTTTATGATGGTAGCAATCTTGCCTGAAGCTCGCTCCCGGACCTCGCTCGATGAGCAGAGGACAATGTCGCTGTCACCCGCTTTCTCTCGTGCCCAGAGCTCACCAGTGGAAGGGGTTTGAAAATGGAAGATATTGAATAACAGAGGGGTCCTAGAGCTTAAATAGGTGCATATGTGTGGTGTCGAAGGAAGAAGTTCCGATCACGAGCGACGAGTCCGGTGACTGTGGGGTCATTGGACGAACGACCGACCAATGGTCGGGTGTTAAAGCAGTTGGCGATGGACAAAGGAGGGCGATGGGATCTGGGAAGAAGAAGAATAAGGCGCATGGGGGGAGGAAGAGAGAGAAATACATACAAATAAATTAAATAATTAATAATTAAGTAAATAAACAATAAATTAATAAAGTATTAATTAAATAAATTAAATAAAAATAAAAAATAATTAAATTAATAATTAAATAAGATGTTAAATAAATAAATAATTTTACATTTATCTTTATTTAATAGTAAAATATTAATAAAGTACATAAAAATACAAGAAATAACATAAATTAAATAAAATAAGATTAATATATAATGTACCATTTATACCAATAGGGTCCCAAAACTCATTTTTTGCATATCAACTTCGATTTTAAGAAATTTATATCATTTGTTTTGATAGATAATTCTATAAAACGAACTTTAAAAGTGAGTGTGCCCAATTCAAAGTCCATATGACCGATTTAGAAGGTCCGTAAAATTGAGGTCACAACTTCATGGCTTTGGAATTCATTAGCATTTTTATTTAAGTTATACTTTTATATTTCTCTATTGATTTTTATATGCACATTAGAAAAGAATTAGGTAAAAGGAGTTAAAGATAATTAATTAAAAAATCAAGAAATACATATCTATACATATACATATACATACATACACATATATATATAATACAAATAGACAAAGGGGCCAAACGTCAAAACTCATCTGTTTTATTCTAATATTTTTTTTTGATATTTTTAATAAATAGTATTAGTTATAAAATAAAAGTTTAAAAGTGATTTGGTCAATTTAGAATTTCCTATAAATATTTATGAACCTTGAAAATCGGCTTTTACGGCTTTTACGATTCATTGTAAAATTATATTTTTATAACAAATAATTTTTCTGGTATTTTTATAAAACAATATATATTTTTATAAACAACTTTTGTGAAGGAAATATTTTGATTTGAGATTTTATTGGTGATAAAGAAAATAGGTGAAATATTTACAAGGTGAAAAATGTATAAATGCACAATTATGATCTCGATTTTCTGATATTTATAAATTAGGATCCTTATCTTTTCCTACTTATTTATTTTGTTGATCAAGTCGCTATTGACCCGATCTCAGGGTTAAGATCAGTCTGTACATTTTATATACATCCTTCTTTTTCTTTTATTTTCCAATTTTCTCTTTATTATGTTATTTCGGATAAAGTAAGTGATAAATATATAATATTAATAAATGTGGTTAGAACGTTAATTAATGGGAATTAGTGAGAAGAGATGAAAATGAATGTGAATATATTCGTATCCGATCCGTTATCTTATTCGTTTTATACATATTTTGACATTCATATTCGTTTTAAGATGGATGTATGGATATCACTTTGACATTCGCTAATATTTGTATTCGTATTCGTATATTTTTTCATACATAAGTATAGTAATATATTTATTTATAACTGTGCGTAACAACATTTTATGATTGCATTCACCATTGTTGATATAATTGCTATGAAATTACTATATCTAGTATATTTATTTCATTTGTAAATCATCCTAAACATGTATATTTTAATTAATCTAATAAAAAATGCTGTTATTATTCGTATCCGATTCGTATTAGTTTTACATTCGTCTCGTTTTTAAAGGATATGATAATCAATTTTTAATCCGTTAATATTCGTATCCGCATCTATATACGTATTTTAAAATGGATAAGATTACGATTATACCTATATTCATATATGTATCCGATCGTTTTCACCCCTATTACTGAGTAGTATTTATATGTATTTTTCTCATGGATTTTAGCGAACATGAAAAAATAAAGACGATTAATCATACATTAATCGTACAAATACAAATAGAAATGCCAAACTTATATAAAACAAATACATAGATCGGACATAGATACATCTTTCTCCACTTTATCCCTAATTTGACCGTGGAGAAAGATGTAAACAAAAGGTCACGCTTATTGCACTGCATTAATTAATTTAATGATTATTTCTCAATAAAGTTAGTTGGGAATTACAGATTATACCTGGACGATACATGTCAATTTCGCCGTTGAAAGTACTAGAAGCTTCCGTCCGAGAAAATGAGAGCACCCAACTTGCCCACCCAGAAGCTCAAAAACCCCCACCACCGCTCGGAAATCCCAACATCAAATCCGGCCAAGAAGAAGACGGCGTCAGGCCATGTTCGGCGTGGTGTTCCCTGATCGGAGCTTCCCCATGGACGCCTCCTCCTTTACCCAGATCGATCCCCTCCACTGGATCCTCGACATGAACACCTTCGTCGGTATTGACCCCTCCATGGTCTCATCGGAACCCTAGCTTTCTTTCTTTTGCTTCACAAAACTGGATTTGAATGTGCAGGGAGTGATTATCTGCAGGTGAAGCAGATGTGCATCTTCCTGCTCAACGGTCTCTCTCTCCCACCGGACAAGGCCCTCGCCGTCTACATCCAGTCCCACTCCTCCCCCTTCCTCTTCTGCGGTGCCGTCCACTCTACCCGCCCCTCCGCGATTCTCTCCCTCCCCTGGCCGGACCCCGCCGAGCTAGATCCCAACGGAGCGGCGGCGCCCGCGGCCAGGATCGGTTTGTCGGTGGAGGACCTAGCGGCGCTGCCTGCGGTGGTGGATGCGGGGGCACAGGGGAGGGTGGAGAAGCTGGCGTTGAGGGTTGGGGAGAACCTCTTCAACTTCATGCAGTCCTTCTGCGGCGTGGACGGGAGCAGACTGGTGGTGCCTATGGATATTTTGGACAGGTGGTTTAAAAAGTTCCAGGATAGGGCCCGGAGGGACCCCCAGTACCTGAAGGATTTCACCATGTGATTTTTACATGTGTTTACTTGGAATTTTATTTTTCTTTGTTAATCTTTCCGGTTAGCAAGAAGTGATTGTAGCTTAGAATCCTTGCTCATCTTCTCTGTACTTTATTCTTGAGAAACGGGAATCTAAGGTCATTGCTTGAAGAAGTTTAAAGTTGAATCTCAAAGTCGTGCTGAAACCAAGATAATCGAAGAGATTGGTGTAATCTGCAGTCGAAGTAAAAGGAAAAGCTTCACAAGTTATGAGCAGGAGGCTGTGAAATCTTTAAAAGCATAATTGGGAAGAGATGAAGGCAGCATCAGGTACAATTCTGGTCAATCCTGAAAATTCCTACTCAAATACTTTGCTGATTGACGTTATCAAGTGGTGATTCCCACCCCAATCAAACTACATAAGTTGTCAAAAAAATCCCAGCTCTCCTTTTTATTCTCCCAAATTTTACCTTCCATGAAGATCCAGCTAGAGGATCGCTATTAACTGGCTTTAACACTTATTTGAAACCTAATGATGCTTCATTGCAACACCTTACCCATATCAGGTAAGCATATTATCATACCTGCTTCAAAATTTTCCTTGCCATTTCTTCCATTTTTTTCACAACCAATGCAAATTGGCATGTAATATCTCCTTCAGACTAACCCACTTCTACGAATCATGATCCACACCTTGAAGTCCCATCCTCACCAGTATGTCTGAACTGAAACACAACAAGAAGTCTCACATGGACTTCGCAGATCGCCCCAAGATATTTTTATCTGCAACCAATGTCATCCCAAACCACCCGTAACATGGAAGACTTAAGGTGGTTGATATAGTAACGGTAGGGACTGAAACAACTCCACAGAAGCACTGTATCATTGAGAATCTCAGATTCATCAATTTTACTAATTAGCTTTCTATCTTAAACTAATCAACTAAAATAACATTTAATTAAATGAAATTAATTTTTAACAACTTGAATTAATTAAGAGTGATTAGTGTACACAAATAAAAGGTTTAAATATTGTATTTATGTGTTTAAAATTTTCTTTTATTTTTTGTATTTTTCATTACTCAAAATCATTTTTCATTACTCAAAATCTTATAAAAAATAGTTTAAGATTGTATATATTATATTGTACATTATTCATTAATAAAATATCATTAAAATAACAAAAGAATTAAAAGAAGTAATTTTTTATTTCATTAAAAATACTTACAAAAATGATAAGTATGTATATATGATGTATTTTGGTTTTGAGTTCTAAATGGAAGTTGTAGATCTTGAAAAGATATACAACTTCATTTTGAACATCTTTTCATTTACGCTTATTTATTATTTTTTTATTGTAAATGTATTATTCATCTCTCTACTTCTTGATTGGACCATGTGGCCTAATCATATTCATCCACTTGGACCGGTCCTTTAGTGGGCCCCTCGATCTTGGGCCATCTGATCAAGCGATCCTGATCATTCCATTCACGCCCTCTTGTGGATAGCTTGATCAGATTGATCAAGTGGCTCCTGCTTCTCCTAGCATGCCCAAATGTGGGCTATTGGATCGCTTTATCCAAAGGTCGATGCCTATCTTCAACCTCCAACAACTGTCCTCCCAAAGGTGGCGACCATTCGCTGACCCTTCTTCACCTATTTTCTCGTCGCCAATTCACATGGCCTCATCCCTTGATTCTGATACTATTTTGATGATCGTTTGACCCTCGCCTTCACCAACCTCTTCATGCCCCTGCTCCACCTTAGCTCCTACATTGGTGAATGATTGAAACTACCTCATTCAATCGCCCATCCTTCGAATAAAATCCCCTTTCCTACCAACTATACAGTTTTCATCCCTTGTGCGAGACAACCTGAGTTTCCTCCTTTCACCAGTGATAGAGAGTGAGAGAGATAGAGAGACGACGAACCAGTTCTTTAGCCTCTAGCATGATCCATGACCATCCGATCGTGTTGCAACCGCACCTCCTTGCTGCTAATTGAGCCCTGCCTTTCTTGAGGCTTTGAGAGAGGACCAAGGAGCTCTAGAGGCTCCATTCCCAAGCCTTCATCCACTGGCAATCTTCTTCATCTCCAGGTTGGTTCTTGGTAGCCAGCTTCGTTCCTTCTCCAATTTATTGCACATCTGATGCACGCACACCATGTTCCCCATTTGATCCATTCTATGCCTTCACCGTACATTCCACATCTTCGCAGACTATCTCGATGTCGTCCCTCTATCTCCTGACCCTCCTCCTTGAGTCACTTCACCTCCTTGCTCAGGAGGTGAACCTCACAAGGGCTTCGTTCCTCCCATTCGGTTAGGCCCTTCATTCCAACCATTTCACCCCCAAATCCCTCTATGGTGCTTCAACTATGTGCTAGTACTTGCAGATCTTCGTTGGTCGGAAGTTCAAGCGATCTCCGATCTCCTCTTCCACCTCCGACGAGACCTCATCGACTCGTTGTTCTGACCTTCTTCGCAGCATAACAAACCTTCCTTCTCATTCGCTAGGACCTTAAATCTTCCCTGAAGTCGAAGGAGCATAGAGGAGGCACATATCCTCGCCTGAGCCCAAGCATCTCAATCATGTCGTGGAGGAGAAATCTTCATATAACATCCACCGTTCGATCAAATCATCTCGATCTGATCCTACGACCCCGATTGAAGATGGAGCCACCGCTTCAAGTCACAACCTCAGGTCCATCCGAGCCAGTCTCTAGGCACTACCAGGTCCTACGTGGCCTGAATCTAAGGTGCCTCCCGAGCCTACATCCACACGTGCCACGTACATGTTCTTCTGGAGACTTGCACCTCACCCTCATTGGGTTTGATTATTTTCAGAAATACCCTCCTACTTGGGGGAAATATCAAGATAAGCATGTTAGCCTTTCATATTTGCATTTAAGCCATGTTTGAACTATTTTGTGAAGCTTATATGTTTTTAAATTCAAGTTTTTTTCATTTATGATCATGTATTGAACCTTTAAAATCTTGAGCATCATAACTCCAAATTTAATGAAATTTATCTTAGTTTAAAGCTCTACTCATGATCTTTTTAGTGGCATGATTTATACTCTGATGTGATACATGGTGTTGCACTAGTTAATGAGAGAAATGTGTATACTTTTAAACATTGATTTGAATGCCATTGATTTATTCTAATTCCATTTTGAGTAATTAGGAAGCTTTGATTTGCATATCAAAGGTAAAATTTAATTACTTAATTAATATATTGATTTCAAATGATTCTAATTTGATTATTTGCTAAGTAGAGATTATTGATTTGGGCACTAAACTTCTTAATTGAATTAGATGATTATAATGTGTAATGGAGTGATTTAAACTGAATTAAGAATGTATCAATTAAATTATAATGTTTGTGGGTTAATTCGAGAGCAATATGTAGTTCATGTGTGTGTTATATTTATTTACATTCATGTCATTTTGTAGCACCTCATAATCTGACTTGGATTATAAAAACCTTTAAAAACAAAATCATACATACATTCTATTGTTCATCCTTGACCTATATCACTCTATTAAACTTAACCTCTGTATTTAGAGTCTAATTAAATGAACTCCTTGTGTTCAACTCTGAACTTATCCAAAAATTTAGCCTCGATCTCTTCAGAGAGAGTAACTAATAGAGGTTCTGTTGAGTAGTTAATAAACCATATTACATAATCATTAACATTACCATTTAGCGAATCATTAGATGGCACCGTTTCTGGGAACACGACATCATATGTTTTATTTAATCAAATTTATATATCAATTTAAAGTAATTTAGTATAGTTTAGGTTAAGTTTTTGTTGTGTTGATTTTTGTTGTGTTGTTCACTTCGTTCTTGTTTATGTTGACTTGTTTTTATGATGCATTGTTATATTGTTAGCCTCATCTCTATTGATAAATATCTAACCACAAGTTGCGTTATTATAGGGCCCGTGGAGCGGAGTTGTCCAACGTGACACAGAGGCAAGGAGCTTGGAGCTCTAGCTTAGGAGTCAATAATAAGCTTCTTAAAGAAGAAATTTAGCTTACATTGCCTTGCTACTTTATATTAATTATTATAATAATTTCTATTGTAATTATTTATAATTTAATTGTCATTTATAACAATTATCATTTGATAACTCGCATGTGTAAGAACGAACATTACTAACTTGTGTGTGTCTAGACATGTTCCATCCTCACAGAGGTGGGGCTCGACATGAGTGATCGAATTTAGGACAATGCACTTAACTCTTAGAGATTTTATTATGTCAGATTGTCTTGATTAAATTAGGTCACGTATTTATCTTAAACATATTCACTTAAACAATATGCACACAAACTTGTTCAATCTATCTCAAAATTTAATACACTTATTCTCGTTAATAGAATACATGCTTAGGTGTGATTTTCTCGACTTGCATTGAATATAGTGTAGTATTTAAAATTTCAGTTAGGTATCCACATAGAGCGTGTTGGGAATCACCGTAAATTTGCTAAATATGAGCATGCATCATTGATTTATCGCTCCGCATTAAGCTTTTCTAGTCTCCTTAAACTTATTTTATAACTTAAGAACTAAAAGAAAACTAGACTACTTGTAAGGCAATATATTTCATGTACTCATATTAAATATTAGTGATAGTCAAACTCTAAACTTGGAATAAAAATCACTTTGTACTACTGATGAATCTCCATTCCATCACCTTTATTCTATCGTTTTGGCCTTAAAAATCCCATTTCTTGCTTGTAAATAGCATTGATTTATGCATATTAACATTCATCCCTCGTTGTATAAATACTGTATAAAATGTTGTTTTAATGTCAAAATTATAGAATAAAGAAAAGAAAAGGAAAAAGAATAAAATATCAAAGCTTTTTTATGACCCTAAACATGAAAACCTAGGCATTTGATGACTAGGATGACAAGGAATAAAGAAAGGGAGATAAGTGCCAAAAATTCAATAAATATCCCATTTATTAATTCTTCAATAATTCATTTTAGGACCCATTTTATTTTCTACTTTTTATACTTGAAATAAAGAAACATTGTGCATGAAATTTGTAGATAATAATACATAGAAAAATACAAAAAACTTTCATACAAAAATAATATACAATGTAAAGTTATACTCTGAATAATATTCCAAAATCCTAACTTCTCAGACCCATATCTCTCAAATAAAATTCAAAATATATCAAAATCACCTTTAATTGCATTAGCTAATTAATAAAGGTGGTTTCATATTTTTTTGGAGTTAAGATGTGAAAGTGAAGTTTTGGACCCTGATGAATCTGTGATTCATCACTCTAAAAGTTGAAAATAGAAGCTTGTTCCCACGTAAATAGAGGTATATTTCCCTTTATAATGCATAATAGCATTCATACATGCATTCATAAAATATGCATTTTAGCATTCACATTTTGCATTAAATAAGAAGCCAAAATCACTTGTAAAATATTCACCTCATAAAAATAACCTCTCCCTTATAATATGTACACCTTAGTTAATAATATAAGGAAGAAAATTAGGAATCCCCTTTGTAAAAGCACCCAATAAAGCCTTAAAACCTTTGGACCATAAAATGCCCATAGCTCCCTCATACAACCTCCAAAATAGGTCTACTCACTTTTAGAATAATACACAATAAAAGACCTTTAAAATGAGACTAATTTCATCCAATTTGGAGCTCGTATGAAAAAGTTGGGTTTTTGGGTCTCTATGTATACTATGTATACTATATTTGTGTATATTTGTATTTTTTTTATCATATTTGACCTCATCTCCGTCTTTGGTCAACATGAAACTTGTAGATCTCACCAAGATCTACAACTTTCATGTTTTAAGTTTTTCCAAATTCGGCCTCCTTCTCTTTCTACACGCATTTCTCTTCTCAGCCAATCATAATTGGCCACGTGGCACCCTCTGGTTGCGCCACGTGGCCCGCCCCTTGCCCTAGCCGCCCCTGCTCTCAGCCGTTGGATTTCTCTTTGAATCCAACGGTCCCGCTTACTCCACATGCGCCTTAAATCTCCACTGTCAGATCATTTCCCCCTTCTCATCTGATCCGCCCGTTAGCGCCCTCACCACAGTCCTCCACGTGGCGCATGTTGCGCCCTTCGATCACGCACCCCATCCTTTCATCACAGCCGCTTATCCAGCCTCACATCATGACCCTTCGATCATCCTTAGATCTGATCTGAACCGTTCGCCAGCGCCGCTCCCCTGTCGCACCACGTGGTGCACTCAACACCCTTAGATCGCGTCGCCCTAATCTAATCTCCACCGCTCGTCAGCGCCTCGCCTCCGCTGCGCCACGTGGTCGCTTCACGACCCTTGATCAACACGCCCCAGATCTAATCTTACCCGCCCTTTCCTGCCTTCTTCTCCGCCGTTGGATCACAAGCAAGATCCAACGGTGAGGACTTCGTCTTCCACCTCCAACGCCCCTCTCTCCCACGTTCTTGAGCTTGCTCGAGGGGCTCACCCCTTTCTATTTTCAGCCGCACGCTAGCCACCCTCGCCGACCTCCAACACCTCCACGATCACCCCCACTCTTCCCTCGTCCTCGCCAGCCACCTCACTCCCCACGACTTCCACCAGAGTCGCTCCATGTCGCCCATGAACCTCACCTCGCCACCAGCCAACCCAACACCTTCTCCCTTTAAATACTCGAGCACCGGCCAACTTCACGGCCATCCGCCACCCCAGAGAGTAACCTCGATCTCGGAGCGTTCGATTGGTGACAGGAATTGATAACTTCCTTGAGAGAAGACAGGTCTTCTTCTCCGGCGAGATCCACGGCACCACCGCCGTGTCGCAGCCGCCCTCCGCGAAGCTTCTTGAGCTCAGGGCCTTACCGCCCCTTCGAGCGACGACCTGGAACTCGAGACCGAGCTCCAAACCCCAGCTAACCTCCTTCATCCTCCCCGATCTCTTTTTGATTTGTTCTTTAGTTTTTCTCCGATTTAATCCGCATCCCTCAACCATCTCCTTGCTCCACTTCAGCAGAAATTTGTGGAGGGTGACATCTCTAGACTTATTGAGAAAAATGAATCATTTGGTAACAAGTTGAGAGATGTCATGGGAATATTACACTCAATTTCTGCCAACCTGGGTATAAAAGTGAGAAAAGACATGAGTAGTTTCGAGGTTGAAAACAAAGCAAACATTAGGGAACCCACACATCATGTACAACTGGAGTCCATTCTATCTCCCTCTTCTACTAACTCCTTACCCTCCAATCCAGAGTCTGATCATTCATCCACCAAAAACACCAAAAAAATTGAAAAACCAAAAAATCACATAAAAATTGAAAATGATTTAAAAAATTGGATTCCACCATAAGGGAAGCACTCGATGAGGAATTGATCTTTAAACTTCCCTTAATAAAGGCCATAGATCACTTCCTCGACCTCAAGAGATTTGTAAAGAGTAAATTGATGCCCAAGAGGTCGGGTACTAAGAGAACAAGGACTGAAAGACACATAGTGTCTATGGCCACCTCTTTGGTGATGGGGAGAAAGACCAAGAGCCACAGAGTGAAGCGGTTGCCTAGGGTTGAATGTGAAATCAAAGACACCATCTTCACCCATGCGAGAATCGATGATGACTCACCGATAAATATCCTCCCGACCTCTGTGTTTGACAAGCTCAAACTCAGACAAATCAGAAAGTCAAGAGAGATCGTTCAGCTGGCTGATCAATCCATTAAATGGTTTAGAGGAAATATTTCATTCATCATTACTTTCCGAGGTGCTATACTCCAGGTGGACTTCACAGTCATTGACATTGAGCACCGAGGAGAGTTCACCCAGTCTCCGATTACATTGAGCACCGAGGAGAGTTCACCCAGTCTCCGATTATTCTCGGGAAGCCGTTCTTAGCCTCAACTAAGGCGATTATAGATTGCGAGACTCGGGAGATCGATTTTTCAGCATTGGGAGCACTCCGACCTCACCCATTCTTTGATGAACTTTACTCTAAGGTGACCCACACATCCGTTGACAGTCGCGACCATCAAGAGGTAAATGAGTCCCGCCTCTCCGCTACATCTGAGAAACCGACTATCCGGACGACCGTTGGATCTGAGACTCCCCACACCTCCACTTCATCAACTGCTTGCACCTCCACCATGACAGCTTATAAGGAGGACTCACGACCAGAAGCTATCATTAAGTCGGACATGACCTTTGTTGATTGCCTTGATCATTTTGATGATCCGACGCAAGAGCCCAATAATGCCAAGCCAATGAGATCACTGGCACATTCCCGAGCCGTGTGCTGACCCTTCAGGAATATTACAATCTATATGGTGACTCGTCTAATGAGGAACCCATGATTAGCACCACACCACTTCCTGGACCTTCAAAGGAAACAACCAAGATTAAATTGACTCCACATAAAAACACGGTTGCTCCCTCTTCTAGTCGGCTATCTAGTGGGAGGAAGTCGAGAATTGATTCCTCGAGATGTTCCCCCGAACCTCTCAAGGTGCGTCGCTTTCATCTCCCTCTCAATGATTCAGGTTCTAGCAAACCGACTAAGAAAGTTTCCATCAACACGCCGAAGAAGGAATTTTCTGAGAAGTCCTCATCTGGTCCGGATAAGGTGATTTATATGAGTGAGCTCAGTTCGGCTATTCACAAGCCTTATCTAAGCAAACAGCCGTGTGTCGAACCTCGTTGGATGATCCCTACACCTCACTATTATTCATCTGAGGACGATTCCGACAACGACACATATATATATTATCCACCTCCTCGCGTCCGTAAGAAGGTTCGTCACAAACCTTCTTGATCCTTGCACATTATCACTCTTTCTTGTATACATTTTCTTTCCCTCCCTCCCCAGTGATTCGAATCACTTACCCCGATTCCATATCATTTCATTTTACGACTATACTTAGGATAACCAGATCCTAAGTATAGGGGGGAAGGTGACCCGCATCCATTCACTGTACATCCTCTAGATCACATCGGTCCTCATACTCACTCCTTTCTTATACTTAGGCTGACCAGAGCCTAAGTATAGGGGGGGACCGATGCCCGCCATGTATATACTCATCCATTTCCCCTCTTGCTCTCGTCCACCCCATTTTTGATCTTATTCTACACAGGCCTCTAGGGCCTAGTAGGGGGGCGGAGTGACTTCTATAATTTTGTAATTTTAGCTCTCCTACGCTTAGCACGAGCTATGTCTTTTTCATTGCTTTTCGTGCTCTGAGGACATAACACATGCTAAGTATAGGGGGCGTGCATATATTACATATATACTTTACCCATAGCTCGTACTTTCACGTATTTTCGCGTATTTTTGTTATGCAATAATTATGGGGTGTGTAAAAATTGAATTTTTTTATAATTTTGTACTATATGTATAATACTTGTATAAAAATTGTAAAATTCTTATAAAAAATAATTTTGTAAAATTTGTTGTAAAATAGGATGTATACAAAAAAAAATTGTATACTATGTATATTATTACAAACTAAAAATTGTTGTAAAAATTGTTGTATAATAGAAAATAGAATGAAAATGTTGAAAATAAAGGCTTCTTATTTACTTTTGCATCCTTGCATTTAAAAAAAGAAAAGAAAAAAAGAGTCTTGCATTTCAGTCATGTACATAGCATATCATCTACCCCTCATCTGCATATCTTGCATATGCAAGGTGAAAAGCTAGTGGGTTCGGAACCAAGTTATGAGTAGATATTAAGGATGGACTTGATTTGACCTTAATCCACCTAATTTCGGAGGAACCTTATAGGATCTGGAGTTAAGATTTCTCAGGTCAAGTGACTTAATTCTTTGAGTCCGCAAGTCTATGATCACATGTCATCTTGATTAGTCTAAGTAGAATATCTCGTGCACACGCATGATTCTTTTAGACAGTGACCTAACTTGGACAAGCACAATGCACACAGCTCTTCATTGATGGGGTGGTGAGGAAGTAGAATCCTTTAGCTTGGACTAGCACACGGGTGGAAACATCCGTCCTCCTCTAGGGAGGGTAATGCGTCTCAACCTAGTCTGGTAGTGTTGACGTCTAAGGACGGGATGTTGTGGGTTGCAATAATGCTTCAAAAGAGGGATAGTCTACTGGATCAAGAGGAAAAACTCCTGATGTACATGCTGCACCTTGTATGAGTTTGAAAAAAAATGCAAAAACTCCAAAAAAAATCAGACAGGTCCAAGCGAAAATAAAATACCTGTCGGAGTCTGTATATTGGCAAAGAAATGTTGCTGGATGACTTGGCTACACTGGTCAGGCATCCCGGGACAGGTAGCTACATTGGCTACCGTCCATTCTTTTCTCTACCCCCTCCTCTTTAGTTGGTCGCACTTGAACTTAGAAGGAAATACCCCGCTCCTCGAGGAAAGAGTTACTGGACCGGGTTATTGAGTTACCTTGTTAGAGGAGGCTGGTTCCGAGCCATTTCTGATGTGGAGAGTTACATTTCACTTACACAGTGCAAGTAAGAATCATAGTCATCAGAAATTTACGTTTGAAGATTTGTTCTGACCTGACTATTGAGGAGTCTTGAATAGAAGACTTGTGGAACTTGAAGTCTGTTAGGTCTTAAGTTCAGGACCCAATAAGGTTCCGCCACACAATTAATCCAAAGGTCGAGTCAAGCCCTATTTTCAACTTTTGTTCATGACCTTGGTATGGAACCCAAAATCATTTCACTTTTGCATTTCATTTAGTTGCTCGGGGACGAGCAAGGTTTAAGTATAGGGGGTTGATGAATCTGTGATTCATCACTCTAAAAGTTGAAAATAGAAGCTTGTTCCCAAGTAAATAGAGTCATATTTCCCTTTATAATGTATAAATAGCATTCATACATGCATTCATAAAATATGCATTTTAGCATTCACATTTTGCATTAAATAAGAAGCCAAAATCACTTGTAAAATATTCACCTCATAAAAATAACCTCTCCCTTATAATATGTACACCTTAGTTAATAATATAAGGAAGAAAATCAGGAATCCCCTTTGTAAAAGCACCCAATAAAGCCTTAAAATCTTTGGACCATAAAATGCCCATAGCTCCCTCATACAACCTCCAAAATAGGTCTACTTACTTTTATAATAATACACATTAAAAGACATTTAAAATGAGACTAATTTCATCCAATTTGGAGCTCATATGAAAAAGTTGGGTTTTTGGGTCTCTATGTACACTATGTATACTATATTTGTGTATATTTGTATTTTTGTATCATATTTGACCTCATCTCCGTCTTTGGTCAACATGAAACTTGTAGATCTCACCAAGATCTACAACTTTCATGTTTTAAGTTTTTCCAAATTCGGCCTCCTTCCCTTTCTACACGCATTTCTCTTCTCAGCCAATCACAACTGGCCACGTGGCGCCCTCTGGTTGCACCACGAGGCCTTCCCCCCTTGCCCTAGCCGCCCGTGCTCTCAGCCGTTGGATTTCTCTTTGAATCCAATGGTCCCGCTCACTCCACGTGCGCCTTAAATCTCCACCGTCAGATCTTTTCCCCCTTCTCATCTGATCCTCCCGTTAGCGCCCTCACCACAGTCCTCCACGTGGCGCATGTTGCGCCCTTCGATCACGCACCCCATCCTTTCATCACAGCCGCTTATCCAGCCTCACATCACAACCCTTCGATCATCCTTAGATCTAATCTGAACCGTTTGCCAGCGCTGCTCCCCTGTCACGCCACGTGGCGCACTCAGCACCTTTAGATCGCGTCGCCCTAATCTAATCTCCACCGCTCGTCAGCGCCTCGTCTCCACTGCGCCACGTGGTTGCTTCACGGCCCTTGATCAACACGCCCCAGATCTAATCCTACCCGCCCCTTCCCGCCTTCTTCTCCACCGTTGGATCACAAGATCCAACGGTGAGGACTTCGTCTTCCACCTCCAGCACCCCTCTCTCCCACGTTCTTGAGCTTGCGTGAGGGGCTTGCCCCTTTCTATTTTCGGCCGCACGCCAGCCACCCTCGCTGACCACCGACACCTCCACGATCACCCCCACTCTTCCCTCGTCCTCGCCAGCCACCTCACTCCCCACGACTTCCACCAGAGTCACTCCATGTCGCCCATGAACCTCACCTCGCCACCAGCCAACCCAACACCTTCTCCCTTTAAATACTCGAGCACCGGCCAACTTCACGGCCATCCGCCACCCCAGAGAGTAACCTCGATCTCGGAGCGTTCGATTGGTGACAGGAATTGATAACTTCCTTGAGAGAAGACGGGTCTTCTTCTCCGGCGAGATCCACGGCACCACCGCCGTGTCGCAGCCGCCCTCCGCGAAGCTTCTTGAGCTCAGGGCCTTACCGCCCCTTCGAGCGACGACCTGGAACTCGAGACCGAGCTCCAAACCCCAGGTAACCTCCTCCATCCTCTCCGATCTCTTTTTGATTTGTTCTTTAGTTTTTCTCTGATTTAATCCGCATCCCTCAGCCATCTCCTTGCTCTGCTTTCACCTCGCCAAGCTCTGCGATGGAGCTCTGACCTTCACGGTCCATTTATCGCCCTCCGACAACACCCTTCATCCTCCATCGACTCCAGCTCCGCCACTTGGGCAGAGCACCATCGCCAGACCATCTTCCCCTCGCTTTAGGCCTCGCCGTCCATCCTCCACATCTCCACTAGCACGCACACGCTTCAGCTATCACGTCTAACCCCTGCAGGTGCACCCAGTTCACTGGCCGAGAGTTCATCAGAGCTCCTATCGAGCTTCATCGCCACGGTGCTCCAGCACCCCTCTTCCGCTCCTGAGACCTCCTGGAACTTCACGCACCGCCGCGCATCTTCCGGGATGTCTCCGAGCCCCCGAAGAGCTTCACCGACGTCAGGAGGATCGGGCGGAGCAGACACCCCTTCGCCGGAGACCCGCCAACTCCTCCGCAGGCGGAGGAGGACCGTTGAGGAAGAAGCCCCAGCCACCGTTCGATCATCTTGATCGAACGGTCCAGCGCCATCCACGTCGCAAGTCATCCGGAGCAGCAGACGGCCGTTGGATCTCTCTTTGATCCTACGGTCAGCATCCAGCCACGTCGACCCCTCCATCGCTCTCCAGGCACCGTTGGATCAACTTAGATCTGACGGTCTCTGATCACACCACGCGCCATCAACGACAGCCTTGGGATCGATCTTGATCCAAAGGTCCAGAGCGTGCCACGTAGACGAGTTCGAGCCTCTTCCCCGACATCTAGGCTCAGACCACCCGAAGCTTCTCCGAGCCTCCCTCCAGACCTCTAGAGCGCCCGAGCCACGACCCGAGCCGCCGACACCAGCCGAACCTAGGCGCCCCACGTGAGCAGCACGTGCGCCTGGGTTAATTGCACTAAGGCCCTCGGAACTTTCAGAAATTACAATCTAGTCCCTGTGAAGCGCCCCCACGTGAGGAGCACGTGTAGCCGTGGAGAAATTGCATTCCACCCCCCAGCATTATAGGTAATTGCATTTAAGTCCCTATCAGCATGTTTATTTTTATGTAATTTTTATTTCCTGTATTGCAATTACACCCCTGACTTTGCACGCATCCCTAGGTGTCATATTTCATCATTTTTGAGTTTTAAAAATTGCATGTTGTAGTGTAACTTGTCCATTATCTGTTGTGACACTTGTCAAATTTTTGTGATATCAGTAGAGTTTTAATTAATTAATTGGTTCATTTCTGTGATATTTTGTCCAATTGGACCTTTTAATTGATAGTTAATTCTCTGTAATTCCAAAAATTCCCAAAAAATCACAGTAGCTCTAGGATAGTTAACTTAACATTGCATAAAAATTTCATCTCATTTGCACACATATCGAGTCCTAAATAAATTAGTTGGTAATTTTCTTAGTTCAATTTTAATAGTTTCATTTCACATTAAAATTTAGGTATGTTAATTTTCCTAGATTCCTCATCATTAGATCTATCTAGGATAATTTTATTTCCTGAAAATATTGTGATTTGATATTTATTAAAATTAAATTAGTGAAAATCACCCCGCATTCAATTTAAATTCACAGTAAATTCATTAGTGTTGAAAAATTCCAAAAAAAACTAAGATAGCTTAATTTCATCATATTTCATCATCTGGCCTGGACTTCATTTGATACCTTAACTGATTTAACTTTAAATTGGCTTGATTTTTGCATGTGTCCTGCATAGAAAATAGAAAAAAAGATAAAAAAAATATTCCTCGAAAATCTAACACTTGGACTTTGCTCAAATTCACCTAAGGAGACAGCTGCCTCCCTAAGTTCGACCTTGGACTTCACCAAGCAAAAAAAATTTACCCCTTGAAATTGACTTGAATCTAATTAAAATAAAATACTTATATAAAATACAGATGAAATACCAATAACTATACCTATATAATAAATATCACTATTTATTTAAGTGCAAATAATACGTTAAAAAAATATAATAAAAATATATTTATGTAAATTAGAATAATTTATAAATATATAAAATAAGAAATGAAAATAAAAAATAAAAAATACAACATAAAATTAAAATACACAAAACATAGATAAATATACCTATAATTAAACCCTAAAAAACTAACTTCTAATTAATAACTTCAAAAAAATAAATAAAAATCATAATAAAATACTATGAATAATAATAATAATAATTTTTTATTTTATAACTTAATTAATAAAATTGTTTAATAATTAATATCAAATTTCTAAATAGTTTAGGCCAAGTTTTTCCTGGTTGGTCCTCGTGGACCAACCAGGTCGAGTCTGGAGTGGACCTGTGGTCAACTCTTCTAACTCGCCCATGCACCTTGCCAGACCTATGTTTTGACCTAAATTCTTGATCCCCACGATTCTTTCACTCATTAGCATCGATCCCTTGACGACTTCTTCTCCTCGAGCATCTCCCTTTCACGCATCATGCTTGCCTCGAGATTGGATCATTACCACGCTCGTTGCCCCTCATTCTTTGGAGCCTATTCATCATCCTGTACAAAACCCAATCTCCGACTTCATTTGAGTTTTGAATCTCTTTAGCCTACCTTGACTCCCTCGTTCGTGTGCTCTGGATTGACGTTAGTGACAGGGACGCCTCCAACCCATCAGCAGTGAAGAAGGGCATGGTCAATGAGCTCTTCCACCCACCTCCATCCATTACCGCTATCGAGGTTCATTTCATGGTCCCATGCCACTGAGGTATCATAGTTCCTTGATTTCTTAGATTAGTTCAGTCCTATGTTTTATTTTTGCCATTAGTTTCACATTAAATCATGTTAAGTATCCTTAAAGTACCAAAAACGTAGTTCACCAGAGAAGAGCTCCGACAAACCACACCATACGTCCTCACGCATTTTTCGACCCTATCGACCACTTCATTCGCCTCCCTATGGCCTTCTCCATATCTGTCCACCTCCAGAACACCGCGACTCCTTCTGGATCGAGAACTCGGCACTCCACCTCCGGCATCCATTGGAACCGCCTCCGCCCGAGCTACCTACACCTCACTTCGTCACCTCGAGGGTCGAGGTAGTTTGCTCTCGACCCGCTTAACCCCTTTTGCAGGTACCTAGAGCAAGAAAGACACCTGGGGGCAATTTTGGGTTTGGTCGAAGACACCTGGAGCACCACTTCTACTCTGACCTCGTGGGCGAGCTCCGGTTCCTTTCCGCTCTTTTTGAAGCCTCAAGTCAATAGGGAACAGTGCCAGGATTCTTTTTGGGCCATTTTGGAGCAGCGAGAGCATCAGAGGAGGAAGGTCTTGCCTAGAGAAGCTTGCCTCGGCAGTGCTTCTTCCCCCGTTCATCCATCGCCTTCCTCTGCCGTCAGATTAGGGCATGTTCTTCCAGACATTCTGCCGTCGTTGGATCGTCCCCTCCTTCAGCCATTGATGAATCCCCATTCATCACTCTTTATTCCTTTATTTTAGCTAGGAACCTCAGCAAAATGCACTGTAAATACCTGTAAATAGCATAAATTATCAAAATGCATGCATCATGTAATTATGCATAATTAGCATGTTTTTGTGTAAAAATAAAGGAATAAAGAAATAAAAGAAAAAGAGGGAAATATTTAGAATAAATATTGAGTGACCTAATCCCAAGGGAGGGCTCAGCATGGGCCTGACCGCAAAAGAATCCAAGTAGAGAGAGATAAGGTCAATCATACTTGTACATAACCCTATGTATATAAATAATTTTATTTTCCTCAAAATCAAAATAAGAAGTGTTTCTCACATCTTGTACATATTTACAAAAATAAAATAAGAATCAGAAAAAATAAAAAGAAAAATAAGAAAAATCATTTTCCACCTTGTATATATACCATGTACATATGTATATAAACCTATTTATTTAACTCATGTAAATAAATCGTAAAAATAAAATAAAAATACCTTTTTATTCCAAATTTTATGTTGTAAATAAATAAAATATAAAATTGGAATAATTGTACAAAAATAAACAATTAAAAATAAAAATAAAAATACTTATGTATATATACCTATATATAATAATATAATGTAAATACGTTATTTATTTTTCAAAACAATAAATAAAAATCATGAAAAAATAATTTAAAAATAATAAACATTTTTCATGTTCAAATTTTTTGAAATAAAATCGTTTACTAATTTAAAATGAATTTTCAAGTATTTAATAAAAGGCGGCTTCTGATTGCTCCACGGGGGATGTTGACCCCCGGTCAACTCTCCCCCGCGGATCCCCTTCCAAGCGGATCGTGTTTTCGACCCGATTTCTCCAAATATTCCTGACTCGATCCAACCTCCATTTACTCACACCTCGTGCTCCATTTGACGCTCGTTGATCCGAGACCCTCGCTCGATCATCTGCCTAGGGGCCCGTGCTTCACCGTGCCATGCCCGACCTCTTCTTGCCGGATCTTCACCACTATAAAACCTGAGATCCGCCGCACTTTTCATGCACCTTTGGCCATCGCCTTAATCTCCTGGGACCTCCATTCTCCTTCATAGAGTGACGGCTATCGAGGGGAGGTGTTGCAGTGAGGATTCGAGGTCTGAAGCATAGGTCCGGTGACTCTTGTCGTCGTGCTCCGCCGCTGGCAAAGCTCGAGCCTCTGGAGGCGACGCTCCATCGAGGCGATGATCCCCAGAGACCCAGCATCTCATCCCCAGTCGACCAAGTTCATCAGGTAGACCCGCTAGCTCCTTTAGCATCGCCCATTTCTGATTTCCACAATCCAGCTCCGCCAGCTCCGCCCTAGTGGTCGGAGCTCCGCCAGTCCATCCTACCCATACTGATCACCGCTCCGACTCATCGTCACCCTCCATATGCGACCTGATCACCTCGAGCTGAGCCATCAAAGCCCAGATCGAGTTGGGTTCCATCTCTCACGTACGCCGGAATCCCCCTTCGACCATTCACGACGCTTCCTTTTCCCTTTTGGCCAATAACCCCCGCCGGAGTGCTCCTCCGAGCGAGAGCTTTGTTTTGCAGGTGAATAAGAGCAGGTACCCCCCTTGGTCGCGCTTCCATCCCTTCGCCGGAGTTGCTCCAGGTCGCTACTCCTTCACCGGAGGATCCGACCGTCGGAGGCTTCATCGGAGGACATCACTCGACGCAGAACGACATCGCGAGGAAGACTCACTTCTCCGATCTTTCGTCGGCGGTCCAGATCTTCTCTAGATCGCCAGAGAAGCTCGTCCGGGAGGTGTTCTTCCTCAGCCTCTGTCCGTCGTTGGATCTCCCTGCAGCACCAGTTCGCATCTCCACCATCCGTGCTCTGCCATGTCAGGCCGTTAGATCCCTAATCTAACGGTCACGTTCCTCCCACGTTCGCCATCGCGCCATCACCGTTGGATCGTCCAGACGGCTGCATCAGGACTGTGCATCAGCATCCAGTCATGCCTCGACACCTGGCGCTCACGTGCGCCCCTCATGCGCCTCGGTTGGGTAATTGTGCCCATACCCCTGCAGGTTTTAGTAGTTTTTATTTAGTCTATTAAATAAGTTTGCACTCTTGGACTATTTGCATATATGGACCTCTACTTTTAACTATTTGCATTTCAATCCCTGCCTGTGTGAGACACGTGCATCGACACGCGATATTTTGGGATATTTTGCATGTATGGGCTTGGGGTTTGTTTATGTTATGGAATGAAATTTAGTTTCTGAAATTTGCATTTATACCCCTGCGCGTGGTTTTAATTGAACATGTGCTGATTGTTTGGGATTTTTGCACTTTGAACCCTAAGGTTTTCGCACGTGTTAATATCTATCCCCCCGAACTATATTTTCTTACATTTAGGTCTCTATGTGTTGTAGCTCTTTTATTAGTTGGATAAAATAGCAAATAAACTCCAAATCTAGTGAAATTTGGATACGTGGCTCCTGCTACTGTGTAAAAATTTCTCTAATTTTTTGGGATATTTTTTTTGCTTTTTACTATTTTTAAAAAATCAAAACATATATTTTTATTATTGTTTGAATTGAAAAATCAAAGAAAAATATAAAAACTTCTCTAATATTTCTAAAAAATTAGGGATATTTAGTTTTGGTGTTTTCTACCTTCTATCCAATATTTAGCTTATCTGGATTTATAAAAACCATAAAAATTAAAAAACCCTAAAAATCTTATAAAAATCATTAAGAATTCTATACAATTCAAAAAATGCAAACTCTTTTTTGTAGCTTACTTTTTATATATATGTTTCGTAAAAATTGTCTCCAGATTTTAGAGACCAATTATATATTTTTTATTGGTCTTTCAAGTTTGGCTTCACATTGAGCATTGTTTTTCCCCTTTCTCCATTTTTAGAAAATCAAATAAAAAATTATAAAACTCTCATAAAATTACCAAAAACATTTAAAAATATAAAAAACACAAAAACAAATTTATCTCAATTTTTGGAGTATTTTTTAGTGCTTAAATAAATTGTTGTTGTTGCTTGTTTATACTTTTTCTTATTTTTTCCTTATTATTGAAAATACAAAAAAATTTAAAAACCATTAAAATCCACCAAAAACATTTTCTTCTTTATTTTATCTTTTAGACTACTTCGTAGGCCGTCTCGGCCATCCCATACTCCTTGAATACGACCCTGGTCGCTATACCAGGTTAATAAACTAGCAAGGACCGCTGTTTGATTTCCCTGTTTTATCTTTCGATTGGTGGTTTCCTTATTTTTTTTAGATTGACTGAGTCTCTTGATCTGGGTCGCAACGACCCGAGAGTGATTTCTAATTGAAGTCATCATCGTCGAACCGCCATTACCTTTCCTCGTGCCGTCACGTGGATTAGTGATGGAAGGTGATGAATCCATGATTCATTAACTTTTCTGTCGTATTTTGTCTTAAAACCCTTAGCAAATGCATGTAAATATTCATTAATTCCTATCTTTTAACAAAATTATATTCATGAATAATTATTTACTTTTAAGCATAAAACTCATGTAAAAAAATAAAAAAATAAATAAAAAGGCAGATTGTGAATGTGAATATGTACAATATGACTTTGAAATATAGATATAACTGTAAGGTATATCTATAGCCTAACCACCAAGACCAAGTCAGCATGGATTGGTCCACAAACCAAAAAGTAGGGGGAGATAAGGAAAGAAAATCTAAAAAAATAAATTAATACACACACCATGTACATCTCACTATTTATACAATAAATACAAAAATTCAAAGAATTTTAATTAATTCATATATATATATATATATTTCACCAAACACTTTTACTAATTATTTCTAAAAATGTATATAAAAATATAAAAATAAGTTAAAAATACTACCATGTATATATACCAAGAAATCCTACTTGTAAATTGTAAAAATCTCAACTTCCGAACATCATAACTTCTTCATACGAATTCCAATTTCACTCTACTCACTTTAAAGTTCATAAAATAATAATCTCTAACTAATAAAGGTAGTTTCATCGAATTCAGAGTCCGTTTGCAAAAAGATCGGTTTTGGGACCAAATGACAACAGGGTTTCTGGGCTATTTATTTTATGTAGAACATATTATTTATAGTTTTATTAATTTTATAATTTCTAAATATTTTATGATCTTGTAATTTAACCTTGATTTATTTCATATTTTTTGGAGTTTATTTATTATTTTAATAAAATCAAAAACCCTAAATTATAGGTAAAAATGAACTGACTGAATAGTACATGTATTTATTAATAGACGTAAACTAATTTATTAAAATTCCCAAAAATTCACACAATCTTTATTTATTGTTCTAATAATTAAGAAATTATAAAAATAATATTTATTTATTTATTTATTAAATTAAAAATCCAAAACCTATTTATATATACATATTTATTAATATAATATTTATATTTTGAATTATATTTAATATGTATAAAAAGTAATTATTCCATAAAATAGATAATTAATTTATTTACATTTCTTATATTTATACCTATTTCAAATAATGTTATTTATTATTTAATAATGAATTTACAAGTAATTTTAGTATCTGGACCAACCAGGTGCTAACACGTGTCAGCACCTGGTTCATCTTCCTCAAAGAAGCTCCAACGGAATCTGTTCCAACATCCTTCCTTCACCGAATTTTCCCGCGTTTTTCTTAACTCCTTCCGACGACCTAAGCCATTGGATTTCATCACCTAACTACCTTCTATCTCGCCAACCCTTAGATTTTACTTGAGGAGCACAGAATTCATCTATAAAAAGCCCTCAAGATCGCCATTTCCCAACTAACTCTCCAACCACCTATAGCTCCCAGCTCCAGTGGCTGATCCCTAACCTTCTCCACTTCGCTCCGCCTCACATCGGTGGTGACAGCACCTGTAAGCGACCTCGCGTGAAGGAGGGATCTTCGGAGGAGGTTCTAAGGCTCTTGGCTGCCTTGCATCGTCGCCACAGCACCGCGTTCAGCTCCGACGAAGATCGTTCGTCGAGCAAGTTACCAGAGGTAAATACACCTCTTCTTCACAGACCTATTCTTCCACTTTTAGCGATTTTCGTCTCAAGTTTTGTGCCACGATTAGCATGGCTAATCCCGACATTAGGATGCCTAATCATTTAGCTTATACGCTAAAGCACAATCATCTTTCATTCCTTTCAAATCCACTTCGAATCACGTCTCATTTCATCACCATTCTCACACATCTCGCACTTTTCTTCTGGAAACCATTGTTTTGATATTGCGAACTCTTAATCCATCGGTAGATTCCTTGGGAATCGAGCACATAAACTTGTTATTTGCAGATCCATCTTCAGTCAGTCGTAGACTCAAAGTATTTGGAAGCTTCAATCCTCAAGAAATCACAACTCCAAGAAGGCGTAACAACCTGATTGTCAGACGCTAGGATAGCAGACCTCCACCTTAGTCGAGCTGTAGCCACCACCTCAAGCCTTTTCCGATCACCATCTACCGCGGGCGAACTCGAGGGGTGGAGGAGCGACCCCTCTGGCCCCGCTGGAGATCCAAAGCCTTCACTATTCGTCGGAGAAATTCGTTGAAGAGGCGATCGTCGTCAGAGCCTATACAAACTCAAGAACAGTTCAATTCTTCAGGCGTACAGGTGTGCGTCACGTATCTCAATCAGATGGCCAGGATCAGCGCTCAGCATCTAATCTCCGTCGTTCAGCCGAAACATTAGAGAAATTGCAACATAAACCCATCAGGCTTCCAGAATTTAAACGCATTCCCAAGGTTTCCAGTATTTACATTTAGATCTCTCCGTAGGGGCCTAAATGTAAAAGCTTTTATTTCTTTACAGGACAGTCCTTGTAAGGACCAATTTGCAACAATTTTTGATACTTTTCTTGTGCTTATACCCCTGGGCTGTAGGGGATTTTCGGACCCATTTTGACTTTATTTTCATAGTTTTTCTTGGGGTAGTTATACAACTACCTATGTGAGTTTTTCATTGATTCTTCGCGTATTTTTTCTCGTAGTTTTATCGTGTCGTGATACTTCGCAAACCGTCTTCGTTTTGATTTGAATTTCGTGTGTTGACCGAGTCCGTTGCTTGGCTTTTTACCTATTATATAGTATCATCTATTTTCACCTATATTCCACCTATTATATAATAAATAAATTTTGTGAAAAATATCCCTTTGAAATAAAAATTGGAAAAGATTAAAATCAAATAAACATTTAAAATAAAAAAATCCCTAAAAATTGTAACTTTTCTCTAATCACTTTAAGAAGAGGTAAAATAAAATCACGAAAATATTTTCTTAAAAAATCAAAATTACTGTATCAACTTTCCTATGGGTTTTTGCACGCCTAGATGTGGGTATTTTGCACCTCTGACCCACACGTTTTCTAATTTAGTAATTACTGTATCAACTTTCCTATGGCATTGTATTAGTTTTGTAAATTTTGCAATGAGGACCCTAAAGCATTTCATATTTGGAGTTAGGTCCACGTATCTCACCTCATGTGGCCGCCCATGTGAGGTGAACATTTTGGAGGCATGTCCCTGGGACATGTTGTATTTCTATTTAGCCCAATATCTTTTTAAATACATTATAAATTTTTTGAAATCTGCATATAGGCCCTTGAGCTTAAATTTATTTACGCAAATGCCTTTGCTAGGTTGTAGTTTCTTTTTGTAATCTCTCATTTATTTTAATTAGTTGTTGTGCTGAAAAAATCTCAAAAAATCAGATTAAGTACTTGACATGTTGTAGTCTCACGCTCTAATTTTGCATTTCAATTTTAGGCAATTATCATGTTTTATAAAAATAAGAAATAGAACATTTTATCCCTCTCTACAATATAAAATATAAAAAAAATATAAAAAGTTTTAAAAAAAATCCAAAAAATATTTTTCTTGTTTATTTATTTATTTTACTACTTCAGATAAAAAATCACTAGAATATAAAAATAAAATACTCAAAAATCAAAAAACCTGAAAATCCCTTATAAACATATATAAAATTCTTAAAAACTCCAAAAATTTATTTCTCTATTTTCTAATTTCATTTATATTATTATTTATATATTAAAATTGATTAATATAATTTTGGACTTAACTTTCTATTTTTAATTTCCATTTCAATTTTGATCATTTATTGAATACATGATTTATTTCTGGTTTTAAAAAATATATAAAAATTAGCAAAATTTTCTGAAAAATCATAAAAATAGTAAAAAATATTTAAAAATCAAAATATTTTATTTCCTTTATTTTATCTCTCTTTATTAGTATTTATATCTACATTAGCTTACATTGTATATATACTCTATATATAGATCTATTATATCTTAAAAAGAAAAAGAAAATATACAAATCTGAAAAGCTCAAAAGAAATTTTATAAAAACAGGAAACTAAAAACAACTATAAAAATACAAAACAAGAATAAATAAAAAACTTAAAATTAAAAACCCACAAAAACATATAGACAAAGAAGCATAATCACAATTGCACTTCACTTGCACAATTTATCTAGTTTGCTCCTTGCGTTCGACCTCTACACATACTTGCACGTATATACATCTTTGGTGTAGAGTTATAATAAATTTGAACTCCACATTTATTTACATTACTATTTAGTTGTGGGTTAATTGTTGTTTGAATTGGGGTTTCATCTAAGGTTTCTTCGACGACCGTTGATCCGCCTTGTGGATTGACAAGACCTTTGCAAAATCCCATTCAACAACTACGAACAAGTAAATCCCTCATTATAGGCATGTACTCACCTCTAGACAAAAATGGATGAGTACGCATCCCAAATTATAGAGCCCAAATCCTTGGACTTGCCCCCTAAGATTCTATTTCTAACTCTAGAAGATTTGGGAACTGCATGGGCTTGCCTCCAACCTTAGTCTGAGTTTTGGTTGCGTAAGTTTGATTGTCACTTTAGGGTGTGATATTGAACCCCACATCTCGAGAAGAACACTCTTTTTCTTGACAACTATCAGGATCACTGCTGGACATAAGGAAACTTACTGTGCGTAACATAATGTAATATTGGACTACAACCGACTAACAATTGATAAGATAATTCAATCGAATTCTTATGACCTTTACACATGAAGTTGGAGAATTTAAAGAGTTTGATTTGTGCTTCTATTGTGTCAGTGACTCCTACATATTCAAGTGCTTGTATTGTGTCACCTACAATGATCTTATCTCAATCGTCTACAGAGAAGCATCATTAGGTCACGAGGATACGCCACGTGTCAAGTGAAATCATCATAATTGTTCGATCACACGTAGGAATGAGGTAAATTGCCATATCCATCCCTCATTTTTGTATTTACCATTAAATCCTATAAATAAAATATAAGGTTTAAAATAAATTGTAAATTTTACATAAAGGCCCTTATATTTATTCCAATTGCAACTGGGTCCATTCCACATCACCTAACGTGTCGTCCCACGTGAGTTGGCGAAATTGCATTGAAGTCCCGACCCTTTATTCATGGTACACTCATCTTATTGATTTAACCATGCTCTCTACGTTTCTTTTGACATCGAAGATGAATAGTTGGGGGGACATTTATTCGGACTTAGCAAAACTCTCCTTGAACCATATAAATATTACATATTTTGAGGTCCAAGATACCTCCTTCATGGACCATTTTGTAATCATGATGACACTCTTCTTGAGTTTAGGTTCACTCACGTAGGGAATGGTCACACACCGATTAAACCTTTCCTCTCTTCCCTTCTCAACAAGGAGGATCATCACCTCGATGAGCTCTATTTTATTTCCACCTCTTCTTCTAACCTCAACTTATTTTATTATGACGGATATTCAAAAGATTCATACACGATGCCACCCAAGAAGAGTAATAATGACGATGATCGTGAAGACCCATTGCATATGATACTGGCTAGGATGCCTTCCTTAACAACAGAACACTCTATTTAGAACTTAGATAGGACATCCTATTGTGGGAACCGACACACCTATGGATGCAACAACAATCTTGGGTAGTACAAAAATTAAATTGGATAAGTCCAGCTCGACCAGATGTGGAATATGAGTTTAAGCCACACTTTCTTCTGCTATTGTCGAAATTCAATGGGAATGCACATAAAGGACCATATGCATTCCTTAGAAACTTTGAGTTTGTCTACGATAGCCTTAGGAACCCTAGGGTTAGTCAAGACCATATTAAGCTCAAAGCTGCTTGTTTCACCTTTGAAGAAATGGTTGATAATTCGTTGAAGAACCTAGGGGTAGTTATAACTACCTATGTTTTGTTAAAGGCTTCTTCTTGAAGAAATTCTACCCTTTGAGTAGAACTAATGAGATGCAAACACACATCACAGGTTTCTCTCAACTTCCCAATGAACCATTTGTGATACATAGGAGAGATTCAAAGATATTATGCAGAAGTTTCCTTGTTATGGTCTAGAAACTACCATTCTGGTTGAATCTTTGTACAATGGTCTCAATCCTGAGATGCATGATTTAGTGAGTGCTTTCTGTGGAGTTAGATATAGTTAACATGGTGAAGATACCATACGGAAGGTATTCGCGCCAATGGATGAGGTCAACAGAGAGTATGTGGAGTCTCCTCTTTCACTCTTATCCAAAGAGAGGGGCAAGAAGGCTGTAATTAATCTTGTCGAGGAATTGACTCCTAACATGGGAATCCTATAATTAATCTTGTCGAGGAATTGACTCCTAACATGTGAATCATCGTAGATAAGTTAACGTTGGTCAAGTGGATCGTTAAGAGGATGAATGAGTTGGAGAGTTTATCCAAGCTCCCAAAACATATGGACTTAGCTGAGATGGTATCTAAGATGAAGATACCCGTCGTGT
The DNA here is from genome assembly GCA_037367405.1 of Ottelia alismoides. NCBI lineage: Eukaryota > Viridiplantae > Streptophyta > Magnoliopsida > Alismatales > Hydrocharitaceae > Ottelia > Ottelia alismoides. Next base: position 90,201 of record JAZKJV010002196.1, on the reverse strand, counting down.
CTACTTTTCTGCTCCTATTTACTGAGTGCATCATGTTCAAGAGCAGTTGATTTTAGAGCCACCCTAGTCATGGGTAGAGGACCACTCCTTTGTTCAACCATGTTAACAGTAGTCACCCACAAAGACATTCTTGGATGATCCCTCTCAGATGTGGTAGGTGAATCGTGTGTGGTACACACAAGACCCTGCCAACAGACATGTAGGAATGGGGGACCATTAGTCTTACTAGTATCCTCCTACTTTCCACAACACCATCTTTACCCCTATACCTGATAATCGGGATTTTGCGAGGGTCTAAAGTAGTCTATACAAGGTGAGAACTATAATGTCACTGAAATGGCCACTCACGAAATCCAAATTAATTGACAAATAACCCAGAATAATAAAAAATGTAAAGCAAAAGTGGAGTTAAAATTTACCATAACTCTACAACAAAGATGTGTATAGAATGTGTAGAGTCGAACACATGGAGAGAATGCATAAATTCTACAATGAGGTGCAAAAATGCGATTGTATACTTTGTCTATTTTTGTGGGTTTTTCATTTTATATTTATTTTATATTATTTTGTTCTATATTTTTGTATTTTGTTTTTATTTATCTATTTTTCTATTTCTTTTTGGATTTTTGGATTTCTACATTTCTTTTTCTTTTAAAAATACAATATAGCGATATATGTCGAGTATATATACAATGTAAACAAATATAATTATAAATACTAATAAATAGTGTCAAAATATAGAAAATAAAATGTTATTTGTTTTTAAATATTTTTACTATTTTTATGATTTTTTAGAGAATTTTTCTAATTTTATAGATTTTTAAAGTTGAAAATAACTTAATACAAGGATAAAATGATGAGATGAAATTGAAATATAATTTAAAAATAAAAAATGAAGTCCAAAATTTTCCAAATTTATTTTTATATATAGATAATAATATAAAGAAAATTATAAAATAAAAAACAATATTTTAGGAATTTTCATGAATTTTATAGATTTTTATAAGGGTTTTTGGGGATTTTAAATTTTTAGGTATTTCCCTTTTCTATTTTTTGATTTTTCAATTTCTGGAGTTGCAAAATAATTATAAACAAAACAAATATTTTTTTGGATTTTTCAAAACTTTTTGTATTTTTTAGTATTTTATACTGTAGACAGAGACATTTTGCACCCTAAATGATTTTTAAGAAATAATAAAAAGGTCCAAAAATGAAATATAAAAATGTAACGTAAAACTATTTGAAGATGCACTTAAATCTATTTTTTAAGATTTTTAGGAGCACAATGCTATTTTAAATAAATACGATAAAGACAAAAAATACTAAACTGGTAGGGACATTTTTGTAATAAAAATAATATGTGAGGGACTTGTTGCAATTTTTCCAAAAATATATAAAAGAATTAAAATTTTCTAGGTAAAATGAAAATACATAAAAATCTAGAGTCTCGTCTGCAAAATGGCCATATCATGTGTGCGGCCATGTGAGGTGAGCTCGTGGGGACTAAATAACAAATATAAAAAGTTTAGGGGAATTTTCTGCAAATACTACAAATAAATTCAATGGAAGCGCCATGGTGACGCGAAAGAGGGAACGACCTTTGTGCGGCCAGCCGACGGCACAGGAGGCGCGCCGCGACCATGGATCTGGAGCGGAGGGGCCCGCCCACGGAGGGCTGCTGTACACAGAGTCGGGTGGTGCCGTGGCCTACGACGGGGCTCTCAGGCGGAGCAGAGCTAGCGGAGGCTGGAGGGCTCCGGCCACCGCCACGGAGGAGGTGACGGAGCGGGGTACGTGGCAGTCGGGTGGAGGGACGCCGATGCGGGGTGCTGATGAGCCGCTCGAACGAGTAAGGTAAAGTATAAATCGCTAAGGTCATTGTGACCTCAGTTACTCGGGACTCAGAGCTCAATCAAGAAAAATTCAGCACCACCAAAGAAGGATAAAAATCGATGAAAACTCAAACTAGCGGTCTCGCTATTGGATTAACCTGGTATAGCACCCAGGGTCGAACTCGAGGAGCACGGATTGGCCTTGCAGCCTACGAAGTGGTCTAAAAATGGATAAAAATATAAACAAATGATTTTTGGTGGATTTTTAATACTTTGAGATTTTTTTGGATTTTTAAATGATAAAGAAAATAACAAAATAATATAAACAATCAACTTTGACTAATTATTTAAACACTCAACATTAATCCAAAAATTCAAACAAAAATATTTTTGAGTTTTAGGATTTTTTACTGTTTCTGGTGAATTTTTAATAATTTTCTGATTTTTATGGAATTTTCAAAAATTAAAATAAGGCAGAAATACAAGACACTGTCCAGTCAGGCTTTTAAGACCAAAATAAAATATAAAATGGTCTCAATAGAGCCTGGAGGTAATTTTCTTGGAAAATATAAACAACAAGGAAAATTCAGAAAAAGGGTTTATTAATTTTAGAATTTTCTATGATTTTTTAGAATTTTTATGGGTTTTAACGGGTTTTCAATTTTTAAAATTTTTATAAATACAAAAATGACCACAATTGGTCAGAAAATCAAGCACAGCAAAACACACAAAATGTGAATTTTTTAGAATTTTTGAGAAGGTTTTAATATTTTTTTGTTATTTTTTTAGATGAACATGCAGAAAAAGAGATGTTTTTGAATTTTTAAAAATAGTAAATGGGATCCAAAAATTTCCCAAAAATTAGTGAAAATTCTACACAGCGGCAGGAGCAACGTGTCAAATTTTCACTTAATTTGGATGGATTTGATATTTTATTTACAGCAAACAAAAGCCCACAGTCACAGGGACCTATTTGTCATAAAAGTATCTTCAAGGGGCCTAAGAGTAACAAAAACCAAAGTCCAGGGGGTCCTGATGCAAAAAGTCCAGGTTCCCACGCGCCACACACGTGTTCTAGGCACTCAGGGACCTATGTGCAATTAACTTAAGTCCGTGGATTTATTAGCAACAGGTGCTAAAAGTCCAGGGGCCAAGTTGCAAAAAGCCCAAGAAATTCAACACGTAGAAATAAATACACTCACAGGGGCATAAATGCAATTAACCAAAAATATTTTTCATTCCATAACAACTAGAAACTACAGGCCACAATATGCAATTTCACCAAAAATACACGTGACGAAGCACGTGTCTACAGTACACAGGGGTAGAAATGTAATAAAAGTAAACTAACAGGTCCTCTATGCAAATGTTCCAAACTAAAATAAACTGCAAAAAATATTTACAAGACTAGAACGTAAATGACAAAGCAGGAGGGGGCCTAAGTGAAATTACCCCACTTATTCATCCGAGGGCTGAGATGGCACCACGTGGCTGATCGAACGGTCGGGAGTGGTGACGCCTCAACGAAGAAGCCTTGGCGGTGATCGAACGGTGGAGGGCTGGGCACGTGGAAGATCAACGGTCGAGAGGCTATGGCTACCCTCAGCTGGATGGAGGGCGGAGAAGAGGCCACGTGTCTGATCAGACGGTGGCTGCTAGGCCTCTTCTTCGCCATGATCGGACGGTCCACAAAGAATCTGGCAAGCAGGGGCGAGTGGACGGCTGGGAAGGCTCCTCGAAGAACAGATGACCGACGAACTTCACCGGCCCAGAACGCGTGCGATGGCCCTCCTCTGCTGCTCTTGAGATGCGGAATAGCTCCGCCAAGGTGTCCCGCAGCTGCTACTGATCTCCGATGAAGCCGGCAAGCTCCGAGGAACTCCGGCGGTGATGATGGCCTGGAGCTGCTGCCTCTGGATGGTTAGGCCCTCAGATGGGCCTGTTGAGACCTGCAAGGTATCGCAACACGCTCCTGGGTCGAGGGCAAAGTGCCTCGACCCGGTTAGAGGCGAGGTGGATGGTCTGTGCGTCGGGGCGAATGGTCTCCAGCGATGCGACGACGAAGGAGACCTACTCCCAGTTCCTGTGCGAACTGGGTTGGCTGAAGGGGCGGAGAACGTGCGGAGAAGTGAGACAGAGATGAAGGTCGGGTCAATCGACAAAATTGGTGGATGGTGTGGTCGGAATCAATGATCGGAGGTGAAAGATGAAATTGGGCGTACCTTGAAATTAGTGAAAACTAAGGAAAACTACGCTTACCGGATGGTCGGAGTCGACTGGGGACGAGCTGCTGAAGCTCTAGGTCTTTGCCTCGAGGGTCGTCGATGCCCGAGGCTCGAGCACCACGCAAGGGGCGGCGCACGGCGACGCTAGGTCGTCGGATCAGTGGCCGGGCACTCTCTCCTCACTGCGACACCACCGGTCGCTTGCTGTCACTCAGGAGAAGGTGGTGGAGGTCCTTGAAGAAGAATGCGGAGCCAAAGATGAGTGAAAGGCACGACGGATCTCGGATTAAGTATGGCTAGGGGTCCGAGAAGATGGGAGTCGGGTGACTCGATCGGAGCGCGGATCCCCAAAACCCACCCCGGGTGTGGATCTAGATCGATCGGGGAACAAATGGAGCCTGGGGTTTCGAGGATTGGTGGTCGGATCGTGACGCGATAAATGGGAGAAATCGGGTCGGGCGTGCAAATCCGCGGGGCTGTGGTCCAGGGGGGAGTTGACCGGGGGGTCAACATCCCCCGTGGACCAATGAGGAGCGGTCACGTCAAAAAGATTTGGAAATTCAATTTAAAATAATAAATGGTCGAATTAAGAGAAACTCAAAACATGAAAAATATTTATTTATTTATAATCTATTTTTTTGTGATTTTTATTTATTTTTTTGAAATAAAAATAAGGTATGTACAATATAGTATTATATGCATAGGTATATACAATATTGTATTTTTAATTTTGATTTTTAATCATTTATTTTTGTACATTTTTATTCCAATTTTATATTTTATTTATTTACAAGATAAAATTTGGAATAATTTTATATTTTTATTTTATTTTTATTATTTAATTACAAGGGTTAAATAAATACTTTTATTTATATACATATATGGTATATGTAAAATGAAGGGATTGGTTTTATTTTTATTCCTTTTTATTTTTATTTTATTTATTTATACTATGGAATATAGAATATGTACAGATTTTTATGGAATTTTAATTATTTATTTATAGGGATAAATAAATATGTATGTGGTCTATGTACATGATGAATATATACAAGGAAGGGTATTTTTATTTTCTTTTTAATTTTTCTTATTTTTATTTTAATATAATATTTATAAATATATACAGATAAATACAACCCATTTTTATTTTTATTTAGAGGATAATATTTTTATTTATATACATGTATATTTACACACATGAGCTTCCTTATCTCCCTCTACTTTGGTTTTTATGCGGTCAGGCCCATGCCGAGCCCTCCCATGGAATTAGGTCGCTCAATATTTATTCTAAATATCTCCCTCTTTTTCTTTTGTTTCATTATTCTTTTATTTATGCACAAAAACGTGCTAATTATTCATTTTTACACAATGTATACTGAATGCTAATTATTATTATTTACATATATCTACATGTGTTTGGCAAAGGTTTTGTAGCTAAAATAAAAGAATAAAGAGTGATGAATGGGTATTCATCACCCCCTATACTTTAACTTTGCCAGTCCCTTAGCAAACACTTATTTGAAAAAGAAGTGAAAAAGAAAAAGAAAAAGAAAAAGAGGAGAAAACGCATGGATCAATGTTGATTATTAAACTTTCCTTCATTAAATTGAAATATGGAGCTCGATCAGATCTTTGGATTATTAATGTGTCGGAACCTTATTTGGACTTAAGCTTAAAACCTAACAACCTCCAAGTTCCATCAATCTATGGACAAGACTCCTCAATAAACCAGATCAGAACAAGTCTACATACACAAACTCTAATGACCATGAATCCTTCCTTGCAGTGTAAGTGATATGTAGCTCCCCACCTCAGAAGTAGCAAAGAAACAACATCCCTCAACCTGATAACTCTAATGCCTCGGTCTAGCAACTCTTTCCTCGAGAAGCAGGGTATTCCCTTCTAAGTTCAAGTGCAACCGGCTCAAGAAGAGGGGGAAGAAGAGAATGGACCATGACCAGTGAAGCCATGTATCCTTGGGAGCTCTAACCAGTGTAGCTGAGTCTCCCGCTGCAAGCTTCATGAGATGGAACATGTATACCATAAGCTTTTGCTTTATTTGACTATATACACTCCAGTGGGGTTATTAAATTTTCAATCCGACCCACCACTTTTTTGGAGTTCTTTTATTTTTGCATATTTTTTTGTGTGCAACTGTACAACATATCTACATGGTGCAACATATATACAAGGAGTTTTTCCTCTTGAGCCAGTAGACTATCCCTCTTTTGAAGCTTTATTGCAACCCACAACTTCTGTCTTTAGACTTCATAACCACTAGACCAAGTTGAGGTGCACTTCCTTCACTAGAAGAAGAAGAGAGGTTCCGCCTAGAAGTACTACCCTCATATGCTACCCCAAGCCAAAGGAAACTGCCTCTTCACCACCTCATCCATGGAGAGCTATGTGTAAAGTACTAGTGCAAGTAAAGACATTGTCTCTGAGAGTCATGCATGTGTTGTTCAGTGCTCTACTTAGGCTCATCAAAATGACATATGCTCATAGCCTAGTGGACTCAAAGAATTAAGTCACTATGGACCTGAAAAGCCTTAACCCTAAGCCCTATAAGGTTCCTCTAATGATTAGGTGGATTAAGATCTTAATCAAGCCCCATTTTCCAATTTAATTCCAGGCTAGTTTAAATGTCAACTATAATCCAGGAAAAACTATACAAGTATATACAAGGATGCTATTTACACATGTTTACAAATGAGCAAATTTTTTGAAAAATGTTTTGAAATCATGAATGTATGCATGGATGCAAGTTTTGCAACATATGTACACAATTTTACACTAGGTTTTTGCAAACTTTTTGTTTTCAAAACATTTTGGAAAAATTGTGTACTATATACATAATTTTGATAAGAAAATATTTACAAGCTATTTACACCAAAAGTTTTTACAAACATTTTTACAAAAATAATTTTGTACAATAGCTATGTATGTGCAATAAAAGAATGTTTACTTACAAGGAAAATTTTTTAATTTTTATGGATTTTTGGGTTTTTAACCATTTTTATTTATTAACACACTCACACAAAGTACGAGTTATGGCTAAAGTATATATGAAATATATACACACCCCCTATACTTAGCTCGAACGGTCCTCAGAGTGATCAAGAGCGATGAAGAAGACATAACTCGTGCTTAGTATAGGGAAGTGAAAAGGAATGGCTATAAACAAGGATGAATCAAAGAATAGACTGAGGAGAACTCGGTGTTTCCCCCTATACTTAGGATCAAGTAATCCTAAGTATAGCAAGCTGTACATGAAGGGAAATCCGAGTGAAGGATGTACAGAGGCTACCCCCGCTATACTTAGGGTGAAATATCCCTAAGTATAGGCAGCAAAACAGGGATAGAAAGAATCAAAAGAATACCCGAGAGTCCTATATCCCCCATATACTTAGGGTAAATTACACCCTAAGTATAACATAATCATAAGATGAGAGATGGGATATGGGACTAAAGAATAGAGTGATATGGACAACTGGATTTATACAAGTCAGAAGAACAGTGATAATCAGGCGTGAGATGCGATAGATGTGAGTCAAGAGACCACATCTCATGCAAAGTGAATCGGGGCAACATCAACGACCCGCGGCTCATGATCTAGATATGGCTTGAGCCGCTGGCCGTTCACTCGAAAGGTACTCTCAGAAGACAGCTCAGATATGTCAATACTCCCATTGTAGTGTACCTTTCTCACCAAATGCGGTCCCTTCCATTTACTCTGTAGCTTCCCTGGGAATAATCTAAGCCTAGCATCAAACAACCATACTCTCTGTCCTGGCTCAAACTGCTTGTGGTTGATATGAGAATCATGCCACTCCTTCACTCTCTTCTTATAATGTAGGCTGTTTGAAAAGGTGGTATCACGAAGCTCCTCCAGTGCTGCTAACTCTGCCCTCCGCTGGTCTCCTACACTATCTGGATCCAAAAGTATATTAGTGACTACCCAAAGTGACCTATGTCTCAGCTCAATAAGTAAATAGCACGGCTTGCCATAAACAAGGCGAAAGGGAGATGTACCCAAAGGAGTCTTGAAAGACGTCCGATATGCCCACAAGACCGAGTCCAAAAGTTGTGACCAATCCTTTCGGTCAGGGCGGACAACTTTCTACAATATAGTCTTGATCTCCTTCTTCGACACTTCAGCAAGACCATTCGTCTGAGGGTGGTATGGAGTGGCAACTCGATGGTCTATGCTGAACTCGCTAGCAAGGGCCTTTACCTTGTTGTTGACGAAATGAGACCCCCCATCTGATATCAACACTCTAGGCACCCCGAATCGTGAAATGATATTCTTCCTAAAAAATCTGCAAAATGTCCTAGCATCTGCGGTTCGGGCGGGGATGGACTCAACCCAACGACTCACATAATCAACGGCCAACATAATGTACTCAAATCCCTGACTCTTAGGGAATGGACCCATGAAATCGATGCCCCATGCGTCAAAAACCTCACAGAAGTGTATGGGCTGCATCGGCATCATATCACGCTGTCCACAAGTGCCCATCCTCTGACAGTCAGTACATCTCTTCACGAACTCATCAGAGTCCTTGAAGAGAGTAGGCCACCATAGGCCGGATTGGAGCACTTTCTGTGTCGTTCTCCTCCCTGAGTGATGTCCTCCTGCCTCCAGCTTGTGGCAGTAAGTAAGGACGCTGTGGTGCTCCTCCTCAGGAATGCACTTACGCCAGATACTATCCCCTCCCTCATGGTAAAGGACGGGATCCTCCCAATGGTAAAACTTGGCCTTCGCAAGGAAGGTCTCAAGTTTCTGCCTGGGCCAATCTTGTGGAACTTTCTTGGAGACAAGATAGTTCACAATATCGACGTACCATGGGAGCGAGGCGATAGCAAGAATCGCCTCGTCTGGGAAGGTCTCACAAATGGGGCCAATCTGCTCAGAATCCTCAAGATACTCCAATCGGGAGAGTTGATCGGCCACCACATTCTTGACTCCAGGCTTATCCTTAATCTCTATGTCAAACTCCCGGAGTAGAAGGATCCATCTGGTCAGTTTAGCTTTGGCATCCTTCCTTGCGATGAGGTACCTGATGGCGTTATGATCAGTAAAGATGGTCACTCTAGATCCGATAATGTACGATCTGAACTTATACAGGGCAAAAACTACGGCTAGCATCTCCTTCTCAGTGACTGTGTAGTTCCGCTGCGCGGCATCCAATGTACGGCTAGCATAGTGAATAGCAAATGGAACTCCATCCCTCCTCTGTCCTAGCACGGCCCCCACGGCAAAATCGGAGGCGTCCGTCATGATCTCAAATGGGAGAGACCAATCAGGTGGCTGAAGGACAGGAGCCTCTATCACACATCTCTTGAGAGTCTCAAACGATGATAAACACTTATCATCTACAAGGAACTCGGTGTCTTTCATCAGCAGATCAGTCAACGGTCGGGCAACCCTACTGAAATCACGAATGAATCGCCGGTAGAAACCAACGTGCCCCAGAAAAGACCGTAGCTGCCGCAAGTTGGACGGTGGATTGAGTTTGCTAATGACATCCACCTTGGCCGGATCAACCTCCATGCCCCTGTTGGAGATGATGTGGCCAAGCACCATCCCTTGAGTCACCATGAAGTGACTCTTCTCCCAAGATAATACCAAGGCGAACCTCAATGCATCGCTGAAGGACTCGGTCTAGGCAGTCATGACAGGAGTCGAATCCGTCGCCGTAGACCGCAAAATCATCCATGAAGACCTCCAAGCACTCCCCCACCATGTCTGAAAAGATAGACATCATGCATCTCTAAAAAGTGCAGGGGCGTTGCATAGCCCAAATGGCATGTGTCTGAAGGCATATGTCCCAAAGGGACAGGTGAAGGTAGTCTTGTCCTGGTCCTCTGGCGTAATGGCCACCTGGTTGTAGCCGGAGTACCCATCCAGAAAATAGTAGTGGCTCTTCCCTGCCAGTCTCTCAATGATCTGATCTATAAAGGGAAGGGGGAAATGGTCCTTCTTGGTGGCCTGGTTGAGTCGTCTGTAATCCACACAGACCCACCAAGAAGTGGGTACCCGGGTAGCAATCTCCTCTCCGGACTCCGTAACCACTGTAGTGATGCCTGTTTTCTTGGGCACCCCATGTAACGGACTGACCCACTTGGAGTCGGAGATGGGTAGATAAAATCAACGCTCCACCACTTCGAAATCTCCTTCATGACAACCTCTCTCAGATTCGGGTTCAGCCGTTGCTGGAACTCACGCGACGGCTTTGCCTCATCCTCGAGATAGATGTGGTGAGAGCACAGAGCCGGACTGATCCCCTGGAGATCTGCTACACTCCATCCTATCGCCTTGCGGTTCTTTTCAAGAACCCCCATCAGACGGGATTCTTGCTCTCCAGTCAAATCAGCGGAGATAATGACTGGGTACATCTCATGCTCACCCGCAAGGAACCTATACTTCAACGACGCAGGAAGCGGCTTCAGCTCTGGACAAGTTGGTGCTGACAAATCTGGCTTCTGAAGAATCTGAGTGTATGCGGCCAAATCTGCTTGGGAAAATGAGAACTCTCTCTTGCAATCCGTATCTGGAGAAGGCTGCTCCACTGGACTGTATCTACTATGCTCGGCATCTACCTCCTCCCTGGCTGTAGGCTCAGAAGAAGTCAGATCTGGTATATACTCATCAAACTCTGCCCAATCAAAATCTGACTCCGAGGGATCTGTATCATCCATGGTGACCTCAGTACCACCATCATCACAAAACAAATCTGTCTCGCGGTCTCGAACTGAATCTGCTGCCTCAAAACTATCCTGGACCAGGAATGCGCTCTCCAAGCTCTCCCTCTGTTGGCATCTCTGCATCAGCGAACTCTGAAGGTGAGAGGATGGCCCGTGGTTCGGGATCTGTCCAAACTGCCTCATCATCTGTGATCACAAAATTGCAGTCCTGGTGGATGTCTCGCCCTGACTCTGTCATTTGCTCTGAATCGGAAGTAGTCTCTGAGCAAGATGAATCTCTGACTCTGATGTCCTCGACCGTCTCTATTTGTGCACTCTCGCCCTCGACGCGAAAGTATACCTTCCCGCTATCATGGTCGGTCACTGCCTTGGTTGTGGCCAAGAACGGGCGACCTAGAATGATGAAGTATCGGTCAACGACTCAGGGATCTCCATGTCGAACACTACGAAGTCCACAGGGAATTACAGGCCCTGAATCGTGACGACAACGTCCTTCAGCAACCCCTTCGGCCTCTAGACAGATCTATCAGCAAACTGAAGGACTGTCCTGCTCTGTCGTAGAGTGCCCAACTCGAAGCGGTCGAGAAGGGCTGCCAGAAGTAGGTTGATCGAAGAACCGCTGTCTAATAAAGTGCGGTCGAACCTCTGCTCTCTGATATGGCATCTGACATATGGGGCTCCTGAATCTGGCCTCTTGGCCGGCAGACGGTTCTGGATCGTGAAACAAGTGGCTCTAGTCAGCATATGGATCTCAGACTGATGATTCCTCCTCTTCCTCCTAATTGTGGTCCTGTCTCTGAGTGATCTCTAGAGTAGAGGGATGTGTTGCAAAGCCTCCTGAAGAGTCAGCTGAATGTGGAAGCGGTCTATCATCTGCTGGCTGAACTCTTCCTGCTGTTTTTTTTTGGATTTTCGGTTTTCTTCCCCTTTCCCATGTGGAGTGCTTTAGGGAAGGGGATCACAGGGTCCTTCTCAGATGAAGGACTAGGAGAGGGTCTAGGCTGCTCAAGCACGGCATAATCCACACATACATCATCATGAACCACAAGTGGATCGGAATAAAATAAACCCTTTCCTTTATTGCCAGAAATGTCCTAAGATACATGAACAGAAGGAAAGACTACAGGACTCTCAGAAGTGGAAATGGTGACATCAACACCCCCACGGCATGTCGTGCGGCATCAACACCGCTCTCTGGCTCGACAACAATGGTGGCCTCAGTACCACCTCCTCTGGCTAGTGAAACGACGACGTTAGTAACGCCGGTGGAATCAGCATCCGGAGGCATCAGTACCACCGTCATCATCTTTAGCGGCACCAGCACCGCTCTCCTCCTCGCCTGGTGCTCTGGAAGTGGCATGGGAACGTCGCTCAGACGAGGCGCCGCCTGCTGGCGTCCTACCTCTCCTAAGTGTGACAAAATCAGTATCAAACAGATATGCAGTCAAATCACCAAATGTATCACTAGGAGTGACATACTCTGTGAAATATACCAGCTCAGACTTCCTCTTCAGGTTGTTCGGGTTGGGCTCGATCTGGGCAGGTATGGCTGCCTTCCCTCTCACTAACTCTCGCATCTCCTGACGGAACTCGTCCATCTCCGGTCCGAAAGTAGCCTGCTGATCAGTAAGGAGGCGGGCTATGTCATCCAAGGCGAGGCTCTCAGAGCTTGACGGGTGGCATCGCTGGTAATGAGACTACTACTGCTGCTGGAGCTGTGGGTGAGAGGGGTACTGCTGGGGATGATACTGCGGCTGAGGCTGCTCATGCCTCCAAGACTGTCCCTGCTGATGGGGACGAGGACCATACTGTTGTGACTGCTGCTGCTGGTGGTGGTACACTGGGGGCTGTTGCTGCTGGTGATCCCTCTGATGGCTGTACTGGCCACCCTGTCCTGACGGCTGCTGCTGGGAGCTGGAACCTCCGGCCGACCAACGGAATCCGGGATGGTCTCGTCGGATACCGGGCTGGGGTCGGTCGTACCAAATCCCGTTGACATCTAGCAACGGCTCTGACTCGTAAGGGGCTGGCGGGAGTATTGCCAGAGGCTGATCCGGCTGGTAGACCACCATCTATGTGTCAAGAGATGGTGGTGACTGGTAAGTGGGTTGCGGCTGCTGGTACGGCTCCGCCTGTACAAGGTGAACCTGTCTAGGCTGTTGGTGGCTGGAGCGCTGGAACGGGTTGCTACTGCTACTCGGATCGCCTCGTGCCTGAAGACGGGGTTGGGAAGCCGTTTGTGCCTCCTGGAGACCCATGAGCTGCGTCTTCAGGTCACTCAGAGTCTGTGCCATCTGCTCCATCTGCGTGATACCCTGACACTGCTTCTTCTCTTTGATCTCCATCTGGTCCAGCTTTTCGATGATGATGCCCATGTCAGCGGCTGTGGACTCGGCCTGTGCTGCTGCCGCTGACGAAGTGGATGGACCGGCGTCAACCTGTGCTATCCTCTGGTACTGCACGGTGTGTGGCTGGGGGCATCCCTGTGTGTAGAGTCGAGTCTGGGACATCACCATATAGTTCTCTGCCATCTCCTCGTAGATGGCCCAGACCTGATCATGGTCCTTGGCGAAGTAGGACCCCCCACAAGAAGCGTTCACCAGGTCCTGCAGCTCTGGTGTCAACCGGCAAAAGAAGCTCTGAACAAGGTTCGGCTTCGAGATGTCGTGGTACGGGCATCTGTCTGTAAGCTCTCTGAACCTCTCCCATGCCTCGTGAAACTGCTCGTTGGGGAGCATGGAGAAGTTGCTGATCAGGGCCCTTGCTGCATTTGTCCGCCCGAGTGGATAGTACTTGTTCAAGTACTCGGTGCGGAGTTGCTCCCAGGTATATACAAATCTCCCCAGATGTTTCAGCCAGGTGGCTGCTCTGTCTGCTAGTGAGAAGGGGAAGGCAATCATGCAGATGGTATCCTGGTCCATCTGATGGTCGTGGACAGTGCTGCATATCATCTCAAACTCCTGAAGGTGGAGATGGGGCTCCTCAATAGCCAGCCCATGGAACCGGGGTAGAAGCTGGAGAGTGTTCGGGGGGAACTTGAAGTCCCCCACGATAGCTGGAAGTACTACCCAATGGTGCGTAAAAGTCGATCCGGGGTTGTGCAACTCCTGCATCGGTCTCAGTGGCTCTGCTCCTGCTGCTGCTGCGGCTGCTGCCGCATCGTCGGGTCTGTCCCCTAGGACGCGCTGCTTGCGGTCGGCTCTCATCTGCTCCATCTCGCGCCTCATCTCAATCATGAATGCTCCCTGATCTCTCAACTACTGTTGAACTGAGTCTAGGGAGGCGATCGGGGTGGAGTTAATCGCACCCTGGTCCAGGACAAAAGTCTGCTCTCCTCGGGGACCTGTGGTGCGGTCGTCGCTGCTACCGGCCATGGTCTCTGCAAAAGCAAAAGACACAAACTCAGGTGCTAATAAACCGTCTGATGGTCTCTCCTCTGGCACTGGTATCTCAGACTCAGAAGAAGGGGGTCGAGGGGGAACAGGGTGGAGTCGAACTCGGGTTCAGAAGGCGGGTCTCGGCTCTCGCGAACCAACCTATATGAGCGAGCAGAAGTGCTGGGAAGCGGTGCAGCCAGAGGCTGCCTAAGAGACCTTCTGCCCATCATCTTGATATGACGAGTTGGGCGGATGAGATATGGTAACAACTATGATCACAAGCAAACCCCCGATTCACCAACGCTACGCGAGCTGAAGACCGTAAAGGCTTGGTCAATTATCTTGTCAATTTTATTAGGTGATAAGTCAGGATAGCAGAGCGATTAACGTGACCTGTTGGGTAATCCGATATTTTCTCAACCGACTGTCCTGTACAGAAAGAGCCGGTAATCAATCGAGAAAAATATAGGATAAGGCTCTACCTAGTGTGCGGGTCACTCTCTCGCACAAGCAAACCAGACAAGGAGGGGGTTGCTCTCCCCAAGACAGATTTTTAGGGTGAATGTCTTTTACGGTGAAGTAGAGTTAACCAGTCCCAATTTTATGGTTAAAAGTTCTAGTTATCTTTCAATAATCAAACAAATCGCCTAACGGATTTTTCGATTCTCCTGGTTATTTAAGTCCAAAACAGGAGGAGAAGACGAAAAAACCGATGCGCGAGAAAATCAATGATGCATGTAGAGTAAGAAATGCGTACCTGACTCCGGCAATCTACATGCAATATGATCTGCGCAGAATTTAAAGACTGAAATAAAACTACCTAAATGATGCAAGCGGAAATCCGAGCCCTAAGCAAGCAGTTCTACTCGAAAGAACGACTAGTCGACCACCAGCCTCCAATCCAAGAGTCCGGTCTAGACCCACCCCTCCTCTTCTCGACAAATCGAGTTCAGCAGTAGCGCTTGATGGGGTGGGCTCGCGGCGCATAGGCTCGAAGGTAGTGGATCGACTATTTTATTAATATTTTTATTATTGGTCCAATTACCAATCTATAGGCACAAGCAGATTTATTAGGGTGTTTGGATCCTATTTATTACGTTACAGTCAAGCAAAAATCCTAAGGCTAGGGGCTCAAAACTGCGAGAATCAAAAAGGTAGGAAATAAACGGTAAAAGCCGCGTAAAAAGCTGCGAAAAACCGAGGGGTCCCCTGAGCACATCGGTGCTCGGTGAAATAGACCCCGAGAGTCTCAAAAGTCTACTGAGTGTCTTGTCCCTGTTTTATTACAATAGTTCAAATAATGCAGAAAATAAAATCTAAGCTAATCTATGCTACTTCGTGGCTATTCCACGGCTCCCGCACTCTACTGTCTCCTCGCACTCTCCTGTGGCTCCGTGTAGAAGGGAGTCGCCTCCGATTGTCGCGGTTGCGTCGACTCCTCGAAAGTCATCGCCTCAGTCCTCGAGCCATTGCAAGAAAATAAGAAGAGTGATCAGACCAAATTATTAGATATAAAAAAGTCAGATAAAATATATACGAAAAACATATACAAAAATCTATACAGAAAGTCGCGAAAAAGAAAAACCGCGGAAAAATTTGACTACTAAGTCGTGCTCCCTGGCAACGGTGCCATTCTGATGAACCGCCCTAACAACTAAGGTAAAGTATAAATCACTAAGGTCGTTGTCACCTCAGTCACTCGAGACTCAGAGCTCAATTAAGAAAAATTCAGACCACCAAAGAAGGATAAAAATCGATGAAAACTCAAACTAGCAGTCTCACTATTGGATTAACCTGGTATAGCACCTAGGGTCGAACTCGAGTAACACGGATTGGCCTTGCAGCCTACGAAGTAGTCTAAAAATGGATAAAAATATAAACAAATGATTTTTGGTGTATTTTTAATATTTTGAGATTTTTTGGATTTTTAAATGATAAAGAAAATATGAAAATAATATAAACAAGCAACTTTGACTAATTATTTAAACACTCGAAATTAATCCAAAAATTCAAATAAAAATATTTTTGAGTTTTATGGGTTTTAAGGGGTTTTCAATTTTTATAATTTTTATAAATACAAAAACGACCAAAATTGGTCAGAAAATCAAGCACAATAAAACACACAAAATCTGATTTTTTTAGAATTTTTGAGAAGGTTTTAATGTTTTTTGTTATTTTTATAGATGAACAGGCAGAAAAAGAGATGTTTTTGAATTTGTAAAAATAATAAATGGGCTCTAAAAATTTCCCAAAAATTAGTGAAAATTCTACACAGTGGCAGGAGCCACGTGCTAAATTTTCACTTAATTTGGATGAGATTTGATATTTTATTTACAACAAACAAAAGCCCACAGTCACAGGGACCTATTTGTGATAAAAGTATCTTCAAGGGGCCTAAGAGTAACAAAAACCAAAGTCCAGGGGGTCCTGGTGCAAAAAGTCCAGGTTCCCACGCACCACGCACGTGTTCTGGGCACTCAGGGACCTATATGCAATTAACTTAAGTCCATGGACCTATTAGCAACATGGTCTAAAAGTCCAGGGGCTAAGTTGCAAAAAGCCCACGAAATTCAACACATGTGGAAATAAATACACTCACAGGGGCATAAATGCAATTAACCAAAAAGATTTTTCATTCCATAACAACTAGAAACTACAGGCCACAATATGCAATTTCACCAAAAATACACGTGATGAAGCACGTGTCCACAGTACACAGGGGTAGAAATGCAATAAAAGTAAACTAACAGGTCCTCTATGCAAATGTTCCAAAGTAAAATAAATTGCAAAAAATATTTACAAGACTAGAACATAAATGACAAAGCAGGAGGGGGCCTAAGTGAATATACCCCACTTATTCATCCGAGGGCTGAGATGGCACCACGTGGTTGATCGAACGGTCGGGAGTGGTGGCGCCTCAACGAAGAAGCCTCGACGATGATCGAACGGTGGAGGGCTGGCCACGTGGAAGATCAACGATCGAGAGGCTATGGCTACCCTCAGCTGGATGGAGGGCGGAAAAGAGGCCACGTGTCTGATCAGACGGTGGCTGTTAGGCCTCTTCTTGGCCCTGATCGGACGGTCCATAAAGAATCTGGCAAGCAGGGGTGAGTGGACGACTAGGAAGGCTCCTCGAAGAACATACGGCCGACGAACTTCGCCGGCCCAGAACGTGCGTGATGGCCCTCTTCTACTGCTCCTGAGATGCGGAATAGCTCCGCCAAGGTGTCCCACAGCTGCTACTGATCTCCGATGAAGCCGGCGAGCTCCGAGGAGCTCCGGCGGCGGCGATGGCCTAGAGCTGCTGTCTCTGGATGGTTAGGCCCTCAGATGGGCCTGTCGAGACCTGCAAGGTATTGCAACACGCTCCTGGGTCGAGGGAAAAGTGCCTCGACCCGGTTAGAGGCGAGGTGGGTGGTTTGTGCGTCGGGGCAAATGGTCTCCGGCGATGCGACGACAAAGGAGACCCACTCCCAGTTCCTGTGCGAACTGGGTTGGCTGAAGGGGCAGAGAACGTGCGGAGAAGTGAGACGGAGGTGAAGATCAGGTCAATCGACTAAATGGGTAGATGGTGTGGCCGGAATCAATGATCGGAGGTGAAAGATGAAATTGGGCGTACCTTGAAATTAGCGATAACTAAGGAAAACTACGCTTATCGGATGGTAGGAGTTGACTGGGGACGAGCTGCTGAAGCTCTAGGTCTTTGCCTCGAGGGCCGTCGATGCCCGAGGCTCGAACACCACGCAAGGGGCGGCGCACGGCGGCGCTAGGTCGCCGGATCAGTGACCGGGCACTCTCTCCTTACTAAGACACCACCGGTCGCTTGCTGTCACTCAGGCGAAGGTGGTGGAGGTCCTGGGAAGAAGAATGCGGAGCCAAAGATGAGTGAAAGGCGCGGCGGAGCTCGGATTAAGTATGGCTAGGGGTCCGAGAAGATGGGAGTCGGGTGACTCGATCGGAGCGTGGATCCCCGAAACCCACCCCAGGCGTGGACCTAGACCGATCGGGGAACAAACGGAGCCCGGGGTTTCGAGGATTGGTGATAGGATCGTGACGCGATAAATGGGAGAAATCGGGTCGGGCATGCAGATCCGCAGGGCTGTGGTCCAGGAGGGGAGTTGACCGGGGGGTCAACATCCCCCGTGGACCAATCAGGAGCGACCACGTCAAAAAGATTTGGAAATTCAATTTAAAATAATAAATGGCCGATTTAAGAGAAACTCAAAACATGAAAATATTTATTTATTTATAAACTATTTTTTGTTATTTTTATTTATTTTTTTGAAATAAAAATAAGGTATGTACAATATAGTATTATATACATAGGTATATACAATATTGTATTTTTAATTTTGATTTTTAATTATTTATTTTTGTACATTTTTATTCCAATTTTATATTTTATTTATTTACAAGATAAAATTTGGAATAATTTGCTATTTTTATTTTATTTTTATTATTTAATTACAAGGATTAAATAAATACTTTTATTTATATACATATATGGTATATGTACAATGAAGGGATTGGTTTTATTTTTATTCCTTTTTATTTTTATTTTTGTAATTTTTATTTTAATTATTACATTATAGAATATAGAATATGTATAGATTTTTATGGAATTTTAATTATTTATTTATAGGGATAAATAAATATATATGTGGTCTATGTACATGATGAATATATACAAGGAAGGGTATTTTTATTTTCTTTTTAATTTTTCTTATTTTTATTTTAATTTAATATTTATAGATATATACAGATAAATACAACCCATTTTTATTTTTATTTAAAGGAGAATATTTTTATTTATATACAGGTATATTTACACACATGAGCTTCCTTATCTCCCTCTACTTTGGTTTTTATGCAGTCAGGCCCATGCTGAGCCCTCCCTTGGGATTAGGTCGCTCAATATTTATTCTAAATATCTCCCTCCTCTTCTTTTGTTTCTTTATTCTTTTATTTATGCACAAAAATGTGCTAATTATTCATTTTTACACAATGTATGTTGAATGCTAATTATTATTATTTACATATATCTACATGTGTTTGGCAAAGGTTTTGTAGCTAAAATAAAAGAATAAAGATTGATGAATGGGTATTCATCAGGTGCTGCCGCCCATACGGGGCCGCTGGGCGCAGCACGGGCTCTAGAGGGCGGTGCGGCGGAGGGGACGCCGTCGGCGGAGGACTGCTGGAGGCGGCTGCACGAACGAAAAGTGGGGGGCTGGGGGCGACACGGGTGAAGCCTGAGGAACTGCGCGGTTTTGCTTCAAAAATTTCTTTTTTTTGTAATTTTTTTGTTTTATTTTAATGTACAGAACTGATAAGGAAAAATTTTTTTTTATTATTTTTTAAAATAGGAAATGTAAACAGAAATATTTTTTTTAATTTTTTTATGTTTATTTTTTATTTGATCCTGCAAAATAGAAGTTAGATAAAAATTGTACTACCTTATTTTTTATTTTTTTATTTTTCCTGTAAAAACAAATGTGAGATAAATAGGAAAAAAATATTTTTTTGTTTGTTTATTTATTAATATATTTTATTTATAAATAAAATAGGATGTGAATGGGCGGATCTTGTCAATATGGTAGATAGATCCATAGCTCCGGTCACTGTGCGTGACCGGAGGTGATAGATTATGTGGGGTAGAACGTGGAAATGGGGGACATAAAAATGAGATGGAAATTCCGGTATTGTATCAGAAAATGTGTGGTGAGATTCTTTTTTGCATTTTAAGACCTAAAAATTAATCACAAAACAAAAATTTAATCTACAATTTACTTAAGAATAAAAATGACGATAAAGAAAATGGATCTCACATCGAGGTTCGGAAATGCTATGATGGCCTTGACGAAGGCCGACATACTATCACCGGACAGTTCGGAGGCTGGGCACCCTTCGTCAACAAGATCTCTCTCGGAGATCAGGCTCCTCTCCACCAAAGATTGATCAAAGAATGAAAGGAGGAGGAGAAGCCCATTAAAAAGAGAAGAAAAATAAAAAAGCAAGGTTTATACACTTAAGAAAGGTGTTTATTAGTGGAATTAATAAAATATTAAATTAATTAATTAATTATGAAATTCAGAATTAAATAAATGAAATAAATTAAATAATTTTTGGAAATCAATTATCCATCTTAATGGTGTCCATTAAAGGTATGGAATCAAATCTAATATACATGGTATGTTATAAAATCAAATAATGAATTAAATAAATAAATATAAATATAATTTTCATAATTAAATTAAATTAATTAATTAATATGAGATATTTTATATTTTGATGATTTTATATAAGGAAATTAATTGTATACAAATGTTATATACATATAGTACAATATACACATATACACATAAGTAAATAATTTTAAAAAACATATTTTTTTAATTTTATTATTTATATTTTATTCTTATTATTTTTAATTAAAATAATATTTACAAATATGTAAGTTATGTATATAAAAACAAATATGAGTAAATATGTACAATAAATAATGGTGAAACTGCACAAAACACCCCGCAAAACTGACTTTTTAACCATAACTCCAAAATATGAAATCACAACCATTTGAAAGATATTTTAATTTATAGTATTATGGAAGTGAATTTGATTCAATTTGAGTTCGTATGGAGCCGGAATTAGTATTTCAATGATCGTATTGTGATTTTTTTCTGAAGATGATTATTTGTAATATATACATTATTTTATTTTTCAATTATTTTTATTATTTATAACACAATTCTATTTACAATTTTTGTTTAAAAAAATAATTAATTTGAGGTCAAATTATTTACAAATAAAATAGTACAAGTTTTATACAAATATACAAGGGATTTATGTACAAATTATTTTTGAATTTTTCACAGAAGTCCCTATCTCCCCCTACTTTATTCCAGCTCGATCAAATCAAGTCTTGATCTTCTCTCGGGGTTCAGGTCAGTTTGTATTTATTGCATAAACACTTCCTTCATTTTTCTTTCCTTTTTCTTTTCTTTTTATTCTTTTATTTAAGCACAAAATATGTTAAAAATGCATATTTAACAAATGCACGTAAAATGGTAAAATTATGGAATTAGTGGGTATTTACAGACGTTTGACTAAGAAAATGAAGATAAAATAAAAGAATAAAGGTGATGAATCGTGGATTCATCAGTAAGCGGTTTTCGCTATTTAATTTACCTGGTATAACAATCAGGGCCAAACACGAGGAGCAAGATTTAAGAACTCAACAATCAAATTTCGAAAATAAAATTTTTAGTGGTTTTTTATGTTTCATTTTTTAATTTTCAAATGAGGAACAAATCACCATATGCACATACATCACAATCTTTTTAGATTTTTAAAAATAGTCAAAAATGCTCAAAAATACAGAAATATATTTTTGGGCTTTCAAGGTTTTAAATTGTTTTTGATAATTTTTCAATACTTTATGATGTTTTTGTGATTATATAAAAATTAAATAGTGGAAATAAAGGTAACCAGTACACAACCTGGAGTAATTTGCAACTTAAAAATACTTTAAGTGCCCAAAACTCCTGAAAATTATCATTATGTAAATCAATTAAATATCTACAAATAGAGACTGAAATAAGAATTTTTTGATTTTGCTACAATTTTATATGATTTTTTAAGATTTCTAGCATTTTGCAATTTTTAAGAAATTTATAAACAATTATTGCCTGAAATTTGAAAAAAAGGGAATAAAATACACCTATTATAATTTTTTGGAATTTTTGGACAATGTTTCGAATTTTTATGAATTTCTAAGTTCGAGCAGAGAAAAAGACACTATTTTTTATTTTTTAAAAAATATCAATTGTTGATGAAATACGATGAAAATTTTATATAATGAGGAGTATATACAAATTTTCTCAGAATTTATGGAGCAATCAAAGCATTTATTTCATTCAAATAGCATGCGATTTTTTAAATATGGAAATGAGGGACTGAAATGTGATTATTGAAATGTTTTTGCATCTTAAATTCACAAGAAATAGAATACGAGGCTAATAATGCAATTTACCCAAATTTTTATTTAAAATTCTTAGGGTTCCTCTCTGCTTCGTTTCTTCATCAACACCAAAAGCGGGGCCAAGGGCAGTCGCTTCCCTCAGATCTGCGGCGGATGAGGCACGGTCAGCGGGCGGTCGCTGCCGGTTGGAGGTGCGTGGGTGTCGCGTGCCGTCGGACGGCATGCGGAAGGGCGGTTGGGTTCTTCGACAAGTGGAGTCAGTTTGGGACGTGGGGCTGGAGCTCGCGCGACCCCGTACGATGGATGCGACGGAGGCCACATGCGACAGGGGCCTCACGAGGGCGCTGCTCACTCACGACTGTGGAGATGGAGCAGGTGTCGCGGTGGAGCGGTGGTCTTCGGCTGGCGGCTAGAGCTCCTACGGTGGAGGCCGTTGGATGTGCGCGGGAGCTGCGATGCGGGTGACACCGCTGGTGGTGCACAGCGGGACGTTGTCCGTGGACCGGGACGGGGCGTGGGCCTGCCGCAAATATTTTTTTGTTTTGTTTTTTATAAACTATAAACATGAATAATAAAAATCTTTTTTATTTTTTTAACAACAAGTGTAAATAGAAGCAAAAATATATTTTTATATTTTTTATGTTCATGCAAAACAAATGTGAGAGATAAAAACTATTATATGTTTATTTTATTTTATTTTTTATTTATAAACAAAATGAGGATGCAAACGGTTTCGGATCGTGGCGAAGCAGGAGACAGATCAAGATCTCCGACCACTGTGCATGGTCGGAGGTCATAGGTTGTGCGAGGTAGAATAAGAAATTACGAGATCGAGAAAATATGGTGAAAATCGGATTCAGATGCCAAAAGTGATATGGATTTTTTAGGATTTTAGGATCTAAAGATTAATCATGACATCTACGCAAAAATTAAACCTAAAATTTATCTAGGAAAAATGATGGGAAATAAAGTTGGATCTCACCTCGGGATCGAATATGTCGTGATGTCCTCGACGAGGGCAGACTCGATGTCATCGGACAGCTCGGAGGTTGGGCACCCTTCTGTGACGAGAAGCTCTCGGAGATCGGGCTCCTCTGCACCAAAGATTGATCAAAGACAAATGAGGTAGGAGGAGCCCACAAAAAGAGAAGAAAAATATGAAAGGAAAGAATGGACAAATAAGGAATGTTCTTATTGGTTAAATAAATAAATAAATAAATATGAAATTTGGATTTAAGTAAAATAAATAAAATAACTAATTTACAAAAATTAATTAGCCACCTTAATGCTGGTTATTTAAAGTATAGAATAATGTCTTTACATACAAGACATGTTTTCTAATCCAATAAATGAATAAATTAAATAATTGAATAATTAAATCCAAATTCGTAATTAAATTAATTAAATTAATTAATATTAGGTATTTAATTTTTTGGTGATTTTCATGTAAGGAATGTAGTTGTATACAAATATTATATACATATAGTACAATATACACATGTGTAAATAAGAAAATAACTTTTAAATAATATATATTATTTTTATTTTTTAATTTTTTATTTTTAATGATGAAGATAATATTATAATTATTTACATTATGTAAAAAATTAAATACGAATACCTATATACAATAGGTAATTGGTAAAACTGCACAAACCAATCCAGAAAATCGACTTTTCACCCACAACTCCAAAATTATGGAGAAATATTTCAACCTGGGGTGAGGAGGTTTTGATGGCGGAGTGTGAGCGTGAGCGAGAGGAGGGAGAACGTGAGTGTGAGGGTGAGGAGGGAGAGTTTCATCCTAACGTTGGCAAGGAGGTTTCTGGAGGGGGCGTTGGTGGTGAGGCGAGGGCCACCGAGCTTTTGCGAGATGTGGAGAAGACCTATGCCGAAGTAGTTCGGGAAGGCGCTTGGACTCCGGTGGTTGCAAGGAGGGGACGAAACAAGAAGTTCTCGTTCTTGGTGAGGTGTTTCCGCTGTGGGGAAGATGGGCACTTTGCGAAGTCCTGCAAAAACGACCTCGTTTGCTTTCGCTGCAACGAAGTTGGGCATCGACGAAAAGATTGTTCACGACATGGCGTGTGGAGGCGGAAAGCGACACCGGCTGATGCATCTCCTGAGCTCGCTACAGAAGGTCTTCTGGTGTCTGATGCTTATGCAGGGGATACAATCAAGGCGTGTAGCGATATGTGGTTGCTGTTTGGTTCAAATTTTGTTAGAGACGTGATATTGTTTGATGGGGCTTTGTTGTGTGTTCGTGGCATCACGAGCGACCAAGAGAATCTGCTGTTGAAAGGTGAAGTAGGTCCTTCGAGGATTTGTCCTTGGCGTAGGCCGCGGTTCCGAGATGGTGCGACTACGCAGGAGCAGCGGAGACGTTTGCATATTTCAGGTATTCCACTAAGATGCAGAAAGTTTGGAATTATTAAGGATGTGCTTGCACCTTTCGGAGAACTTGTTGCCATCCTCTGTGATGGTTGGAAGGCGGGTACAGATAAAGATGTTCTGGCGGAGATCTCTGGCCCCCCATGCATGGTGCCAAACTCGACGACGCTAATAGTTGGACGTGCAAAGTTTATTCTGGGCCTGCAATGGTGGAGGTTCCGTCATTTTCTAAATCCGGCGATATGACGGGTAGCATTGAGGCAGAGTTGCTGGCTCCGTCGTCGGCGAAGAAGGCGGCGAGATTGGAAGGTATGCCAATCATTCTGGGTATCTTGGCAAATCCAACATTAAATGCCATATCAATGGGAGATAATGGGACACCCACAACTTTTCAAAATTTTTCCAGAGATAGTAACGGCATATTGATTGATGGGGGGCAATTAATGGCTGTGTTATGGACGTTAATGGGAGACCCACGTTGTTTAAAAAATTTGGCAAAGATAGTAAAGATATGAATGGTGGGGTGCAATTGATGTTATCCCAAATCCGTTCACTCGGATTAATGGTGATAGTACACGTCAGATGGTATCCAACGCTGGAATTCTTTCTGCTGGAAATGCTTTCTCGGAACAAATTGATTCTCAGGTCCAACTGACAAAGTTGATTCAAACGCACATGAAGATGTTATGGAAGGTCTGGATCTGGTGGTGGACCTCCGTCAACCATACTGGGACGCAGGGCCAGGAGCTGCAGGAGATGAAGGGGGTTTGTTTACCTTCTGAAGTGTTGCTGAAGGTAGTCGACGCATTCTTCGGACATGTTTGAAGGGGGAAGAAAGGGATGCGGGAGGCTCATTGGGGAGAGAAGTAGCTCGTTGTCTATACAGGATGCGTCACAGGGTGAAGGCTATGGCTATCTTTGCCGGAAGAGGCGTCGTGTGGAGCTGGGAGAGGGGCTGGAGCAGGATGGGGGCCTTTATAACGATGGGAGCTCAACCCATTTTGTGTCTGATAAGAGACTAGTGAATGAACAACCATCGGGTTCTGAGATGTGCCCCGTGATTATGGAGGGACGTTCCCCTTTTGACGCTGATTTGCAGGATCGTGTACCTTTGAGGGAAAGGGTGGCTAGATGCGTGGGAGTGGAGCTGGCGGGGGCATCCCCCTCTGTTCTTCGATGAAGGTTGTTTCATGGAATGTGCGGGGGCTTGGGCAGGTAGAGAAGAGGAATGTGGTTGGATCGCTGCTTAGAGAATGGCATGCTGATGTGATATTTCTGCAAGAAACAAAGATTGAGATGTGGGATGCAATCCTTTGGAAATCGATC
The DNA here is from genome assembly GCA_037367405.1 of Ottelia alismoides. NCBI lineage: Eukaryota > Viridiplantae > Streptophyta > Magnoliopsida > Alismatales > Hydrocharitaceae > Ottelia > Ottelia alismoides. Next base: position 64,364 of record JAZKJV010002196.1, on the reverse strand, counting down.
TCTGGGTGCAGACTCTCTGACTTTAGAGCGGTGCCGTCTAACCGTGCGTCTGGTGGAATCTTAGTGGGGTGGGATGGCGACTTGCTTCAAGTGGGTGATGTGATGGAGGGTCGCTTCTCTTTGTCCATGGTTCTTCTTCAGAGGTCGGATAACACTCAGATTCTCTTCTCAGCTGTGTATGGCCCCACAGGTGCTGGAGCTAACTCGCCGCTCTGGGAGGAATTGATCTCGGTAAGGGCTACTCACCCAGACCTACCTTGGTTGATTGGTGGAGACTTCAACGTCACGCTTTTTGCAACGGACAGGCCCCGCAAGAGGGCGGGATTGGACCCTGGTTCCCCAAGCTTTCTTGAGTTTGTGCGTGACTCGTCTTTGGAGGTGCTGGATGCCTCCAATTCTCTCTACACTTGGAGGAATACGTCTTCTCGTTCTCGTCTGGATCGCTTCCTTGGGTCTATGGAGCTCCTAGAGTCTTTCCCTCTTGCTACGGTTACATCCCTACCGCGTTCCCACTCGGATCACACTCCTATTTGTTGGAATTCTGGGGAGGTGATGACACGCCTGATTCACTCGGGTAAAAGGTCGTCAAGGGTCGTTGCGACCCAAGTAACCAAGCGTGGTCGATCAAGAAAAAAATAGACCACCAAATCGGATAAAAATCGATGAAACACAAGTAGCGGTCTCACTATTATATTAACGTGGTATAGCGACCAGGGTCGAACACAAGGAGCACGTGATGGCCTTGCGACCTACAAAGTAGTATAAAAAAAGAAATAAAAGAAAATCAAAATGTTTTTGGTGGATTTTTAATTTTTATATATTTTTTGGATTTTTAATTAATAAGGAAAATAAGGAAAGCAAGTAAACAAGCCTATTCAAGCAATTATTAAGGCACTCAAAAATCACTGAAAAATTCAAATAAAAATGTTTTTTTATGTATTTTATGTTTTTTAATATTTTTGGATAATTTTTGGTATTTTTCTGATTTTTATTGAATTTTCTAAAAATAAGACAAGGCAAGAAAACAAGCACAATGTCCAGCCAAGCTTGGGGACTTAGATAAAATATTTAAAAGTCCCCAAAAAGCCTGGAGGTAATTTTCCTGTAAAGAAAAAATTCAAGGAAAATTCAGCCACTGGAATTATTATTTTTGGACTTTTAAATTAATTATTAGAAGTTTTATGGGTTTTTTAGGTGTTTTTCAATTTTCTGAGTTTTATATAATGAAAAATGACCAAAATTGGTCAGAAAATCAAACAAGACAAAATACACAGTAACTAATTTTTTGTAATTTTTGAATGAGTTATAATATTTTTTTGTGAATTTTTAAATCAGACAGTAAAGAAAAAGCTTGTTTTGAATTTTTAAAAATATCAAATAAAACCAAAAATATCTCCAAAAATTCTAGAAAATTTTACAACATGGCAGGAGCCATGTGTCCAATTTTCATTGAATTTAAAGAGAGTTTCATATTTTATTGAAAATCAAAATCTAGGTAGAGTGCAAAGGGACCTGTACGTAAATACCAGAAGTTCCAGGGGGTCCGGTGCAAAAATCCCAAGAAGTCATGCGCGAGGCGCAAGTCTGGGGCACACAGGGACCTAATTGCAAATAAAATAAGGTTCATGGACTAAATAATAACAGGTATTAAAAGTCCAGGGGCCTTATCGTAAAATACCCAAAAATATAACACACATGCACAAATTCAACACGCACCAGGGTATAAATGCAATTATCTAAAAAGTTTCATTCATTCAGTAACAACCCATAACTACAAGTCTAAGCATGCAAATTACCCAACAAAACATGTGTCGATGCACGTGACACACTACAGGAAGGGGCATACATGCAAATATAGAAAATGACAGGGTCCTAAGTGCAAATTACCTAACACAGATAAAATCCGAAAAATATTTACAGGACTGAAAGTAAACTACGCTAAAGCTAAGGGCCTAAGGGAATATTTACCCTTTATTAAGTAGGCCGTCAGATGGGCGCCACGTGTGCTGATCGACGGCTGAGAAAGGGGTGGCGCCCAACGCTGAGTCTTCGGTGCTGATCGAACGGCCAGGGTTTCGCCACGTGGGAGATCAAACGAACGAGAGGCGTTGTGGCTAAACCTCGACGATCGACCGGTCCAGATCGCTCCTCCAAAGATCGGACGGTGCTGGAAGGTAGACGAACTGGAGGCCGGCGGCTTTCGCCGGGCCCGTGTGTGCTCTAGCGTCCTCCTCGCGGGCCACTAAAGATCGGAGAAGATGCGTGCTGGCCCTTCAGCGTCGAATGGCGGTCTCCGATGGAGCAACGGAGCTCTGAGGAGCTCGGTTGACTCCGGCGGAGGGGAAGCTCCTGGGCTCGAGTTAGAGGACCTCAGACAGTCCTCTTTGTACCTGCAAAAGGGCACCAGAAGACTCGCAGGTTGAGGGCAAAGTGCCTCGACCCTGTGAGAGGGGGTGACGGTGATCGGTGAGGCGGGGCGGTCGAGCTCCGGCGAGGTGTAGACGGTGGAGCTCGAAACCCCAGCTCCTGTGCGAGCTGGGTTGAATGGAAGGGCGAAGAACGTGCGCAAAGGAGAGGCGATCGTGAGGAAGGGTCCGATGATTGAGGCGAAGGCGGATGTGGCCGGAATCAAAGATGGACGCGACGACGAGATTTGGGCGAAACTAGAAATTAAAGAACAGGAAAAGAAACTAGGGCTACCTGGGTGGATGAGTCGACTGTGGATGAGCTGGGGTTGCTCTGGGTTGTCGCCTCATGGGTCGTCGAGGCCCGAGGCTCGAGCTCCTACTTCAGGCGGAGCACAGCGGCGCAAGCTCGCCGGATCAGAGGTCCGGTCACCTTCACCTCTCTTCGACACCACCAATGAAGAGCTGTCACCTCAGGGAAGGTAGTGGATATCACGGGAATGAAAGGTGGGGAGCCAAAGATGAGGAAATGGGAGGCGGAGCTTGGCTTAAGTAATGCCAGGGGTCTGGCTAAAAATGGTCGGGTAGGGCAGCTCGGAGCGCGGACCCCGAGGCGGGCCTCCCGACGATGATGTCGGATCTGGCGTGAACAAAATGGACCCGGGGTTTAGGTGCGAGGTGACCGGATCTGGACGCCAAAATATGGAGAAATCGGGTCGGGCGTTTGGAATCCGTGGGAAGTGGTCCACAGGGGGGAGTTGACCGGGCGGTCAACATCCCCGTGGACCAATGGGAAGCAACCATCTGGAAATGATTTGGAAAATCTATTAAAAATAGTAAATGGCTGATTTAATAAAAACTCAAAACATGAAAAATATTTGTTTTAATTTTTTCTAGTTTTTTGTGATTTTTAATTAATTTTTCAAAATGAAAATAAGGTATTTACATAATAGGGCTAGAAATAGGTATATGTACAATATAGGATTTTTATTTTTGATTTTAATTTGTGATTTTTATACATTTTTATCCCCATTTTATATTTTATTTATTTATATTATAAAATTAGGAATAAAAAGATATTTTTATTTTATTTTTATTATTTATAGACAAGGGTGAAATAAACAGATATATACATCTATATACATGGTATATTTACAATATTATTTTTGGTTTTTAATTTTGTTCTTTTTATTTTGTTTTTATCTTTGTTGTTTTTATTTTATTTATTTACATCATAAAAGATAGAATATTTACAAAATTTTATGGAAATTAATTTTATTTATTAATAAGGTGAAATAAATATAAGTGCGTGGACTATATACATGGTGAATATGCACAAATGATGTTTTTGTTTTCTTTTTAATTTTTCTATTTTTGTTTCGATTTTTGTATTTACAAATATATACCATATATACAAACCCTTCTATTTTTAGAGGAAAATATATTTATTTTATTTATAGGTTTATTTACACACATGAGCCTCTATCTCCCTCTACTTTGGCTTTTATGCGGTCAGGCCCATGCTGAGACCTCCCTTGGGTTAGGTTGCTCAATATTTATTCTAAATATTTCCTCTTTTTCTTTTTAACCTTTATTCTTTTATTTTTGCACAAAAACATGCTAATTATTACTTTTTACACCGTACATGCTTTTTGGTAATTATTTGTATTTACAAATATATACATGCATTTGCAAAGGTTTTTGTAGCTAAAATATAAGAATAAAGAGTGATGAATGAGTATTCATCAGGAGGCTAACCGTCCTCATAGCCTGTTTCGGTTCGAACGTTCCTGGCTTCTGGAGGAGGGGTTCAGGGAACGGGTTATCGCTTGCTGGCAGGCAGTTCCATCCACTAGTGCTGCATCTCGAGACATGGCATCCCGTCTCAGAGCTTTGAGACTCATGTTGATATCTTTTCGTCGGGAGATTCGAGCTGCGCGGGAGGAGCGGAGAAATTCGACCCAATTGGAGGTGGTCCGTTTGGACGCTCTTGAGGACTTGCGTGAGTTGACAACAGAGGAGAGAAGCTTAAGGGAAGAAAAACACAAGATACTGATGGAGGAGGAGCGCAGGCGCGAGATCGAGTGGAGGCAAAGATCCATGCAAACTTAGCTAAAGGAGGGAGACGCAAACACGCGTTTCTTTCATACTGTTGCCAGTGGGAGGAGGCGACGCAACCATATTTGATCCATTGAGGTGGGTGGTGTGCAATTGGAAGGGGAGCATGACATTGGTTCGGCTGTGGTTGACCATTTTCGAGAGGCAAGTAGAAGGTTCCGGACCGGTGGTGTACGATGGGTTGATAGGAGCAATCCCATGATCTCTGACGAGCAAGCCATTAGACTTATACACCCATTTACCGCAGCAGAGGTTCGGATGGCTACTTTTGATCTTAATGCTGATGGATCTCCTGGACCGGACGGCTTTCCGGTCTTTTTTTTCCGTGAATTTTGGGATCTGGTGGAGGAGGACGTCATGGCAGTTGTGGAGGAGTTGAGGAGGGAAAACCAAGGCTTTGAGCGATTGAACCGCTCGTTGATCTTCTTGCTTCCAAAGAAAGATGTTGCTCTATGTGTGGATGACTTTCGACCTATTGCCCTCTCGAACTCCATCTATCTAATTGTGGCGAAGGCGCTCGCGAACCGCCTGCGTGAGGTTCTCGGCTCGGTTGTTGCTGATTCCCAGACAGCTTTCATCCCCGGCAGACATATGATGGATGGGGTAATCATTGCCTCAGAAATTATCGCTGATTGGAAGAGGAAGAATACCAAGGGGATGCTTTGGAAGGTCGACTTCTCCAAGGCTTATGATTGTGTAAGCTGGCGATTCATTTGGGCGTCCCTCTCGAGGTGAGGTTTCCCAGATGAATGGATTAAATGGATGAAAAGATGCATAACCACAACATCCAGTTCGGTGTTGGTGAACGGGTTTTCCAGCCTCAGAGGGGAGTCAGACAGGGGTGCCCCCTAGCCCCTTTACTTTTTGTCTTAGTGGCTGACGCTTTATCACAGATGGTTAGTAGAGCTGTGGAGGGAAACTTCTGTGCCAGGTACCATCTTGATGAGCTGTCCATCCCACTACTTCAGTATGCAGATGATACGATCTTCTTTGTGGAGGGGGGTGCTCGGGAGGCAAAGGGGATTGCTACTGTTTTGGATCTATTTGGAGATGTCTCGGGCCTCAGGATTAATGGTGACAAGTCTGTCTTCGTTCCTTTTAATATGATGGAGGAGGAGGTAATGGAGTGTGGGATATCCCTGCGCTCCCAGCGCGGAGCACTGCCTCTCAACTACTTGGGCTTGCCTTTGGTATCTGGTCGCTTGCACCAATCTGATTGGATGCCTATGATGGAGCGGGTGGAACGACGCCTTGCTGGTTGGCGAGCATCGTGCCTCTCTAGGGGAGGTCGTCTGGTTCTCTTGAAGGCGGTGTTATCCGCCATTCCCATTTTCTATATGTCATCCAGGCTTCTTCCAGTGGGAGTTCGTAATCATTTGGAGAGGTTGATGCGTCGTTTTTTCTGGGCCGGATCGGGTGACTCCAAAGGTGTGCCCTTGGTTGGGTGGAAGACTGTAACTCTATCGGAGGATAACGGTGGCCTTGGTGTTCTTGACCTGGACGTGATGAATAGGGCCCTACTAGCTAAATGGGTTGCCCGTATTTGGGGCGGTGGCTCGGACCTCACTTGCACTTTGCTTCGAAGAATATATGGAGCTTCGGGGGCACTAAACTGGAGATTGGGAAGCGTATCTAAGCCCTCTAACTTTTGGCGCGGGGTCAGCTACATCCTCCCTCAAATTTCACAGATGATGCAGCCATGTCTTGGCGATGGAGGTACCTTCAGATTTTGGGAGGACAACTGGTCGGGTGTTGGGAAGCTTCGTGATCTTTTTCCCAGTTTATTTGGTTTGGTAGAGAATCGGAGATTGCGTGTCTGCGAGGCGTGGAATGGGAATGGTTGGTCACGTACATTCCGTTCACAATTATCTTATGAGAATACGGTCGCCTTACAATGCTTGAGAGACGCACTCGCTCAGGTGGGAACTCCATGTGACAGGCGTGATCATTGGGTATGGTCAGATGGAAGTTTCTTGGTGAAAAAGGCCTATAAAGCTCTATATACATTATACGTTTTCGATCTAGGGATTGCGAAGCCATCTTTGGGTCAGATTTGGTGGTGGAAGATTCCGCGTCGGGTCAAAGTATTCATGTGGTTGTTGGGCAGAGAGAGGTTGTTGACTAGTGTTCGAAGGGCGAGACTGTTTCATAGTTTTGATGTTCTATGCCGTCGTTGTTTTGGGGAGGCGGAGGATATCGATCATCTTTTCTTTACCTGTCCAAAGTCAAAAGATGTGTGGAGGGAGGCCACCATTGCAGGGGTTGAGTCAGAGAACTGTTTATCTTTCTGGCATTCTATTGAGTCGTCGATAAATGGACATACCAATGCAAAAATCCAGTCTGCCGCAACCCTCTGGGCGATTTGGCTTGCGAGGAATGGGGTATATTTTAGGAGTGAGCGATACTATGTTGAGAATGTAATACAACATGTCAAGATCCTCCGGGATTCTTGGACCCTGTAACTTTGATGTTTAATTTGTGAATATAAAGTTTTTTGGGTGCTTGCCTCTATGGTAGTGCACCCTTTTTTCCTTCAAAAAAAACTCCAAAAATTATGAAACCACAATCATTTGAAAGATAATTTAATTTAGAGTATAATGGGAGTTTGATTCAATTTGAGTTCGTATGAAGCCGGAATTGATCTTTCAATTATCGCTTCATGACTTTTCTGAGTGTAATTATTTGTAATTTATATATTATTTTATTTTACAATTATTTTTATTATTTACAGTACATTTTTATTTACAACTTTTGTTTATAAAAATATTTAATTTGAGGTTAATTTATGTATAAAAAAATAGTACAAGTTTTATACAAGTATACACATACAGGGAAAATTTACAAATTATTTTTTTTGATTTTTGGATTAAAGACCCTATATCCCCCTACTTTATTCCTGGTCGATCAGGTCAATTCTTGACCTTCTCACGGGATTCGGGTCAGTCTGCATTTATTTCATAAATACATCCTTTATTGGTTTCTCTTTTCATCTTTATTCTTTTATTTGAGTACCAAAAAGTGTTAAAAATGCATATTTAACAAGGGTAAAATGTGTATGCCCCCTTGGGGGAGCTAACTTAGCTCCCACCGCATTATTTTTCCCAAAATTTTTTATTTTTTTTTGAAAAATACTTCTGTAGATTTTCCCAAACATATCCCTATATTATGTCATTGAAATTTTGTGCAAAATAGGGATATAGTGATGAATATTCATGAAAAATATTTTTAAAAAATAAAAAAAATGGGGAAAATGGGGCGGGGGAGCCAAGTCCGCCTAGGTGCAACCCATTTTTCCCATTTAACAAATGCATGCAAAATGGTAATTTCAATGAATTAGTGGGTATTTACATGTGTTTGAATAAGAAAATGAAGCTAAAATAAAAGAATAAACACGATGAATCGTAGATTCATCACATTCCTAATTTAATTTTAGTTGAAAAGTTAACGATGATTAATTCAAAATCTTATATAGCAACTATAACATCATTTTATAAACCTCTAATGATATATCAGCATATAAGAAATTTGTCACTTGTTTCTAGATCTTGGATTGGTGTTTGCTATCATATATGTAAAAAAAGGTGTTACATACATGAAAAAATATTTCTCAATCAAATAATATTTATCATTATGTATAACAATGTACTATATAGTGGCGGATTAAAATAATACCACTATTGATACCGGTAGTTAACTCAGCTCGTATCTATTACTCTGGTGTACTTGTTTTGAGACGTTTAGATCTTATAAACGTACATCAATCCAAGCATTGTTCTTTTCCTCCTCATTACTAGTCTCCAAACCACTAGTAAAAATTAATAATAAAATGGTTCTATACATAATGTTACGGTCAAAAGTACTCTTATAACACGTCATGAGAAAGACAATATATGAAATCAATCATATAGTATTATAAATTTCTGTATACAAAGATATATGCGATTTTTAACACATAACCGAGTGGAATCTCATGTTTACACGCTGAACCCTTTATAACTTATAATTATCTGAAGAAACCTGAATAATACTTTAACTCTTATATGACAATCCATATGTTATATTCCGGTTAATTTTCCAGTTATCTTTGACGGTTTTTATTAAAAATGACAAAGTCTACTCCAATTTACTCTCAATCTTATAATCTTATCTGTGAATCATATCTGTCATTCTACATTTCATTCTCACTCCACTCCCTCATATTTGCCAATTAAACCAATCCTATCTCCCTACTCTTCTGTCCGAGATTGGATCGTCTGCAGTAGCTCTTGCCGCAATCGAGTGGGCTATAAGGGCTGGAGCCGCTCGATCTTGATCGAGCGGTTCCTAGCCGAAGCTTCTGCAGCGGTTGCAGGTGATAAAGGCCGAATCAGATTTACCATGCAATCATCAAAGTATATGTTGCGGATGAGCACTGACCTACTTGCCAGGAAGTAGAATCCTCACTCTGTATGTATGTTTGCAATCTGGAATAAAGAACGACACCAACCAGTCTTATCTACTGTGAAATTAGGGTTAACATTTCTTAGTAATTATTGAAGTAGTGAGCTTCTTGTGATTCTACTGAGAACTACTCGTCCCAATACCGTTATAACAAATATGAAGATGAATTTATTTCCAGGGATGTGAACAAGGGAAAAACATTGCCATCACAGCAGTTTTGGTTGCGTATTGTCGCTTTTGTGATATCAGCATCAACAAGATAAACAACAATAAAATGGTTATAAATTGTCCTATCATTATTTAATTAAACAAAAAAACATGGGCATGAACTAGAATAAATCCTCTCGGCAGATCTGCACTCCAATCCAAAGCATATGAAAATTAAAAAAAACGAAACAACACAACAAAACTCCCTCTTACGTCCTCCGTTCTCTCTCTAAAACTTTCTTTAATCTCCCCTATATCCTCCCCTTTAATTGCTACTTACAAATTAACGGTGCTCCAACAAAATTAAATGCAGTGGTTAACTCGAAGAGAAGCAGAAACCTAAACCTCCGACTCACCCTCCGCATTCTTCCTCTGGTCGTGATAATCGTTCGAGCCAACAGTCTGCAATGAGTAACTGCTCCGGAGCTGCTGCCTGCAAGAGAGGCAAGTGATCTGAAGAAGCATGGAGTTGATCTGCTTCATTGCATGGTCTCTAAGAAGCCGGGCTTTGCTGAGCTCCTTGTGCGCCTCCTGCCGCAACCGCCGTGCCTTCATAAATTCCTCCTCCGCCATCTCCACCTGCATCTTGGCCTGCCTCCTCGCCTCGTCGGCTTCCTCCTTTTCCTTGGCTGACACATTTTCAACTTCAGTCTTCATGGATGCGTCGGGAGAGCCGACAGAGAGGTGAAGCTGGGTGTTTCTAGCTTCTTTGGAGACAGGGGAAGGGAGTGAAGGGTGTGCGGGGGATGCGAGTAAAGAGGCAGGTAGTAACTGGAGCTCGAAGTTGCGCGGCGGGATCAGGTTGTGGTGCAAGTGATTGGTGATGCCGTTGGAGGCCGGAGGGATCACAGCGAGGCCGAGCCACTTATTTGAGCTTTGGCCAGGGTCACCGCTGGCAGGTGACATGCAGACCGGCCGAGGAGTCGGTGGGAGGTCAGGCGGCGGCTGCCGGCTCGCATGACAGATGTCTTGGTGTTCGATGAAGCTCTCCACCCTGTTTATGATCAAACACTGATTATGCAAAATCCATTATGAATTTTGGAATAAGGAATAGTAGGGGAAATCGTCCATTTTCCTTTGAATTTAGGAAATGGAGAGTAACGCCCAAGGAAGTCACTAATGTTTTTCAGATCAGTTTCTCTTCAAATACTGACAGGTTAGGGGCCATCTCAAGACATGGCCAGCTCGATCAGGTTTGTTTTTTTGCCTGAGGGATCAGTTGTAATGCAATCAATTGGTAGAATTGCCTATATGTATCATATATACTTACCGGGAGAAGACGCGGCCGCAGTCGCAGGAGTGGCCGCGGGTGCCGCAGGTCTTGAGGTGCGCCTTGTAGTCCGACTGCACGGCGTAAGCCTTGGAGCAGCGCGCGCACACCCACTGCCTGTGGCTACTGTGCTTGCGCCTGTAGTGCTTTTTGATCCCCACGAGGTCCCCGAGCGCGTGGCGGGGATCGTGATGGAGGCACGTTGGTTCCGGGCACACAAACACGCGTTTCCGCGCATCCGCGGTCTCCCTCTTCAGAAGCTTCCACGGCACCTTGTGCCTCCTCCGGTGCATCTGCAGGTTCTGGTCCCTCTGGAATCCCTGGTTGCAGATCTCGCACACGTACCGGTCCGACTCCAGCAGCGTCTTTGGCGACAGCGCCACCACTTCCGCATCGGGATCTGCGCAACGCACCGCCGTCATCAGGTAAAACGAACGCATCTTGACTCGTAATGTAATATAAGCATGTGATGGTGCACGTACCGGGGGTTCCAGCAGGCCTTCTCTTTCTCTTGCTGGGGGTGTTGCTTGTCGTCTCATTGTGATTGGGGGTGACGGATCGAACCATTGCGGGCAGGAGGTGGTCGTGAAACATATGGGAGGCGTTTCTGTAGCTGTTGGGTTATATCTTATATGCGAGTGTCTTTACCAGCGAACAAGATGGGTATGTGGATATATACGCGTGCGTATAAATACTTTAGGTCTTGATGAATGAGAAGCTATTTGGAAAGGGCTGTCTCTTCTCTCTCAAGCTGCAATAAGAGCAACATGGTTGTTAGCTTCATATTATATAATGCGATATATAATATATATTGAGGACTGAGGATGGGAATTATGGTGATGGAAGGAAAAGGCAGTGGGGGAGTGGATCTGACCCAATCACATTACTTGAAACTTGAGCCCACAGCACACTCGCTTCTAATCTTTCTCTCTCTCTCTCTCTTGTTAAGTGTGGCGCAGAGCAGTGGTGGTACTGGACAGTGGAGAAAACATACCCACATGGAAACAAAAATCTCCATTATTTTTATGAGCAACCTTCTGAGTGAATTGCATGCACAGATGTAGCGCCGGACCCAATGGCATGTGAGCGATCAACATCTCTACCCACTAACTAATAGGGATCTTAATATGTCATAGTCCTCTCTCTCTCTCTACGTATAGTCGTATACTGTAGGCTTTAGTGTGGAAGCTGCATGAGACTGAAATGGGTCTCACTACCACTTTTGGAGTATTTTGTTGGAACGAGCCTTTTGGTGTTTCTCAGGAGGACAAACAAATTAGAGATGGTTGCTGTTGATTATGAAGATGAGAGATACATCATACAGGTTCTGTGATTTCAGTTGGCCCTATATTTATCACATGGGAACTAAAAAGTCATGATAAAAGTTGTTTTCCAGCTGGGGCTATATTCGCACATCTACTCCCCATATTTGTGTAATTGTAAGTAATCTCTTATCTTTTTTCTAAGAAATTACAAAGATAAAAGTTATTACACATCGCAAGGGATTGGAAATGTGGCGTTAACCACTTGAATTGTTGTTATCTTTTTTTACAAAAAAAATCATCTCTCATTTCTCAATCACAGGACTTGCGTTTCCTTTTTCAAAGTTTTTATTGTCATTATAATCAAATTTATATTTGTGGTAAGAATATTTTATGATTGGAATGTGAATAACCATCAAATAATCTTTTTAGGTAACTTATTTTGTTTTCCGTAAAACTAAATCTTTATTATTTAATTTAGGTTTCAACATTAATGCTAGTTGTGATTGAGAAGTTATTTTATTAACATATATAAGTTTGGATCTTGGATTGTTAATAGAAACTATCAGCTTGGCCCGATTACCATGTTAAATAAAAAAACTGATGACTTGATTATTTTTCCATAACTATTATTTTATTGTCTGTTTAAATCATGTATTATTTTTATTGTATTAATTGTTTAGTGCTTCTTGCTTGAATGCTATTATTCTCTAACCATATTTTTTTCGACTCATATGATATGGAAAATAGACATTAAGAGATGAAACTCTTAATTTTTAAATATTTGTGTTATTGTAGTCAATAGATATATGTGCTTCTGTTCTTGAACGGTCTCAAAAATCCTAACTTAAAAAAATAATGATGTACATTTTTTCTAGCTATTTCCCATAGCTTTTGTTTGTACTTACGTTCCTTGAGTTGCATTGTATCCATAGATATCTATTTCGGTTATAGAAATTATTTTTTATAATTTTAGTTCATTACTTATTATTTGATGCTCGTTGATCATAAACATACATAGTTCTTATTAAAATTTAAAGATCTTTATTTATAAGAGTTTTACAAATTAAAAAATTAAATTGTTTTTTATAGGGTCCTTTTTCTTCTCTTTTGCCTAGGGTCCATGAAATATCAGGGACGGCACTGACTCAAAGGTTCGTTGGATCCAATTGAAATGAAAAAATGCTTCAAAATGTTTTTTCAACAACAATAACAAAGTCCTTTCATACAATTAAATATGATTGGCTATATGGCATCCTCGCTTCCATTCAGATCTATCTTGGGTCAATCTCAGGCTTATTTCCAAAAACAAATATCTCTTCGTATAGTCTCTTTCAAACGCTTCTTGGGTCGTCCTCGATCTCTCTTAACCGGCTCAACATCCCAACACTCGCATCTCCTAGCTGGCGCATTAATTGATCTTCTTTGCCAATGATAAAACCATCTTAAGCAGTTTTCTCGCATCTTGTCATCGATCAGAGTGATGAATCCTTATTCATCACTCTTTATTATTTTATTTTAGCTAATTATCTTGACAAAGCATCATGTAAATAGTTCTAAATACAACAACTTAGCAATAAGCATGCATGTGTTAATATATCATAATTAGCATGTATTTGTGTAAAAATAAAAGAATAAAGAATAAAAGAAAAAGAAGGAAGTATTTAGAATAAATACTAAGTGACCTAAACCCAAGAGAGGGCCAAGTATTGGCCTGATCGTTAAATAAAATAGGTAGAGAGAGATAAGGCCACTTCACATTGTATATGTACCATATGTGTATATAATTTATTTTTTTAAAAATATATAAATATAAAAATATGTCTTCAACTTCCTTGTATATATTTCTAAAAATAAAATAAAAATAGAAAAAATAAAATGAAAAAGAATAAAATTCTCTCTCTCTCTCTCACTTGTACATAATACATGTATGTGTGTATCCTTCCCTATTTATTTTATACTTGTAAATAAATAATAAAAATAAAACAAAAATCATGTTATACTTCAAAAATCATGTTGTAAATAAAGAAAATATAAAATTGCGGTATTTTTGTAAAAATAACAAGTTAAAAATACAAAATACATAGGCATTTTATACCTGTATATAACACATTATACTATATACCGTAATTTATTTTTCATAAAAATAAATAAAAATAAATGAAAAATAGTTTGAAAAATAACAAATATTTATTTTTTGATTGGTCCACGGAGGAACGTTGACCCGGGTCAACCCCATCTTCCAGGGCTTGACCCGACCCGACTATTCCGCTAGACTCATTTGTTCCATTTACTCCGGTCGGATCTTGCGTCCCCTTGCTCCAAATCTCTGCCTGTGCCTTCCCCATGGATTTGTGACCTTCGCGGATCCCTAGGGAGGCACAGATCATCCTCGGTTCATACGCTCCAACCCGATTTCTCCAGCTACTTGGGACTGTTATAAATATCTTCATCTGCCCCCCTAGGTCGACAGCTCGCGCTGCACCCCTTCTTGATGCCTTAGATTCCTTCCTCATAGTGACAGCCATCGGAGGATGCCTTCGGTGGTCGGATTGGTGTCATGTAGCTGCAGCTCAACCTTCGTGGCCAGAGAACCGCCACGAGAAGCCTTCTTTGCCTGACGTAGCATGGTTGAGGCCACAACCTCGCCATTCACTTCACCATGAGTTAAGGATTGAGTTCAGATCCTTAGGTACCCCTTTGATCTTCCCTAGCTCCGTCAGTTATCAACCCTTCCATTTATTGCCGCCGTAGCTCCGCTAGCTCCGACCAGCCGGTCGGAGCTTCGTCACCCTCACTCATCCGCTCCAATAGACCCACGCGTTCACCGTCCATCTCCTTACACACCCTGATTACCCTGAGACTTGATCTTTACGTCAAGATTAGGCTCGAGGTTTCCTTCTATCGCAGCCACTGGAGATCAACCCCATTCACCGTCGCTTCTCTGTTTTTTAGTGCTAATAAACTAGACCGGAGTGCGGCTCCGAGTCCAAGAAACCCTTTGCAGGTCTTGACGTGCGCGGACAGTCCCCATTTCACCCTCACACACCCTTGCCGGAGCAGCTCCAGGTCACTTACGCTGCCTCACCGATCTGACTGGTGGAGCTTCCATCCATGACGACCCTCTGATACGGAATAAGCCTACGACTCCACCGGTGCCTTCAGATCCTTTATCAGAGCCAATGATTCGATCCTTGGGTCCGACGAAGTTCGCCTAGGCGCAGTTTATCCAGACGTCTCCTCCGCCGTTGCATCGCCACCACTGTCCAGACTTCATCACAGTTGTTCATCTACTAGAGGTATCAGATTGTTAGATGTCAGATCTAATGGTCCCGTACTAGCCACGTCCCCGATCACCTGACAACTGTCAGATCTGACACCTGACGCGTCCAGAGCCATACGATCATGCTTCATCAACGGTTGCCACGTGTCCTCTCACGCGCATATCACGAGCTACATGGGTATATTGCATCTTCTACCTTGCATTTATCTTAGTTTCTATTTTAGTATGTAAAATAAAAATTACAGTTGAACCATTTTGCATTCCAGTCCCTGTAGTTTCTCATACTGTGTAGAACCACGTGCTTCATTACGTGTTTAGTCGGGTTATTTGCATTGTTTACCTCGAACTTATCTTCTGTTATTGATTGAGTATTTACTTTTCATATTTGCAAATATACCCCTGTGAATGTTGATTTGCATCATGTACGGATTTTGATGGAGAAATTGCATATTGGACCCTAAGGTTTTATTGCTTGTTACTTTGGTCCTAGAACTTAATTTATTTTCGATTTGGTCCATATGAGCTATGTATATTGTTTTTAATTGAATAATAGCAAAGTTGCTCCAAAAATCCTGAGATTTGATACGTAGCTCCTGCTATTGTGTAGGAATTTTGATGATTTTTGTGGTTTGTTTTGATTTCGTTTGGTATTTTCTAAAATTCAAAAACCTTAAAAAGTGTCTCTATTTTGAAAAATCCATTAAAAATATTAAAATGACTATAAAAATCCAAAAAAAAATTCTGGATTGTTTGTTTTGTTGTGTTTTTACTTCTATGTAGATTTTGTTCTGTTTCATTTCATAAAACCCATAAAAATTTAAAAAGACTAAAAATATCTAAAAATTATTACAAACTCATAAAAAATCAAAAAATGTGTTTCCAGGTTCTTAGGTAGGTTTTCTTTTATAGTTTTACATAAAATTACTGCTAGGATTTTATAGGCATTTTAAATAGTTTTAATTTGCCTCTATATCCAGGTTGTTCATTGCTCACTATTTTTTGCCTTATTGTATTTTTAGAAAATTAATTAAAAATCAGAAAAACACCATAAAATTCACAAAACATTTGAATATTTTAAGAACATAAAAACATTTTTATTTTTAATTTTTGAGCCATTATGGCCCTTTAAATAATTGTTTGTGTATGCCTTCTTCACCTTTTCTCTACTTTTCTTATTAATTAAAATCATAAAAAAATTAAAAATTAAAAACCACCAAAAATTTCTTCATTTTCTTGATTAGCTGACTACTTCGTAGGCTTGTCATTCCATGCTCCTTGTGTTCGATCCTGGTGGCTATACCATGTTAAATAATTAGCAGGACTGCTTGCTTCATTTTGTTTATTTGATTTCTTTAGTTGGTGGTCTATTTTGATTGATTGCGCCTTGCGATTCGGGTCGCAACGACCCTAGATATTCCTCACCCTGAGTTGCATCCACGCATCATCAGAATGGCGCCGTTGCCGGGGATAGCGTCTGGCGACGGTGCATTCCCCAAGAGGAGCACCATAGCGTCCTCACCTACTGCCACAAGTTGGAGATAGATGGACATTACTCTGGAAGGAGAACGGCACAAAAAGTGCTCCAATCTAGCCTATGGTGGCCTACTCTCTTCAAGGATTCTGATGAATTCGTGAAGAGATGTACTGTCTGTCAGAAGATTTAATATGCAAAAAGTAGGTTTTGAGACCTTATGGGTATACTTGTATATATGTATACATTATATATATTTTTATTTATTTATTTTCTTATTAATTTGTACACATATTGTATTTTTAAATATGTTATATATATTTATTTTATTTATATAAAATGAAAATAAAAATTATAAAATCAGAAAATAATAAAAAATCAAATAAAGTATTTATTATATAGGTATTTTTTACCTATGAATAAAGGTTCTTACTTATTTTATTTTTTTGATTAATCTATTTACTTTATTAAAAATAAAAAAATTAATAAATTATTAAAATTTCTTATTTTCATAATTTTTGTAATTTAAAATAATTTATTTAGTTTATTTATCTTTTATTTAATCTATTGTTTCATCCTTTTCCCTATTTCGTCCTTTTCCTCCTTCAGTCTAAATAATCTGCTAAGTCAAGATGTTTTCTCCAAATTTTCTAGAGCGGGTCATTGATTGGATCTAGTTGGTTTATTCACCAAAATAAAGATCTCACAGCTCTCATTTTCGGCCATATAAAGTTTCAAATTTTCCGCCTCGTTTTGCATGCTGGTTTTTCATTTGAAATTTGTCGTTTCTCATCCTATAAATAAGGTTCCATCCTCTTCCTCCTCCCATCTTTATCCTTTGCCATCATCTCTGGTAAGCTCCGTTTTCCTCCATGAGTGACAGCGTGTGAGGGAAATTGTTGCGGTGAGGGTTCGAGTCGGCTTCGCCTCAGATCTGGTGGCTCTCCGTCGTGCTTCGCCACCAAGCGAGTTTAGCCTCTGGTGTTGCCGAACCATAGAGACCATGACCCGAGGATCACATATCCTCATCTCAGGCAAATCCACCCCATCTGTGTAATCTTAACTTTAATTTTCATTCCAATTTTTGCTTGAAACTCGTGAGATCTCAGTAGCCACAGATCCATAATATCTGTTTGTTGTTAAAACCGATTTGATCGACTTGTCACCTATCCATTTCACCTTCAACCCCTTCGTTTTCTTCTTCTATATCCCATACCTTCCATATCCGATCACGGAATCATTGGAGCTCCTCCTCCGCATCATCGCAGCTCCTTTCATTCACCTTTCCTATTCGTGTTTTGGACCAAGGTTTAGAGCCTCAAATTGGCCTATCTCTTACAAGATTGACGATCTGGAGGTGAGAAGAACAACACACAAACTGCAAGTCTATACAACCATATGAAATCAAGAGATCACTACCTTCCAGGTCGCAAAGAACAACGTCAAATATTACTTTATACCCTAATCGAGCACTACGAGGAGAATCGATTAGATAGGGAATTCGAGTGCTCGTCTAAAGCTAAAAAAACTGATCAATTCAAGCAATACAATTCACATTAGATTGATATTTCTTTATAAAATTTTCAAAAGCATTCATTTAAATTCATAATCTGAAAGTGATTCTAATTTAGGATACGTGCAGGTCATTCACTAGAATCCAAAGTCGATCATAATTGAAAATCAAATCAATGATATGGAGATTAAAATAAGAGCAATCAACTGCAACATCTTCGTCGAGAAGCACATGCACATCAATGTGGAAAACAAATGATGGACACGTGATAAGAATCGAGCAACAGTGAAGAACCTTCGAGATCAAGATTTTCCTCGAATTGATTCAGCATTGTCTGGAAACTTCAAATCCTCTACGCTCCAGATCCCATCAGAATTTAGGTATCATCTCCTACCGTCGCCATATCGAGAGCCATCACCGAACTGAAGATTTCAGGGAAGAACTGAGCGAGCAATAATCATCCATCTGAATCAATCCACCACTTAATCCCCAACATAATGCATTTTCATTGCGCGTGCACGAGAGGTTATACTTGGTAAAATTGCATAAATCTGAGATGCTATTTTAAATACTGCATTTCGGATCTGAAGTTGCTTGTGAAATATTTGCAGAAGACTCATTAGATTTCAATTTAATAACATTTTAGTCTTATCCAGTACATGAAGTACTCACATACTTAGTTGGGATTAATTGCATTATTCCAAAAGAACTTGGATGTCAATAACCATGTGTGCATGCCAATCACATGATTGATTGGTCATTCTGTATATTTACCCCCTGAATTCTCCTATTCTATTATCATTCAATTTGAAAATCTTAAAAAAATTCTAAAAATTTCTAAAAAAATACCAAAATAATAAAAGATATCAAAAACACAAATTTTTTTGTGGACAATTTTTCCTTTTTTTTAAAAATACAAAATGGTGTTTGTCTCTGTCTTTATACTTCTTTCATTTTTTTTATTTGAAAAATTAAAATATAAAAATATGAAAAATTATAATCACTATAAATTGTAAAATCAGAAAATAAAAAATTATATAACTTTAAAACCTTAAAATAAATAAAAACAAAAAAAATCACAAAAATCTAAGAGTAGTTTGCTTAGATTTCCTCTTTTATTTCATTGCTTTTCTTTGATTAAATAACCCTTGCTTGATAACTGTTGCCTCCTTGAATTCGACCCTGGAAGCTATACCAGGTTAATAATTAAAATAGCAAAAATCCATCATCTTCTTTTATTACTTTTATTTGGATTTAATAATTGTTTGATTCAGTTAGTTTTTCTTTGGGTACAACAACATTTTGTATTAATAAACTAAAACCCAAGTAAAATTTCTGGCTAACGAGGCAACATTCGTTCGACCAAGTGGGTAGTACTTGTTCATGTATGTTGCTCGTAGCTTCTCCTACATCGAATCATATCTCCCTAAGTGTTTGAGCCAGTAGGCTACTCAGTCTACGAGGGAGAAAGGAAAGACGATCAATTTGATCGCGTCCTCGTTAACCCGCGCATCATGCATTGTACTGCAAATAAGTTGAAACTCCTAAAGCTGCAGATGCGGCTCCTAAATAGAAATCCTGTGAAACTTGGGCAACAGTTAGATGCTTTGAGGACATAACTCAAATTTCCCGTGGATGATAGGGAGATGGCTCTACCTATGAGTCATAGTAGCTCTTAGGTTGTAGAGTTGCTGCATTGTTCGGTTTGGACCAAGAGGAGGTCTCTCTGCTCCATTAGGTTGCTCTTGATCCTCAGGTCATGGGTTATCAGCATCAAGACTCTCTCGTTGGGCTTGCAGTTGAGTCAGCTCGGCTCTTACATCGTTCATGTGTCTACCTTACTCCATAATGTAATGGTTGAGATGGGATGTTTGACATGTTTGAGATTGGATGTGGTTGCCACTCAAAATCTAATGGTTCATAGGCAGGGCTCTATCACTCTCACAATATGGGGCTCTCATAGGATAAGCCCTCTCCCCCCCTCTCTCTCTCTCTCTATATATATATATATACACAAAGAGAGAGAGAGAGAGAGAGAGACTATATACATACTATATATATAGAGCATGTTAAATTAGGTGACACCTTTCCTTGATTATGGAAAGGTTTTAATTTTAGTCATTGGATGATGAAGTGCCCACTAGATTGATAACACTATGTGAAACAAAGTGGTCTTTGACCTGACCATACATCCTAAAGAGGGGGATCCCCTGTATTATTGGTTTATAATTATAATACATGTGATTATACTTGCTATGTTTATATAAATTATTGATGAATCCATGATTTATTAACATTCTATCTGCATTATATCTTAAACCTTTAACAAATCCATGTAAATATTAATTAATTCCCATTTATTAACAATACTTAATTCATGAATAAAAATGAACTTTTGTGTATCTAAAACATGTCAATAAATAAAAAAATAAACATAAAGAAAACAAAAAGATGGGATATTGTAGATATGTACATATGTACAATATGCCATATAAAATAAAAATATAGATGAAGGATATTTTTATAGAACCTAACCATCGAGATCAAGTCAACATGAATAGGTCGATAAACAAATAAGCAAAGGGAGATAAGGAAGAAACTCACAAAAAGAATTATTTATATATTCCATACATTATTTAGTAATTATCAAATAAATACTAAAACATCAAAAAAATATAAATAATTCATTGTATATATTTTCACCAAACTCTTTTCCTATTTATTTATAAAAATATATAGAAAAATATAAAAATGAGTTAAAATATTATCTTGTACATATGCCAATAAATCTTACTATCAAATTATCAATTTCTCAAATTCCGAACAACGTAACTTTCTCATATGAACTCCAATTTCAATTTACTCACCTTTAAAGTTCATAAAATAATATTGTCTAATTAATGAAGGTGATTTAACTAAATTCAGAGTTCGTTTGCAAAATGTCAGTTTTGAGACCTCATGACAACTTGTTTTCTAGGATATTTATTTTCTTTAAAACATGCTATTTATAATTTTATTGATTTTATAATTTTTAATTATTTTTTAACCTTGTATTTTAACAATGATTTATTTCAGAATTTTTAGACACTAGTTAATATTTTAAATAAATCAAAAAAATCTTAATTTATAGTTGAAATTGACTCTAGATTTATACTTGTATTTATTTATATTTTTAAATTAATTTATTAAAATCTATAAAAAATGAAATAGACCATATTTATTTTCTTAATAATTAATAAAATATAAAAATGGCAAGCTACTTATTAAATTATTAAATTTAAAATACATTATCTATTTCTCAAGTAGTGTTTATACCTATTTAATAATATTATGTTTTTATTTCATTAAATATGTATTATTTATTAAAATAAATTATAAATTAATATATTTAATTTTTTACACGTTTCATTTTATACCTAATTTAAATAACTTTAATTTTTATCTAATATGTATTTTAGAAAATCAGCCTATGAGGTGCTGACACATGTCAGCACCCGAAGCATACTTCTTCAAAAGAGGCTTTTGAATTCTGTTCCAACACCTTCACTTTATGGATTTTTTCCGTTACAATTCCTCACCAATCCTTCGATCTTAACAATCAATTCACTCATCCTAAATATCTAGATACTTGCTATTGATTCATCTATATATTAATCAAAATCTCGTCAGTTTGAAATGAACTCGTCCTTCTCCAAAAACAAACTGACCCAACCTCCATCTTCTTCCCGCTGCTCTGCCCAAATATGGTGGTGATAGCATTCTCAGGCAGCTCCGCTAGAAGGTGGACCATTGGGGAAAAGATTCCAAAGACTTCGAGGCTTTGCATCGACGTCTTGCACAACGTAGAACTCAGTCAACACCGGCCCTCGAGCTACAATGGAGGTTCATAGAACCTCAATTTCCCATGGGTATCATTCACCCTCTTTCCTATTTCCTCGATACTCGTACCCCAATTAGGATGCTAATCATGTTCTTAGTATCTCTTAATCATCATATTTTAATTTAGACCAAAATCCTTTCTCAAATCCATCTTGAATTGCCCAATTTTCATATGATAAATCTTCTTTCTGGAACTATTAGTTGAACTGTAGAAATCCTTCATCTTTGCAGCCGATTCTTTTTTAATTGAGCTATAAATATTCCTTTGCAGGTCAATCAATCCTTTGTAGTACCATCATTCATCGTCAGGTTTGATTGATCACGACTCAAGACCTCAGAGCTGCAACCAATTTCAAGAACAACTGTATCTCCTGGAAACACAAGCTGGTCCTCATCTTCGACCACCTTCTTCGACGTATTTGTCCACTGTAGATGAGCTTGAAGGGGGAGGATCCCCCTTCTATCCCTACCAGACATTCCGTGAGCCCTTGCGACCAACTGCCTTTGTCGGAGAAGGAGATCATACCAAATTGCCACCGCCCTCTTTCCATTTGGGGTAGAACGAGACAAGAAACAGATGTGCTACTTGAGTTCGACACACGTCACCAACGAACGCATCAGATCGCTCGGATTCGTTCTAATCCTGAACATTCACCCGTGAAAATGGTGGAAAAATGTAAGAAGAGCCCATGCAAGTCTCCGGACTTTATACACACCTCTAAAAAGTTTACTAGTTGCCATTACGTCCCCACAAAGGACCTAATTGTGAATCCACAGGGACCTAATTGCAAGAGGACTTCTATCTTTTTATTGTTTTTTACTTACATTGATTTTTTCACATTTTTTGTTACATTTTGGACCTTGGGTCATAGTACATCATTAACGTATTTTTCTTTCATTTTATTTTGAGTCGATTTTCAAGATATTTTGTCACTTTTACATTGAGATTTTATTCTTCGCTTTTCGACTCCAATTTGATTTCTTTTTGTAAGTTCTTTTTCGAGCATGTTGCTCGAGCCTCTTTCTTGATCTACTATATAGTTTCACTCTACATATCTTTACCATATTCTACTATATTGTAGATTATCTTTGATCGAAAAATATTCCATTTGAAAATCAAATAAAAATTTTAAAATAATAATCAAATAAAGAGATAAAAAATTCAAAATAAAAAAGAATTTTCTCAATTTCAAGAAGAAAAATAAAGGACAAAATACACAAAAATACGTCTTTACTCGAATTCAATGTTCGACAATGGAACACTTTCGTGGTAAAATAAATAGTGAAACAAACTTCAATTCGGTGTTTGTTAACTTTTATTTGATTAATTGAAATTTTGTTACGAGTCGTTCCCTACATCGACATTATTTTTACCGCTTGCAAAATTTTCAATTATCAAAATGGCATCGTTGTTGGAAAGGCATAGCCGCATGATAACCGCCCGAACGACTAAGGTAAAGGTAAAGAAATGGTCGTTGCGACCTCAATCACTCGGGCTAAGTATATCAAGAAAAATCAACCACTCAGAACATGTAAAACTAATCGAGCACAAAAGAGAGCGGTCCTAGCTATGAGATTAACCTGGTATAGCACCCAGGGTCGAACACAAGGAGCACAGATTGGCCTTGCGGCCTACGATGTAGTCAGAAATCCGAGAGAGTATTTTTTAGTGTTTTTAAGGGTTTTTATATTTTTTTAGGATTTTTGGAATATAAAGAAAACCGGAAAAGCACACAAACAATTAACTTGAACAATTTATTTAATGCATTAAAAAGCAAGCAAAAATTCAGACAAAAATATTTTTATGTGTTTTATATTTTTTTATGTTTTTGGTGAATTTTTGAGATTTTTCTGATGTTTATTTTATTTCCTAAAAATCAAACAGTGCGAAAAGCAAGGGGTACTGTCCAGCCAGGCCCAAAACCCAAAGATCAAATATCTAAGAATCTCAAAGGGACCTGGAGGTAATTTTCCTGTATACTAGAGAAAACAAGGAAAATTTGAGCACCAAAATTATTGTTTTTGAGTTTTTAAATTATTTATTATGATTTTTAGGAGTTTTGAGGTGTTTTTAAGTTTTTAGGGTTTTTACTCAATGAAAAATAGCCAAAATTGGCTAGAAAATCAAGGAACACAAAATAAACAGTGACTAATTTTTATGGAATTTTTAAAAGGGTTTTGATATTTTTTGGGGTTTTTGACTCTAAACAGTAGCAAAAATAAGGGTTTTTGAATTTTTAAGAATAGCAAATGAAATCAAAAATGTCCTCAAAAATTCATAAAAATTCTACACCATGGCAGGAGCCATGTGTCAAATTTTCGTTGGATTTGGAGGTGGTTTGATATTTTATTCAAAAATAAAGGAGGGGCACTATGCATAGGGACCTAAGTGCAAATACCCAAAGTTCTGGGGGGTCTGGTGCAAAATACCCAGCAAAACACGTGCCAAGCACGTGCCTGGGGCACTCAGGGACCCAAATGTAAGAAAAAATAAGTTCCGAGGGCTTATTGGTAACAAGTACCAAAAGTCCAGGGGCTTATCTGCAAATAACCCAAAAAAATATCGCACATGGGGAATTAAATCACGCACAGGGGCATAAATGCAAATAAAGAAAACTTTTTATCCAATCCATAACATCCAGAACTACAGGGTTTATATTGCAAATAACCCAATAAAGTTCACGTGATGAAGCACGTGGTCCACGTAGACAGGGGTATAAGTGCAAATAAAGTAAGTACGAGGTCCTTAATGCAAATATCCCAGAAAATAATCAACTTAATTTAAAAATTACAGGACTAAAATGAAATAAAACAAACAGAGGGGCCTAAGATGAATTTACCCCTTTTATTATTATCGACGGCTCGATAGGTGCCACGTGGAGGATCCGACGGCTCTGGATGGGTGGCGCTCTTCTTCTTCAGCTCTTGGGCCAGATCGACGGTGCAGAGGTGGCCACGTGGGTGATCGGTCGGCTCAGGCGCTGGGGGCCTCTCTCCTCTGTGCTGACGGTTCGGATCAGCCCCTCGAGATAATCAACGGCTGCTGCTCCTCAGTGGATGGACGACCAGGATCGAGACTGGAGCGGCGGGGCTGATCGGACGGTGAAGGAGGATGCAGGAAGAACACTCCGCCGGCGAGCTTCGCCGGCCTCGTGCGCCTGCAGTCGTTCTCCTCAGCTGCTGCTAAGTATCGGAACAGATCCGCGGTGACGTCCCGCAGCTGGTGAAGACCTCAGATGACCCGGCCGATCCCTGGAGGGGCTCCGGCGAGGTCGGCGGCGACGGGCTTCTGGCCTGGATGTAAGGGGGGCTCAGATGCCCTCCTTTTGACCTGCAAAAGACACCAGAAGCTTCGCGGGTCGAGGGCAAAGTGCCTCGACCCGAAGAAGCGAAGTGAACGTGGACTGTGGGTCGGGGCGGATGAACTCTGGCGAGCGGAGGATGGTGGAGCTCGACTCCCAGCTCCGGGGCGAGCTGGGTTGAATGAAAGAGCGAAGAACGTGCGTCGGAGGATGGCGAAGGTGTGTGTGGGTTCCGATGATCGATAAAGTGCGCGATATGGCCGGAATCAGGGTAACTCGTCGGAGATGCGATTTGGGCGAAATGAAAAATTAAGCTAAATGGAAGGGCTAATCGGCTACCTGGATGATGCGGGAGACTGTGCTGGAGCTTGGCTAGCTCCTGGTCGTAGCCTCGAAGGGCGTCAAGGCCTGAGGCTCGAGCTCCTGCACGCGGCGGAGCAACGGCGGCGCGAAGCTGCCGGATCGATGGTCGGGGCACCCTCTCCTCACTGCAACAGGGGCAAACGCGAGCTGTCACCTCGGTGATTGCTCTGGAGGTCACGGGAATGAAAGTGGCGAGCCAAAGATGAGGCGCGGAGGCGGCGGAGGTCGGGATATATATGGAGACAGGGCCGATTAGGGTTGAGTGGAGGCAGCTATGGAAGGCGTGGATCCCACGGCGAAGGATCCGGCGAGGATGTCGGATGAACGGCGAAGAATCCGGGTGCGGGGTTCGCGGGGGCGACAGGCTGGAGATGCGTGGAGAAATCGACGAAGTCGGGTCGGGCGCGAGTCGACGCAAAAGGAAAGAGTCCGCGGGGGAGTTGACCGGGGTCAACAATCCCACGTGGACCAATCAGGAGCTGCCACGTTTTTAATTTTTTTGTTTATTTAATTTAAGGTAGAAAAAGGCCGAATTAAGAAAAACTCAAAACATGAAATATTTTTCTTTTATTTTTTTCTATTTTTTGGTGATTTTTAATTAATTTTTGGAAATAAAAATAGGGTAGCTATAGGTATATGTACACTATATAGATTTTAATTTTTGATTTTTTTATTTGTTATTTTTATGTATTTTCATGCCCATTTTATATTTTATTTATTTACATCATAAAATAAAGAACAAAATGGTATTTTTATTTTATTTTAATTATTTATACACAAGGGTGAAATAAATAGTTGTATACATTTATATACATGGTATCTATACAATGTATTTTTGTATTTTTTTAATTTTGTAATTTTTATTTGATTTTTGTTTTGTTTCTTGTTATTTTATGTATGTACAATATGTAACATAGAATATTTACAAAAAGTTTAGAAAATAATTTTATTTATTTATAGGGTTAAATAAATAAAGGATGATGGTCTATATACATGGTGAAAGGGCATTTTTGGAATTTTGATTTTTAAATTTTTATTTTGTTTTTAATAGTTTCTAAATATATACAAAATGTATACAAGCATATTTTTGGGTGAGGAAAATATAATTTTATTTATTTACAAAAGTATATACACATGAGCTCCTATCTCCCTCTACTTTGGCTTTTATGCGGTCAGGCACATGCTGAGCCCTCCCTTGGGTTAGGTTGCTCAATATTTATTCTAAATATTTCCCTCCTTTTCTTTTTACTCTTTATTCTTTTATTTTTGCACAAAAACATGCTAATTACAGGTTTTTACACAATGCATGCTTTTGGTAATTATTTGTATTTACACATATCTACATGTATTTGCAAAGGTTTTTGTAGCTAAAATAGGAGAATAAAGAGTGATGAATGGGTATTCATCACCCCCTATGCTTTAACTTTGCTAGTCCCTTAGCAAACACTTATTTGAAAAAGAAGTGAAAAAGAAAGAAAAAGAAAAAGAAAAAGAGGATGTACATGGATCAAGGTTGAATTATTAAACTTTCCTTTATTAACTTGAAATATGGAGCTCGATCAGATCTTTGGATTATTAATGTGTCGGAACCTTATTTGGACTTAAGCTTAAAACTCAACAGTCTCCAAGTTCCACCAATCTATGGGCAAGACTCCTTAATAAACCAGATCAGAACAAGTCTACATACACAAACTCTAATGACCATGAATCTTTCCATGCGGTGTAAGTGATATGTGGCTCCCCACCTCAGAAGTAACAAAGAAACAGCCTCCCTCAACCTGGTAACTCTAATGCCTCGGTCTAGCAACTCTTTCCTCGAGAAGCGGGGTATTCCCTTCTAAGTTCAAGTGCAACCGGCTCAAGAAGAGGGGGTAGAAGTATAGAGTTTTGGAAGCTTAGCCAGTGTAGCTAAGTCTTCCGCTGCAAGCTTCATGAGATGTAACATTGATACCATAAGCTTTTGCTTTATTTGATTATGTACACTCCGATGGGGTTATTAAATTTTCAATCCGACCCACCACTTTTTTGGAGTTCTTTTTGCATTTTTTGCATATTTATTTTTTTTTTCAAGTGCTTCTGTACAACATATCTACATGGTGCAGCATAGATAAGAAATTTTCCTCTTGAGCTAGTAGACTATCCCTCTTTTGAAGCTTTATTGCAACCCACAGCTTCTGTCTTTAGCCTTCATCACCACTAGACCAAGTTGAGGTGCACTTCCTTCACTATAAGAAGAAGAGAGGTTCCGCCTAGAAGTACTACCCTCATATGCTACCCCAAGCCAAAGGAAACTGCCTCCTCACCACCTCATCCGTGGAGAGCCATGTGTAAGTGCAGGTGCAAGTCAAGCCATTGTCTCTAAGAGTCATGCGTGTGTTGTTAAGTGCTCTACTTAGGCTCATCAAGATGACATATGCTCATGGCCTAGTGGACTCAAAGAATTAAGTCCTTATGGACCTGAAAAGCCTTAACCCTAAGTCCTATAAGGTTCCTCTTAAAGTTAAGTGGATTAAGATCTTTTTCAAGCTCCATTTCTCAATTTAATTCCAGGCTTAGTTTAAATGTCAACTCTTATCCAGGAAAAACTATATACATATATGTACACAAGATGCTATTTACAAATGTTTTACAACTATGCAAAATTTTTGAAAAATGTTTTGAAATCATGAATAAATGATGCATGAGGTGCAAGTTTTGCAAAGAGATATTTACAAACATTTACACAAGATTTTTGCAAACTTTTGATTTTCAAAACATTTTGGCAAAATTTTGTACTATATACTTAATTTTGATACAAAATATTTACACAAGCTTTACACAAAAGATTTTTGAAATCATTTTTACAAAAATACTTTGTACACTAGCTATGTATGTGCAAGATAAAAGAGGTTTATGTACATGAAAAATTTTTAAATTTTTGTGATTTTTTAGCCATTTTATTTATTAACACACTCACACAAAGAACGAGTTATGGCTAAAGTATATATGAAATATATACACCCCCCCCCTATACTTAGCTCAAACGATGTCCTCAGAGTGATCAAGAGCGATGAAGAAGACATAACTCGTGCTTAGTAAAAGGGAAGTGAAAAGGAATGGCTAAGTACATGAATGAATAAATGAATAGAATGAGAGGAACTCGGTGGTCTCCCCCTATACTTAGGATTAACTAATCCTAAGTATAGCAAGCTGTACATGAAGGGAAAGCCGAGTGAAGAAGATACAGAATCTTCCCCCCCCTATACTTAGGGTAAAATATCCCTAAGTATAGGCAGCAAAAATAGGAGCAGAAAGAATGAAAAGAATACTCGCAGGTCCGACATTCCCCCCTATACTTAGGGTAAAGTACACCCTAAGTATAGCATAATCACAGGATGAGAAAAGGGATGTGGGACTAAAGAATAGAATGATATGGACAACTGGATCTATACAGACGGAAGAACAGTGAGAATCAGGCGTGAGATGCAAAAGATGTGAGTCAAGAGACCACATCTCACGCAAAATGAATAGCGGCAATAATAACGTCCTGCGGCTCATGATCTAGAAATGGCTTGAGCCGCTGGCCGTTCACTCAAAAGGTACTCTCAGAAGATAACTCAGATATATCAATGCTACCGTTATCGTGTACCTTTCTGACCAAGTAAGGTCCCTTCCATTTGCTCTGTAGCTTTCCTGGAAATAATCGTAGCCTTGCATCAAACAACCATACTTTCTGTCCAATCTCAAAATGCTTGTGGCTGATATGAGAATCATGCCACTCCTTCACTTTCTCTTTATAATGTAGGCTGTTTGAGAAAGCTGTATCTCTAAGCTCTTCCAGGGCGGCTAACTCTGCCCTCCTCTGGTCTCCTACACCATCTGGATCCATAAGGATATCTGTAACTGCCCAAAGTGACTTGTGCCTCAGCTCAACTGGTAGATGGCATGGCTTGCCATAAACGAGGCGAAAGGGAGATGTACCCAATGGAGTCTTGAAAGATGTCCGATATGCCCACAAGACCGAGTCCAAAAGCTGTGACCAATTCTTTCGGTCAGGGCGGACGACTTTCTGCAAAATATTCTTGATCTCCCTATTCGACACCTCAGCTAGACCATTCGTTTGTGGATGGTAAGGTGTGGAAACACGATGGTCTATGCTGAACTCGCTAGCAAGTGCCTTTACCTGGTCGTTGACGAAATGAGATCCCCCATCAGAAATCAGAACTCGTGGAACCCCGAACCGCGTGATGATATTTTTTCTCAAGAATCTGCAAACTGTCCTCGCATCAGCGGCTCGGGCGGGGATAGCCTCAACCCAACGACTAACATAATCTACGGCCAACAGAATGTACTCAAATCCCTGACTCTTAGGGAATGGACCCATGAAATCGATGCCCCATGCGTCAAAAACCTCACAGAAGTGAATGGGCTGCATCGGCATCATATCACGCTGTCCACAAGTGCCCATCCTCTGACAGTCAGTACACCTCTTCACGAACTCATCAGAGTCCTTGAAGAGGGTAGGCCACCACAAGCCGGATTGGAGCACTTTCTGTGCCGTTCTTCTCCCAGAATGATGTCCTCCTGCCTCAAGCTTGTGGCAGTAAGTGAGGACACTATGATGCTCCTCCTGAGGAATACACCGACGCCAGATGCTATCCCCTCCTTCGTGGTAAAGGATGGGATCCTCCCAGTGGTAGGACTTGGCCTTCGCAAGGAAGGTTTCAAGCCTCTGCCTGGGCCAATCTTGTGGGACTTTCCCAGCAACGAGAAAGTTCACAATATCGGCATACCACGGGAGTGAGGCGATAGCAAGGATCGCCTCATCTGGGAAGGTATCTCGAATAGGATCAATCTGCTCAGAATCCTCAGGCTGCTCTAATCGGGAAAGATGATCCGCCGCCACATTCTTGACTCCAGGCTTATCCTTGATCTCAATGTCGAACTCCTGGAGTAGAAGGATCCATCTAGTAAGTCTGGCCTTGGCATCCTTCTTTGACATGAGGTACCTGATGGCGGTGTGGTCAGTAAACAAAGTCACTCTAGATCCAATGATATACGATTTGAACTTATCTAGGGCAAACACTACGGCTAGCATCTCTTTCTCTGTGACCGTATAATTCCGCTGGGCGGAATCCAATGTGCGGCTAGCATAGTGTATGGCAAATGGAACTCCATCCCTCCTCTGTCCCAGCACTGCCC
Organism: Ottelia alismoides; assembly: GCA_037367405.1. Lineage (NCBI taxonomy): Eukaryota > Viridiplantae > Streptophyta > Magnoliopsida > Alismatales > Hydrocharitaceae > Ottelia > Ottelia alismoides. The sequence continues at coordinate 33,670 of JAZKJV010002196.1, read as the reverse complement.
CCACGGCAAAATCGGAGGCGTCCGTCATGATCTCGAATGGGAGAGACCAATCGGGTGGCTGAAGGACAGGAGCCTCAATAACACACTGCTGGAGAGTCTCAAAGGATGAAAGACACTTGTCATCGACAAGGAACTCGGTGTCTTTCATCAAGAGATCAGTCAACGGTCGGGCGATCTTGCTGAAATCATGAATGAATCTCCTATAAAAACCAACGTGCCCCAGAAATGACCGTAGCTGCTTCAAATTGGACGGCGGTGCGAGTTTTCTAATGACGTCAACCTTGGCCGGATCAACCTCCATGCCCCTGTTGGAGATGATGTGGCCAAGCACCGTCCCTTGAGTCACCATGAAGTGACTCTTCTCCCAAGACAGAACTAAGCGGGTAGCAATACATCGCTGGAGCACTCGGTCTAGGCAGTCAAGACAGGAATCGAATCCGTCGCCGTAAACCGAGAAGTCGTCCATGAAGACCTCCAAACACTCCCCTACCATGTCCGAAAAGATCGACAGCATGCATCTCTGAAAAGTCGCGGGGGCGTTGCATAGCCCAAATGGCATGCGTCGAAAGGCGTATGTACCGAAGGGACAGGTAAAGGTGGTCTTCTCCTGATCCTCAGGAGCGATGGCCACCTGATTGTAGCCCGAGTACCCATCCAGGAAGCAATAATGGCTCTTCCCTGCCAGTCTCTCTATGAACTGATCAATAAAAGGCAGGGGGAAATGGTCCTTCTTGGTGGCCTGGTTGAGTCTCCTGTAGTCAACGCAGACCCGCCAAGAGGTGGGTACTCGTGTAGCAATCTCCTCTCCCGACTCACTGATCACAGTCGTGATGCCCGTCTTCTTGGGCACCACATGCAAGGGGCTAACCCACTTGGAGTCGGAAATGGGATAAATAAAATCTGCACTCCACCATTTTGATATTTCCTTCATGACAACCTCTCGTAGGTTGGGGTTCAGTCGCCGCTGGAACTCACGCGACGGCTTTGCCCCTTCCTCGAGATAGATATGGTGGGAGCACAACGAGGGACTAATCCCATGGAGATCTGCTACGCTCCATCCAATTGCCTTGCGGTTCTTTTCAAGAACCCCCATCAGACGGGATTCTTGTTCTCCAGTCAGATCGGCAGAGATGATGACTGGGTACATCTCAGACTCTCCCGCAAGGAATCGATACTTCAGCGAAGTAGGGAGTGGCTTTAGCTCTGGACAGCTGGGTGCTGGCAAATCTGGCTTCTGAAGAAGATGTGTGTATGCGGACAATTCTGCCAAATCTGCCTGGGAAAATGATAAAGAACTCTCACAAACTTGATCTGGAGAAGGCGGGTCCTCTGCATTGTCTCTGATCTGCTCTGCCTCTACCTCTTCCTCATCTGTAGGCTCAGGTGGATCCGGGTCTGGTATCTGATCATCACAATCTGCCCAATCAGATTCTGAATCCGAGGGATCTGTATCAACTGCGGTGGCATCAGTACCACCGTAGAGCAGGGTGGCCTCAGTACCACCATCACTGAAAATCGTGTCGCGATCAAGATCCGACTCTGCCGAATCAATAGTATCCTGAACCAGGGCTGTGCTCTCCAGACTATCCTCTGCTATCATCTCTGCATCAGTTGTATCTGAATATGAGAGGATGGTCTGTGCTGCAGGATCTGCCCAAGCTGCCTCATCATCTGTGATCACAAAATCACAGTCCTGGTGTATGTCTGGCTCTGTATCTGTCAGCTGTTCTGAATCTGTGCTGCCCTCTGAGCGGGATCTATCTCTGGCTCTGTGGTCCTTAACCGTCTCTATTTGTATACTCTCGCCCTGGACGCGAAAGAATACCTTCCCACTGTCATGGTCAGTCACTGCCTTGGCTGTGGCCAAGAACGGGCGACCGAGGATGATGGGGGAATCGGTCAACGAGTCAGGGGTCTCCATGTCCAGCACTACGAAGTCCACGGGGAATTGCAAACCCTGAATCGTGACGACAACGTCTCGCAACAACCCCTTTGGCCTCTTGACAGACCGATCAGCAAACTGAAGGTATGTCCTGCTCTGTCTAAGAGTGCCCAACTCTAAGTGGTTGAGAAGGGCTGCCGGAAGAAGGTTGATCGACGATCCGCTATCTAATAGAGTACGGTCGAACCTCTGCTCACTAATCTGACATCTGACATATGGGGCTCCTAAATCTGGCCTCTTGGTAGGCAGATGGTTCTGGATTGCGTAACACGTGGCTTTTGTCAACACATGAATCTCTGCGGTTTTGTTCCTCTTCTTCCTCCTGACCGTGGTTCTGTCTCTCAAGGATCGCTGAAGAAGAGGGATGTGTTGCAAAGCCTCATGGAGGGTCAGCTGGATGTGGAATCGGTCTATCATGCTCTGGCTGAACTCCTCCTGCTCTCTCTTTTTTGGATCTTTTTCTCTTTTCTTCCCCTTCCCCAACTCAAGGGCTCTAGGAAAGGGGATCACAGGATCCTTCTCAGATGAAGGACTAGGAATAGGCCTAGACGGTTCGATGACCGGATCCTCACATACATCATTCACCACAGTGGGATCAGAAGAAACTAAACCTTTTCCTTTATTCAAAATAGAGTCCTGAGATACATTCATACGAGGAAAGACAACATCTCTATCAGAATGAATATTGGTGGCCTCAGTACCACCTCTAGTTGGCTCTACAACTAGACGTCTTGCGGCCTCAGTACCGCGGGCTGGCTCAGCTCTGCTGGTGGCGTCAGTACCACCTCCTCGATAGGGTGAAGTGGCGGCCTCAGTACCGCCGGTGGAATCAGCATCTCTGGTGGCATCAGTACCACCGTCATCATCATGTGCGGCTTCAGTACCGCTCTCCTCTTCCTTATCTGGCGCTCTAGATGGATCCTCGCGTTGTCGCTCAGATGAGGCGCCGCCTGCTGGTCTTCTACCGCTCCTAAGTGTGACAAAATCAGCATCAAATAGATCCGATGATATATCATCAAATGAGTTACTAGGAGGGGTAGGCTCAGTGTGAACTACCTACTCAGACTTCCTCTTCAAGTTATTCGGATTAGGCTCGATCTGTGCAGGGATGGCGGCCTTCCCTCTCATCAGGTCCCGCATCTCCTGGCGGAACTCGTCCATCTCCCGTCTAAATGTAGCCTGCTGCTCTGTGAAGATGCGGGCTAGATCATCCAAGGCGGGGCTCTCATGGGAGCCCGACGGGTTGCCTCTCTGGTAATGAGGCTGCTGGACCTGGTGCTGCTGGGGCTGAGAGGGGTAAGAGGAAGGATGCTGCTGCTGATGAGCCTGCTGCTCACGTCTCCAATTCTGTCCCTGCTGCTGGTAGGGACGAGGTACGAAGGACGATGGCTGGTGTGGCTGGTATGCTGGGGGCTGCTGGTGATCTCTCTGCTGGGAGTACTGCCCTCCCTGACCGGCTGGCTGCTGTTGGGACTGGTTACCCCCATTCCCCCACCTGAATCCGGGATGGTCTCTTCGGATTCCAGGTTGAGGACGGTCATACCAAATCCCGTTGACATCCATCAACGGTTCCGCATCGTAATGGGCTGGTGGGAGTACATCCAGAGGCTGATCCGGCTGATATACCACCATCTGTAAGTCTGGAGATGGTGGTGACTGGTGAGAGGGCTGCTGCTGCTGGTACGGCTCCGCCTGTACAAGGTGAACTTGTCTAGGCTGCTGCAAGGAGCTGGAGCGCTGGGATGAGCTGCGGCTGCCGCCGGAATCGCCTCGCGACTGAAGACGGGGCTGAGAAGCCGTCTGTGCCTCTTGAAGACACAAGAGATGGGTCTTCACGTCGCTCAGAGTTTGTGCCATCTGCTCCATCTGAGTTATGCCCTGGCACTGCTTCTTCTCTATTATTTCCATGCGGTCCAACTTCTCGCTGATAATCCCCATGTCCGCAGCGGCCGACTCTGCCTGTGCGGCTGCAACTGCGGACGAACTGGATGGACCTGCATCAACCCGTGCTATCCGCTGGTATTGCACAGGTCCTGGCGGCTGCTGAGATCTCTGCGTGTACAACCGAGTCTGAGACATCACCATATAATTTTCGGCCATCTCCTCGTAAATGGCCCAGACTTGGTTGTGGTCCTTGGCAAAGTAGGACCCGCCGCAAGAAGCATTCACCAGACCCTGAAGCTCTGGCGTCATCCCACTAAAGAAGCTCTGAACTAGGTTCGGCTTGGAAATGTCGTGGTGTGGGCATCTATCCAGAAGCTCTCTGAACCTCTCCCATGCCTCGTGAAACTGCTCGTTAGGGAGCATGGAGAAGTTGTTGATCAGGGCCCTCGCTGCATTCGTCCGCCCGAGTGGATAGTACTTGTTCAAGTACTCGGTGCGGAGCTGCTCCCAGGTGTATACAAACTTCCCTAAATGCTTCAGCTAGGCGGCTGCTCTATCTGCCAGTGAAAAAGGGAAGGCCATCATCCGAATCGTATCCTGGTCCACATGACGGTCGTGGACAGTGCTGCAGATCATCAAAAACTCCTGGAGATGGAGGTGGGGCTCCTCGGTGGCAAGTCCGTGAAAATGAGGAAGCATCTGCAGGGTATTCGGAGGGAACTTGAAATCCCCCACGATAGCAGGTACCACCACCCAATGGTGCATCAGTGTAGATCCGGGGTTGTGTAACTCCCGCATCGTTCTCGGTGGTCCTGCTCCGGCGGCGGCTGCCGCTGCGGTAGCCGCTGCTGCGGCTGCTGCCTCTGCATCAGCATCAGGAATGTCCTCAGGCTCGCTCGGCTCGTCTCGCTCTGCTCGGAGTCGCTCCAACTCCCTTCTCATCTCAATCATAAAAGCTCCCTGATCGCGTAGCTGCTGCTGTACTGTCTCTAATGATGCGATCAGGGTGGAGTTGATCGCTCCCTGGTCTAATACAAAATGTTCGGGTTGGCGATCATCTGAACTGCCGGCTCCGGCCATAGTGACGTCTGCAAAATCAGATGAGCCCAACTCAGGTTCTGTCAAATTAATTCGTCTTTCCTCGGGCTCATGTCTCTCAGTAGCAAAAGAAAGGGGATCGAGGGGGAAGAGGGTGGAATCGAACTCGGGCTCGGAGAGCTGGTCTCGACTCTCACGGGCCAACCTAGATGGTGAAGTAGACGCGCCTGAAAGCGGTGCAGCCAGAGGCTGCCTAAGAGATCGTCTACCCATCATCTTGATCTGGCGAGTTGGGCGGATGGGATCTGGAGAAAATATGATCGCAAAGCAAACCCCCGGTTCACCAACGCAACACAATCTGAAGACCGTGAAAGCTCGGTCAATTTATCTTGTCAATTTTATTAGGTGAACACACAGAATATCAGAGCGATTACGTGATCTGCTGGGATACCCGATACTCTCTCAACCGACTGTCCCGCACAGAAGAGTCGGTAATCAGTCGAGATGAGCACCGGAGGGCTTTACCTAGTGTTCGGGTCACTCTCTCACACAATCAAACCAAACAATGAGGGGGTTGCTCTCCCCAAGACAATTTTTTAGGTGAAGTGTCTTTTAGGGTCAATAGTGTTATCCAGTCCCAATTTTTTTTGTTTTTCTTTTTAATTTTTTTCAAAATAAATACACGAGGCCTAACGAATTTTCCGATTCTCCTGATGATTAAGCCAAAAACAGAGGGAGAAAACGAAAAAGCCGATGCGCGAAGAAATCAATGATGCATGCAGAGAAAGAAATGCGTACCTTGTCTCCAGCACTCTACATGCAAGTGATCCGCGCAGAATTTAAAGACAGAATTAAACTACCTAAATGGTGCAGCGAGGAAAAACCGAGTCCTAGATGAGCAATTCCTAGTGCAGAACCGTCTAACTCAGTCACTCGCCCTTGATCCAAAGAGTCCGGTCTTGGCCCACCCCTCCTCTTCTCGACAGGTCGAGTTCAGGAGTAGCGCTTCCGGGGCAGGCTCGCGGCACGTAGGCTCTCAGGAAAGCGACCAAGTTATTTTTATTATTTATTATTAGTAGGTCCAATTAACGATCTATAGGAACAGATAAGCAATTAAGTGTGGGGACCCTACTAATTACGGCACAAGCAAGAGAAATTCCTAAATCTAGGGGCTCGAGAAAAACCGCGTAAACACCGGAAAAGGCAGCTAGCTATCAAAACCACAGAAAAAGCCGCGAAAATCCAAATGGGTCCCCCGAGCACACCGGTACTCGGCGAAACAGACCCGCTAAGTTACAAGTGTCCACAAATGTCCAAGTTCTAAATTATTACAGAAAGAATATTGTTCTCTCTCAAAAATAAGAATTCCTTCTTCTTCTCCCTGTTCTTCTTCTTCCCGTGCGGGTTTTCAAAAATAAACTCCAAGTTGTCCACACAGTACCTCGCACAAAAATCAAAGAGAGAGAGAGTGTCAGAAAACAATAATAATATAGAGAGACAATATGGAGAAATGACTACAAAGCCGTGCTCCCCGGCAACGACGCCATTCTGATAACCGCCCGAACGACTAAGGTAAAGGTAAAGAAATGGTCGTTGCGACCTCAATCACTCGGGCTAAGTATATCAAGAAAAATCAACCACTCAGAACATGTAAAACTAATCGAGCACAAAAGAGAGCGGTCCTAGCTATGAGATTAACCTGGTATAGCACCCAGGGTCGAACACAAGGAGCACAGATTGGCCTTGCGGCCTACGATGTAGTCAGAAATCCGAGAGAGTATTTTTTAGTGTTTTTAAGGGTTTTTATATTTTTTTAGGATTTTTGGAATATAAAGAAAACCGGAAAAGCACACAAACAATTAACTTGAACAATTTATTTAATGCATTACAAAGCAAGCAAAAATTCAGACAAAAATATTTTTATGTGTTTTATATTTTTTTATGTTTTTTGTGAATTTTTGAGATTTTTCTGATGTTTATTTTATTTCCTAAAAATCAAACAGTGCGAAAAGCAAGGGGTACTGTCCAGCCAGGCCCAAAACCCAAAGATCAAATATCTAAGGATCTCAAAGGGACCTGGAGGTAATTTTCCTGTATACTAGAGAAAACAAGGAAAATTTGAGCACCAAAATTATTGTTTTTGAGTTTTTAAATTATTTATTATGATTTTTAGGAGTTTTGAGGTGTTTTTAAGTTTTTAGGGTTTTTAATCAATGAAAAATAGCCAAAATTGGCTATAAAATCAAGGAACACAAAATAAACAGTGACTAATTTTTATGGAATTTTTAAAAGGGTTTTGATATTTTTTTGGGGTTTTTGACTCTAAACAGTAGCAAAAATAAGGGTTTTTGAATTTTTAAGAATAGAAAATGAAATCAAAAATGTCCTCAAAAATTCATAAAAATTCTACACCATGGCAGGAGCCATGTGTCAAATTTTCGTTGGATTTGGAGGTGGTTTGATATTTTATTCAAAAATAAAGGAGGGGCACTATGCACAGGGACCTAAGTGCAAATACCCAAAGTTCTGGGGGGTCTGGTGCAAAATACCCAGCAAAACACGTGCCAAGCACGTGCCTGGGGCACTCAGGGACCCAAATGTAAGAAAAAATAAGTTCCGAGGGCTTATTGGTAACAAGTACCAAAAGTCCAGGGGCTTATCTGCAAATAACCCAAAAAAATATCGCACATGGGGAATTAAATCACGCACAGGGGCATAAATGCAAATAAAGAAAACTTTTTATCCAATCCATAACATCCAGAACTACAGGGTTTATATTGCAAATAACCCAATAAAGTTCACGTGACGAAGCACGTGGTCCACGTAGACAGGGGTATAAGTGCAAATAAAGTAAGTACGAGGTCCTTAATGCAAATATCCCAGAAAATAATCAACTTAATTTAAAAATTACAGGACTAAAATGAAATAAAACAAACAGAGGGGCTTAAGATGAATTTACCCCTTTTATTATTATCGACGGCTCGATAGGTGCCACGTGGAGGATCCGACGGCTCTAGATGGGTGGCGCTCTTCTTCTTCAGCTCTTGGGCCAGATCGACGGTGCAGAGGTGGCCACGTGGGTGATCGGTCGGCTCAGGCGCTGGGGGCCTCTCTCCTCTGTGCTGACGGTTCGGATCAGCCCCTCGAGATAATCAACGGCTGCTGCTCCTCAGTGGATGGACGACCAGGATCGAGACTGGAGCGGCGGGGCTGATCGGACGGTGAAGGAGGATGCAGGAAGAACACTCCGCCGGCGAGCTTCGCCGGCCTCGTGCGCCTGCAGTCGTTCTCCTCAGCTGCTGCTAAGTATCGGAACAGATCCGCGGTGACGTCCCGCAGCTGGTGAAGACCTCAGATGACCCGACCGAGCCCTGGAGGGGCTCCGGCGAGGTCGGCGGCGACGGGCTTCTGGCCTGGATGTAAGGGGGGCTCAGATGCCCTCCTTTTGACCTGCAAAAGACACCAGAAGCTTCGCGGGTCGAGGGCAAAGTGCCTCGACCCGAAGAAGCGAAGTGAACGTGGACTGTGGGTCGGGGCGGATGAACTCCGGCGAGCGGAGGATGGTGGAGCTCGACTCCCAGCTCCGGGGCGAGCTGGGTTGAATGAAAGAGCGAAGAACGTGCGTCGGAGGATGGCGAAGGTGTGTGTGGGTTCCGATGATCGATAAAGTGCGCGATATGGCCGGAATCAGGGGAACTCGTCGGAGATGCGATTTGGGCGAAATGAAAAATTAAGCTAAATGGAAGGGCTAATCGGCTACCTGGATGATGCGGGAGACTGTGCTGGAGCTTGGCTAGCTCCTGGTCGTAGCCTCGAAGGGCGTCAAGGCCTGAGGCTCGAGCTCCTGCACGCGGCGGAGCAACGGCGGCGCGAAGCTGCCGGATCGATGGTCGGGGCACCCTCTCCTCACTGCAACAGGGGCAAACGCGAGCTGTCACCTCGGTGATTGCTCTGGAGGTCACGGGAATGAAAGTAGCGAGCCAAAGATGAGGCACGGAGGCGGCGAAGGTCGGGATATATATGGAGACAGGGCCGATTAGGGTTGAGTGGAGGCAGCTATGGAAGGCGTGGATCCCACGGCGAAGGATCCGGCGAGGATGTCGGATGAACGGCGAAGAATCCGGGTGCGGGGTTCGCGGGGGCGACAGGCTGGAGATGCGTGGAGAAATCGACGAAGTCGGGTCGGGCGCGAGTCGACGCAAAAGAAAAGAGTCCGCGGGGGAGTTGACCGGGGTCAACAATCCCCCGTGGACCAATCAGGAGCTGCCACGTTTTTAATTTTTTTGTTTATTTAATTTAAGGTAGAAAAAGGCCGAATTAAGAAAAACTCAAAACATGAAATATTTTTCTTTTATTTTTTTCTATTTTTTGGTGATTTTTAATTAATTTTTGGAAATAAAAATAGGGTAGCTATAGGTATATGTACACTATATAGATTTTAATTTTTGATTTTTTTATTTGTTATTTTTATGTATTTTCATGCCCATTTTATATTTTATTTATTTACATCATAAAATAAAGAACAAAATGGTATTTTTATTTTATTTTAATTATTTATACACAAGGGTGAAATAAATAGTTATATACATTTATATACATGGTATCTATACAATGTATTTTTGTATTTTTTTAATTTTGTAATTTTTATTTGATTTTTGTTTTGTTTCTTGTTATTTTATGTATGTACAATATGTAACATAGAATATTTACAAAAAGTTTAGAAAATAATTTTATTTATTTATAGGGTTAAATAAATAAAGGATGATGGTCTATATACATGGTGAAAGGGCATTTTTGGAATTTTGATTTTTAAATTTTTATTTTGTTTTTAATAGTTTCTAAATATATACAAAATGTATACAAGCATATTTTTGGGTGAGGAAAATATAATTTTATTTATTTACAAAAGTATGTACACATGAGCTCCTATCTCCCTCTACTTTGGCTTTTATGCGGTCAGGCCCATGCTGAGCCCTCCCTTGGGTTAGGTTGCTCAATATTTATTCTAAATATTTCCCTCTTTTTCTTTTTACTCTTTATTCTTTTATTTTTGCACAAAAACATGCTAATTACAGGTTTTTACACAATGCATGCTTTTGGTAATTATTTGTATTTACACATATCTACATGTATTTGCAAAGGTTTTTGTAGCTAAAATAGGAGAATAAAGAGTGATGAATGGGTATTCATCACCGCACTTGATATTTTTTGAGTTTTATTTATTGTGATATATTTCTTTCTTTATTTTCTTCCTTTTTTGTGTTTTCGCAGTCTTTATTTTTTGTGGTTTTATATTGTCTTTTTCTTCTAATTCTCTTGATTTTTTCTCTTATTTTCTTCAAGATTTTTATGCATTTTTATTTTTCTCTGATTTCTATTTATTTTCTCGAATTTATTTTCTTAGTTTTTATCAACTCTTTTTGAGCTATTTTCTCTATTTTTGAGTCTTTCTTATATTTCATTTTTTTTCATTTTTGTTTTATTTTTTTTCTCTTTTTTCTATTTAGCTAAACCATTTTGCAGGGTATGCAGGATTAGCCAATTTTTTCGGATGTCGACTCAACTGAGAGTGTAGAAATCGGATTATTCTTCTCCTATCCAGATTTAGAGGAGCATGACATGTTATCGAGACAAACTTGTTTTTCGGATATTTTTTGTTTTCTTCTGAGAGAGGCCACTTACCCATTTTTCTGTTTTGATTAGAGAGGAAGGAGCACTTCACCGTATTTCCTTTTATAGAAAGGGGTCCACTAAGGACATCCCGACTGTACTTAGACCTTGACTATTTTTTCGGGGTTTATTTCACCAAGTGATGTGCACTTGGGGGACCTCATCGCAGTTTTCGATTTTCTTGATTTTTCTTTATTTTAAGTGATTTCTTGGAGCCCAGGGGTACACGTTTGGTTGATTTGACGAATAAAGTAAAGCCCAAATCCATAAACCACACTTAGACATAATTCATTGATTTTAAAACTAATTCATGCTTATGCTAGAGTCGTTGATTAGGACTCGATTTTCATCATTTTTGCATGTACTAGCCTAAGTTTTACAATTATGCGAGAATCACTTGTGCGTAGACTACTGGCATAAGATATGATTTCTATCTCTATATGCATCATCATTTTACGCCACATTCCATGATTCTCCCTCCGTCAGACACATTTTTTAAAATTAAAAATAACTGACATCCCGTTAGATATTTCTGAAAATATACAAAAAGTGAAAACCCTCAAAATAAAAAATTATTTTTTCTCTTTTAAAAACTTGACAAAAACAACAAATACCTGGAATTAATTTGTATTGAGAGAGCAAACTGCTCATTACATTCAGGTACACTCTAAACAGAGTGTGTGATGATGCATCCTTAAGGATTAGAGCCAAAAATCCCCGAACTTGTGCCTTAAGGACTTGTGCATCACTTTTCTGTGCATGGTTGAAACTGTAAGAACGTGCCTCTAACCATAGAAAGTCATTTTGGTGTACTCATACCTTACTGTTCACTTAGGGCCTGATATAACCCATCAACCTAGGCAGATGGTACCACTTATTGGGGGACTGTGAGCGTGTACACTGGGTGATATGTGACACCCTTTGTGAGTTTGATTAATACAACTTATTGATTGCCAAAAATAAAATTGAAAAGATAAAAGACTGAACTCTCACGGTCTTCGTCGTGTGAAGTTGGTGAATCTTGGGTTTGCATTGTGTTTGTATGAGAGGTGTGTATTATTCTATGTCTTATACTCCTTGACACTCGTGTTCCTGACTTGACATCGTATTCTCTCTTATACTTCTTTTGACATCAAAGATGATGACTAGACTGATTTTGTGCTTAGACTCCATAATCTTTGGACCCTCCACCATCTATCGTATTTCTTCATAGACTTAGGATGACCCTCTTCCCAAGTTGGTCCCACCTAGTTACGAGCTGAGTCAGACCCAAATCCCTCACCTCCCAATCCTTCAGTTGAGGCAAATCCACACCTCAATTTATCATATATTTTTCCTACATGATTTTCACTGAGATCTTATGAGACTTTTTCCTTCCCAGAGGATTCGAGGATCAAGGCTAGAGGGAAGGGACCAGATGAGGACAAATTTGTTGAGGAGAGACTGATTCATGAGAGATGTATATACGGGAGACCTGGTCCTGCTTCAGATTAGCAAGGGGATTCTATACGCATTACAAAAGATGAACTTACAGATCAGAGATCAATATAGAGTACATGATGAGCTTAGTGTTGAGATCACTACGCTAAGAGTAGGAGCCAGGAACCCACCACCACCTGCCGTGGTTCCCACGATGTTACAAGATGAGTATGACCCATGAGATGGGATGCTACATCATTGGATTCTGTTATCAAAGAATCAAGGGTCACATGATCTTAGACTATCCTTTATTTCACTACTTTCCAAGTACTATGGAACACTTCAGAGGAGTCATTTAACTTCCTACAAATAGTTTGAGATAATATGTGGTACGACTAACTATCCAAGCATTACGCAGGAAGCTGTACTCCTAAAGTCCTTCCCCTTCGCCTTAGCAGATAAGGTGCTTTACTGGTTGAGTCATTTGGTGAGGGATATTTCTACACAGTATGATCTGAAGTCCACATTCCATACAATTATGACATGAGTCATTCCATGAGGCATGTGATAGATTCAAGGATTTGACAGAGAAAAGCCCTCCTCATGAGATACCTTTGAAGGTGCTTTTTCATAATTATTTTGGAGGACTCCAGCTGGTTGTTCAGGGCCTAGTGAGAACCGCATCTGGTAGGAATTATCTGAATAGAGATGCCAAGTTAGTTTGGTCCATGTTTGTGGGGGTGCCTCAATTAGGATGCTAATGAAGTTCTTAGTATATCTTAATCATCATCTTTTAATTTACACAAAAATCCTTTCTCAAATTCATTTGAATCTCCTAAATTCATCTGATAAACCTTCTTTCTAGAACTATTATTATAACTATATAAATTCTTCATTTTTGTGTCTTATTCTTCTTGAATCGAGTTATATATCTTCCTTTGCAGGTCAATCCATCTTCTAGAGCATCTTCTTCATCGTCGGGTTTGCTCTATCATGATGCAAGACCTCGGAGCAGCAACCAATTTCAAGAATAACTACATCTCTAGGAAACCATAACTGGTCCTCATCTTCGACCACCGTCTACATCGCATTTGTCCTCTATAGTAGATCTCGAAGGGGGAGGAGCCCCTTATGACCGTGCTAGAGGTTCCTTGAGATGTTGCGAGCCAATGCCTTCGTCAGAGAAGGAGATCATACCAAATTGTCGTTGCTTTCTTTCCATTTGGAGAAGACGAGATGAATAATAGATGTGTTGCATGTGCGCGACATGCGTCATCAACGAACACATCAGATCATTCATATTCTTTCTAATCATGATCGTTCACCAATTAAATGGTGGAAAAATATAAGAAGAGCCCCTACAAGTCTCCAGACTTTACATGTGTCGTCAGAAAGTTTTCTATTTGCAATTATATCCCCACTAGGGCCCTATTTGTGAATCCAGAGATATTTTTCTTACAATTAGGTCCTTGATCAGGGACCTAATGGCGAGAGTACTTCTATCTTTTTCTTGTAATTTTCATACATTGATTTTTGTACATTTTTGGATAAATTGTGGACCTTGGATCATAGTACATCATTGTCGTATTTTTTCCTTCATTTTATTTTGATTTTATTTTTGAGGTATTTAGTAGCTTTTTCATCGATAGTTTATATCATAAAAATATTTCTCGACTCGAATTTTCACGAGCATGATTTTCTTCCTCCTTGTTTTCGACCCAAGAACACTTGCTTGGTAAAATAAATAGTGAAACAAACTTCGATTCGGTGTTTGTTAGCTTTTTTGATTAATCGGAATTTTGTTTCAAGTGGTTCTCTACACCGACATTTTTTTAAGCGCTCATAAAATTTGGGTTATCAATGACTCATGGTGTGCATTGTAACTTACATACAAAAACAATGCAATAAAAAATTGTATTTTGAAATAACGGATATTGGATTACAAATGTTGGTTGTTTTACAAAACCCATTAGCCAATAACAAAAATATATGCAATTCTGATCATTTTATTTAATGTGTAGCTACGTTTCCTAATATATATGGTGCTTATATAATAGGTTAACTAATTATGCACATGTGGAAACCATTCCTAAAATGAAGAGATTTTTGTTGCAACTAAATTTCCTAATAAATCAGACGGGGATAATTGCGAACAAACTAAATATGGTAGATGTCATATGTATACTTTTTGAAGGAATACATGTGTGGTGTTTATGTTTAATTTTTAAGTTAGGAAAATACATGTTATCGTACATGCTATATTCAAAGCATAGAAGTCTATAGTATATTTCTTAATACCTTATTTAATTATATTTAATTTCTTTTTCAGTTAATATTTTGTTGAAGAGCTATTTATAAATAGAGAAGGCTTTTTTTTGTAAAATCAGGTCTATATTGCAAACTTTATGTGAATTTTGTAAAATAAATGCTAATATGTAATTTCATTTCAACCAACATTTCTATGGATAAATGTTTGCAAGTTGTGAATTTTTTTGTATATTTCATGAACTCTTTGTAAAATGCATATGATTTTTTTAAAATTAAATGCTTGCTAGCAATGTATAAATTATTTTTATGTTTCTAGCCAATGTGTTTGCCAATAATGTGTGTCCATCTAAATTCATTGTCATTATGTAAAGTTTGTGCAATTTTTATAAAATCCGTCCTCTCATTGTAAAATTTATGCTTTGATATGTAAAATAAAAGGTCAATTAGTAATTTATCATATATTTTTCGAAAAATATAACATGTAAAAAATACATGAATCATTAAATATTGAAAAAATCAATGAATTGAAAATCTTACTAGATAATGGAATTTGGGACTAAATCCTTTAGAAGTACATTCATCGCCACTTCAAATATGCAATGATTAATAATATTAATCATGACACATCAGAGTAACAAAAATATCTTTATATTTCATCAAAATGATAGTTGCAGGTGGCATGCATGAATCTGGCAAAGAAAACAAACGGTCCATCGATCTCCAGAAAAAATTTCACAGAAAAATGGAATATCACAGACCTTTTTATTAGAGGATTCTAATTTTAGCATTAAATGATGCAAATCAATAAGTAGGATGGAAAACATGATAAAAAAGAATACAAAATTCATTTCTAAAGGGGGGTGTCCAACTATAACTAAGATTATTTATTTCCAATTCTCTTTCCTTGATGCCTACTTACTTCCACTTCATTCACTCCTATCTCTCATCTCCTATAGTTAGTCTCATTGTTCCCTTCCTAGCTTGAAGGTAATAGATTAGTCATTCTTCTGACACAACTCAATGGACTGGCTCATTAACTCACCAGAATCAATCAAGATAAGATGTCCTGTAGGCAAAGGCATGGCAACATCCAGACCCAACTTTCTCATATCCTAACTTATTTGTTCTATCTCCGGAGAGGAAGAAGATATATCACGACATTCATCTTACAACATATACAAGCGTGCCTCCTCACAACGCCACTTACTCCAGTGACAAAGTGCAGGGCCTATTTTCCTGTGCCACTTACTCCAGTGACAAAGTGCAGGGCCTATTTTCCTATGTGTAGACAAGTTCCAACTACCGAATATATAGCTCAAATTCTATCTATCTATCTATTTATCTATCTATCTATCTATCTATAGCATGAGAGGGGTGATTCTGGACCACATGATTGACCTAGGAGAGAAAAGACCAGAAGAGAGAAAGCAGAATCATGTGGTCCAAAATCATCCCTCTCATGCTCTCACAACTTTTTGCTCTCATAAGATCACTCCTCTCTCTCTCTCTGTATATTCCCCATCCGAAGCTACCTATATTAAAGCCTCCCTCTCCAAAGTTAAATGAACTAAGAAATATATAGGAACACCATATGGCGCTCTTTGGAGAATGGATTCTGATTCCGGAAACACGTGCAGGATGCCAGGAGAATGTCGTGGTGCAATCATCCGCCCCATTTGGGATTTAGATCCCGAATCCAAACACCCATTTGTGGTCTTTGTTTAATCTCTTTGCTTTGTTTTGAGCAGCTGTCCTTTGTGGCAAAGGCGACCTTTCATCTACGGATGCTTTTGATTCTCAGTGGAGGCTGTTGTCGACGGGTATACTATATATGTATGAATTTATGCATACAATCTGAATAAGTGTGTATGTTTATTTTTATAACAACACCTCTCCAGATTAAAGAATATCCGACATGCGTAGTTCTGCAAAACAACAAGGCAAGAAAATCCGAATTTGAATTAAAATTTTGGACTGAGACAACTGGAAGGTTATGTATAGAAGTTGATCATTATATATATAGATACAAACATGTTCAGTGTCTTTATAAGTACTTAGTTAGCCTCTTAACAAAGAAGTTCTGATGAAAGTTTCTTTCTTTTGTCCCATAAGATATATTAAAAAATGGTTTTACAGGATTACCACGTGATCAAAGAGTCACGTGATTACTTAAAGGATTCGTTACTTGGTGAGTAAGAAACTTTGCCAATATGGTTGTGTCCAATAACAATTGTACACCAATTTATTTCATAATATCACAATGATCCGGGAAATTCATCTCTAACGACAATTGTGTCCATTCCATTATGATGGATGGGTTAAACTGTAAGATATAACAACCAACAAACTAAAAAAAATGAACTATTTATATCATCCCTTATATTTTAATTCTTTTAATTAGGAAGTCCACACCACCAATAGGAATAAAATTTGTGTATAAGGAAATACGAGAAAATGGCTTACGACATCCTCTTCGTTTATCAGCTTCCTCATTCTCTTTATCTTCCTCCATCGTCACTTACAACATTCCCTTAGCAGAACCTTTTATTGGATACGTGAGCTCACGGCTAGCCATTATCCAATAAATGTTATTACGAATATCATTCCCTGATATGAAATGAAGATTAACTAATTTGCATAATAGGTTCCTTAGTACAATTCGGGTTATGTACCATGGCCATCTTAATGATCATACAATTGTTGATTCAAATGTTCAATCATAGAGGCTGGTGCTTAGATGAACATCTAAAGAGTTAGATAGAGGACTCATCAAGCACCGTCAAATGATTGTTAAGAGAGGATCTCCAGCCTGAGAAGGAGATGGGAATCCTTTCTTCAAAGATTGATATCTGACCGACCTCTTGATGCAGGCCCTCTGCATAGGAATAGAGATTCGGAGGTGTCAGATTAGTTAGGTCAAAGAGTTGACTTAATGAGATCAAGATAACCAAAGACCTATGTCGTGTGCAGTCATGATATAGGCATGCATCCTCTGATCAGAGACAGATGTGCTACTATATGTCTAAGTATGTACATTTAATAGACTAATAGGTTGATGACCTAACCAAGGTCTATAAACTGACGCACTGGTGTGCATGCAAGGGCATATGAATAATACGATCTCTCAAAGGGATCATACATGTTCATTGCTGAACCAAAAGACATGAGCTCACTCATTTGATATTGGGAAGAGTCAAATTCCGTGCACGGTCTTCTCGCTTCGTAGGCTTGACTGAATTTGTAAGTTTGATATATGCTTTTTGAAAGTATATGATCAACACCTATGTATGATATATGCTTTTGGAAAGCATATGATCGATACTGACTCCTAATTATCAAATTAGAAACTTAATGATAAAACTCGGAAGTAGACAGTATAAAATAGATCTAAAACATCGGGTTTGTTCTTGTTCTTCCAGTATGCAGGAAGTACAGGTATTAGGAATACCTGTGGGTGATGTAATCATAAACAATTGTATAACTATGACGCTTCCATTCCTAGGAGTGACGAAATGGGGCTAGATTTTAGTGACTTATCTTAGTAAATAAGTGATCTAATATTGATCCAAATGTTGGACATTGATCTGAATGTGATTCAGATATAATGAGAAGATTAGATTTGTGGTCTTGATTTAATCAAGCATTTATGAGAGGTCCCTAAGATCTGGATTTGAGATGTTATCACAATAACCAAGTCACTATACGTGGAACAATACAATCGCCCTGACCTTATTTCCAATTATCAGTGGAGAAAGTACATTATCCTTGAAAGAGTTCATGGATAATTTCATTGTTGATATTATATATCTGAGCATAGAGAAAATTGATAATTAAATGTGATTTTATTATCATGAATAATGTGAATTTGATTCATATTAATAGGAGAGTTATCTGAGATATTAAATGTGATTTAATTATCAAAGATGTGAATAATGGGAATGTGATTCATATTACTTGGATACATAAGAATAGAGATACGAGATGATTAAATGTGATTTAATTATTATGGATATGAATAATGTGGATAGAACTATCCACATTATTCAGATATATTATAGATATGGTTTATAGTATATAAGAGAGAGCCTATTATGATTTATATTTGTTAATTAATTATTGTTGTGAACTGGATTCACGTTGGATGATTAATTGAAAATATGATTTACATTTCATTTTGGGATGTAAATGTTATTCATATTTTTCGAATGGCATGATTGTTATATTCACAAGATAATTATAAAATTATTTTTGTGAGATAACTTACAACAAATATTGTTGTAAAGCTTGGAGATATCATGAGATAATGAGATCTCATGAGATAATAAGATCTCGTGAGACAATGAGTAAATTAATCCAATCCATCTAAGAGGGTGGACAACCACCAGCTTCCATTGGAAGAGGGTGACTATCCCCCCCTTTTTTGGGATTAGGTCAAATTCTCTTATGTCTTATCTCCAAGGTCAAAGCGATTTAATTTTGAATTGATTTACATTGATTTATCAATATACATTAATTAAAATTAAATAAATTATTGTTGTGTTTTACAACAAGATCATGGCCATTGAAAGAAACACAAATCAATTTCATCCATTGGATTTGTGTGCACTTGGATTGCGATCCATGGATCATAAAATACTATATAAGAAGAGGCACACCTTGCTCTTCAAAGAACACCATCAATAATTACTATATATATCTCTCTCATTCTCTACATGCCAAGACTCTCTCTCTCTCTCTCCCAATAACAATCCATCCTGGATCCCTTGTGAGAGTCGCCATCACCGCCGCATCGTCGTTTTGCTGTCGGATTGCTTGCTCATGGATCTTCGTCTCATTTGTGTGCTTCGCTCTTGAAGAAGACATCGGATCTCGTGTGAAGAGATCATGGGATTCGTCGCTTAGATCATCAACATGGATTGCGAGGAGCATGCATCTCATCAATTTGCTCGCAAGCGTCTCCTTTGTTGGATCGGATTTGAGACATGAGGTCTCTTCATAAATAAATAAAATATAAAATAGGGATAATTGTACAAAAATAAACTAATAAAAATAAAAATGTAAAATACCTAGGTATTTATACATGTATATAGTAATATACCATATATATACATTAATTTATTTTCAAAAAAATAAATAAAATTACTAAAAAAATAATTTGAAAAATAATAAACATTTTCATGTTGTAAATATTTTGAAATAAAATCATTTACTATTTTTTATTGAATTTACAAATAATTTTGAAATGGCGAAATCTCATTGGTCCACGGGAGATGTTGACCCCCGGTCAACTGCCCCCCCTGGACCACTTCTCGCGGACCCGGTTTTCGACCCGATTTCTCCCATTTTTCCTGAATAGGTCCACCACCCATTCGATCAAACCCCGGGCTCTGATTGTTGACACAGGATCCATGATCCTCGCCCGACCTTCTCGTTAGGGCTCCACACCTCGATCCGCGTGCTACACTCCCATCTTATCGGACCTACACCAGTATATAACCCGAGCCCCAACTGCCTTCTCCCGCACCTTCGTCCACCGTCTCACACCCATGTGACCTCCATTCCCTTGCCTTGAGTGACAGCTAGACTGAGGGAGTGTTGTAGAGAGGAGAGAGGCGCTCTAGCCCCAGGTCCGGCGGCCCACATCGTCGCGCTCCGCCACCGACGAGCTCGAGCCTCTGGAGGCGTCGCTCCATCGAGGTGATGATCCGAGGAGACTCAGCATCTCCCCTATAGACGATATCGACCATCAAGTAGTCCCTTTAGCCTGTAGCTTAGTTTAATTTCCAGATTTTAGGTTTCAAGCTGCCGGCGACCATTCGATCATCGATTCACTCATCTAACCATCCCTTCACCTTTACTATACTTCTCCCCACCTTCTTCACCCGTCCGATCACCCTGGTTTGCCCTAGAACCTGGACTTAGGGTCTCCCCGCCGTCGCTCGCCGGAGACCCACGCATCGCCTCACCAGCACACCCCCTTCGCCCGCTAACGGGTCGAGGCAGTTTGCCCTCGACCCTCTTTCTTCCTGTGCAGGTTAGAAGGCATAAGGACCTCATCAGAAGGTCCTAACATTAACGCACAACAGCTCCAGCTTCCACCTCGTCGTCGGAGTGCTTCGGCTGCTCCCGGCCTCATCGAAGCATCCCAGTAGCTGCGGACGACCACCAGCCTCGATTTCCATACCTCAGCAGCATCAGAGGAGATCCCGATCGTGCGTATCGGCCCGACAAAAGTCACCGGTGAACAGTTCTTTGAGGATTCTCCATAGCCATTCGATTGAGTCCCTCGCTCTAGGTCTATGACAACCATTCATCTTTGGAGGTCTAGCAGCCGTCTGATCTTCTGAGGAGCTCATCTAGGACGTTCATCGCCGATGAGATACAGCCGTTCTCCACCGTCGGATTTGAAGAGGACCCCCTACGAGCCGTTGCATCTTGAATAAAGGGGTAAATATCACTTAGGCCTTTCTCAATTTAACGTTTATAGTTTAGTCCTGTAATTATTAGTTGTAATTGTTTTTATTTTGGAATAATTGCACTGTGGACCTTAGACTTTTGAGTATTTGCATTTTAGTCCATCTGTGTGTGGTGCACGTGCTTTGACACGTGACTTTTCTGGGATAATTGCATGTAAGGGCTTGGGTTATTGAATGTTATGATTTGAACTTTTAGTTTCACTATTTGCATATATGCCCCTGTGTGTGAATGAATTGAAACATGTGTTGAAATTTATGCGCATTTTATACTGAGACCCCTGGAATTTTTGCACTGTTATTTTTAAGCCCTTAGAACTTGTTTTTCTTTCATTTAGGTCCCTGTGTGCTATGCCTTCTTTATTGGTTGAATAAAATATCAAATCAACCCCAAATCCACTGAAATTTGGAAATGTGGCCCCTGCCACTGTGTAAAAATTTAACTAATTTTTTGGAACATTTTTGTTTTGATTTTCTCTTTTTAAAAATTCAAAAACCTCCATTTTCGCTACTGTTTGAAATATGAAATCAATTAAAAATAAAACCTCCAAAAATTCTAAAAAAATCAAGTACTGTTTATTTTAGTGTCTTCTTGCTTCAGTAAAAATTTCAGCTTATTTGGACTTATAAAACACCTAAAAACTAAAAAACCTTAAAAAATTATAAAATCATTAAAAATTCTAAAAAATTCAAAAAAATGCACTTTCTTTTTCTGTAGTTTAGTCTTTACTTATAGTTTCACATAAAATTGCCTCTAGATTTTTGTAGCTATTTATATGTTTTTAAATAGCCTTTCAAATCTGGATGCATAGTAGCTTCCTGTTTTTGCTTTATTTCATATTTAGAAAACCAACTAAAAATCATATAATTTTGAGAAAATTACCAAAAACATATGAAAAATCACAAAATCCAAAAATAATTATATTATTTATTTTTTGACCTTTTTGTGTTATTAAATAAGTTGTTGATGGTGTCCTTTTTGTCCTTTTTCTATATTTCCTTCATAATTAAAAATCACAAAAAATTAAAAATTCAAAAAATTCCACCAAAACATTTTATTCATTTTATGTGTTTTTAGACTACTTCATAGGCCTTTGGCCAATTCGTGCTCCTTATGTTCGACACTGGTCGCTATACCAGGTTAAATAAATAGCGAGACCACTATTCAGCTTTTTATCTGATTACTCTTATTTGGTGGTCTATTTTTCTTGATTGGTCGATCTCCGAGATTTGGGTCGCAACGAACCTTGTTTTTACACTTCTCCGGATCTTGTTTGAGGATTTTTTGGTCATTAGTGTAGTTCCGTTGAGCAACATCCAAAGTTCGGCTAGCGTAATGAATAACAAAGGGGACTCCATCCCTCGTCTTTTCCAACACGGCCCCTACGGCAAAATCGGAGACATCCATCATGATCTCGAATGGGAGAGACCAATCAGGCAGCTGGAGGACATGAGCCTCTACAACTAGACTCTTGAGAGTCTCAAATGACGCAAGACACTTATCATCAACAAGAAACTCGGTGTCTTTCGTTAGCAGATCAGTCAATGGCTGGGAAATCCTGCTGAAATCATGAATGAATCATCGATAGAAACCGACGTGCCCCAGAAAAGATCGTAACTGCCGCAAGTTGGATGGTAGATTGAGTTTTCTAATGACATCCACCTTGGCCGGATCAACCTCCATGCCCCTGTTGGAGATGATATGGCCAAGAACTGTCCCTTGAGTCACCATGAAGTGACTCTTCTCCTAAGAAAGCACAAGGTGAACCTCTATGCATCGCTGAAGGATGCGGTCTGGGCAGTCAAGACAAGAATCAAACCCGTCGCTGTAGACCGAGAAATCGTCCATGAAGACCTCCAAGCACTCCCCACCATGTCCTAAAAGATGGAAAACATGCACCTCTGGAATGTCACCAGGGTGTTACACAATCCAAAGAGCATCCGTATTAAAGCATATGTCCCAAAAGGACAGGTGAAGGTGGTCTTGTCTTGGTCCTCGGGCGCAATGGCCACCTGATTGTATACGGAGTACGCGTCCAAGAAACAGTAATGGCTCTTCCCTGCTAGACTCTCTATAATCTGATCAATAAAAGGCATCAAGAAATGATCCTTCTTGGTGGCCTGTTTCAATCGTCTGTAGTCTACACAGACCCGCCAAGAAGTGGGTACCCAGGTAGTGATATCCTCTCCAGACTCACTAACAACTGTGGTGATGCCCGTCTTCTTGGGCACCACATGTAGAAGACTGACCCTTTTGGAGTCGGAGATGGGGTAGATAAAATCGACGCTCCACCATTTTGATATCTCCTTCATGACAACATCTCGAAGGTTCGGGTTTAGCGGCCACTGGAACTCACGCGACGGCTTCACGTCCTCCTCGAGATAGATATGGTGGGAGCACATGATTGGACTTATCTCCTGGAGATCGGCTACACTCCATCATATCGCCTTGTGGTTCTTTTTAAGAACCTCCATCAGACGGGATTCTTGCTCTACAATCAAATCCGCTGAGATAATGACTTGGTGCATCTCATGCTTGCCCGCATGGAACCTATACTTCAGCGATGTCGGTAAAGGCTTCATCTCTGGACAACTCGGTGCTGGCGGATCTGGCCACTGAAATGTCTTAGTGAATGCGACCAAATCTGCATGGGAGAATAAGAATTCTCATTGACTATCTGAATCTGGCGAAGGCTGCTCTGCTGGTGTGTCTCTGCTCTGCATGGAATCAGCCTCCTCCCTAGCTGTAGGCTCTGTGGAAGTCAGACATGGTATCAAATCATCAAACTCTGCCCAGTCTATATCTGACTCCGAGGGATCCGTACCAGAATCACAAAAGAAATCTGCCTCATGATTGGGAACCGGCTCTGCTGCCTGAGATGTATCCTGGACTAGGAACGTGCTCTCCAAGCTCTCCTCTGCTAGCATCTATGCATCAGTGAAATCTGAAGGTGAGAGGATGGCATGTGCTGCTGGATCTTCCCAAACTGCCTCGTCATCTGTAATCACAAAATCACAGTCCTGGTGGATGTCTCACCCTACCTCTGTCATCTGCTCTGAATCTGAATCCGGCTCTGAGCAAGCTGAATCTCTGGCTCTATTCTCCTCGACCGTCTCTATTTGTATACTCTCGCCCTCGACGCGAAAGTATACCTTCCCGCTATCATGATCGGATACTGCCTTGGTTGTGGCCAAGAACAGGCGTCCTAAAATGATGGGGGTATCGATCACGGACTCAAGGATCTCCATGTCCAACACAACGAAGTCCACGGGGAATTTCAGGCCCTGAATTGTGACGACAACATCCTTTAGAAACCCCTTTGGCCTCTTGACAGATCGATCAGCAAAATGAAGGACCGCCATGCTCTGTCGTAGAGGGCCCAACTCGAATTGGTCGAGTAGGCTGCCGGAAGTAGGTTGATTGAAGAACCGCTGTCTAATAGAGTGTGGTCGAACCTCTGCTCATGGATATGACATCTGACAAACGGGGCTCCTGCATCTGGCCTCTTGGCTGGCAGACGGTTCTATATCGTGAAGCATGTGGCGCGAGTGAGCACATGGATCTCTGACTGATGGTTCTGCCTATTCCTCCTAATTGTAGTCCTGTCTCTGAGGGATATATGGAAGAGAGGGATGTGCTCCAAGGCCTCCTGTAGAGTCAGATGTATATGAAATCGATCCATCATCTACTGGATGAACTCTAGCTGGTGGGACTTTTTCTGATTTTATTTTTCCACCCCTTAGCCAAGTGGAGTGCTTGGGGAAAGGGGACTGTTGGGTCTTTCTCGGATGAAGGATTAGGATCGGGTCTGGAATGGTCAAGAAAAGCAGAATCCACACATACATCATCAATCAACACAAGTGGATACAAAAATAACAAACCCTTTCCTTTATTCACAGAAGTGTTCCGAGATACATGAACTGAAGGGAAAACAACATGACTGGCATAACTGAAAATGCCACCCTCAGCATCTGGAATCGCAGCATCAGTACCACGCTCTAGCTCAGCAACTGGTATGGTGGCATCCGTACCACCTCCTCCATCTGGTGAAGCGACGGCCTCAGTACCGTCAGCGGGATCAACATCCGTGGTAGCGTCAGCGCCACCATCATCATCATCTCTAGCGGCATCAACATCGCTCTCCTACTCGTGTGGCATTCCTGAAGTGGCATGGGGTCGTCGCTCAAATGAGGCGCCGCCTGCTGCATCCTACCGCTCTTAAGTGTAACAAAATCAGCATCAAACATGTATGCAGAAACATCACCATGTGAAGCACTAGGAGTGGTAATCTCAGTGAACTCTACCTTCTCAGACTTCCTATTGAGGTTGTTCGGATTAGGCTCGATCTGTGCAAGAATGGCAGCCTTCCCTCTCACTATCTCCCTCATCTCCTGGAAAAACTCATCCATCTCCCGTCGAAAGGTGGCCTGCTGTTCGGACATGAGGCGAGCTAAGTCATTAAAGGCAGGGTTCTCATAGGTGGGCCCATGAGAATCTGACAGGAGGCCTCTGTGAAACTGAGGCGGCTGCTGTGAAGGAGGGTGAGAGGGGTACTGTGAGTGATACTGCTGTTGAGGTTGTTGTTGCCTCCAAGACTGTCCTTGCTGATAGGGACGAGGATCATACTGCTCTCTCTGGTGGGATGGCTGCTGGTGTGACGGGAACTGGGGTTGTTGGTGAGTCTCTCGCTGCTGGCCATACTGGCCACCCTGAACTGGAGGCTACTGCTGGGAAGTGGTGCCTCCGACCGACCAGTGGAATCCGGGATGGTCTCCTTGGATATCGAGATGGGGTCAGTCATACCATATCCCATTGACATCCAACAACGACTCCTGCTCGTAAGAGGGTGGGGGGAGTACTGCCAAGGGCTGGTCTGTCTGATACACCACCATCTTGCTGTCCTGAGATGGTGGTGACTGGACGTACTGCTATTGCTGCGGCTGGTAGGGCTCCGCCTGAACAAGGTGAACCTGTCAGTACTGGGCGGAGGGCTGGGCCGAACTGGTGCAACTGTCGGTGTCTACCCATGACCTGATACAGGGTTGAGAAGCCGTCTGTACCTCCTGGAGACACATGATCTGTGTCTTCAGGTCACTCAGCATCTGTGCCATCAGATCGATCTGTATCATGCCCTGACACTACTTCTTCTCTATCAACTCGATCCGGTCCAGCTTCTCGCTGATAATGCCCATGTAGGAGGCTATCGACTCTGCCTGTGCTGTTGCCACTAACGAAGTGGAAGGACCGTCATCGACTAATGCTATCCTCTGATATGACATGGCCTGTTGCTGGGGTCTCCCCTGAGTGTAGAGTTGGATTTGTGACATCATTGTATAGTTCTCGGCCATCTCCTCATAGATGGCCCAGACCTAGTCCTCATCCTTGGCGAAATAAGAGCCCCCACAGGATGCGTTCACTAACCCCTGCAGCTCTGGTGTAAGCCCGCAGAAAAAGCTCTAAAGAAGGTTTGGCTTGGATATGTCATGATGAGGACACCGGTTTGTGAGCTCTCGGAACCTCTCCCATGCCTCGTGGAACTGTTCATTGGGGAGCATGTAGAATTTGTTGATCAGGGCCCTCGCTGCATTTGTCCGACCGAGTGGATAGTACTTGTTCAAGTACTCGGTTCGGAGCTGCTCCGATGTGGTAACAAATCTCCCTAAATGCTTCAGCCAGTTGGCTACTTTGTCTACGAGGGAGAACGGAAAAGGAATCATCCTGATGGTGACCTCGTCCACGTGCCAATCCTGGACAGTGCTGCAGATCATCTCAAACTCTTGGAGATGAAGATGTGGCTCCTCAGTCATGAGCCCATGAAAATAGGGAAGAAGCTGAATCGTCTGTGGGGGGAACTTGAAGTCCCCCACACTCGCTGGAAGTACGATCCACCGGTGTGTAAGTGTCGATCCGGGGTTGTGCAACTCCCACATCGGTCTGGCTGGTGCTGGCTGGACCGGCTCCTCAAATTGATCTGGAACGTCTCCCTCATCATCGACTCTCGGCTGATCTCTATCTGCTCTCATCCTCTCCATCTCCCGGCGCATCTCGACCATGAAAGCTCCCTGATCTCAGATCTGTCGCTGCATCGTCTCAAGGGAAGCTAACAAGGTGTTGTTGATTGCACCCTGATCCAGCACATATGTCTGCTCGGCTCTGGGGCCCTCGGTGCGCTCCTCGCTGCTGGTCATGGTCTGTGCAAAGGCAAAAGACCCAAACTCAAGTGCCGATAAATCAACTGTCTCCTGCTCTCTCTGATCTGGCACTGGTATCTCAGAACTAGTGGTAGAAGGGTGGTCAAGGGGGAACATGGTGGAATCGAACTCGGGTTCGGAGAGCGGGTCTCGGCTCTCACGAACCAACTTAGATGAGTGGGCTGGAGTGCTGAATAGTGGCGCAACCAAAGGCTGCCTAAGACACCTCATGTCCATCATCTTGATCCGACGAATGAAGGCATATGAGATCTATAAACACACAAGATGAGAAAACAAACCCCGGATTTACCTACTCAACACTGAGCTGAAGACCGTAAAGGTTCGGTCAATTATCTTGTCAATTTTTATTAGGTAATCAGATTAATCTTTCAGAGCGATTAAGCGAGCTGATAGGAATCCAATACTCCTAACAGACTGTCCTATATAAAAGTCCGGTAGTCTGACAGGAAATCGGATGTGGCTCTATCCTAGTGTGCGGGTCACTCTCTCGCTCATCCAAACAAAACAAGGAGGGGGTTGCTCTCCCCAAGACAGATTTTTAAGTGAGGTGTCTTTTAGGGTCAAGTGTGTTTAACGGTCCCAATTTTATAGTTTTGTTTTTTAGGCATTTTCAAGCAAACAACGACTAACGATTTTTTCGGTTCTCCTGTTTATTTAAGTCTGAAAATGGGGGGAGAAGGTGAAAAAGCCGATGTGCGATCAAACACGATGATGCATGCAGAGTAAGAGATGCGTACCTGACTCCAACAGTCTACTTGCAGGGTGATCCGCTCATAAAAGTAAAGACAGTAATAAAACTACCTATATGATGCACGACGTAAACGACCGTAGACGAAGCAATTTCTACACGTGAAGAACAGTAGCCAGGTAACCAAGCTAAGTCCAGAGTCCGATCTTGGGAGCCACTCGGTGTCCGCCACAACAGATCCTGAACGCATTGTATGTGACTCCTCATGGCACGTGGACTCAAACCTAATTAAGCCAACTTTTTCTTGTGATTTAATTAATAAGGTTCAATTAACAATTTATAGGTGCAGGAAGGTAATTAGGGTTGGGCCTTAATTAATTACGTCACATTCAAGAAAAATCCTAAGGCTAAGGCTAAATCCTCGGAAATCAGATAAGTAGTAAAATGCGATAAAAATCAAATCTGGAGAAAAACCGCGGTGAGGTCCCCCGAGCACACCGGTGCTCGGCGAAACAGACCCCGATAATCACCACAAAAAGTCCAAGTCCTGTTGGTCATGTATTATTACAATAATATAGTCTGCTGAAAAATAAACTACACTACATCTAATCTACGGCTATCTACGGTTATTCTACGGCTCCCGACTCTTGCTCGCTTCCCTCGCGCTCTCCTACGGCTTTATGGAGAAAAAAGTTGCCTCTAATTCCAGCGGTTGCCTGGCTTCTCGAAGAAGGCCGTCTCGGTCCTCAGGCCCTCGAAAGAAAAGGAAACAGAAGTCAATCAGACCAAATATTTATAAAAATATGTAGATAAAATGAGATAAAAATATATGCAACTATAGATAAAAAAGCCGCGAAAAAGCCACGAAAGAAAATCGACTACTAAGCCGTGCTCCCCGGCAGCGACGCCATTCTGATGACGAGAACTTTCGTGATCCAGGTAAAGGTAAAAATACGGGTCGTTGTGACTCAGACCTCGAAACTCAGTCAACATGAAATCAAGACCACCAAATAAAATAATCAATCAAATAAGTCGAATAGCGGTCTCGCTATTTTATTTAACCTAGTATAGCGACCAGGGTCGAACTCAAGGAGCACGGATTGGCTAAAAAGCCTATGAACTGGTCAAAAATCAGAAGAAAATGTTGTGGTGGATTTTATGGGTTTTTAATTTTTTTGTGATTTTTTAATTATGGAGAAAATATAAAACAAGCTAAAAAGAGCACAATCATGGATTTATTTAACACCATAAAAAAGTCAGAAAATTATAATAAAAATATTTTTGGGTTTTATAATTTTTCAAGTGTTTTTGGTAATTTTCTCATATTTTCATAATTTTCACTTGATTTTATAAAAATGAAATAATGTAGAAAAATGGAAATCAATGTGCAGCCAGATTTGAAAGGCTATTTACAAATATAAAATAGTCTCTAAAAAACTGGAGACAATTTTATGAAAAACTACAAATAAAATGCTAACTACAAAAGAAGAAATTGCATTTTTTTGATTTTTTTAGAATTTTTAATGATTTTTATGAGTTTTAGGGTTTTTCAATTTTTAAGGTTTTTATAAGTCCAACTACAACAAAAAATAAACTGAAGCAAGAACACATAAAACAAGCAAACCACAGTTTTTTTAGAATTTTTGGAGGGTTTAATATTTTTAGTTGATTTTTAAATTGAAACATTAGCGAAAATAAGTGTTTTTGAATTTTTAAAAATAGAAAATCAAAACAAAATGTCCCAAAAAATTACTGAAATTTTACACAGTAGCAGGGGTAAGTGCCCAAATTTCAAGAGATTTGGAGTTGGTTTGATATTTTATTCAACCAATAAGAGAGGGATAGCACATAGGGACCAAAGTGCAAAGAAAATAAGTTTCAAGGGGTTAAATAAAACACGCACTAAAAATATAGGGAGCTCAATGCAATTTTCAAATCAAATTCGGCACATGTTCTAATCCAGCACGCATAGGGGCATAAATGCAAATATTGAAACTAAACTTTCAAACCATAACATTCATTAAACCCAAGCCCATA
This sequence comes from Ottelia alismoides, assembly GCA_037367405.1. Taxonomy (NCBI): domain Eukaryota; kingdom Viridiplantae; phylum Streptophyta; class Magnoliopsida; order Alismatales; family Hydrocharitaceae; genus Ottelia; species Ottelia alismoides. Next base: position 4,038 of record JAZKJV010002196.1, on the reverse strand, counting down.
CATGCAATTATCCCAGAAAATCACGTGTCGATGCATGTGCTCCACAAATAGAGGGACTAAAATGTAAATACTAAAAGTCTGAGGTCCAAAGTGCAATTTATCCAAACTAAAAACAACTACGTAAAATATTTACGGGACTTGGAAATAAATGCTAAACTGAGAAGGTCCTAAGTGAAATTTACCCTTATTATTAAGATCCAACGGATGAAGGGGATCTACTTAAGATCTGACGGTTGGCGTTGGCTGATACCACTTCGACGATCGACGCTCCATATCCGATCCTCAGATGGATCGGACGGTCAAGACCCTCGGATGATAGACGGTGGAGATCAGAACTGGCACGAGGGGACGATCGGACGGCGGAGGCGATACCTGGAAGAACTGGTCACCGGCGAACTTCGTCCGGCCAATACGTACGGTGGGGGTGTCCTCCACGGCTGATAGGATAGGAAAAGGTGGCTGATTGTGTTCCACAACGGATGGGATGCTTCGATGAGGCCGGGAGGTCCTGGAGGACCCCTGGCGATGAGGAAGACCTTGAGCACTGTGCTTCAGTGATAGGACCTCCAGATGAGGTCCCATTTGCCTTCGAACATGCACAGAGAGAAAGCTGGGTCGAGGATAAACTGCCTTGACCCGGTTACGGGCGAAATAGGTGGTCAGGGGAGGCGGAGCGGAGCTCTCCGGCGAGCGACAACGGAGGAGAGTCGAGACCCGATTCCGAGGCGAACCAGGGGGAGTGATTGGGAGAAGAAGATGGGGAGGAGGAAATGGATGGTGAAGGTCGGCAGTCGGATGGGCAAATGGATGATCGGAACGTAGTGGAATGGATGGTGAAGGTCAGCAGTCAGAATCCGAAAAATTGAAATCTACGGTAGGCTAGAGGCTATCGAATCTACCTGATGGTTGAAGACGTCTGGGCTGGAGGTACAGGACCTCTTGGGGTCCTCGCCTCGATGGAGCGACATCTCCAGAGGCTCTGGCTCGCTGGTGGCTGAGCACGATGAGGTTGGGTCGTCGGATCTAAGGCTAACGCCCTCAAGCCCTCACTGCTACACTCTCCCATGCTCGTTGCCACTCGAGGAGAAGAACGGAGGTCACATGGGTCGAAGATGATGGCCAAAGATGCGTGAAAAGGCGGCTGGGGATGAAGCTTTATACAAGTGAAGGTTCGAGAAGATTGGAGTGGAGCGCGCGGATCGAGGATCGGACCCCTAGGAAGGATGACGGGAGTGAATCATGGGTCTATCCTCGACAATTGGAGCCCTGGGTTTGAGAAGATAGTGGCTGGATCGATGTAGGATAAATCGGGGAAGATCGGGTCGGCGCAATGATCCGCGAAGAGTGTGGTCTAGGGGGGAGTTGACCGGGGGTCAACAATCCCCTTGGACTAATCACAAAATTCCAGGGGTGGAATTATTTGTAAATTCAAAATAAAATAGAAAAAGAATTTATTTAAAAATATTTACAACAAGAAAAATGTTTATTATTTTTTCAAATAATTTTTTAGTTATTTTTATTTATTTTTTGAAAAATAAATTAGTGTATATACATAATATAATAATATATACAGGTATAAAATACCTAGGTATTTTATATTTTTATTTTTATTATTTTATTTTTATACAATTACCCCAATTTTATATTTTATATATTTACAACATAAAATTTGGGATATAAACTAATTTTTATTTTATTTTTATTATTTATTTACATGGGTAAAATAAATAGATGAATTATTGATATATACATGGTATGTACTATGTGAAGAGAGAGAAATTATTTTATTTTTGTTTTTATTTTATTTTTCTCTCTTTTTATTTTATTTTTAGAAATATATACAAATTAATAAAAACTTATTTTTATTCTTTTTTATGAAAATAAAATATATACACAAAGAGGGAAATGTGCACAATGATGAATGGCCCTATCTCTCTACTTATTTTATTTGGCGATCATACTTATATTAGGCCCTCTCTTGGGTTCAGGTCACTCAATATTTATTCTAAATATTTCCCTCTTTTTCTTTATTTCTTTATTCTTTTAATTTGGCACAAAAACATGCTAATTATTGCTGTTTACATAAAGCATGCAATTTGATAATTTATTATATTTACAAATATTTACATGGTATTTTCGAAAGTTTTTAGCTAAAATAAAAGAATAAAGAGTGATGAATGAGGATTCATCAACTGGTTACCGTCCATTCTCTTCTCCATTCCCTCTTCTTGAGCTGGTTGTCCTTGAACTTAGAAGGGAATATCCCTGCTCCTCAAGGAAAGAGTTACTAGACCGGGGGATTAGAGTTACCTTATCGAGAGAGGTTGTTTCTTTGCTACTTCTGAGATGAGGATCTATATTTCACTTGCACTGTACAAGTAAAAATCCATATTCATAAGAATTTGTTTATGTAGACTTGTTCTGATCTGACTCTTGAGGAGACATGAATAGGAGTCTCGACATGAATAATTTGTTTATGTAGAGGTTGTTAGGTTTTAAATACATTTCCAATTATGGTTCCGACACACTAATAATCCAAAGGTTCGACAGAGCTCCATGCTACATTTTTATGAAGATAAGTTTAAAACTCAACATTGTTCTAACTTCTTTCCTTTTTCTTTTCTTTATTTTTGTTTTAACTTATTTTCTAAATAAGTGTTTGTTAAGGGACTAGCAAAGGTAAAGTATAGGGGAATGATGAATCCACCATTCATCGCCTTTATTCTTTTATTTTATCTTCATTTCTTTAGTTAAACACCTATAAATACCCACTAATTCCATGAAATTGTCATTCTGCATGCAGTTGTTAAATATGCATTTTTAACACTTTTTGTACTTAAATAAAATAATAAAGAAGAAATGTAAAGTAAAAGAAAAATAAAGGATGTATTTATGCAACACATGCAGACTAACCCGAACCGCGAGAGAAGGTCCAAACTTGACCTGATCGACCAGGAAGTAAATAGGGGAAGATAGGGTCTCTACTTAAAAAAATCCAAAAATAATTGTACATTTATTCCCTGTATATTTTTATAAAACTTGTACTGTTTTATTTGTACATAAATTGACCTCAAATTAATTCTTTTCGTAAAAAAAGTTGTAAATAAAAATGTGTTCTATATAATAAAAATAATTACAAAGAAAAATAATGTACATATTACAAATAATTACACTCAGAAAAAGCCAAAAAACGATAATCGAAATAGCAATTTCGGCTCCATACGAACTCAAATAGAACCAAACTCATTGCATTATACTCTAAATTAAATTATGTTTCAAATGGCTATGATTTCATAATTTTTGAAGTTACGGTTAAAAAGTCGATTTTCTGGAGTGTTTTGTGCAGTTTTACCACTTACATATTTGTATATTTGTTCATATTATTATTTTTATATATAATGTACATAATTGTAAATATTATTTTCATTAAAAATAGAATAAAAAATATAGATAATAAAATTAAAAATGTATTATTATTTAAAAACTGTTTCCTTATTTGTACATGTGTATATTGTATTATATGTACATAATATTTGTATACAACTAATTCCCTTATATAAAAATCACAAAAAAATAAATATCTAATTTTAATTAATTAATTTAATTACAAAATTTGTAATTAATTATTTGATTTATTTTATTTACAACCTACCTTGTATATAATATATGATTCCATACTTTTAGTGACCACCATTAAGGTGGCTAATTAATTTCTATAAATTAATTATTTTATTTAATCTATTTAATTATGAATTTAGTAGTTAATTTATTTATCAATTAAATAATTTAATTATTTTATTAATTCCACCACTAAACACCTTCCTTAAGTGTATATACCTTCTTTATTTTTCTTCTCTTTTTAATGGGCTCCTCCTCCCTCATTCACTCCTTGATCAATCTTTGGTGGAGAGGAGCCCGATCTCCGAGAGCTATCTCGTTGAAGAAGGGTGCCCGGCCTCCGAGCCATCCGGTGATAGCGCGCCGGCTTCGTGGAGGCCATCATGGTGTATCCTATCCCGAGATGAGATCTATTTGTTA